>OX122918.1:6250000-7500000 GCA_944738685.1 Synanthedon myopaeformis | reverse complement strand
TGTATCCATATTAAAGCATTTATAGGCATTTTTGTGCCACGACTTAAGTATTGCCCTAATTATTCTGAGACACCTTTTGGTTTCTGGGAACCTGTTTGCGTTTTACCATCGGAGATGACGTTCATTTAAAGGCTCATAGTCAAAATCAACAAAAATGTTCACCGAATTTCATATATTTATAACATTTGATTTTCCTGATATCTAATTGTTGTAGTTTTTTTCATTTCTATCTCACTTGTGAAACTATCTTTTGGAGTCTTTTATACAATTTTTTCATTTAAGGCTTAATCCAATTGTATTTTGTTGCATTGAAGTACAAAACAAAAAATAAAGCAAAAAGCAAACAGTTTGTTAGAAAGGATTTTTTTTCTTTATATGTCATTTACTATTTCTTATTCTTTATTTATAATTGATAATCACCATTAATAAATGATCTTAATAATTTAATATAAGTAAGAGACTTTAATTTCTAAATAAAATGTACATAAAAATATTTTTAAATAAATATCTGTTTCAGTACTAACAGTACAGTCACGTTAATGTTGTTTACAAAATTACACAAGCATTTAAAAACAAAACGGAAAGTATAAACATCATATACCTACGTTACTAACTTTATATTTACTTGATGTATTTTTCACTGTCTGAAAAAATTTCGTTATCAATTTAAAAGTGTCTGTTCGTTTAAAACGCAGTGCTCATAATTTAAAACAACAAGATTCCTGCTAAATTGTAATTTGATATGTACTGACTACTGACGCTCTGTGGCTTTATGCACTTTAAAATTCTTTAACAGCGTACTGGAATTTTTCATAAGAACATTCCTTTTTAGACAGTCTCAAATATATAAGTTTTAAATTTTCAAACGATGAGTCATTATTTTTTGAGAACCCACGAATCAAATTAAAAGAACCAAAGAAAGCATTCGGATATTAGTAAGCATTTTATTTGTATGCAAAAATTTCAAGCGCTCGATATTGTATTTGTACTTATTTGGCTTTGTATTGTATTTGGCTAATTATATCCGTGTATTTAAGGTATAAAAGCTGCTTTCTTTCTTTTTTCTATATTTATATTTAGTAGTGGGGTAGTGGTACAGCATGTTTTTCGCAGTCATTTGGGCATCCCGTTTGCCGGCGTAACTACCCCCTCTAAGATACCCACCGGTAAATAACAGCATGTATGTTACTATGTATGTATGTATGTATGTATGTTAGCATGTATGTATGTGTATGCATGGCTTACTGTTTTTTTATAGTAACTGGACCAAATCTCTATAACACAAATTTAGTGCATGGCAAAATTGTTTATGAGTAAAATCATTTTATGTTAATTTGTAAAGAAAATTTTAATAATAAGTAATTGACAATAATGAATTAATTTTTTGAAGTTTAAAACATTGGATGACACATAAATATTTCGGAATTTTAAGCAGAAGATAATATAAAAGCGAAAGTTAGTTCAAAATGTAATAAAAAAAAAAAACAAAAAAAAAAATACAAAAAAAAAAAACAATATTTGTTCTTGCAACGAAAACTATCGTATAGTTTTCCTTCGCATAGTGTTCGCTTCGACGATAAGCGATTCATGTTACGCTCGAGTATGTGGAACATAAAATCAGTCTGGTTCTTATATAAGGCAGTACGAGGTGGGGCGTCGAACGCAGCAACAAAATCCTCATTTCCGTTAAATGTGAATGTTGTAATAGCATGCTCTTCAAGAATCTTGAAATGAACGTTGGAATCTAAGAAAATGCGTCGGCCGTCCGCACAGCACCGACCGCTCATTACATAATAAGAAAGTGATAATATCTGTGAATATTTACATAAGTAAGTAAATATACTGTTTCCGAGGCGTCTCCTCCGCAGGCAAAACGCGGCTGAATGCTTTCACTGCAGTAAACTAATTATACATTATAAGTAAGTAACTACCGTTATATTTCCATCACTACTATATAAAGTTATATAAGCATTTATTAGAATGAGGTAATAAGTATTATACATTACATTATTCGCGTGTGTTCTATCATGTTAATAATGAAACCGTATTTTAAATAAGAGTATTATTGTTGAGTTGATTTCCTACAGGGGCTAAAATACATTGGTGCATTCATTGATAATACTGTGACTACTTTTTAAAAGACAAATATAAAACTATATTCTAATAAACTATACATTCTAATGAACTTAGTTTGGAATTGATTTTTCTATTTGAGATAGAGATAATTAAACTAACTAAATTTCTACCAAATTTTTGTATGCGATTAGTTTAAGGTCCAATCCTCTGTATTTTTAACCCCCGATGTCCGACGACAAAGAGGGCTGTGTATGTGTGTGTCTGTCTGTAGCACTCAGATATTGAACTTCAACGAATATTTGTATACAACAAGCTATATAATTAAAATTATAAACTAACTACCGACTTTCCATTTAACCCAAACACGCTAAGTATATCTACTGTAAGTTGATGAGGAGTTGAGTGTTCCGCAGCCTAATTTAAGCTGCAATATCAGATCAAGGTTACCGTTTTATGGAAATATCACCGAAGTAACAGTAGGTATGCCAAAGTTCACATCAATCGAACATCGAATGAAAGTTAGTAAAATCGAAATTTAACACAGACATTATTATCTGGATTAACATATAAGATTATTTTTACTGTTACGTTCCTGTCTAATTTTCAGAACTCCAGCGCATACAAAGTCGCGGGCACAGCTAGTAACATAATGAAATGTGATACAGCCCGACACAGATACAGAAAGATGATCAAATATATTCTAAACCTATATAGGAAGGTTTTAAACCTTCCTATATACAAATAAGTTATAAGAGCAAGTCTGCTTAGTTTATTCAATAATTATATGGAACAACTTCGATATAGTAGATCATATTTCCATAAGAAACACCTACGGCGTTTCAAATCACACTAAACAGGTTGTGAAGAATAATTTGCCATTATGTTATTTTACTCATTCATTGTTGCTTGTGTTCATAACGTATGTAATTAGATTTTTTGCAATTTTTTTCACGTCTAGCCTCAGTTGCTGTCACGCAGCATTGAACGAACATACGGATGCGACTTGATAAACGTAGGGCAGAAGAAAAAAAAAACACTATCAACTTGTCATTCGATAATAGTCATTAAAGCCTACAATTAAAGAGGGTTTTACTTCGTGCGTAATAGTTAAATAGGGAAGGATGTGCATGGGAAACGGCCCTTACAAAAGAGTTCAACGCACGTTTACGCTTTGTCCATAAGCGGTGATGCGAAACCTATGGTGTACCTGGTCTTGATATAAAAATAACAACTAGGTACATTAAATGTATTGAATTTTTTCATCACCTGAACACATTGTGGAGACATTATTTACGTGCCTACTAAATGTAGGTACCTAGGTTAACACAAATTTGACCTAATAAAATATTGGTATAGAAATACTTAAGCACTAGTGTTTCAAGTGCTTTAATAGTTTCTCTCAATAGTTTAATTAAATAAGTTGAAGTAGTTTCCAATAAGTTCGACGTAGTCCAAAAATGGTATGGCAAAGGTTATGACGTGTCGCGCCTACACAGTGTTAATACGACTAACTATATACAAAGCGGGTTTCAAGTAAATATATGCAAATTAGGCTCACCTTTCTTGCCAAGTTAACTTTCAGGTATGCGGACACCAAGTTCCACAACTACAGAAATCTAGGACACAATAACTGGGTGTGATTACTGTGAAGAGGAAATCACAACAATAACACTTTACCAATTCACTCACAACACAATATAAAGATATATATTTTATTTATATTAATATATGGCTTAACTCAACTGTTCTTAAAGTAGGTCAAAAGAGCAGAGAGGCACTTTGCGATAAGTTCCCGCTGTTCAAAAGTTATTAGCACGTACGCGGTAATATAGTCGACGAAATTGCATTTTGTTTGAGCGGAGGCTTTGGCGTAGCCTCGTTCGAACGATAGCGCGACTCAAATGTCACACCGGGCGGTGCGCAGCCGCCGACTCGCCCGCACCTAGCCTCGTGACGTCACTGCGGTATTCAAAATGGCCGACTGGAATCCGAGAGCCTACATGTAACGACAGCAGCATATGGTTTAACATATCGCAATATAGCAGCGTTAACAAATAATCATTCGTCACTTATAACAAGTATTTAATATTTTTAAATATGGTTTTTTAGTCGGTATTCAAACATTCAAACATTTCAAATTCAACAAACAAACATATTAAGGCGAGGACTTAGCAGAAAAGCGTTATTTTCGTCGCCTAATTTGACTTATTAGAAAAAATTCAAAACTTAGATAAAAATACAGTGCATAACAGACTATATTTTAAAAAGTTTGAAACGGATATATTTAAAAATCCATTTTCAGAGAAAAAAAAAATTAGTAAATTATTGGCCAAAAAAATTTTCGGCGACAACTACCTACGTTTGATTTTAAGCTTAATAATTAACTTAGTTTCTGTACTAAAGTTGAATCGGTTACCTACTTTTATTTCCTTTTCATATTTTATACAATATTTAAGAAAATCCTTTCCAATTTTAATAAATCTGTTCTGTAAATATCCGAGTGCTATTCAATATTGTACCTGAATGCATTAAGATTTAGTAATTAGGTTCTGCTTATTTTGTTAGTTTGTGCGTAAAAATTTTATTCTTTCTGAGCTTAGTCCCTGTCTTAAGCAGCATTTAAAAATAGAATCTTACATTTTTGCACAAACCGTACTGATACCCTTTCACTGCCACGAAAGAGACAACAAGATGTTTAAATCAATGATGTTATTAAAGTTAGAAAGAGATAGAAATGAGTTTTCGCATGTAGCCTTAATACATCATTTTAAGGGACATATACTCAAACAATAGTCCGGTTTCGCTGAGTTAAATGGTTTATTTTAGAACAGCTGTCTGCCTTCACAAAGCCTTGCCTCTACTAGTTTTGACAGCTATATTTTAGCTACAATAAATTGAGCGCCCACGATACTGGTAAGGATGTGATAATTTTACCGATGTATCACAATTCAAAACTGCCAAATACAATCTATATTAATAGGTATTATAAATGTGAAAGTAACCCTGTCTGTCTTTCTGTTACCTTTTCACGCCGATCATGGAATTTTGCATTCATATTGTCAGGGATACAGAAAAAATATAATTCCTATAAGGCTTATTTCCTATAAGGTACCTTCTGAATATATTTCATCCAGAAAAAAAAGTACTGTTTCCGAGGGATCATATAAAAATAAAAATCCAACGCTGTGCAAAACTATAACAGCAATAAAGATTGAATAAATAATTATTTAGTCAGTCATTAGTAATAGCAGCGAAATGATATATTATTTCAGTGTTAGTTAGGAATATTTATATTTCGAAATTTTAGAATATTTGTATTTCGAAATAAAATTAGAATTGAGAATTAAATTAAAAGGTATAGTTAAAATGATAAAGTGCACTCATTACTTTAAGTTACCTATATGTATATTGAGTAACGATTGAGTAAAATGGAACTACGGAATGTAGGCAGGTAATAAATTAAAGAAATTAATATTTAGGTAGTTGTGACTTTTTAATAATATTTATGCATGTTTTCACTTTTAGTAAGCTTGTGGAAAAGGCAGAATATTTTTTAATAGAAAACTTGAATTTTGTTATTATACAAATTTGTAGTACAACTACAGAATTAATCATGAATTTTAATAACACAAATTAACATAAATTAACCAAACGGCCTTTATCTAAATTTAGATGACAACAAGTAACCAGTTAGTATCCAAAATTAAATCTC
The DNA here is from genome assembly GCA_944738685.1 of Synanthedon myopaeformis. NCBI lineage: Eukaryota > Metazoa > Arthropoda > Insecta > Lepidoptera > Sesiidae > Synanthedon > Synanthedon myopaeformis. Next base: position 7,494,212 of record OX122918.1, on the reverse strand, counting down.
AGTGAAATGAGCCAATAAAATATGTATAGCGACTTCAGGTCGTAGAATGAATGAACGTAAGAAGCGCGACCTTGGTGATTGGATTTTTTTACGTTGTTAAAAAATCGACGCCATCGCAAACTTTCCCTATTTAAAAACTTTCAAGTGTTCTAATTGAGGCTCTCTGTGACCATAACATGTGTAATCTTTCGGAGTAATTAATTGGTTCAAGAAAGCGTATTTGACACTTTCTCGTAACTACTAAGTTGAAACCTTTTGAAAGCATTGCAAGCATGCCGTGAACTAAACTGCATTCCTTCATTTGAATTTAAAATCACACCATGGTTTGATGTCAACCATCAAACCTTACGCAAATAGTTATAGTATCTCAACTTAGAAGATCTTATTTGTTTCATCAAAATCGATCCACATGATTTACATGTTTAGTAGTACTGTAGAAAAGTATAAAATATTGGTTCTGACTATATCTCATGCAAAATAATTGCTGAAACAGCTCTTAAAAAATATTGGTAATAATGTCATAACTAAAAGTATTTAGTGATTTTTTTAAGTAAAGTTTCTATAGGTGTACAAAATTATAAATCTATTACGGGAACATTTAGATTTATCAATCCCCTTTGATAAATCTACAAACATGAAATATTTAAATGATTGGAAATCGTAATGAATAAGATATCATAGATGTGAAGTTGTTGTGGAAAAATTTCGTTGATTTTCCTCTAACTTGGATTTATAGGAAATTACTGTAACTTTGTTTTAATAAAATAATCACGTTGTCTAGAAAATTAATACATCATAACATTACCACAAAGTTCGTCCTGTGGTAAGTATTATTTTTATTTTATTTTATTTATTAGGAAGCCAACACAGTATACAACAATCCATACACTTATTCACATTTAAACAATCTTTTATAATATTGTATACTCCACTCAGCATGCATTAAAAACGAACACAAAGACATTTTCTGTTTTTTTTTTACAAAATAAAACTAATAAAGAAAAAAACCAAATTATACAAAACAAAAGAACAAAAGAATAATAGCATAATAGTAGTATACATATATATAATAGTACCATATAATTAACAAAACTCTAAAAACGACTATCAAGCAGTACCTGATGATAGAGACTTTCTGACTTCTCTTTTAAAGGATGCTGCGGTACATCGAAAAATATTGTTTGTAAGTATGTATGTACAATTGTACATATAGCTAGGTATGTACGATGAGTTTAACACAAGACAAACGTTTTCATAACCAAAAGACGATTACTAGACGTACGGTTGACCTGATGCGGTAATGGCGTTTTCTTTCTTTTAGTCTCAGTAATAACGCCGAATTACACGGTCCATGAAGACAACACATTCATTCCACTTTCTATAGTCACGTAATGGGTGTCTAAACTAAACGAAAAGTTGTAAACTTATAAGGAAGAGACAGGGCAATGATTAGAATAACATATAGTTCAATGAGACAAGGCCATATCAATTTGAGTCCTTTAAATCGGGGATTTAACTCATACGTATACTACCGATGGCGTACGATTCTGTATGGCAGGCGAAATTCTTCAATAACACCGGTGATTTTTTATAGATTTAAATTAAACTGATAATATTTCTAATGAGAAATAATATTTCTAATGAGAGTTCACTTAATTATTAACAAAAAATCCAATCCAATTTTAGTTTCAAGGTACACTGTGGTCCGTAGTCAAACTATGCTAACAATACTATAGAAGAAAGTGAGTAAGGGATCTTCTTTTCAGCGTGCCACTTCTATACGAAGGTTGGCGACCATCATGGCTATCTTGACCTTTGAAGCTGCTGCGCGAAAGAGGGAGCGAGTGCTTAATCCGAACCACTCTCTTAAATTATTCAGCTAGGATTTTCCTTGCACCTATATAGCCACCTACCATCAAGTGGCCGTTTGCCACCTGTTTGCCGACCTTAACGTAAAAAAAAAAAACTTTAAACAAATTTATTGCATTAATTTAATCCAATGTTTTGGTTTGAATGAACCACATAATATACATATTTACACTTAAACTTATTATTATTATAATAGAAGCCAAGAATATTACTACTGCATTGTGGTAAGAACGACGTTTTCAATATTTATAAGTGAAATTTAATTTGTTTCTTTCATTTCGAAAGCGCGCTTTATAAATATGAAATGGAAATGGGTAAATGCAAGCAATTTCCTCTTGTCTAACCAAGCCAGCTTCTATCTGTGCGATACTATTTTAATGTTCGAACGTAGCCGTCGAGGTAACGATGTACTTTAATTAAATGAATTAAATTCAAATAGGTTTCTTTTTATAGAGAAACCAAATTAAAGAGAACAAAAAAAAAGTTCGAATGGAAGTTTGGAATGAAAAACAACTAGGAAAACTGTGTACACGAAGCCACATTAATTATAAACACTCACTGAAAGTGCTCACAGGGTTTTTTTATATAACAAGCTGTAAGTCAGGTGTCCCGTTGACTACTTGATGCTGCAGCATCAGATCAAGGTTACCACATCGGGAAATAACACCAAAGTAACAGTAACCAAATTTTACATCAATCGAACCCGTGGAAATTTGCAAAATGGGCTGATGAACTTGAAACGCCTGAACAGATCTTCATATATTATAGTTAATCATCTCAATCACGTTAGCTATTAACAAAAAAAAACCGGATGAAAATCGATCTATCCCTTTGAGAGTTACGATTCCATAGACAGACACACACATACTCGGTTTTTGCAACGGCGCGGCGTCGGGGGTTAAAATGAACAGAGGATGGGATAACGATCTACTTGTCAGTGGGTAGCTACCATCTCTTAAGTTCACTAGCGATACTAAAGGTTAAATTACATTAACGACCTTGCTAGTAACAGCTTCCTTGAAGAACTCCATAAATATATGGCGTACTGGATAAACCTCACCAGGGATGATTTTGAATTCCGCGTCTACAGCCCAAGTAGAAATTGTGAAAATCCCAAGTAGAAATTCAAAGGAACACTACTGCTGCTATAATAATATTAACAAACAGACGCTATTATTATTATTTTCCGATATTTTTAGAAGGATTTTTATTAGTGTTCAATTACAAACTGAACACTAATAAAAATCCTTCTAAAAACATTCTGTAGTTAATACATCCAGCTGACAGTTGGTATGATCACATGTTACGAGTATATTGGCAGCTACTTTGCTCTCCTTCTAATGAGTTACATGACCTCAGACATTGGTTCATCGCTTAACACCTTGTATAAAAAGAACACACTTTGTATAAAATTCTCATTACTGTCTTCAGACAATGACTACATTAAAACACGTGTTGGAATACTTGGAAATTATATTTAAATGTTTCGTTATCACAATTTTATGTCAGTTAAATACAGAAAGTTTGTAGGCATTTAGTAGGTATAATTTTTTATATTGAATCCCTATTTTGCTATAAAAATTATTTTTACTAAATTCGTCGGCAAGTTTTATTTTACAAGTTTAGCTGATTTGTCAAGTTTTATTTTACAAATAATATAATATAATAAAATAACATACAACTGCAAATTTCGCAAACTTAATTCGTTTATTGCGACATTTTAAATGACATCTGTTCGCACCACTTGCCCGCTTATTATTGTTTCTTAAAGAAACTTCTCTGATTGGTCCGATATAAGTGGTGGTCATATCGGACCAATCAGAGAAGTTTCAGTGTCGCGAATGTTGAAGAAGAATCCAAAGCTTTGGAAGAAGATTCAAGAAAAGAAGACTGCGCGATTCATTGCGGTAAGTACGTACCTATAGAATAGGTTGTTTATCCCGCAAACCTTATACAGCCTACATCTGCTTAGTTTGAGCTCAAACCCGAGTATTTGAATTCGGCAGCCCTTACAACATCACTATGAAAAAAAAGACAGGTAAACAGCCCTTTTAATGTTGGGAAATCCTCATGGATACCCAGCAGCTTAGGGGACGTTGCGGGTCATTCCGGACTCCTACCGGCTAATACCCAATGACTTCAAGCGCGGCCGTAGGCAGGTAAACTTATCACCCGTTGACCTGACGAGTTCATTAGTCGAGTGGGTGATTGCCTTAGTTCCTACCGATACCTACCGAAAACTTTCAGTGTGTAACATTGAGGTAACATGTAAAAAAACTGTCAGTCGTGGGACTGCACGTCAGAAATGATAACTACGGAATATTCATGACAGCTATCACTTTCGAACCATCGGTTAATACCTTAACAGACTATTGACGAAGTTCAGCTTATTATTAACCTAGCAGTACGTACTAATTCGGATAGATGGCGCTTATTTCATACAATTAAACGTCACTGAGGGTGTCGCTCACAGAGCGTGACTACGCGAGTTAAGTTTCTCCATACCAAAAGTGCCCAACGAGCTTAAAGAAGTTTTCACTTCAAAACAATGGTTAGAATTGTTCGCCATTGGGAGGTTAGGTAAGATTATTGCTGCGATTAGCTACAAGGAAAAGTGAATTAACCAAACTTACCTGGTACATGTTCGCCGTTGAAAGTAACCCGCACTGTGTGTGAACGCGCCACTTTTGGTACGAAAGCGGCAATGTATCGATGTCCGCCAAGAGGCCGCACGGAGCTCGCAATTAAAGCCCCGTTTCCGCCTGAAACTTCCAGTTCTAGGTGGCCCGCACCGGCTGAATTTCCGTCCACTGTACGAGAAGTGGTCCAATTAAAGTATACTAATTAACTAAAAATTTATCTGAATATTATTTTTACGAATAAGCAATATGGAAATCTGAGTCAAATTTTTAACGCCACCTATTGGTATGATATTTTTAAAGTGTTTTCTTTCAGAGTTATTGACAAAAAACGAGAATTTCTTTAAATTCTGTACTGTGAAATTTTATATATTTTTTTTCTGTTGAGGACAACTTTAAAATATTACATATTTTTTATCTATTTACAATAAAAGTGTTCATACTAATTATTAGTTAGGATTAATTATAGAATCTAGATATAAATATATGTGAAAGTGAGTTTGTTGATTTGTTTGTTATGCTTTCATGTCTTAACTACTCAAGTGATAAATAACCATTAAATAAATTTATACATGTTGTCCGGGATATAGAAAAGGACATAGGATACCTTTCATCCACAAAACATAATAATATACTGTTCTCTAGGGATCATCTAAAAATATAAATCCAACGCTTCGCAAAACTGCAACAGCAAAAAGATTAAAAAAATTCTTTAACATCTAAATAAACTGTTTCCAATAGAGTCGCGGATAAAAGCTAGTATTTCTATAATATTAATATAATAAAAAGGTAGCAAGTGTATCGTAAGTTTCCTTATGTGTTATTTTTTCCTTAAGTGGGTCGAGGATAAAATGTTGGGCCGATAAATGGAATTACCTCATAAGTGGTAAAATAAAATAGAGGAAATGTAAGTAAAAAAAGCCTTACCTATAAACTCAACAGGTTGCCCCACTGTTCCTTTGTATGTTGGCTTTATGAGTACACCTTTGGCACCTTTATTATTATCCCTTTGAATTGGTCTAAAACAAAAGTCACTCGGTTATACCTCACTTACTGCCATGTCACCATTACAATCTTTGTTCGAGTTACTTTCGTAAATTATACATTTATTTTGAAAGTTTATTTTTTAACGGGTCAAAAACTAATAATCAATTGCTACATCCATACTTTATATACACTAATATTATAAATGTGAATATAACATCATGACAATTTAGCCTACATGTTGTCAGGGACCACCTACCATATCAAGTGGACCGTCAGCCTGTCTGCCGACCTTAACATAAAAATAATCTAGATAGTGATTTAGCAAATAAAAATCTTGTTTATAAAACTATTAACTACTCAAAATAATTTTTCAAAGTTCGAAGATTGAGTTTTCTGAAATTACTATAGTGCTTGTTGCAAAGCCTGATGCTTAATATGAAATCTTATTACTTATTATGACTTTAAGAATTGGATCTCTTCTGTAAGGTTTCTCTAACCTGAAACGGGCATGTGCTGCATCCGTCTCAGTTATGGCCCCCCCGTTCGGGTCGCGGGGGGGCCTATTGGATAAAAAAGACTGCTGTTGCTGTTTCTCCTCCACGCTGCTGTAGGAAGAGTCGCGCACCACGTACGAACTCTCTCGCACTTCTCGCTTGCTGAACTCTTGCTGTAAAATATGTAATAGTCAGTACTAGTTTAATCTTTAAAGTATTTTATGCTAAATTTAAATCAAATTTCATTTCATACATCAAAGGGCGAAGAAAATGCAACAGATAATGTAATTTTCGCATTTGTAATATTAATATGAATTTATTGCGTCACAGTAAACATGCGGACTGCCTTTATAAAGAAATAAGCAAACATAAATTACTGTTGAATTTTATTACGTCAATTTTAATTTATAATATGGAAAGCGCAGAAATACTGACGATTATTTGCGGCTATAAAGGAAGATCAAAATGTGCTTCACATATAAAAGCGTGTAAAAAAACCTTTATTTATACTAAGAAAAAAAAATTGAATATTACAAAAATTGTCGCCTTGCATAAGGAAGTAAATAAGATGAGGTAAGAGAGAAAAATTGACTTCAAGACAAGTTAATTAAATGAATAATTTACAAGACTAATATTTAAGTGTTCAAATATTGCTGATATTTGCTGTATAATATTTTAGTACTGAGGCAGTATACACTTAAGACAAATACTTACTTTGGTCGCATAGGTGTCTGAGTCTTGGTCGTCGGCCAACCTGTCGAGGTGACGGTTGAAGGAGTCGCGCGAGAAATCGGTAAACTTGTTCAGCTGTGTGTTGCGCTTTGTCTCTCGATCCAAAGTGGTTTGACTGTGATACCGATCTGAGGGGTTCTCGGTCTCTAAGCTGAATAACATAAATATTGTACTTAAGGGCTGCATTAGAAATTCTGTGACTTTTTGCGTTTTTAGTATTGGATTCTTTTTAAAATATAATCTAATAAATTGACTTTACTGCTAGAAATAGGCTATACTAGCTCAGTAAGTATAAAAAGTACCTACTAGACTATTGTAGTCAATATAGATATTTTTACTATGTGTTTCTCACCGTTAAGCAAGTGATAATAATTATTTTAAAGAACCCTTTTAAACTCGTACAAATTCAAGAGTAAAAAATATTTCAATATTACCAAAATATATCCTCTTTTATTTAGAACACCTTACAGAAGACCACCTTGAAATAACAGCATGTTTGCTGTTGTGTTTCGGTGAGTGAGTAAGGGATGACAGAGTCCATTTCTATGCCTTCCTATGCCTTCTCAATCCGTTATCCTTCATCCTACATATTCTTTAAACTATCTTTGTAAGATGTTGGGATACACAAAATCCATATTACGATCCATATACGAAATATCCATTAAAGAAATAAGAAAAATAAGGAGGCTGGATTATTTTTGCAAATAAACGAGGAAGGTTTTTTTGTATATAAAAAATTGCAACCCGGGCGAAACCGGGTACTGGTCGCTAGTATTATACAATTACAATAATGTATTGCCTTCAATCAACGCACATCGAGCGTCTCTGGTTGGTGAATATTTAAGTTGACTAATAAAGTTTTATCTGTAAGACTATATATATTTAATATCGAGTTCTATGAAAACTAAAGCGAGCTGCAAGATCAATAGCGAATAAAATTAAATACCTATTGTAAGTTTTTTGTTTGTATAGTAAAGAACTTTAAAATTACAAAGCGTGTATATAGATATTATAACTTTTATTCCCCTCAATCTCAGTAGTTCCTTTAGCGGTTTCTTCGAAGGTATGATTGGGTGGTTCAGTTAACCGGAAAATGGAAATAAATTTTCTTTGGTAAGTTGATCGGCTCGAAGATTTCATAACCGCGCTACCTATGCGGCGATTGAGGCTTCGTGTAAAGAGAATGTCAGAAAATAGACAAAGAATAACTATTTACAAAAAGGATTTTTTATTGTGAAATACATTTAAGTCATTTAATCATATGTAAAATGGGTAATTTATATGATATAATAATTTATATGACATGAGAAAACCAACAATAGATATTGTCAAGTTAAATATCAACCTGGTTTATAAAGAGCCTATATCAGTCATGATACCATCTACAAATTACTTATTACGTAATCGTGCACAGAGTGTCGGTACTTTAGAATATTTAACTTACCTATTTGAGCTCAACATCTGCCTGGTTTTCTCAACTGTATCCCAAGAATCTTTTCGGCCAAGATAAGATTTCCCACCGGGGTCACCCGCACCTATTATGAACATTAATTTTTATGAATTCCATACTAACCATATAATTCAAATACATTTACTTATTTATTTATTGTAAAGTAAAAATAAAAAATATTTTATATAATGTTATTTGATGTTATGTAAATGTGTAACGTTTTGAATCTAAATATTCATCAGTATAAAATTGTTTTTATTTATTCATAATATCATAATAACACAGTTGAGTACTTTTGTTTAGTAGCTCTTAATAAGTCTCAGTATTACCAATAAAATTTTTGGAAAGATATTTTCCCACCTTCGAAATGACATAAGTATACTTAGGTCACGTAAACACTAGTCATAGGTCATAGGTCAAAAGTATTTACGTACAACATAAATTACACATTTGCAGGTCTAGTTGTTATTTAGTGTTACTAGGTTTTTTTTTCATTTAGAGCTCTGCTCCAACTTTCCGAGGTGCATCCGTACCTGTCGCCAATGATCTCGAACTTCTTGGCATGAGGTTGAGCTCAAACTTCAACTTCAGCACCTCTATCGAGTACAAAGCCCAAAACAGCAGCCAAAAAACTGGGCATCCTAAATAGGGTTAAGCGATACTTTACGCCTGGACAGCTCCTATCTATGTATAAGGCGTAAGTCCGGTCTTGCATGGAGTATTGCTCCCACCTTTGGGATGGCTCAGCCAAATACCAACTTGCCGCACTCGACTCGGTGGAACGCAGAGCTAGGAGACTCATTGGCGACATTACGTTTTTAAAAAATAAGATGCAGAGCCTGGCACTTCGGAGAGAGTGCGCAGGAGCTGCATGAGCGCATTACGCCTTCCCCTTTCTTCCATCGGACATACAGACGTTGATTACCATCTTCATCTTGTCGAAATCCCTCTTTTTCGGACTCAGCGCTTTAAAACATCTTTTATAATGCGCACTGCCAAGGTTTGGAACTCCCAGAGGCGTCCGTATTTCCGAGCTCATATAACCCAAATATTTTCAAAGTTCGAGTGTGCATCTTCTGGGTGAGCTCGCTCCATCTTAGGCCTCATCTTCTCTACACAGCTGGATGTTGGCCAAGAGCAAACCCATCTCTAATAAAAAAATAAAATAAAAACATAGAGCTTACAAAACTTAGATTTTTTCTAATGACGAACTTTGAAAAAGTCGTCAAACAGTTTTGTAGGTTAGTTCACTTATATGTGTTTGACACTTACTTGGACTGCCTAATCTCCTTGATCGGTCTACTTCTAGTGAAGAGAATGGGCTGTTTTGATCTAGATTGTCTTGAGAGCCGCTGAATGAACTGTACATTTTATAGTTGGACCTTTTTTCCACGACTCGCTTCGAAGTTGTGACCGGACTGTAGCGTTCAGTAGGGCTGCTCACTCTAGTGAAAATAAAAACAGATTTTAAAACAGTACCTAGCAATCAAGTAGTAAAAATAACGTGAGCACTTATTATTTACTGTTAGCAATTTAGTACTCGTAAATGGGGCAAAGTGAAATTGAAGTTTAATGAACCCTTAAATGATTATCTACGGAAAGAATATAAACTTGATAACTGTATAAACTGTTTTCATCTAATGAAATATACATATTTCTTAACATTTACTAACATCTTTCTCACTATTATCGAAGATATATCCTGATACATCCTCGCTGGATTAGTTTACACGGAAGTGGATTAAATTGCCTCAACTCGTGCTTCGTTTTAAGCTAAATTTATTTTTAATGTTTTGTAAAGATTACCTATATGTATAATATATTTGTTATTTTTAATTTTAACCCTGTAAAACAATAAACAATGCCAATTATTAAAGTTTAATCAGACATCCAATGTTGAAAATTAAATCTGTTATGTAAAGAGACAAGGAAAAATTTGGTACAAGGAAAAATATTTTCTTCCTAACCGTCGTCAGTTTACGCAAGAAAAGAAATTAAATTTCACCTCCAGAATTGTAATTTATAAAATTATAAATTCGATTTTTTTTTCGGAAGAAAACACAGCTTTTTATTATAATTAACTTGGATGTTGTTCTAAATTTAAATGTTTTTTTAATATTCCGTGAACGTATATAAAAATACACAAAATACGTTACGATATTAACTGGAAAAATCAAAATACGTTTTGAATGAATAAGCCGGAAAATAATAATGTGTAATGATTTATAGGCTTCCCGCTTTGGGTTGATCGAAAATTGATTTACAACTCGAAATGCGCGACCTATATTTCTACGTTCTCGCCTTTTGCAAATAAATAACATATAATTACAATATTTTTCAGCTATAATTTCCTGTGAAACTGTTTGGTATTAAAAGCAATTTACGAAATAAAAGACAAAATAATGAATTTTGTATATATTTAAATTATGATATATTTTCTAAGCTTATATTTTTTGTAAACCATTTCTTGCTGTAATGGCCTTCATCTGACTCGTATCTACCCAGGTGGTGCTTATATTCTTGCTGACGGTAACTCCATAGCACCATGCCTATAGTCCACTTTCGTGGACTTAATTGGATTTTCATAACCAGCTACGAACATGGAACATTTTTCTCGTTTGATAACCGCGGCTACGAAAACAGGATTAAATTGTAGCTTTACTGCTGTTTTTTTAATTACTGTTTTTAGGTTCCTAAAATGGAATTAATTATTTTTGCTTTATGATTTTGATAAAGGGTTACGATAAGAGAAAAATAAATCCATTTTCGTTACTGGTTATAAAAATGGGTTTTGAAAACGACAATTTAATTCTGTTTTCGTAGTCGGTTATCAAACAAGAAAAAAAAAATCCGTCTTCGTAGCTGGTTATGAAAATCCAGTTACGAACGTGGACTAAAGTACCAAATGGACTTTTTACCTGCAAGCTCCTTTTAATACTTACATATTTGATTTGATATATTTTTTTCATTTATATGCTGAATAGATTTTGCCCGCGGCGTCCTTCGTTTCAAAAATTACAAAGTAGATAATATCTTGGGTTCGAGATATCTCTCTATACAAAATTTCTTCGAAATCGTTTAACCGGGAAAACGTAGTAGAAAGGGTTAGTTTCGTTCGTATCTATGTAAAACATATCTATATACAACAAAATAAAGTCGATGTCCGCTTCTGTCTGTTGATAAACGTAGAAGGTATGTGAAAATAATAATAATAATAATAATTTGAAGAAAAAAATTGCAATCTTTCGAAGCCGAGAACGAGTCGCTAGTATTTATCTATTATAAGTCACTGCTGGGAATAGTCCTCTCTTATATATATGTGATGACGCTAGGCACGACGGGGGCTTTTTTCAGATTTTCTAAGGAGATGTCTTCCTTCGTCGTTAGAGCAAATGCTCGATATCAAATATGGGCATAAAATTAATTAAAAAAAAAGATGACAGTCAACTGGGATTAGAACTTGCTTCTGTTTTTCCGCTACCTCTTATCTATTACTGCTTTCTTTTTCATTAAACAGAAGAAAAAATATAAAAGAATAATCAAAAATGTTATCTACGCGTCCGTAGGTACCTGTTAATCGGGCTGGCAGTTCTGTTCAAAGGGCTATCTTTCCTCGTCAACGGGCTTGTCCTTTCGATAGGACTCGTCGCTCTATATGGGCTGCTAGCTCTGAAAGGGCTGCTCGATCTATTGATGTCTAGTCGCGATCCGTTCCCCAAATGTTTAGTAGTTATGGGACTGGCGGTTCTGTTTCTGGGACTCTCTGAGCCGTATCTAGTCGTAAAACCGTCTATTTTATTCATTCTCGATGTCGAATATGCGGAGTCTGTTACGTCGTAGTTCCTTTCCTTCTTGTCGGAAGTGAATGAAGATTTGTAATATTCGGTCGAGTCACGTCGCTCCTCGCGACGATCGAACGAACTCGAGTTGTGTTTCGTTGTATTTGATTCGTATAAAGGGCTGCTGAGAGGACTTTCAGACCTTAAACGAGTTACTGGAACAGAAAAACAGTGAATTAATCAGAACTTTGTATATAATTATTTAAGTAGTCCAATATCTGGCAAATTATGCAACGCAAAAAATAAAATAAAAGCATGATACATTCATAGGCTAAAATTAAATACATAAATATAATTGTCAAATTTAGTCTGGATGACCAAGTTATATTGTTGTGAAATACATATAAAAAATGAGTATCAAGAGGTAACAAATCATCTTAACAATATCACCGCGGATCTTATACTTCGATCCACAAACGCTCAATTACGGTTTATAGTTTTTTTAGAGGGTATATTATTATGTAGCATTGGTGAATTGTATTTCAATTAATAACAGGTTATAAAATAAAAATAAAATCATTAAAATTCATCATTTTGAATGAACTTAACATTTTTCAACAAGATCCAATATATATATATATATTTTATAGTCGTTATATCTTTTATTTTTAACGTAGATGAAGTCGCGGGCACCAGCTAGTATTTAATAAAATCGAAACAAAAAGATGTTTGTAATATGTGGTTCTTTGTAAAAGAACTTACCTCCACACCAATATATTTGAAGACTTGGATGTAATGAAACTCACCTGGACTGGATATTCTCGCATAAGCTGGTGACGGACTGGCGCTGTCACGAGGCCTCCTCGACCGTGACCCCACTCTGAACATGTGCGGCGATCCGTGTACATCGTAACCGTTGAAGTAAATGTACAACTGGAAGTTGTTTACGTAACTTGATTAAACGTGAAACGTAACATACATTCATTATGTAATGCTACAAACATGGAAGAAGGAAACAAACACTTTATTTATGTTATCACTTTTACTTTACTATTGTAATAAATGCTGAAAATTTTAGGTGTTTATTCAGTATATTCAGACCCTTTTATATCTAAACTAATAATATTTACAATATAAGATATACATAGTATTTTATTTCATTTGAAATTATTTGAAGTGTTAAATTTCTATAAGTATCTACTGTAAGTAAATTCGGAAATAAGAGCGTTTTTAAAAGCAGGCACTTTATAATTATCATCAAAACATTTTTTTTTTTTTCGTGAGTCCGACGAAAATCAAAAAATTATACTATTCTCCAGTTATAATTTTAAAGTTATTAACAGATTTCATGATTTAAAGGGATTGTTCAAAGAGACGAAGAAAGTTATTCGCAAACGAAGCGTTATTGGAGAGTTATAATTAAAGAATGGAAAAACAGAACCAAATGGCCACTTTTCTACGAAGTTAACTGCGTATTTGCAGACGTTGGATATAACTTATTAAAAGTTTAACGCTGCAGACAGTTCTTTTAAATGGTTCCTTTTTGTTTTAAGGACCACAACCTACTGTTTGAAATCGAGTTTCTGCTTTTCGTAATAAGAGAGGTTACACCAGCATTTAAGCAAGTTTTCAGTACTTTAAGTTGCTTGAAACTCGGTCAAGTCGTGTGAGATAGAATACAATTAATGTAATTAATTATCCTCTTTTAAAACAAACAAAACTATAGTTAAGTTCCGCACACTGCTTTCCGCAGTCATAAACTGAACAGTCTGTCTGGCGTCAATAATAACAACTTTGTACTGGCGGCAGTAACCACAACCACTTACAAAAGGCCACCGTGAAATAGAGCAGCGAGTGAGTTAGGGATGCCAGAATCCATTTCCATAACCCTTCCCTAATACCTTATCCTTAATCTAGCTATAGTAGGCAGCGTACTTGTAACACCTGTGGCTTGTGTTATAGGCGAAATGGACCACCACGTCAGCCTGTCTGTCGAACTTAACATTAATTAAAAAAACCACTATGAAATAACAGCTGCTGCTACCGGGTATGGGTACGTAAGTAAGAGATACCAGAACTCATTTCCCTGTTCCCTCTTTAATCTTTATTGGTTATCTAGCTAAGCACAAGTTCACTTCCTATCAAGTATACCGTCAGCCTGCCTTCGAGAAGAATTTACATTAAAAAAAATCTTTGCGCTACTCTCAGAATACATGTAGTAAAACTTAAATTACTTAAAATATTTTGATATTGTACTAACCCTATGTTTTCCCGGTGCCTTAGGCATGAAAGTAGCTCGATATTTGGTAGAAGAAAGTTTTTCAAGAGCACACATAACACTCCGTTTGTCATGTACTATGTCGAGTTGCAGGTCGCCTTTGGCACCACAACCGCTCGTGTCCAGTTCGAATGAGTGAGGTTTGTGCGGTTCGGCACCTTCTAACGCCCCCTGACTCAGTCTCACACCAGCTGGCTCGAAGACATCGCAGGTAAACGGACCACCCTAAACAATATAGGAAACTTAGATTAATTCAAAGTAGAAGATAAATTACTTCGTGTATTAGATACGATGATGATAAATTATGAAGATAAATTAATTGAGTATTAGGGCCTTATATGAACACGACACACTCCTATTGGTCGCGTTTTAATTAAAATTTAATCTAATATATTTTAATTATGTACTTACTCTTTTTATAAATTACACATTGTCGGAGATTAACATTAAAATTAATTAATTAATGACTGAATTGATTGTTACCAAAAGTTGGGGTTCGTTTACTGAAAGAACAAATGACTGTCCCAGGGGTTTCTTGAAGACTTACGACGACACAGAAACGTTTGATGATAATCGATTTCCAATTAGAGTAAGGAGGAACTAGAGAAGCATTAAATACGGCTTAGATGTACCGTAACTGAAGGAAACCATCGGTCAAAGGTATATCATATCAAGCTATATTATATTACGTGGTAATTTTTTTATAATTTGTCATATTTTTATTTATATGGCTTATTTATTTGTATGGTTTAGTACAATTTCTATAAAGTTAAAAAAAACTTTCTATAAGTTATAAAAAATGATATTGTAAAATTAAGCTAGTGTTTTATTTTTGCGTATTAGTTAGGTATTAATTCAAAAACAAACTAATTGTATTGAAATCAATTTTATTATATGTCATACTTTTATTTATATGGTCCAATAGCTTGTTTATTTGTAGGTTTTAGTACAATTTCTAAAAGCTAAAAGAAAATTCTATAATTTGTAAAAAAATGACATTGTATAATACAAATTAAGCTAGTTTTTTTTTTCACGTATCGTGACCACAATAATTATGCTTTTAAAGTAAATAAAATCCGTGCGAAGCGAAGAGCGTGTCATTAATCTTTTATACATAGTATAAATAAAACAAAGCCGCTTCTTATAGCCGTCTGTCCCTCTGTATGTACGCTTAGATCTTTTAATCTAAGCAAAGGATTTTAATGTGGTTTTCACTAATGAAAAGAGCATTAAAGGAGGAAGGTTTTTATATATAATTTGCAAAAAATATATCCTTCCAGAAGCTGGGACGGTCCGCTAGTTGAAAATAAAGTAAATAAAAACCTGAATATGTTCGCCTTTATAAGTAATGGCAATGGTCCATGTGCCTGCTTCGTCGGGTTGGAAAGTAGCGCTCGATGCTGTAGTCCCAGGAGCTGAAGGTGGTGGATGACGAGGCTCGAGGGGTACAGCGCGACCGCTCGGTGAATGGGCTGTCACATCTATGTCTTCACGTCTCGGAGCCCCTAAACATAGTCGTAATATACTCATGAAACGTATATCCGGCTGTTCGAATTCGAGACATCATGTAATCAAACACTCAGTGCAAGTGCACTTAATGGCCTAACTGAGTCAATTCCAATAAAATTTAATTAAGCTCTCATTAACCTGTAGCACTGACGAGCACTTCAACAATACTGCCCACAGCACACGGCGCCATGCCCGGTGGCGGAACTGACACTAGTCTAGGTAAGACCCTGAAGAAGTATTTCCCGTCGACTCTGAAATGAGGAATACATGTTTTTAATACAAATATTAATAAGAGCTGTGCTAGAATATGTTCTACCAATATATATGATGTATGTCAAACATCTACTTTAGGGTGTGAATTATTTAATTAATTATTAGCTGTTGCATGCGAATTCGTCCGGGTAACTTTATAAAACATAGCCTACTAGGTTTTGCCCGCGACTTCGTCCGCGCCCATTTTCTTATCCGATCGTTACCAAACTTCACAGGATCACCCGCTGGACTAATCTGAAGATTATCTAAAAATTTCATCAAAATCGGTTCAGCGGTTTTGGAGTCCATAGGGAACATACATACACACATTGCCTTTTATATATATAGATAGATAGATATTACTCGCTGATAATGTAGCTTCCTTAAAAGATTTTTTAAAGTGATCCAGTAGTTTTTGAGTTTATTCATCACAAACAAAAATACAAATATTTCCTCTTTATAAAATTGGTGCTGCCAGTGCGCTGGCGACCGTAGAAGGATTAAGGATAAGGATAAGGAAGGGATGAGGTTGAAAAACCATACAAGCATGTAGGAACTGGATACCTCATATCATCAACAGCCAGGACGATTTCGTGCATACCAGCGTGTTCCGGTATAAATTCTCCTGCACCGCGCGAATCCAATTTCAATCTGGACTCTTGTTCCAGAGGGTTCACAATATACACTTTAACATCTGATATCGATAATTCGTTTGATATGCTGTCCACTTTTATATAGGTCTGTAACAAAAAACAATATGTAAAAAATCAACAAACGAGGTACGAATGATATTGTTTGTCTTCGTCGTCGATCGTATGGATCGACAGTCTTCATAAAATAATACACTCATCCTGGGTTCGTTCGTTCTTCATTTGAAAGAAACCTAAGCAAATGCTAAGTTAAATATTCCTAATTTATAACGTAAGTAATACGTATATGATGTATATAACCAAATATGCAGGATACTAACAGGTTCACCAACTCTTCCCGAAGTAGAGTCAAGCGCGACCCTCAGCATATCGTGAATGGGCGGGCGTGGTGGCACATTTCGGAATTGACTAGCCCACGCCATCACCCCCAGATGTTCCACATCGCTTTGGCTCATGTCGTGCGCCGATAGTACTGGCTGAACACCTGAAAAATTCCATAAATTAGCCTTTTGTTTATATACTGTTCGCGCCGCTTCCCCGCTTACTCTTTGTTTTCTAAGGAAACGTCCGATATGACCAATCAGAGAACTCCCTTGTTTGGAAGCCGGCCGCCATCATATTTTGAGTTAGTGTTAGACTGAAGTGTTAACAGGGTTGTTGACCAGTCCGCTTAAAGTCCGCTTAATACACGATTTATATATAAGTACTTAGAATAGGTTCTTTATCCCGCAAACCTAATACAGTCCACAAATGCTAAGTTCAAACCCGAATATTTGAGTTCGGCAGCCCTCACATATACAAAAGATATATAAGTAGGTACTACAATATAAGACTTACCAATTTTCTTAGCTGCATCAATAGCAGCCTGATTGTTCTCCTGCCATCTGGTAGGATCACGACGCAACTTGCTACTAGGTAAAGCGGGGCCGCCCATTGAACGAACCAGCTCATTGGAGACACGGCCATCATTCCAATCGGTCTGTAAATTACATGTTCAGTTACTTAATGACTATTCTATTTTATTTCAATTCAATAACACATAGTCTTAAAGTAATTGTAGTTTGGCTCTTTTGATTTCATGATGCAAATAAATGTAACTGTAGATTTGAATGACTTTTGCATGTACAATTATTATAAAGTATAGTTAATAAAACAGAATATAAAAAGAATAGAA
This sequence comes from Synanthedon myopaeformis, assembly GCA_944738685.1. NCBI lineage: Eukaryota > Metazoa > Arthropoda > Insecta > Lepidoptera > Sesiidae > Synanthedon > Synanthedon myopaeformis. The sequence goes on along the minus strand of OX122918.1, from coordinate 7,476,399 downwards.
TAGCGTTTATAGAACAGAAAAGAAACAAATTTCAAAGGAAGGCTACTTGATCAGATATATTAGAATAAAATAGTAAAGCTAATTAAAAAAAAACTGTCAGTCATAGGACTGCATGTCAGAAGTGAAAACTACGCCATCTGTTGATGACATCTTAACAAACTATTGACATGTGTTTTGTTATGTTTCAGTAAGTGAGTAAGAATAGCCAGAGCTTAGAGCTTCCCCTATTCGGCAGCACCGTGAACTAATAGCACGTGTGCTATTATGGTTCGATGAGTGAGTAAGTGATATCAGACCATTTTCTCTTATCCCTTCCTAATCCTTTATCCTTAATCCTACTTATGGTCGGAAGCGTATACTTGCAGAACCCGAGCGTTGTTTGTGTTAATAGGAGACAGTGGCCGCCTACCATCAAGTGAAACGTCAGCTTGTCTGACGAAAGTTACATAAAAAAAAGAAAAAATCCCCTTTTAGATGAGACGAAATATATTTTAAATTTATATTTCAGAGGACTAAAGGTATTTAATTAGTATGAGGTTTCTGTGATAAAAACATCAGCACGAATAATGTTAGGCAATAACGAAACGGGAGAGAGATTGCCAATGGCCAAGTGTGCTTAATGTTTTACCGATTGACCAATTACTGTATTTACATAGTTTAATCTGTGTTTGGGTCGATTTTAGTCATGCTTTTTGTATATAATCTGTCATTATGGATCTATAATAAACTTGCACATTAATAGGTATGATATTTTACACGAACCGTTTCAAAAAGGTATTTCGTTATATAAATATATGAATAGTTTTATATAAATGTGAGACCGAAGGGTTGTGACATATAAAAAAGAAGGAAAATTTTTTTTGCATAAAGTTATCGATAATGACCTTATCAGTCCTTATATTTTAGTAATATACTTACCGTAAAGTTAGTAATTCCCCTCTCTATACGTGAATTGACCCAGTCTAGTGTAGTTCTGGAACCCGGGCCACCTGGTCTCATAAAGTAGGAGAGGTAGGTCATGCCCGAAAGTTCATCCAACCATGGTGAGGCCAAATATTCCGGTTCTAGGACCATTGGCACGTCGAATTCGCGGTGTGCCAGTTTCATGGCACGTCGACAGTTTTCTATGGCTTCATGTCGATCTGTAAATATATTTTGTTTAATATTTAATGTATACAAATTTGAAGCGTGTAAGTAGCTATTTATGCAATAAAAAAAAAAAAATTAATGATAATTACTTATATTGGCGGTGAATCATAGAGCCTGTGTGACACATGGAGGCTGTTATGGTTAGAAAATGAGTGAGAGACCAAACAGCGAGCCTCGACGGCACTAATTGGCCTGAACGCGCGTTAATTCCGTACTACATGCGCTAGTTGTTATAGGAAGCATCAGCTCAGTTTCCATTCGGCTGACAGGGCAGTTACAACTGTTGGAATTAATTGCAACTATTTTTTTTTTTGAAAATGAATAGATTTTTAATTTCACTAAATAATGAGGACTAAAAATTACGATGACTTATTCTAATAGTTAAGGAAAACTAGGCATGCCTGAGAAGAGTGTAATGCAGGTGCCTCTCAATTTCAATAGAACGGAATATTTGAAATTTATGCATACTGATATAATATATGTAGGAATAAATATCTAAAAACGTACTGAGTTCGCGCCAATGCGGAAAAACACCCGGCTTGCAGTGGTCGAGAAGCGCCGAGAGTAGGACACCGCTATTCCAATCGGTAGTCAAGTTGTTGACGCGACACTCCGGCAGCGCCGACTGCAGCCACGATAACATCAATTTCCTGCAATTGCATTAACTTAAGTGTCCCACCTTACACTTGAACTGACATAAAATAAACCCATATAAGAAATAAGAAGCTAACTTATTTCGTTACTAGCGCTTGCATGAAGATTCTCCCGTACATAAAGTTAAAAAGTAGCCTAACTCCTTTTAAAATATTAGACATCAATAACTCTTGATTAGATACCTAGGTAATCTAAATAATTTGCAAAAAAAATATGTACATAGGGCACCCTATATGTTTCCGGAACTGGCCACTTAGGTACATAAACAATATATGTATAAAAAGTATTTACAACATTTGAAAATGGAATTCTTTGGTTATAAAATACAGTTTGCTTCACCTGACTGTCACTTGTGTTTTAATTGTTGCTTACAATCCACCAAAAAAAATGTTGGTTTAAGTTATATAATATAGCCTAAACTAACGCCTTGTATTTACTTATGTAATAGATAAACACCATGGGTGTGTTTTAACATATCTAAGCAAATACTAAAGCAAACTTGAGCTGTAACCATTTAGAAAGTGGGAATACATATATAGATATATTGCATAAGGCAAGCGTGTGACCGCGCCTTGGCGGAAACCTGAGGCAATTACTTTTGCATTAAATAAACATTAAAAGCTTAAACTTAGAAGTTTATTCTTTAAAACTTTTCAGCTGTCTTTGTAGGATAAAAACTGGTGCCATCATAACGAACAAAACTGTTTGTAGACGCTTAAAATAAATGGATTTTGAATAATAATTTTATTTCCCATCTATTAATAAACAGTTACTAAGGTTGATCCATATTTTCAGTTCATTTCAAAGGTTTCATTATGGAATATCGATCTTTTAATAACGGTCTAAATTGTTTAATAAGGTTTTGTACAAAAGCACGAATGTATTAAATTATGATCTGAAGATTGTCTGAAAATTCCATCAAAATCGGTTCAGCGGTTTTCGAGTCCATAGGGAACATACATATATACACATATTGCCTTTTATATATATAGTTAGATAGATAACGGTAAAGCTATTTAGTAGTTTCAGTTCAATCAATTAACAATTTAACAAGTTGATATTTGATGTAGAGTAATTAAAATATTTAACTGCAATAAAGTAATAAATTAAATTAAAGAAGTTACTTCAAGTAAGCTCTGAAAGTGGATCAGGCTTCTGCGAATCGCTAAAAAGACAAGAGCACTTCAAAACGTGTAATATCATTATTAATTAATAGGTATTATGAACTTAAGAGGCTTACCTCGGCGGGAATTTGCTTCTACCAATTTGGTAGCGAACGATGAGTGACCAGATTAAGCCCAGTATTAATTTCAGATTGCCATTGACTATGTCAACATTGCCTAGAACACACAATACAAAATTTGTCGCAGATATTCTTGGTTTCTCCTTAAGGTGAGGGGGTTTAAGTTATGGTATCCATAATATGAGGTACACTGCGAGTCTGCGACCCATTACTGTTTGGCAGGACTTCCACTGGCGTATCTCAGTGCCATTGGAAATTCTGCCAAACAATACGCACATAGGCCTCCGCCATACTTTCCCTATAGTACAGGTCAGCAGCAGCCTGGATCCTACGTCGTCCCGCGGCCGTTGCCAGATCGTCTGACCAGCTTGTGGTTAATGTCTTATGCTGCGTTTGCCGGTCTGGTCTCCACTCATGAACCTTCCGCCCCCAGCGGCCGTCGGCTCTCCGTGCTACATAACATATGCATAACATATGTGTCATGCCCACTGCCACCTCAACTTATGTCAGTGATACGAGTATAAAAACTCGTCAGTTCCGGTAAATGAGTAAGCGATGCCAGAGCTCATTCGCTTAACCCTCCTTATTCCTTGTATTTTATTATATTATCATGGAAGTAAGAGCATTCATAACCATATGTCGCTGCTTGTGTTAATAGGAGACCATCAGCCTGTCTAATAGGCAATAAATGTGTATTTATATCGAATTATAAATATAAATTTACTGCTTATGGCCTAAAACTAATACCAAATAAAAAAAATATATTCTATATGTATAGTTTTTCTATTTTCATTCATTATTTTTTATTCAACACTTCACAAATAAAAAGTTTAGAAGGTTTTAGTACAAAAATACAAAAAAATTAACTAGCTCTATATAAAATTAACTTATATAAAATTAATTTTGCCTCTCGACTTTTACATAAAAGAGTTGACGTTGTTTTTATTTTTGAAGTTGGCTATCTTACGAATACCTTGTAGTTAAGACACACTAAATATGCTATCAAAATAGATTGTTCCTCAAATACTTATTAGTAGTAACGTTAAAAGTTGCTTTTAATGGTCCAACTACTTACATGATTACTTTGAAGTAATAAATGTTAAATTGTTGTGATTTTTAGTATAATGAATAGGTAGGTAGTATTTCGATGAGAATGAACGATAATAATTCATAATACTCGTAGTTAATCTTCGAACAAATTCCTTATAAAGAACTATAGTTGATACTTTAAACTATAAATTTTACTGGCATACTTCAAATACCCATGCATAATCTCCATTAGGTTCAGTCAGACCTTTTTTAACTCCCGACGCCTGACGCAAAAACGGGGTGTTATACATTTGAAGTGTGACTGTCTATGTGTGTATCTGTGTGTCGTCAACAGTGGCGGCGCCACCGTCGTCACAGCATAAATTTGTAAGATGTTATATATTTTTATTTTTAAACGCCGACGAATTCGCGGGTACTAGCTGGTTACATATTATGTAATATGTTATCTATGTTCATCTGAAATATTGTATATTGTAAACTACGAAATAATTATTCAGAGGTGGAGTGGTCTCCATATGAACAAGCTTTCAAAATCAGCGCCCCCTCCTCTCTTTATAATACAATGGATATTAATTAGGACTTCTGAGAAACTGAAGAAGCATAAATGTATCTTAGGTATAAGCTATGAAGCAGGGCCGATTTTTGGACTTAATTTTATTAAGAAATGTAGTAGGTACATCTAGCAGTATATAACAACCTAACAATTTCGCTGTAAATTTTATTGCTGCGCTTGATGAGCTTGTTCGTCGGGTGAAGTGTTTGTCTTGGCGCTATGCTCTAAGAGGCCGGGATTAAATTGACGGTATAGTGTCAACTTAAGAATTAGTAGCGATTTGGCTTAGCAATAGTTGGATATCGACGCCAAAATGCTGTTTGGTATACATATTTTCAATTTTAACTTAATTTTAAGTTCAGCTAATTTAAATCAAAGTAATCAAGTGAGTGTTAGTCAGCGGAACTCAAATTTTACATACACGTTGGTTGTTGGGGATACAAAAAGGTCTTTTGTCAACCAAAAGTACTGTTCTCGAGAAATCATCTAGAAATAAAAAATTCAACGCATATATGAGAAATAAAGTCTGAGTTAATGTTTTACCCCCTAAAAAAGTGCACGGACGAAATCGCGGGCAAAAGTTAAGAGTTTATAATTATGTAATTTAATTTATTAATAATTGATTAATAAGTAGTTAGGTAAGAAAATTTCCGCCTCTAAATTTATTTTAAATTTAATATATTTGTATTATTTCAATATTTAACTATGAAGACTTCTAAAAGAATGTCTATGTCGATTGTTCCCACAGTAAGCAATGTCAACTTTCATATTTCAACGTCAACTTATCATCATCTAGAGAGCTTTTCTTTTTCAAGCCACCAAAAATATATTCGCACTAAAGTGCAAAGCTGACGGAGAAGTTATGGCCACAAATAATAGCCAGCCATGACGTGTTCGTGGCCAACTTTAAATAAACAGTGGGTACGGTTGAATTTTGTGATACCCTTGACAAACAAATAAAAACTACATCGGGATAAAAATATAAAATTATATCCAATGTCATGCTATTTTTTTTTTTTTTGGAATTTTAGAGCACACTGTAAACCGTAATGACCCGCAGTCTCTTACAAATGACCACCATAAAATAACAGCATGTCTGCCGTTGTGTTTCGGTATCGACATAAAGGATGCCATTCTTAGGGTTTAGCAGCGCCTTTGCCTTAACTGTACTGTATCAGATGCTTATAGGTGATGGTAGCTAGCTACCATCAAAGAGTATCATGTTTTTCTTCACTAAAAAATAAAAAAATCCAACCTCACCTATATTGACAAGTTTAACACCGTCATCCTCAATAGCTTGCAAGGCAGTTGTGACATTCTCCAGTTTATGGTGTTGATTGCTTGGATTTGGACTCCAACCTTTGAGTCTGCGACCTTGGAGGGCCTCAACCAGTGCACACAAGACGGTTCCATCACGAAGGTCTTCCACTAAGTCCACCACCTAGTATTACAATGACAAAAGTAATATTATAATGTCAATGTCAATCAATAATATATAAATTATATATTATTGTTTTAAAATAAATAAACTATAGGATAGCAGGATTTTACGTACTTTTGGATTCCGGTAGATTTAGTGATCTTAAACTTTTAATTCTGTAATTTTTAAATGTGAATGTGTGACCTAGGTACTCGTTTCTTTCCTTATATAGGTTATTCATTAGGGTCTTAGTATCGCCTAAAGTTTAGGCGATACTTATTGCCGAAAGAAAATTTGACGAGAGGGATTCACATAACCTTAAGTAGGTTAAACTTTAGAGCGTTAACGGACCTTTACTACTCAGAGGGTGAAGGTTGTATTTATGTAATTGTCTGTCGTAATGAAACACTAAACGTGATGCATACCTTTATGTCCATAGGTTTGAGCGTTTCATTGACCCAATTCCTAAAGGTGTTGGCCTGAATTTCGACCCAAAGGTCTTCGTGCCCTTTGATAGCCATGCCCTTGGCGGCGGTACCCTCTGCGCTGCGTGCCGCCAGACCGGCTTGGGTGATGCGTCCCGCCGATCCTTCCGCAGAATGCGCTCTCACGCCTTGGTGACTCATACGCACGCCTTCCATTTTCGAATTTATTCACTCACCAACTAACACTAAAATTCACTAGAGCATCGCATAGTATACTCGTTTCCTCGGCATAATACATCTTTGTTATCTGAAACAAAAAAAATCATTACTTTTTAATCAGCACCTTTAAAAAGGTATATGTTCTAGACGTGGGTTTGGGTTTATAAATATAAAAGACAAATGAATTTTAGTAAGCTTCTCGTAACATTTAGTGCTTGTTTCATTCCATTCGGTTTTCAAATAAAAAAGTTATACCCAAACACCACACGAATAAAAGTCCTATGTCCAACAGGCTTGTGGGTTGAAGATGATTGTGATTTAGATAGATTACATCTCTACTGGGCACATGTACCTATATGAATTGATTACTTAATATGAGAAGATATAGGCCATGCTATAGTAGGTACACCAATTTACCCCACGCAGGCTTATTCTTACCATTCTTACGATGTATCCCTTATATAAAAACAAAATCTATACAAACAATAGTCGTAATAAGATAACTTAGCTTTTCTTAATGTTCGATAATCTAGTCGCTCAAGTTTTTTTTTTTTTAATTTTTGAATGCGGTACTCAATTTTATCCCTAGTTATTAAGTTTTTGATGTAATATAAATTATGAGACAGTTTAGGTGAACTAAGTATATTTGAGACAATCTCGTACGTGATGGAAATAGCATAGACAGACTGTCGAGCATCGCGGTGGTGATGTGACCTCAGCGGGAACACGCTAAGCGTGCCGCTCTTCAATGTCTCCCTGATGTTGCCTCCCCGAGTTTTGAGCAGATTGATGACGTTATTGTCACTTAACGTTTGATTGATTACACTTTTCATACAGTTTTATAGGAGTACGATGTTGCGAAGCAGCTGAAAGTCTTGTTTTGCAGTTACGACTAAAACAGACTTTAATTCATCGCCGGAAGTAGAGCGTTGCTGAGAAAAACAAAACAATCATTCAACGTGAAACATATATTGAATCAATTAATGAATTCATTCCTACATTTGAGCATTGTTGCCGTGTTTATTTCGATTTAACAGTTAGGCTTTTTAAATTACAAAATATTTTAATTTGGAGCTGGCAATAAATGCAAAAGTGAATGCACTGAATGAATTGTAATGTATTGCGTACTAACAACCCCTCCCCGGCTTCGCACGGATGCAATTTTCTGGGCATTTATTCAAATTTTTTTCTTTACCAGTTATCCCTCAAATTTTTTAAGCCTTCAGAATAGTATGTGCCTCAAAATATGCGTTTATTTGTGCGATGACCTCCTTTGGATAGTCCTATATGTTAATCCAGATAAAAAATTATATGTATGCCAAATTTCACCAAAATCCGTTAAGCCGTTTTTGCGTGAAAGAGTAAAAAACATCCATACATCATCCTCACAAACTTTCGCATTCATAGGATATGAAAATACATTGCAGGTTGTTCAAAATTATCAGCGATTTTTACTGCTGACATAATTCGCAATTCTACATAGGCATACAATAACACAAGGCTTTAAAGTGGTCTTGATGTAATTTAACACCTAACTAAGTACGCAAGAACTGCGTAATAACTATATAAAACAATGGAACAAATAACGTCCGTCTTCAATACATACATAGCTAAGTACGAATTCGATATAATAAGCACACTAAGCAAGCCGAGTGTGGGCTGAGCTACGTTTAAATTGGTCTGTCGTCGATACATATTTATGTAAATACTTGTATCAAAGAAAACTGCTCGTAGGCAGCGACTGATACCTACCAAGGCAAGAGCAACTCAGCTGACGTACTGTCATCTCTATTTTAGTTCATCTAAGTAGAATGATTATCACATAGTTATAATCATTGCATTTTATGAGCACGCGTCTGCTTTAATTGTGTTCAGATGAATATGTACACATTTTTTTATGTTAAGCTCAACAGGCCTTGCTTAAAATCATCATTAAATTGTTATTAATGTTATAATTAGGTACAAATTTATAACATTTTTTTTAAAGTAGCCGACTTGAGAATAAAAAAATTGAATAAAAATAAAATAAGCCTTTATTCTCTGATAAAGTTACAGAATCGTATAATATAATATAATGTATAATGTATTTGTGCGCAATTTTACTAGCAATGAATAATAATAGCATATTCGCTCATATAGTGTCCGTGAATAAAAAGACCTTATAAAGATGAATAAACTTGCGGAATTTATGCAAAGCTTTAATTACCCATTCGTTGCGTGATGTCAAACAAGTATCTGACTCAAGCGTTGACATTGATTCATCTGGTAACGCGTAGTTTTTTTTATTGTGTACTAGCTAACCACCTCCGGCTTCGCACGTTTTTCCATTTTTTCTCTTCATAAGAACCTTCTATTTAAAAACAAATAACCGAATTGGTTCAGCCGATCAAGAATTTTGCGCTTAGCAACTTCTTTAGCCATTAAAGAATTTATTTATTTATACCTATAGACTAGCTGCTGCGTGCGACTTCGTCTGCGTAACTTTATAAAATATAGCCTATGTTACTCCCCGATAATGTAGCTATCTATAGATGAAAGAATTTTTAAAATCTGTCCAGTAGTTTTTGAGATATTCATTACAATAAAAAATAAGAATATTCTCTTCTCTTTATAATATTAAAATAAGTAGTCATTGTAGGTATTGAGTCATAAAAATATTATGGGTATATAATAAGATTAAATATAACACGAATAAATTGTAACATGTTTTTTTTTTAAATTAAGTATTCAAAGAATTTAGAACATTCAACCCCTTTTATGGGTGAATAGTCTTTCTCGTGTCACTAAGTATGTAGGTAACCGGGTATTTAAGTACAACGTATTGGGTAACGACAAACTTTAGCGAAATTTATTTCTTTTAGTTACTTTCGAAACTACTTAAAGATGTTTTATAAGCTAAAGCGTTAAAAATATTTGTTGGGCTATCAAAGTATTCTAATACAATAAATATAAAAATAAACACATAAATAATAAAAATAAGATATTATTATATAAAAAGTAATCTAATACCTACTAATAAAGAAAACTAATATGTCTATTTGTAATGTCACAATAACTGCTCTTTACTAAATGTAAAAAATATACAAAGTATACACGGTACTTATAACGAAAAAAAAAAAACTATTTAAAAAAAATTTCTCTGTCTGTTTGTTCCGGCTAATCTTCGAAATGGATGGACCGATTTAGACGGGACTTTCACTGGTAGATAACTGATGTTATAAGGAGTAACTTAGGCTGCTTTTATTTAAGAAAAATTAAAATATTATGAATAGGAGCGTGCGCAGTTTTCAGTACCGCACACAACCCACGCTTACGCCGCATCGATGCGGAGCCGGGTTCAGCTAGTAAGTATAAATATAATACCTTCATGAGTGTACTAAAAGTTAACTTTCATATCAAAGGTTTCGATATACATTTTTAATATTTGTTCTGTGGCTAAATAAACACAAGGAAAAGTGTATATTTTCGATTTTCCCTATCGCCTTAAGTGGCAACGTACTCGCAAACAATTGATCGTCAGATCGCTTTTGTTACCTCACAAAATCAAATTACAATAGCAATTACACACTTTCATCACTTCATTTGTTAAAGAAACCCTTACAAATAATTACATTATTACATATAATTACTTAAAAATGCGATAGTGGTTGGTTTGTTTGTTGCACATTCACGCCTTAACTAATCAATATATTTTCATGAAATTTTTCATACACGTTCATCCAGAAAAAAATACTGTTCTCGAGAGATCATCTAAAAATATATCTAAATGACGAATAAAGATTGAATAAATTTTATTGATGACATATTTTTGTCAGTCGAAGTCGCGGTCAAGAGCTATTTAGTATTCTATATTTTTAAAATGAAAATGTCATTTTCCCAGCATTAGTAATAAGTAATATAAAAAATTTACTTAATGTAACTTATTAAATTAAGTTACAGTAAGTATTAACAATTTAGAAAAACTACACACCTTTTAACACCTTGTTCTACTTTTACCGGTCATTTGTCATTTCCCTTTTAATCTTAAAACGTTTTTCATAGCTACTTAAACTCTTCTTAACTTTCAAGATGGACATAGACTATACACTCTACGCAAGCGCAGCCGCGGGCACCGCAGTTATTTAAAAATAAAGATTCACCGCTCGTCAAAAGAATATTGTCAGGCGTCAATGTATGTCAGGCTTTATATTTTAAAATTTTTTATACATAAAGTATTAAATTACTGTATGTTTTAAAAAAAAAGCTAACTAACAAAAAATGTGGACATGTAAGTTTAATTATTAAATTATTAAAGCACTGAACTAATTCATCCTAACACGACTGGTGGGTAGTCCATAAGTAAATAAGTTGCGTGGGATAAAGTTATTGGGTGTCGATGACAATCAACTCACCCACTGATTCTGTTAATGTACCTCACTTCTAACTAATTTCCGTTTTAGTTGTGATTTGATTAACTGTAATAATTATGTTCTCTTTTGTTATATATGGAGTATAAGTATAAACCAGACAACTGAAAAATTGTAAATTGTAGGTACATGTTTTTTCTGTGAGTGAAAGTGTAATTATATGTTGATTACGAAACGAAAAACGAACAATATTTCCCTGTTTTCGTTATATTGTACTATCGGGTGAAATTGTAAATATCATGTTTGGAACCATAAAAATCATCAAGGATATTTATTAAACTACATATAACATATGTTTTTTCAAAAACATTGAATCAAAAATAGGTTAATTTCGTATATCCTAACCATACCTTTCTAGCTGTTTACTGGGTTAACATCAAAAAAGTTGAGAAACAATGGTTTATATGTTATCAGATCATTTCAAGTTATTAATAACAGTGACAAATATTTTAAGGTTGCTCTGACTAACGGAGTGGGAACATGTAATGTGTTTTATGTAAGTAAGCATATAAAAAATAATTATATAAACAAATAGATAAGAGCTTGCTGTCACAAAATGTATTATTTAAAAATAAAATTTATCTATGTGATTGTTATAAAACTGCTTGGAGCATCTCTAGACAGATTTAGACAAAGTGTTTTATATTGTGAATCCCGACGTTCAAGGAAACGTGACAAAGATCGATGATAGATAAATAGTGTAGGTACAGTTAGTGGGATATATTAAATATATATGGGGAAGATAAATCATTTGCATTTTAGGAAGCACGCATTTTTCAAATTCACTGCTATTTATCATTTTCAATTTCACAAAGAAAAACGAGCACGAAATCTTTACTACAATCCTTCCTAGTCTCGGGGCAACGAATGTTAACGTAAATAGAAAACACTAATACTCGTAGTTGAGTAAGTATCTGCCTACTTACGCTCAATACTCTAAAATCCTTTTATAGTATGTAATTTATGGAGATTATCCGATGAGATAACATAGTTAATTCGATCAAATATTAACAGTAAACTAAGTAGGTAGTTCTGTGGCTTCTATAGCGTTATTTACAGACATATTCGCAAACTAGTTTTTTAAATATATCCTACTAGCTGGTGCCCGCGACTTCGTCCGCGTTGAATGATAAAAGGTACCTTATGTTCTTTCTGGTGTCCCAGACAACAACGTGTACGCAAAATTTCATGGTGATCGGTTCAGTAGTTTTTGCGTGAAAGAGTTACAAACATCCATACATCCAAACATACTTTTGCATTTATAATATTAGTACGTATTAGTACGGATAATCTAGAAAGTAGTCTGTGTGCCAAGTTTTGAATAATATAATTAACTCTGTAATTATAATTATTTTTATTAGAGATGGGTTTGCTCTTGGCCTATATCCTGCTGTGTAGTGATGATGAGGCCTATGATGGAGCGAGCAAAAGATTCCTATTCACTCGAACTTTATTATTATTGTATTAAGTTTATTTTAAAACAAAACAAAAACTATAATAGTTAAATGAAATACTTGGAAAATATATGTGTATAAGTGAATGAAGATGGAGTTCCAATGTGGCAAATCATTTTAGGCTTTAGGAAGAAGAATTGTCAAGTACGAGTAAGCGCGCATAGCACCGCACGTTTAATCTCCTTTTGGTGAAATATAGACTCAAACCGCGTACTATCTACTCATAGCTCATACCTGAACCGGATTCAAGGTTGTCATGACATATCAAAAATTTATTTACGTGAAAGAGTAATAAACATACATCCATAAATCCATCCATCCTCACAAATTTTCGCATTTATAATATTGGTAGGATGTAGAGGATTGAATATAAATCTATCAATACTGATGCACTTATACTGCAAAACAATATTTGCAAATGTTTGTAATTCGCTTATGATTTGTTAAACGAAGCGTGCGAAGAAGCTTGCATCAGAAACTTCGGTTACCACCGATAAAGATGCGCGAAAAATTATTGAGCGCCCACTTAACGGATGCTTAAACTTGGTAATTATTAATTGTTAATTCTAAGGGAAAAGCATATAATGAAGCATTAAAATTTTTCTTATGTAATATACAAGCTGGTGCCCGAAACTTCGTCCGCGTTGAAAAAGAAAATATATGAGTAATTATTATACGAGTAGATATCTCAAAAACAAATTTAAAAAATCAGTTGCTATTTGCGCTATCTGATGGGATGAAAATAAGAATTTTGTCCCTACAGTCTGCCAGTATTATATTTAATACTAGTGTTTAATTCACTGACAGGTGGCACTAGAGTTGACGCAAATCTAAATTATACTAAAATTATAGATATATAAGCGTGATGTTATATAGCCTAAAGCCTTATTTGGTAAATGGACTATCCAACACAAAAAGAATTTTTCAATTCGAACCAGTAGTTCCTGAGATTAACGCGTTCAATCAACAAACAAACTCTTCAGCTTTATAATATTAGTATATATAGATTGTAAATTTAAATAATTTTTCAATAGAGAGTTTCATGGATCGTGAAATGGTATGGCGATAAACGGAATTGTTTGATATTCAAACAACAGGTTTAAATGCGATCGATATTAATCTGATGAAGCTTACTTCGTTGGGAAACTTAGTGACGGTGAAATGTCGGTTTTCTGCATAGTTTTGTCACTCAAAGCAGAAAATTATGTTGTTACTAATGAACTGCTCCGGCTTCGCATGAAACAATTTTATACACGGAAACCTTTCACATTAATCGGCTCTTTTCATTAGTGAAAACAATATCAAAAGTTTTGCGAGTTTTTTTTACTATTTACTATCACGCTGACGAAGCCAGGCCAGAAAGGTTTTCTGTAATACAAACATGATACTGGGAAACCAATAATTTAATAGGGATGATCATTAATCGTTCATGGGGCAGAGGAGATCAAAATGCTTATGTTGCTTTACTGATTATTCAGCGTAACCTATGTAACAGCTTGAAAGTTGTGTTTTGACGACTCCTATAGAAAATATCGACCTCTCTCCACACTACAATATTATATTGTATACCATTCGGAAGAAAATCGTACAGATATTATAAATCGAGAAAGTGGATTACCTCCGCATAAGAAGACTTTGAAAAAAAGAATTCGAGATATTCATACTCGTACTTAGTAATTAATTTAGTAATTCAAGTATAAGTTCCTAATGCTTTACGTTTACGGGATAACTTTAAATTTCAATTCTAGTCTTACGACTAAATTATCATAAGACTAGAATAAAAAATTATCTAAGTGTCTATCCAGTTAAGTTATCTAAGTCAGCTTGACTGACTGATTGAATCTGTCGTCTGTGATGTCTACTTTATTTTCATAATCACTTTTCATGGCCGGCTTTGTAATTATGAAATGCTAGGAGACTAACTTCGAAGTGAGACATTCCTTTATTGAGTATCTGTATACTACGTAGCATTACATTGTCAGTGGTATAACATACTTCGGAAGTAGGTAAGTTCTGTCGTCACGACATTAGATATATACAAATCACAGTCATATTAAGTTTAAAGTCACAGCTAACAGGTGTGATTGGCAACGAACAATAATACTCTCTGGAAGTTTACAATCACATACCTCTACATACTAGATATGTTCACACGCAATACTATTTAACATATTATTATGATTATCTCTATAAAACAAATTGAATGCTCGTTTCAAGTAACAGAACGTAATGTTTACCTAAGACTTAGTTAGTTAATATAGATAGAACGTAGTTTAGATTTTTAACCAAGTATGTTGCGCGTACTTTTGCTCGCAATTTTGTACGCGTGATATTCGGAATAGTGCGTAACTTTTTATTTGTAAATTGTAAAAACTAAAAGTTACGGGAAGCTTGCTGCAATATATCAGTGGGAACCGCATTCAAATCGGTTATGTCATTTTTAAGATTAGTTTGTGCATAAACGCATAGAGCATTTCAAAGCAAAACAAGCAAGCATTTCAAGAAAACTGCGTAGTTTATCTAGTTCAAAATAACTGCGTAGTTTATCTAGTTAGAATATATAAATAAACGAATAATAGATGTAGGTACCTACGCGTAGGTTTATGTATATATAAGGTGACATTGTTTTATTATTCATTAGATGTTATAAATATAATAACCACAAGGTACAAATTGTTACACATAACGAACTTATAATGATTCTGTTTAGAAGAACTTTTGAACATTCAAATTGTGAAAATAAATACTTAGTGAGTAAGTAATTTTTAGTATAATTTTGAAGTAGCTTTATTTGATCCGCTAATTCCTCCTATAATACGCAACTGATTGTGATGCGGCTTTCACCATCAATTAGATAATTTTTCACGGAAAGTTTATAGGTATAATTAAACCTTATTAAGTTTTTATGTAAGATATTTTGCAACCAAGTCGCCGAAAAATTAATTTACATATGGCATACGTAAACGTTAATACCATAAAAATGATGTACTTACTAGAGAATTCTAGTTCTTCTGAAATCCTAAAGAAAACTCCGGGATGGCATATCACCATCTGTTACGATCGACTCACATTAATCATTTCTTTCATTAAAACTTTAATCTCTACATAAAATATTGGCAATATGATTCAAACATACATTATATTATTCTTGTATTGAGTACTGTGTGACTATGTTTCAATAAAAAAATAAAATAATAAATAAAATAATAATAATAAAAATCCGTAAGCTTTGCTTATTTTCACTTATGGAAATAGGGATAAACCATGAAGGTTTGTGTATCCCAGGCGAAGCCGAGAGCGGGTTGCTAGTAATTCATAATTTCATATATAAATTAGTGGAAAGCAATACAAAAATTTTAGTTCCAATTTAATTAATCCTATAATAATCCATTATAGGATCAAATACAAGAGTAGCAAAACATAAAAGGTAGCCATAATAAATAACGAAGGTGACGGATGCTAAATTTATTGTATAATTTTATTTTTAACAAGCAACTTGCTAACGACGCGCTTCGTGCTCCGCCGGCTACAATAATAATGTGTGAACCCATCGATGTAGAAACATTCGTATAATATAATATACATAAATATGAAACGTATTTTCTGTGTAGATGCATTCTACATGCTCAGTGTTTATTAAATGCAAAACAATTTTAGAAAGCACCTACTTTGCTCATTCTATTTTCACTTCGTCTGATAACTAAATAACTAATATCATCCCTGATAATTATAATAGTTCACGATTATTTTCACGTACTTTTTAATTAGTTGTATCTTTTAGTTCTTATACCTAGATAAAGTTCTACCTGTTTAGTGTTAAGTTTTTTTTATAGGCAGATATATGATTTACCTCCTTAGCTAATAGTAGGGGAGCCCAAGAGGGGATTTTGGGATTTACTCGAGCGCGTCAGATATTGCCATTGCCACGTGTCTCCGATAAGGTATATGTGTTAATCTGCCGGTTTGGATGGTGGGGTTGGTGGGGGTTGGGGTAAAAACAAATCATGTCAGTCGTTGGACTCACGTACGAAGTGAAAACGTAGCTTCACAAAAATAGTTGTATGATATTTAAATTCCTTGGCATTATCGAATTAGGTAAATTGTCGCAATTATTGATCGCAAGAAATACAAGAGAAAAAATATATATGACACTGATACACAATGACAATAATAAATTCATAATTACAGACGATTAAGAAGTGTTTAAGATTTACAGAAAAATCATTGATATTATTTTATTTATTCATTTATGTAACAGAACAAACAGTAATTAATATACATGCTTAATATAGGGCACACTTTAGAGGTGCAGGATTCGAACAAGTATCTGCTTTTTTGACAGCTTTACCCCTTCAGCTAACACTGCTGAGTGTTACCTCCTGAGCTATTAATGATAATAGGGTTAATTGATACATACCAAGTATGCGTCGTAAAATTTTATTCGTAATTTGTAAATGACTATTTATATATATATGACTATAGTGACTATATACGACTATAGTTGTATTTTTAATTTTTGCGTATAGATACATAATTTTTAAATTAACATTTTATCATAAAATTACATAAGTCATCTTTTCAAACATTCAAAATATTCGTAAAGCTAAAGTTAAAACTAAAGTACGAATATTAAACTGATTCTATTTACAAATGTTTTTTTGTCAGTTGACACTAGTGATATAACCTTAGCACACGTGTGATGTGGGTGTTGGTGTGAACATATTATTACGAGGTGATGTCATTATTTTATCAGGAAAAACGTGAGTTTCCCTCCGTCACCTGTACGATGTTCAAGAAATAGCTTGGACACGCACATTACAAATGATATACTATAAACACATTTAACTTTTGTTATGCAAACTACAAACCGGTTGTTCTCACTTACACCTTACACCATACCCATTCATAGGATCAATACACCTGTTACGAAATTACGTTTCGACTTCCAACACGGCGATGTAGCGATTTGTTTTTATTCTCTTAACAATTTACAATACGCAAACCACTTGTCAATTCACAACTGCAAAGGAGTTGACTTGAATTCGTTGTTAATTAGCGAAAATTGCAACAATCCAAATGAATTTACCTTGATATATAAACATTTAACACAACATAATTAGCAATTGCTACGTCTCTCCAACACTTGAGTTCACTTTTTAATTGTAACAAATCGGTTTTCTTTAAAGAACTAATAACGTGTTGTGTGTAGAGTCGGCTCATATGGCCGTGGAACATTTCATTCGCGTTGGGCGCGGGCGAGGCACTAGTTGTGAGGTGAGGAGTGACGGAGGCAGGAGGTTGTGCGGGAGGGTTCCCCCCTCCGCCTCCCACTTTGTTGCAAGGCTGCCCCGGCGCCGACAAAACGTAGAAACATTCCGACTGTGACGACGACTTGCCCATTTAAGTCTATGAATATTGTTCGCGGCTACGGCGACCATATGGTGTCATTATGTTTTTTCTTTCAATGGAATTCTGTAATGATAGTAAATAGCTTGAGAACTATGTGAAAAACTTCGCAGGACTCAAACAGTTTAATAATACAAAAGCGATTTTGAAGGTTTCTTATAAATAACTATGATATAATATAGTAACCAATAAAAAAAACATAAAAGGGAAAGCAATTTGACAAAACCTTCGTTGAGCCTTCGTTCATTGTTTTCTTTGTGAATTTCTAAGTTACGAAACTATCGATAAATTTGTTGCAAAAAATCAATAGTGTGTTTCAACGCAATCTATATTTCCTAATATTTAGCTTTTCCTTTGTAATATTGTCTTTGTTTTTCTTAGCAATCTGTTCCTGTAAACATTCAGCAAATGTTTATGCTAAGTATGCTGGTCTTTAAGGGCACTAGCCCATTAACATAATATGCCCCAATTCCTCTACCCCATCAATCTCCAGAGGTTTTTCTTTTGATACGAGTGAACAAGTTCAGGTGGTACATTATTCTCTTCTTATTACTAGATTTTATCTGTTTAGTCTCTTTGTGGACAGTTCTGATTCGAATATCATGAAGAAATTGGCGATTTGTCACAATGCTACTAACGCTCCCTCCATTAGTAATAATTCTCAAAACGTTTCATTGGAATCTCTGCAGAATTTCTATATTTGAAATCGATGCAGTCTCCCACAACTATGTCCATACGTCCAAACTGGTTTTGAGGATGCATTTGTGTAGCAACAGTTTATTTTCCAGCGACAGTTGAGATTTTCTGTTTAATAACCACATTTGGATACCCAATGCCTTGCGTTTAATGAAGATAATTATGTTTTTGCCATGTTGATCGACGTTCTAAGTACAGTCCAAGGTATTTAGCTTCATTAGCTTGAAGTAGGGTTCAGCTAGTACTGAAGAAAGTGTTAGATATTGTGTAATTAAAATTTCCCAGGACTATAATCTCTCATGCATTTTTTTACCGTTTTTGAGTATTTTAAACGAAAGGAAAATGTTTCCATAATTTACGTGAAGTTAAATTATAAATATCCGCAGCCCTGTACAAGTGCGAGTTTGCTATCTGTGGAAGAGTTAAATTGGATTCAAGGGTCACAGAGGTTTAATTTGATGCGGGTTTGGTGGAGACCCATACCTAATAATATGAAATTTCTAGATCCGACAATCTTTGCATGCACATCGTAAGCTAACTTTGATACAATTAGTTTTGTAAAATTTTTGTCAGTTTGCGTAGAAGCAAATTTAATTTTCATGATTTCTCTTAAAATGAATTTAAATTTGATTCAGGAGAAATATTTATTGCTGCAACTTTTAAATAACACTTAATAGTATTCATCCGTCAGAATCACACTGGAGCCAAAATTTATTATTTCCGAGGGAAAATAAACGAATGATTTGTATCTAGTTTGCAGATAAGATATTAACATCATATTATTTGTAGTTTTATAATCTAGTAGGTACATGGCTGAAAAATATTTTAAAATATTGGGATAATTTTCTCATTAGATCAGTTTTTAAACAGCCCTTTTATTTAAACTAGCGGTCGAGGGTCTACGCAGAAGCGAGATATTAGTAAAATTATATGCGACAAACTTATAGAAATATTCATTTTCAAAAATTCATATAATCTATTAGTACATGGTTGAAAAAAACATATGATTTCTGTAAATTTTCAAATTTTCAATTTGTATAATAAAAAGTGTCACTTTTAGTAATTTTTCGGGATTTTAAACGTGTTATTTTAGGATCAAATTTGAGATATTTATGACTAGTATGTGAAGTCATTTATGTTCTAAAACATTGTTTTATAATTTTTTTAATAACTTGTATCTTTATCTGCGTAGGCCGTCGACCGCTAGTTTAAAAAAGGGTGTTTAAAACTGTTTTAATGAGAATTCATTTTAAAATATTTTTCAGCCACTTACTAGATTATAAAACTACAAATAATATGACGTTAACATCTTATCTGCAAACTAAAACATCTGACACTACTGAAATCATAAATTTTGACTCCAGCTTGATTCTAATGGATGAATGCTCTTAATAGTAGTATCTATTCATTTTTTCTTTCAAAATAAAGAAAACTAGAAAATACACTCATTTTTTACAAGAATATACGAGAGGTAGAAAATTGGAAGTTTGAATTCCTGGCTCTAAATTCTCATGCAAGCTATTATATAAACTTAAAGGAAAGGCTTCGGTTCTACTTTGAAAGTGCCCTCTCCATAAAATGTATGAACGTTTTTACTGGACGCGGAATGGGCTCTGGCGTGTCACTGTAACTGACGAAACACAATAGCTGTCTGTTACGTCAAGTTATTATGGTTACACATTGACGCTAGATGAACCGTCCGACATTATGTAGTCAATTGCATAAATTGTATAAAAAGAAAAGGCTAATCAACGCCTAACAGAAATATGCGAGGAAAATATTTTATTTTATTTTCAACATAAACTCTACAGCAAAACAAAATAATAGACATAGTATTACTACCTAGATTGCCAATTACAGGGTTTCATTGTGTAGGACTTAAAAAACTTTAAAATTACATTACCTAAGTTAATTACTAATTATTAATTCTAAACCACGAGGGAGAGTAAATAAATTATTGCTCAGCTCATATATTTTTGTCAACGAGTAAGAAAAAGGGGCACAAACGATGACGCGGTTTAAAGCTAGCTTTTATATATTTTGGGATCCTAACATTTGTTTATTTTATGAAGCCGACTGTACTGTACTTATGCTTAGATGTTTCATATTACATATTGTATGTGCGGATTTTTTGTACTGAATTTGTATGTTTACATAAGACGTCCCCGGAACGGCTGGAGGAGGATTGTCAAGCTGGGGGAGTCTGTCCTAACTCGTGAATAAATTTGAATGGATGAGCGTTCAGGCCGATGACATTTGCCCTAAAGGCCACAGGTGCTGCCAACTCTAACATTACGTAAAATGTCTCACGTCAAATATAGGCGGGAATCTATGTAATCTATGCATGCAGATTGATTTTTTTAGATTCCGTTGCGGAAAATTCGTTTTCCCTCCGTGATATCGGTTCAATCTATATTCAACGACGGGTCATACTGTGTAAATACGAGTATAACTGACATTTCAATACAAAATGTAATTTTATGTCGATTTGTTTTATGTCAACATCTATAATATTTGAATAAGCCGTGACAATTTAAATCCCGGTCGGCCCTCCACTTCTGAGTGTATTTTGATTTTACGTGTGGAATAAATACTTAATGATAATTTTCTATAATGGTCAAGGACCTCTAAACGTTATGAAAACCTATATCTGCATGTCCTGGAAGACAAAACAACAAAGTAATTCGAAGCGTGAGAGCTGAAGCGTGAGTCATAATGTATCTTTTTTAAAATATATAGGTCGTTAGACAGGCTGATGGTCAACTTGATGGTATGTGCACCACGGATGCTGCAAGTGCGCTGCCGACTATATTAGTATTAAGGGTAATGAATTAGGAAAGGGGATAGGAAAATGACCTTTGATGATGAGCTCTGAACATGAGCTACCTCATTTTCAGAAAATGAGCTACCATGGAATAAAATGGTTACCGTTGACTTAAAAGTATACTTTTTGCACATAGCTGATTTAGCTTTGATAAGAATGATATATAAATCTATCTATATATATTCATTACTTACACGTAAAATTTATGGCTGCAATGTTACAAAAGAAATTGTGCCGTTTCATCTTTGGTTTGTTATTTACTATTTTCCCCCTAGGAGACAGATGTAAATAAACACAGGAACGAGCAGACCTGCAAACATGTATACGTATGTATATAAACGGCAAAACTCAAATTGGATTTCCGCTCTCACTGCGACGGGAGCAGGTGGCGGCATTTCAAGAAAAATTTACAAACATTGAAAAATGTGTTTGGTTCCAGATACGTGTTAAAACTTTGCGAGCTATAAGAAAATGAAATCAAAAATAATAATTGTTTTCAGTTAATAAGGTTATGCTATTGTTAACAGCATAGGCTGTAGATATTGTTATGATCTCTCTCTCTCTGTGGCTCTTCAGTCCTGAAGGTTAGTCAGTCGTCAACTATCTGAACCGGTCTCTGCCAAGAACCAACTGGAATAGCTGCACGAACGAGGCAATTCCAGTCCACTCTAGGATATTTCTCAGCCATGACTTTCTCCTTCGCCCAGCGCGTCTCTTCCCTTCCACCTTACCCATTATAATTGATAGGAGCAGACATCTGTCGTGCCCAAGCACGTGGCCAAGATATTCAATCTTGCAAAACACATAGTTTTTCTAGAAAATATCTTTGAAAAACAGTAATAGCTCAATGCGACGAAGACTTCTTGGTTATAACACATTTTCTTCCTTATGTTTGTTTATTCCAAGCAAATGTTTATAGTATCTTCTGTAAACATATGGCTATTCCTGTCAGAGAGACTACTCAGTTCATGATTACTGAACACAGTATGGCCTAACAATATAAATCCTAAAATTCAACCAATTGATTAAACAGTTTATTCCGCTCGGAATAATAAAACGTGGTGGCTATTTCATATCTCTTAATAAGACAGAAAGATCGTCGGCGGGAAGTTTTGTGTGGTTCGTTACAGTGCTCGTGTCGGGTATCTGAATTGCAATTTATAGCTTTCTCGTTGTTTTTCATAATTTATAAGATTAGCGAAGCCCGTGCCGCAGCGAGCCTTGTATAAATTTCAAATGAGCGTGATTTATGGGACGAATAAAAACTAATGTTTTAATTACAACAAAACCTTCTGAGAAACTAGCTCTTAAAGTATACGACTTTGTATTACATTATAATTCTTAATTATGAAAAAATATCAATAACATAATTTTGTCACGATATTTGGATATTTGGACAGTTCTTAAAACAATACGACCTTATAATATATTTTTTGATTTTTCCAACAGACGGGGATATGTGGAAAAGTATCCCTACTGGTAGGGATAGTTTAAAGGATAGGTGAAATGGGTGATATTTTCTTTCAATAGTTTACTTATTGGACAGATTCTCAACTGAGCAGAACTGGTAAGTAGTGTAGTTTTACATTTTCAAGGCAAAAATCAATTTAATGCTAAAGTTTCAATCTTAAAATAACGCAAGTTAGTTACAACGTCAAGTTAGTTAAATGTTTGGAAAGAACTTAGAAGGTTCAAGGGAATCTCACCACATATATGGTGATTTTATTTCGTGTTCAAATGGCGATTTCTGCAATTTATTGTAGTCTTGCATTTCAGCGTCCATTAAGTATTGTGTGGACACTACCAGAAAAAAATCAACGAATTAATATCTAAACAAATAATATTAATTTAGTGAAAGGTATAGAAAAATACCAAATGCCTGTGATATGTGGCTTGATAAAGTTATATATACTGTTTTTACAAAAAAAAACGATTTTATTGCTGCCCAGTTGTTGTACCTCTCCACTAGAAGACGTGGAAGAGTTAGAGGCTTTTTTTTTTTCAATGATGAACATCGCACTATTTTAAGGATTTTTGAACCTCTAAGTATATATCTTTTCAATAAAGACAATGAATACTACTTGTAAATGTAGCATGTTGTTACCTACTCTTTGAACAGTCGATCTAACTTTGTTACAGAGACCAGGTTTCTTCAAGCCTTAGATGTTCTCGCAACACGTTGTCGTCCACTGGAAACTACGTGAGTTGCCTAAAGGAGTTTAACACTACTTCAATGTTCAGAATAAATAATATAAAAAGAATACCAGACATACTTATATAAGATGTAAAATTTCTTGTACATATTTTCTTTGATGTTCATTATTTGTAAGTGTCGGGATTGGTGGACGGATTAATGAATTTTAGAATTACGAACTAAGAAAGATTTTATCAAACTACACATTTATTATTTCGAATTAACTGATGGTCGATTGATGATCTCCTGAAACACGAAAAACCAGTGTGGTCGACTTTGATCAGATATAGGATAAGAGAAGGACCTTATCTCTCATATCCTTAACCCTACTGCTCCTATGTTGCTTGTTCTATAGGCGACGGTACCTTAACATAAAAAAAACAATAAATAAATAACTAAAAAAGTGTTGACCTACCCAGTTTATTTATACCTAAAATGGTTTATCAGAGTCGTTTCGATGCTGGCAAATAACGCGTTTGTATTTACGACGTTTCATTCCCTTTGTACAGTTGAATTAACATTTTTATGGTCAGCCAGCAAATGGCATGAAACCTCGTCAGTCATTAGAGAACA
Source organism: Synanthedon myopaeformis (assembly GCA_944738685.1). Taxonomy (NCBI): domain Eukaryota; kingdom Metazoa; phylum Arthropoda; class Insecta; order Lepidoptera; family Sesiidae; genus Synanthedon; species Synanthedon myopaeformis. The sequence continues at coordinate 7,452,133 of OX122918.1, read as the reverse complement.
TTCACAAACTTTATGGACGGATGCGCTATCGAATTTTTTATATTTATTTACTAATTTCGCATTTACTTATTTTTCTAGTTTTCTGTGTTTCAACAGGCGTGTTGGTTATATCAATAGGCGTTATTAGTAGGATGTAGGTAGTAGGTGCGGTGCACACATCCTACTAAGTAATACTATAATTGCTAACATTTGTGAAGACTTATGCATGTCTGTTACTATTTCACTCAAAAACTGTTCCACAGATTTGTACTACATATACGTGTACTAATAACAAGTTTCAAAACATGAATATTGGATGCTAGATCCCATTTTTGTATCCTTACTCTTTTACGGATGGTCCTATCCTATCATTTCCTATCCTATCATGAACGTTATCGCACTTGCGTCGCTTCTGGAGTTTCCTCTGTTTTTAAACGACGGATAACAAGAATTATTTAATTACTTATATAATGGTGTTATTAATCTCAGAAAAATTGTTTTTTTTTTCCAACATCAAATTTAACAATTTAAAAGTTAACAATCTTTCCTTAACGAACGGATTATTTCTCTAAAATGTTCTAATTGGCACTTAATTTGCAAATTATATTATTCTTATTTTTAAATTTAAACCCATTAATTATTCTAATCCCTTTTAATACCACTACATTAATTTTGTTTTTTTAGAACAATGATTTTGTTCTTTAAATATCCAGGAGCCTATTAAAAAAAGTTGGTGTGGATCGTAGAGCACATCCAAATCTCGAAGCATACCTATATAAGCATAGAAACTGCAATATGCAAGATTGCAGGAGTCGAACCTGAAGATTCAAATTCAAATTCAAAATTAAAATTAAAATTCAAAGCGATTGCAAGCTGCCTCTGAAACAAAGTATTTTTTGGTAATAAACATCTATTAGATTAACTCGTCTTTTGAATGCAATAATATTCATACCTGCTAATGATTGCTGCTTTTCTTTATCAGGCGTAAAGAATATTTGTTATTCAACCAAACCATATAAAAACTTTCTTCGCGTTTTAAAATGTAAAAAAAAAATCATTATAATAACATTAAAAAAACAATAACAACTATAAAATATACCAACCGAAAGAGATCTTTGACAGTCTGGATAAAAATAAAGGATAACATTATTTTTAATCAGACTGTCTTGGATCTCTGTCGATTGGTGTGGAGAGACATCTTTATTCAGAACAAAAATCAGAAAACCGCCCATTATAAAGGATTTAGTGCAAAATTGTAGCGGCGCTGCTGTTCGTACACTTGAATTAATGAGACTACTCCAACTGTTCTAAATTACTGTTAATAAAAGAACGTATTTTGTCTTTTGTCTCAAAACGGGCAGACGTTAATTTATATAAGTTTTATCTTGCTAACGACAAAATCTTTACACTCGGTACCTTTATATATTGTCACTAATAAAGTCTGGATGCAGATTTTCTCCAAATGTACTTTGTCTTTTGTCTCATAGTACTTACTCGTACCTACTTGATTGCGTTGAAAAAGTTCAGCCATTATTCGACACCAATAAGGACACAGGGGACATTTATTAAATCTCTTACGCGTAACACAAAACCACTAGCAACGATTTATTCAAAGCTGAAAATTATATAGGTAAATTTAAACAGCAGGGATAACTACTGGTAATATTCTTAACGAGCTATTTTGTCAAGTTTTTAAGTTATATTAAGACTAGCTGGTGTCCCCGACTTCGTCGCGTTAAAATAAAAATATATAAAGGTAATAATATAACGCTTGGCCTCTTGTGCTATGACACTTTGACCAGGCGTTAGTAACTTATTTTATTTTAGATGATCCCTCGAGAACAGTACTTATTTTTTCTTGATGAAAGGTACCCTCTTGTCTATTTTATTAAGTTACGCGGACGAAGTCGCATGCAATAGTTATTATAAGATCAAAATCAATCATCGTGCGTTAGTATCGCAAAAACTAAAATGTAGCTCGCTCGACCTATTTGATAATTTTGTATAGGAATTTCCATTTCGGATGATTTTCAATATTGACATTTGACAGTTGCGTCATGCAGAAATGTTATTCATTATTCATTCGTGTTTTATGAAATTGTCATAATTTTACTTTTGTTTTAATTTTTTTTAAGTAGTAAAAATAAAACTACGGCGTTAAATTTCTTCCTAATATTTTACGTTAATATAAAAGTTTGCAGTCGAATTCCTATATATGGAATGGCTTGACAGCTTATCAGAGACACAAAGCCGGCGGAAGGTAGCTGAACTTATAGAATAATCCTCTAGTGCGAGCGAACGCCATTTGCCAACCTTACTATTTACGGATTCACTTTGTTATCTGCATTTGTGTGAGCGATTGTACATTAACTCAAACACACGGCTGTAATGTAAACCGAATCGCTCTTAGTTTTTGCATTTTGCATTTCTGACTGGTATTACTTTATTACTTTTTTCTGTTAAAAACTTGCTAGTAAAAGATTCATTTCATTTTTCATATTTTTTATTTTATTTATTTCTTTTGAATAAATATTTCAGTGCCAGTGAATGTGGAATGTGGAATGTGGTTACAATAGAATTTTATACTTTGAATTTAAACTTTTTAATTTAAATGTATTTTACGTTAAAAGCCAAACTAATTTTTCATGTGAAATTGAAAAGAGCATTATTCTGTTCTGTTTCTGTTAAAGTTTAACTGAAAACTACTTGTGAAGCTTCAGAATTTATATTCTAAAGATTTTAAATTAAGAATTTACAGTCAAAAGACTTCAAATGTTTATTGAATACTAATATTTATAGTCATTTAAATATACATATACATGGGATTGACCTCATAACCAAGTTGGACTATAACTAAACCAAACGAGCATAATCCCCTCCTTTTTTATGTTAACGACAGATAGGCAATTACAACTTTGAACTTTGTTGCCAAACACTTGTATCTTTGCAGTATCGCCGTCGATCACGCTAATAAGGAATACAAAGGAAAAAAAAGGTTAAGGGTGGGAGAAAGATATTTCTTATACTATATAGGATATTCCAATCTGTGGCCGATATAGAAACAATATTCATAGTGGAGAAGAGGAATTTCGAGGAATTTAATTAATCTATAGACTTTTGAGATCATTTTCAAGAAATTATAAGTCATGTGCTAATCAAGATGAAAATCACAATTATTTTAACACAAGAAATACTTACAAATAAGTGATTATTAAGCCGAACAAACCTTACTAAAGATAAATATTTTAAATTATTATGTTAATGCAATAAATTCAAATGGAAAATCTATAAGTTTAGGCCATGTCTTGTCTCCTAGTCAGTGACGATACTGTTTTATGGGCACGTGTTATATACAGACAACATCGTTCAATTGATAAAAAAAAAAAACACAAAAAGCAAAGAACATAAATTTCGACTTTTCTCGGGATAACTTATGTGAGTGACGTTATGGAAATGAAGACTCATCATGACGCACAAATTTGCACATCATTTGCAATGTTATTGTACATTACCAAACCTTTTCTCGACACGAGGGAAAGGGACTATTACAGATACAACACGAAAAAATTTGCACATCATTACAATTGAACATCAATATGCAACATGTATAAATAAATTAATACCTCATGTACAATATTTGTACACATTGTAACTTAATTATACACTCTAAATAGTTACTAAATAATTAACGGTATATTTAATTACTAGCGGGTCGCCCCCGGCTTCGCACGGATTTTTTCTGCAAATTATTTAAAAAACCTTCCTCCTTTATGCTCTTCCAGTAAAAATTTCATTAAAATCCGTTACGTAGTTTAAAAGATCTAGATGTACATACGAATCCAATGCAAGTAGTTAGGTACTATGACGATAATATTTACATACTACATTTATACTTACATTTCGGTGGCGGTCCCTCTTTGGTTTTTTTTTAATTTTTTTATTTAGAGACAGAATAAGGAATGCGATGCCTTTGATGAGTGATTGTCGTATAGTGCGACACAGGCGAGTTATCGGCAAAATACTTCCGGTTTCCCTTTATGCGAGTTTCCGTCTTTTATCCCTGTTAATGACGGTGCGACCTTTATATTTCGGTTTCTATGTGAAAATTGTGGAAATGTTCTTCGTCGTTAGGCTTATTGGGCTGTTATTAAGAGAGCATTGACTGGGACTTGACAAATATCTGATCTTGCCTGTAATTGACGACTTTGGGTGACTTAAAACGTTAGATGTAGCAAAAATATATCACTTTTTTTGTAGAAAATTGCTGCATTAAATACAGATTTTCGGATTTAAGTCAAGTAAGAATATTTAAGTCTATCCCAATGTTAATGCCTAACTACAAGTACGGACAATGAGAGATGTTTTCATAACATTTTTGTAAATAAAAATAGCATGTACGAAATTAAATATTTATAATATAATACAATCAAAAACTACAATTTTTCAAACTAGTCTTGTTAGCATAAGATATTTTTGTATTTTGTATCTCTTAAATATCTCTTAAAACAATAACATGATTCCACAAACTGAAACCGCAAAAATTGATGATTTTTTGAATACTTTTAGGTATACTTTTCTAAATTATCAATTTTTTTCATTAATAAAATTATATGATAACTTCATACACACTAATTACATCAATGAATTAACATTTAATGAAAGAAATAATAATATGCAGATCTTATTATTATGTGCTTATATTTTGGTTGTCAGAACGGCATTATAGTCAACTGCTATACTATAAGTATATCGATTTTTAATATCTTATGACTTATTTAAATTAAAAATAAATATTTATATTTATATTCGGATTAAATTAAACAGTCGATACCTTAAAAAAACATAATATTATAGAGTTTTGCATGTAAATTTTTTTTTTAATATTACAAACATTAAAACAATAAAACATTTTTTTAAATATTAACCATTAAGAGAAATAATCTATCACTACGCTAGGTCAATTTGCTGAAACTCGATGAAGATAGAGTATGTCTGTATCCACATAACGAACGATCCCACAGAAAGACGTGCAATTCGTCAAAAGAGGCAGCCGACTCCACGCTCGCATCAAAACTGCGAGTCTTCTAGTTTCGCTAGAACAAAAGAATATAAAATGCAAAACCAACAACTGCTACACCATCGTGATATGTGCACGAACGTTGTTATTGATAGTCACTGAAATATGCTACATCATTTTATCTGCAACTGAAGCGGCGCCACGTTGTTAGCCCAAGATGTATTGCACGTATAAATTGAGGAGAATTATACTTCCAGTAGAATTCGCTTGTTTTTAACAAACGACGCCTGACGCAAACACAGGGTGTTATAATTTTGACGTGCGTGTGTGCGTCTGTCTGTGGAATCAAAGCTCCCACACGGATGGACCGATTCTGATTCGATTTTTTTTGTCCAAAAGCAGACGTGATCGGGATCGTTTTTAGCTATAATAATTTATGAAGATCAGTTCAGGTGTTTGAAGACCGTCAGCCCATTTTCTAATTGACGAATTGTTTTCACTAACTTCCACGTGTTCGATCGTTGTGAAATTTGGTATACCTACTCTTACTTCGGTGGTATTTCCATGACATGGTAACCTTGACCTGACGCTGCAGCATCAAGTAGTCTTCGGGATACCCAACTCCTTAGTAAATTACAGGGAATATAGCGTGTTTGGGCCCAATAGAAAGTCGGGGGTTAGTTTATAATTTTTAATTTTAGCTTGTTTTTAAATGTAACATGCAAATGTGTAGTTGATAAATTCAAAAGGTTATTTCCGGACGTCTTGTGAGTATTTAACAACTCGCTATACGCGTACAAAGTGGCGGTTTTTATAGAGGCATATTGTAGGTAGCATTGGCCAGATGCCACGAGGCGGGATTAAAGAAAATTTACAGCCCACAAAAATGTAGCCCCGCAACAACACGGCTTTCCGCCGGGACTTACTGGTTAGATTAAAGTTTTGTTAATATGAGAACGTTACTGCTATAGTGCGATTTCCCAGGAGATCGAAGTAAACATTGGGTTACAACTTCCGAATAATGTTCATACGTCATTGGCTGTCCACACTAAATTTGTAGCGAACGAAGAGTGTGGAACATACAGTTTATTTTAAACCCATAAGTAGAAAATAATCTTTCAGTCTGATAGAAGAAAATACTAAATTTTCGTAGTAACATTTCTAGTTTTAATTCTAGTCTTTATAATATAAATAAAAAAACACTAACCTAAATTTTTATAATTAATTTTCATTTATTTTTTGCAATTGCAAACCCTATAGAAGATAAATAAAAACCGGCTGCTTCCATTGTCAACTTCAATTAGTCCGTTCAAATTGAAAATTTAATAAATATCGAGTATCAATTTGTATGAGAATTAATAAGGTTTTTGTGACATTTTAAAAAGCAATTTAGCTTATAGAATATAAGTAATCAGACATTGATATTTTTAGTACGAGATCTATTTCTGTGTACTCATTATTTTCCTTTTCTCCGTATACCCAATACGTATGTATATTGTATTAACAATTTAGTAGATTCTTCGTACTTCTATAAATTAAACTCGCGTAATAAGTAGACGTTTTTATAGCTTCTCCTTTGAAATACTTGAAAGAAATACGGAGGCAATTTCATCAAGTTGGATTTTGGATCGTAATCGGTCCTTGTTTTTCTGGGTGGGGAATCTATCGAACATTTTTCAGTCTCAAACAGCGCAGTTAGCAGGCGCCTCGGGAGCTTTCAGACAATCACAGCAAATTGTGTCATTAGGAGAATGCGTAGCGGAGGCACCGCGCGTAACGAGCGGGTTTATCCGCGACGATCGTTCGACAATTTGAATAATACATGAAACGCGACCAACACGCCTTCACTTAACGCGTTAAAACGCACACTTATCGCAAGCAATACGACACCACGCGGCGTCGAATGAAGACTAACTAGTCATCCTTGTCAATTAGTAGTCATGGAACACCTAGGCAATAGAACTCTTGGTTTGTAATATATTTTCAGAAGGACATATAAAACCTTTCTTGATAATGCCCAACAAAGAAATATTTTGCTATATTTTTATTTTTACTGATAATTTTTTATTGATGAAGAAAATGCCATGAAAACTGTTGGATTTTTCTTGAGACCCAGAATTTTTTAACAACAAAAATTGACTCATGGCCTTTATTTCTAAAAAATACGAGTAATACGAGTATAACCGGTGCATAAGATTTTCGTACATTACCATCATCATTATCATCAGCACATAATCATCCACTGTTGGACTTAGGTTTTTTTAATTGAGGGCCAAACGCGCATGTTTTTTTTACAATAATATAGTTTTAAGATTGTAACTTAATTAATGGGATAATAAATCAGATGAGTTTGTTTCCATTGGACTTTCGAGACATTTCAAGTGTATAACGGCTTTATATTTGTTAATAAGAAAACACGGACCGCCCAGTAACAGAGCACATTGCATTTCGCTAAGATAAACTGAGCTACAGTTCTTATCTTGTCTTGTCTCCCGTAGGACAAACGATCTGCCTGTCCGCTGCACATAAAACTATTACGTCTAACGATAATACCTCAAAACAATGATAAAATATCGACAAGAGAAATGAAGTGGCAGAGACAGGGGATAGTTTTCTCACGGACGGAGTAATTAATCAAGGGGTAGGATTGGTGGCTGCCGCCACAGGCGATAAATCATCTAGACCGGACTATAACGAGCAGATACACGTAGCTCCTATCTGTGGATTTACGGAGCGCTACTACTGCTCTTAGTGTCTCCATATATATTTGTAACTACTTATAACAATAGAATAACTTGTTTACAAATAATTAATGTACCTGAGGAAGGTATCGGTGTATAATTCGTTTAATTATTGTGTAAATTGGTTGAAATAAGTATGACAATAAAATTATTGAAAATGTCGAAAAAATCAAGCCGTCTGGGAGTTTTTATCGGAAACGCTTCCTAATCCGCTATTAAAAAAATGTTGTTATCGTAAATTAAAAACTACTTTAACTTCGAAAACTTCGATAACGATAGATGATAAGTTATCATAAGAGAGAAAATATATTCAAGCGGTCTCGCACCATTGCGACTCCTGATGCAGCCACTCTCGCCCGCGCTCCACCACCCGCTGTCGTGTAAAATTTCACTCGTGTGAAGCCAGGAGCGTATCGCTAGTCATATCTAATACACACATTAAGTAAATACACTCAGACGTGCTTTCCTGAGCAAGAATCAAATCTGCTGCTACCATACAATACCATATACAAGTAGTGTTACGGATCAATACACGTAATTATTGAATTGATACAACCGAAGTATACGGTCAGCGCGTACATTGTTCGTGAATGGGTGTCGATTGGTCGGCGGTGGCAGGCAGCGAGCGGGAGAGTCGCAGGCCGCATTGCGGTCAGACCCAATGTTGCACACAGAGCTCCTACGACCAACGCTAATAAATCAAATTATTAGTTGGAGCGGAGCATGAGCGTCATGCGAGTGGAAAGGGAATTTTTAAAGTGCAGCTTAGTCATATTCATTCACCATACCTGACGACGTCCTTACGACCAAAACATTTAGCTAAATGAAACGTCTATAAGTACATATAGTACAAAGGCGTAGTAATTCAATTAACATTAATTTTCATTTCGCGGAACATTTTTCTTCGGCTTCAAAGCGTTATCAAAAAAGTTTTAAATTAATCTCGAAGTTTGGGAGTTTTTCAACGGGAAATAATAAGGTTGTAATTATTTCGCTCTCGTTCTCATTTGACAAACCGTTAATAAATACGACATTTATTTGCTCTTGGATAAAATTTGTGAATTTTCAATGAATAAATTGTACCTACCTACAATTGATGTTTTTATTTAAGAATTGAATCAATTTTTAGGGCACAATGTTACCAACACACAAAGTTACCACCAGATATTCCTTATACCATAACGATTGTCGCTATGGTATAAGGAATATATTACTTTTTAATGAATACGAGTATAATAACTTCTATAAAAAAAGTAATAAAATATTCATTGGTTTATTGGTAGTAATAAAATTTGAATTGTATATTTGTTTAATAAAATTATATATTATGAGTAAACATGATCTTAGAAAAATCTATACATAACTTTAAACAGTAGCGTAGTCGTAACATTGATTGAGAGGGAAGAGAAGTAGGTAATATAATTTAAAAAAAAAATACTATTTTTATCATTTGTCTGTCTGCTTGTACAAGCTTATCACCGAAACTATTAAAAGGATTTTCATGCACGTTTCACAAGTAGAATAAGCTTAGGTTGTTAGCAACATTTGTTTCATCGAAATCGGATGTGATTTAAGAGATAATTTCAAAAACGCCATTAGGTATACAAACTATTTGTGTGCCGAATTTCATCCAAATCCGTTAAGCCGTTTTTACCATATCTCTATAAATTTCGTGTCACGTTGTTTGTCGCCGATGAACTCCTAAACTACTGAACCGATTTTAATAAAACTTGCTTACTGTGTGCAGTTTGATCCAACTTAAGAGATAGGATATATTTCATAAAGTTACGCGAACGAAGTCGCGTGCAACAGCTAGTATATTATATGACCAGGCCACGTGTACAAGTGCACGCAAGAGCGATAATAGCAATGCGATACAGCCAGTTCATACAAGTTAAATTTGATTTTGTATTTCGTTCGGACGTGACTGAAGTAGGTATTGATTGCAATGTCAGCAATGTCAAGCAATCTACTTTGGGTGTTATCCAATCGCTCCACAAATGCATTTTTCTGCTGGCTTTATGCAGTCTCTTTCTAAGAAATTATGGTTCAACACATTTACAAATGTGAGTTATTAAATCTTCATGATATTCATTCTAAATTTTGCGAAGTCAAACTCGCCTTGCCTTTCTTTGTGCATACAATGAAAGAGAAGACAAATGCAAACTTATATTATATTGACAACTTATATTGATTTTGGAAAAAAAGTTTAATATTGCATTAAAACAATCCAGGTTTTAAGTATTATTTGTCATGAATGTAGCCTGTGTTATCGAAAGCCATTAGTTTTAAGTTTATTCCACTTTGCAACACCATTAACAAATATGATAGTTGAAATCCTATTTTTTTATCGTAACCCGTGAGAATTCCTCTTTATCGGACCAAACGTTTTAAAAACTCTTTCATACATACGCACTGCCAAAGATTTGAACTCCCTTCCGGGGTGTCTGTGTTTCCGAGTCGTCATATAACCCAAATCTTTTTAAGGTTCGAGTGAATAGGAATTTTCTGGGTTAGCTCGCTCCATCGTCGGCCTTGTCTTTTCGGCACGGCTAGATGCTGGCCAAGTGCAAACCTATTATTAATAAAAAATAAAAGTATTTTCAGACCTTCCTTTTTCAATCAACAAAAAACAAATCAAGTTATAATAAAAATTATAAACTAACTACCGACTTTCTATTAAGTACAAATAAGCTATATCTGCTGTAAGTTGCTGAGGAGTTGCATGTCTCGCAGGCTACTCGATGCTGCAGCATCAGATCAAGGTTACTATGTTATCGATATATCACCGATGTAATACAAGTATACCAAATTTCACATCAATCGAACCTTTGGAAGTTAGTGAAAACTTTCGTCAAGTTGTCATAAATGGGCTGATGGGCTTCAAACGCCTAAACAGATCTTCATAAATTATAGCTAAGAATCATCCCGTTGATGGCAGCTTTGGGCTACGATTCCACAGACAAATACACGAATACACCCTGTTTTTGCATCGGTCGTCGAGGGTTAAGAAACAAACTCAATTAAAACGTTGAAAAAATAGCTTGAATAATGGAATATAATGTGACGGCTTATAAAAATGACGCCCCAAAGCGTGGTAATGAGGAAATATTCTGGAAAGATTCCAAATTAATAACATTTGATAAATGACTCAATTTAACATTTCGAACGGGAAAGTATAGAAGCTGTAGTATTTGAAACAAATGGTTTTCAGTTGACCGATTTTGATACAGTAAGTATTCATTAAACTAAATAACCGCGACCAATCTGTGCATAGAAATAAAATGTAAGTGTCCGTTTGAAGGAGCTGAACTGATTTTGATGAAACTTTACTCTAAAAAAACAATAATAAGGCTACTTATTAATATAACTTTTCCTTTGAAATACATTCAATTTAACTCTAGTTAAGCTATGGGCCCCGCAAAATTTGTAAATATTTTTTATGCTAAACACAAGACTAACAGCAATAAATATTAATGAAATAAGCCAAATACCTTACTAATTTCTATAAAGACTGCGTTGATGTCGACAGGCAGATATTGTATTTGTGCAAATATATCCAATTATTCTTATACAAAGAATGACAACTTGATGGAATTTAAAGTAAGTATTCATTAAAGAACAGCCGCGTTTTGCTAAGAGTTTCCATCTTGCAACATTGAGTTTAGCATTCTGAGACGATAAACAGAATTATAATTTTAATTTTATTCGCTATTTCCCCTAGCAATACTCCGTTGTATTGTACACACATAATACCAATTGATTGTACATTTGATCCAATTAGGTTTGCCATTCGCTATAAAGCATTTCAATCAGCAGACTTTTCAATTAAAATCACATAAATTTCCAGCGCGAACGTCCATCGGTCGGTTTTGTTAGAGATTTTTCAAGTGACGAATGATTTATTAGTTATAAACAAGGTAATCATGTTTGTGTAATCCAGACCCCTCTCTACGTTTATCTCTTATTGATCTATTTTGATATTAACTATATCAAAATAGATTAACTATGTCAGAACTAAATAGGTTGGAAAATTCTTCAAAGGTTACTAAACACTGCAAATACTAAGATTTTTGGTATATAAATTGTTCAAGTCAGAAATGGACAGGATTTAACCATTCTCGCTTCCTGCGTAAACTATTATAATATTCTGTTGTACAAATCTATACTATATTACAAAGAGAGAAGATTTATATTGTTGTATTTTTGTTTTTAATGAATAAACTCAAAAATTACTATATAGATTTTAAAAATTCTTTCACTTATAGAAAGCTACATTATCAGCGAGTAACATAAGCTATATTTTATAAAGTTATACGGACGAAGTCGCGTGCAACTGCTACTATACAATAAACTTGAACTAAATATTAATTAGTGTATACTGTTTATTTTTCATTAGTATGTAAAATGATAAACGATATTTATCGAAATTGAGTGGTTGTAAATATGATTTTGTTCATAATGACATATATATATATAATGCATCACTTGAGCAAATATGATGAGTGACAGAGGCGGGTTCATTCTACCACATACCTAAGAACAACGAAACTATTAAAAAAAGGAATCCCGTAGTATATTTGTATCATTACACCTTAATGCGTGTTCATTTTCATTTAAAACTCTCATAAGGTTAAGGACATAATTTGGAACAGCCATTGTGTGAGCCTTGATAAATGAAAACACTTTCTACGCGACTTTGAGAGTACACATACACTTTACCCGAAATAAATTTTCCTGTAAGAAAAAGTTGATGAAACTAATTTGCAAAATAAAGAGGGCATCACTCCACGTAACATATGTGTATACGCGAAGGAATAACCAGTACATAATCAGTTTACGAGCATTTGAAATAAGGTTTGTTTTCAGTTACTATGCTTAAGGTTACTAAACTAAAAAGTTCCTACAAATTATTGAGAATCTTAGTCCCTATAGTTAGTACTGGACACAGCATACGTATGCCACAAGATATGTGTCACATAAATTTCCTACTACATATTAAGAATTACGGCAGCGACTTGCAACACCTGCGTAACGATGGGCAGTCTGCCTGCCGAACTTTACAAAAATTATACAAAAAATATACATACGAGTAATTTACAAAATTATGTACAACTTTACAATTTACGACCTTTACAAAATTTAAATTTGTTGTGATTTTTCTCGTTTAATATTATTTTAGAAAATTATGTGAAGAAAATTCAACTTCAGGAATATCTCATTTCTCAGTAAACCGTCCTATTCCTTCACAGAAAAATTCCTTAACAGACGACCCAGTAACCAGTTTTTTTATATTAATAAAAAAACATATTTTTGTTGTTTGTATAGTAAAGGGTATTTTTCTTTTAAATTTAATATAAAGGAAAGAGTGTTTTTATATCAGATAAATGCTTACAATGTAAAATTTCTATTCTAAATTGTATTAAGAACTTTGACACTTCTCCCTAATCTTTATTGCTATGCTTTTCTGGAGTACCCTGAAGTACCTATATCGTCGCCCATCATCAGATGTACCGTTAACTTGTCTGACACTAATATCGAAATAATAATATTTTTAAATTAATACGTTTCTTTTTTATTACTGAGGTTCCTTTATTGAGGTCATACAAAAAATTCTTAGTATAAGCTGAAGACAAGACAGAAAATAACAGAAATGTGCTTAACATTAAAATGTTAAGAAGATTAGGCATTCAAGCGTTGTTTAAAACCTCCGCAATCTTTATTAACTGAAGACAACGTCTTTAGTAAATAGAGATTGCTGCAAAAAAGAGTTTAATGTTTTCTTTTACATCCAACTCAAAACAATTTAATGAAAAATATAAAGAAAATAGCGAAAAGAGAAAGACGGAGGATAACTATAAGTAACTAGCTACACGCTCCCGGCTTCGCCCGGGTTCAAAATAAAAACTATTCTATCTTTTAAGTTGGACCAAATTACACATAGTTACGAAGTTTTATCAAAATCGGTTCAGTAGTTTAGGAGTTCATTAACGACAAACAACGTGACACGAAATTTTTATATATATATAGAGATGTACCAGGTAGATAATTAAACATTATTTGAGATAAAGTTGAAAGAATCTAAGGTAGATTCCTGACCGGGATTAAAACTTGTGTCTGCGGTGGTAGTAGCCGATTTTGGGTTAGTAAAATCATGTCAGCAACAAAATATGTATTGTAAAATACTTGTGTGACATAAGTGATGTCCTGTCTGGTAAAATGTTAGCTGTTACCACTGAAAGCAAAGGTCCAAATACCTGTCGTGCCTTTGAGTTTTCTTTAGTTGGATTGGAAAAATGAGCACTTGATTTGACAATGAAGAAAAACAACGTGAGAAGACCCGTGATTTTCCTCAAATACTTGTGAAGACACGTAATCTTCAAATACATGTGAAGTTCTGCCAATCCATAATTAATGATAAACTGCATACAATAGTCAATTTATATGGATAGCGAAAATATGAACTTTCAAAAATGTTGACACATATTTTTTTAGAAAAGAGATGTAATTTTTAAAACATACTCGTATTTAAAGTTATGACATTCAATTAAGATTGAAGAATAAAATTGTTTCTAAGTAATGCACTAGAGTATGGATTAGATTCCGCAACCATACCTAAATTGACCTAAATTGGGCAACTCGTTTGGGGGCAGTAACTCACTGTCTTAAAGAAATCGTTGAAAATGAACAGCACATTGCCAAATCCGAGTAACCAATGCTAGAGCCGAGAGAGCTTATCGTAATCGTCACAGAGTAAACGAGCATCCGATTGTCAGACCTTAACAATACATACATTGCTTTTGCGAATGTTTTAATTAATTTCATGTTTTAACATGAAAACATCTTTGGAATTCGTAGTAATCAATATAATATTTAGAACTAGATTTGACCCAGAAACAGAGTAGAAATCGCTGCCTATGTCGCGCTTTTAATATTTAAACACAAATTTTGTTACACTCGCAGTGAATGCATATTATGCAAGACTCTCGGCTCTTGTAATTTCCTAGCGTGCAGTTCTGTTAAAACATTACTTAGTCTTTGCGCTTTCTTATGCAAATTGTTTTGCAAATTTTTCAAACAAACTTCATTAGAATTTGTTTTACTTACTCAAATCAACTCCAAGAAACTTACATATTAAGAGAAAGCGTGCATTCACAGACAAATTTTCTTTAAAATCCGTATTCTCAAATGCGAAAGCCAATCGTAATTTGAATCTTATCGGCATAACCGCTACCGAGCCCGAGCCGTGCCTCTTGGGCTATATGTCAACAAAATTCATTGTTTTAATATGTATATCGTATTAAATTTGCTTTTTTAAGGCACTTGGAGTCGTCAATGGCGTTGGTTGTCTGGGCGGGGTGTAAACCACTACACCCGCGGAATTAGTATGTTGATTACATATGTTATGTTGTGTTTAAAGTACAACAGATTCTTTATTTTTAAGCGGCACTAAGCGCTTTAAAATACATAGGCAACAATTTCATCATACAAGCATAACAAAGTATCTATTCCATTCGGTGTCAAACATTTTCTTTTGTGAAAACCGTCGAGCTGCTACATAGTAAAATGATTTTTACACCGCACCTCTCGTGCGGCAAAGTTTCTTTGTTACAGACTAGCCTTCAGGCCTCAATAAATCCGCTCACATTGTACATATTTAAATAGATCGTTGGAAACGTCTCGACTTAAAAATAGAACGAAACATTGAGCTGTCGATTCATTTAAACTCAAGTTTTATAATGAGAGTCAATTCGCTTTTGAACAGAGACATTTTAAGCTCTGTTCATCATCTATTATGTTTAATCGATATTGCTTATTACATCGTGAATTACATTATAGAAGAATATTAGCCACTAACTTGTAAATATTCTTACTCGTAATAATCCATGGTAATATATTACATCCGCATAAAGAAAGTGCGTGCTGCGGGGTGCCACACAAGGGGTAGAAGAGCCGGCATACGCTAGAGTCTCGGGCGTCAGAATGGCGCATCTGACGTCCAGGACTTGATGAGAGGTATAGTGGCCCATTGATGTTCCAGTGGGTCACCACAGGAGCAAAACGTGGCCTGGCCGCAGAAGATAAATCTGAAAGGACATGGCGTTCTTTGTGGGGCCCGGGGATAAGGCCTCACTGTGATCCTGGGTCTCATATGTGCGGCCGATGGTGGAAAATGTTTTAGTGGATATTCTCGGTAATATTCCCCCTCAAAGTAAATGTGATCCTAAAAAAAAGATAGGTATACTGAGGTATCAAGATAACTTGATTTTCTCCCAAAAGCTTTTCACATATACATATATATATACGGAAACAAAACGCATCAACAAGTTTTATAATTAAAAAAACAACTTTATTAAGAGATAAAATGCAAACGTTTCCGGAGGATCGTTTCATCGGTTTATTACGGGGCTGTACTTTTGCATTTGCTTCGGGGAATTAAAAATTTAATGGACTTTCAATACGAGCAAGTGAAATAAAACCACCTTGGCGATAATTACAACACCTTTCACGGAGAAATGGCAGTAAATAAAATTGTGTTCATACTTAATATTAGAAATGTGAATGTAACTCTGTCTGTCTGTTTTCGCGCCTTAACTAATTAGCCAACCATAATGAAATTTTGCATACACATTAACAAGGCTTAAAATGGACATAGTGTACTTTTTCATCTAGAAAGAAGTACTGTTTTAGAGGGAAAAAGAGGAAACTCATATAATTTGTCAGGCGTTATATTATTTAAAAGGGTTACCAAGTCGCGGGCACCAGCTAGTAATTTAATATTCTATTTTGCCAAAGGAAAACCAAAATATTATTTTATAAATATTTCTTGCGACATATTTTATCATTAAAGTTTATCCCAAAACGTGAAAATATTTTAACTTTTTTTCAGCGTAGGTATACTTTTAATGTGTAGTCACCTAATTAACCACCTTTTTAATTGCTTATTTATCAAGATCTTTTAAATCCTTAATTACAAAAATAATCCAAGAGAGTTAAAAGTAACCCTGTGAATAAACACAACCCAACTTGTATTTATTTATATCCAAAGGCATATCTCTCTGTTTAAGAATAAAGTATCCAGTCAGCGTAATAGAGAAATGAGTTTCACGAAATGTTGAAAAGTAAAAGGCAAGAATCGAGATAAAACGTAAATGGAGGATCCTTCCTGCTCCGGTGAAATAAAAGATTTTACAAAAATTGAGCCAAGAAAATCAGCTTTACGCCTGACGAGACTATACTTGAAATGCAACTTTGGATAAAATGCTATCACATCTTTGATATACTTTTCACCTTTGTATTTTTTGTACATATATTATATTTGCAAGTTTGAAACGAAATCTTGTCTTGGTAATTCTGTTTTATTATTATTGTGTTTGTGAATTAAGTTGAATACTGATACATCATAATGTTGACAGAAAGACACTGCGTTCACACAAGTGACCCAGAGTTTTCTAGATCATTTTAATCCTGATGCCCTACACGAAAACGAGGTGTTATAATTTTGACGTGTGTACCTGTGTATCTATGTATCTGTCTGTGCAATCTTAGCTCCTAAAAGACTAATTTTGATAAGGTTTTTTTTTGTTTGAAAGCTGACGTGATTGGGATTATTCTTAGGTACAATTTATGAAGATCAGTTAGGGCGATAAAAACCATCAGCGCTCTTCTTAGATAACTAAATGATTTTACTTATATCCTCATGTTCGATTGATGTGAATTTGGTGTACTGTTACTTCGGTAGTATTTCCATGACATGGTAACTTTGTTCTGATGCTGCATCATCAAGTAATATGCGGGACACCCAACTACTTAGCAATTTACAGCAGATATAGCGTGTTTGGGCTCAAATGAAAGTCGGAAGTTAGTTTATAATTTTAATTTTAACATGTTATTCCTTTTCCTCAGCCCTCTTATTCCAAGGAGACGGTAGTGCACTCGTACCCTCTCTGATTTAGCATGCGTTTCAGGCGAAACATTTCTTAGATCGAAAAAATAAACAATCAATTAAGTTTATCAAAATTAATTAGTTTCTGCAAAGTTATTTTATGATTTTTATTGAGACTTGTTCATTGGCGGACATCCCGTCCCATTCGAGCGTCTCTTAGCTAATTAAAAATTTATGGATCTTGGACTCGGGTAAACAAACGCCTGTCGAGTTCTGAAAGATATTTTTTTGCTTAGTAAATAAGAATTTTGTTCTTAATAATTGTTACAAGTAACCAGCTAATGCTTTTCCGGCTGATCGTATGATAATATGGAAATATTTTGAGTTGCTCTCAGAAGGGTTCGAAATGTTTTGAAAATATTTTAAGTGCAAATTATTATGCCTGATTTAGTATCAAAAATTAATAACTGAGTCGGCTCAAGTGTATAATGAATTATGATATAATTATGAACATGTACTGCTTAGGTGTATTATTTTATTTCAAGGCTAATTATAATATTTATGATAATGTTATTATGTATGATGATTATTTGAATGATGAGGCTAAGTATTTAAAAGTGATAGCTAAATGTTTGATTATTGTGTACTTGCATCAAAAATTGAAGTTGAATAGAGCAACTAAGTGGTTTCTTGTCAGTTCTTCCTCATAGAATCTGCATTCCGAACCAGTGGTAAGTTAAATGAATTGGATATTGTAATTTGGCCCTATACAATGACGAAATATTTTTTTAATTTTCGTGAGAGTAAATTTTATATGTATTCAACATATAAAATTCATACGAAAACGTATCCAAAGTGAAATAACTGTCGGCCTTAATGATTATCATTTTTGATAATGATAGTATAAATCGTAGATTATAGTATCTTATATGCTTATAATATCTAATTCATTAGTTAATTATCTAATTATATATATCATGTTTGGTTAGCCAGAGGATCATTGAATATTTCAAAGTTTCCTTATCCGTAAATGTCTATAGCAATTCTCTTTTACTGAAAAAAAAAAAATGCTCAACCACGTAACAAAAACGGAATAAATTAAATCTTAGAGTTTGTTGTTTTTGGCAGTAAACATTTAGTCCAAGCAGCGACCTTAAAAAGGGTGGTGATCCAGAATAAGTACTAAAATGGACTTTATAACTTTTTGGATATTAGACAAATAAGAACCTGTAACTTGACCAATTTTTTTTGACCAACAAAAGACTTTTTAATCGAGGTCTGGCACAACTTTGGTCAAGTATTAATGTGCCAGACCAATTCTATTCAAAGGATGGATAAAAACAAAAATTTTGACTTTTTTTTTTATACCTTATATAGAAAATTTATCATTGTAACAAATATTTTGAGGGTGGTCTGGCAAACATTTGTGTCAAGTATCGGGGTGTCAGACTTAAATTTTTATATTCTATTAATCAAAACTCCTTCTAATAGTAAAACATTGTACTTATGTCTTATACATCAATTTTACAAAAAATTTGGAAAAAAATTATTTAAACAAATAAACATTGGTCAAATTGAAAAAATCCTTTGCTGTTCCATACCGTTAGTCAGCGCCAGCCCTAATACTGTAGTATTACGTGCAATTGTTTCCCCACCCCATGAATTCAGTGAATATCTCGAAATGAATGTAGAAGTGTGGGTCGGCGAGAGTCGTTCGTCGCAGTCGGGACGAGTCGCGATGCAGCTTCTGCGGTTTAGATTTGAGTGCAACGGAGCGGAAGGAATGCAGACGAATGATATTCCTTATTTTCGGCGGAGTCGGGGATTAAGCAGGCTCTATGTGAATTACACTTTCGCGGAAGATACACACCTACAACTGCCAATTAAGGGTGTGCGCGGGAATTTCGGATTTAGCCGTACGAAACTTGGCGTGTGTAGGCGACATGAAATTTAATTCATTAATTTTCTTGAGTAAAAGGCTTTTAAGAAGGTTTGCTTATTTTGTAAAATAAATATTCCAGGTTTGCACTCACAAGGCTCGGACTGGAAATATACGTACATCGGAAAAAAAACTGAGGTGTCTCATACTGCCTGAATTGATGTGTGAAATTGAGTACTTACTTCAAAGAATTTGTCAAATATTGTCATAAAATTACCAAGGTGATGTCAAGGGCAAACGCGAGGGTATGATGAGACCCTAAGATGTCTTAACTATTAATAGTAGGTAAATTAGATTATGATGAAGGAGAAAAGGAGATATTTCAATGATATTTGTTAAATATAATATATATATTAAATAATATATTAAATATACAACCTCCAAAGACCGATAAATTTTCCGATTATGTTGGAGGACATGACTATAATCCACCAACCCTTAATATATTTATTATTATTATTTTATACTTGTTTTAATGACTACTCCTGAGGGTGGTGTACACTTTGGGGGAAAAAAGCTCATTAAAAATTACATCGTTACAGTATCTCAAAAAAACACCAAACGTTTTCAAAACACGTTTGAAAAATAAAAAATAAATCTGTTTAAGTGGTAATTTAGAGGAGGAGATCTATTATAAATTATTTACACTGAGAAATCGGGATAAAAATTCAGTAACAGATGCGCGCCCGGAAAGCAGATTGCGCGTTAGAGTGAACTAAAATATTAACAAGAGTGGAAACCCGAGTAAGAGGAATCCACCTCATAGACAACACAAACATCCCTGACCGTAGTACAATTTACTTATTCCCTTTATTTATAAAACGAACGTAATGCAATAATGTAATTAAATTTAATCAGTTGTTAGGAAACCATTTATTATTTAGCTACTTATAAAATCTTTTGTCCTGACTGACTACGAGTATTGACGAACAGCCAAAACTATTCAGTCTAAAATAGAAAATAAATAGAAAGCTGAAATTTGAAAATTTTTAATTATTTCATAACGTAGCCGTCAGCCGCTATGAATGGATTTTTGTACATTTTAAGTCAGTGCGAAGTCGGGGGCGGGTTGCTAGTATTGTACATAAATAAGTAAATTAAACATTAACAAGTAGGTTAAATTACAAATAATAAATGTAGGAGTCTAACTGCCAACTAAATTTATAAATCCCGATGCAACAACACCAAATTGTAATAGTTGTAAAGCTTATTTAAATTGCTTGTCATAAAGTAGGTTATTAGTTAATATTTGGTAATATCAGTTTAAACTTAAAATTGAAGAACGCATTGGAATAAAATTGTGCAAACACAACATAAAAATATAATATTTTATTAACTGACAGTTTTCTTTTGTTAGTGAAAAGTATAATTATTATACGTGTAAGGATAATATTAATAAGGAACTTCACTTAACTTTGCTAGTTATTTTTCATCCCCGTTTTTTCCTGCTTATTTGTTTTGTAATAAGTTACCTTGTGTCTTTCTTTTTAACCTTTGGAACCTAATTAGATTTCTATACCTGGATCCTGGACTGTACCTGTGGGAAAGTTCGCGCGTATAGAGAATTTTTTTCATGAGAGTTTAGTAGGAGTGTTAGCAAGTATTTTAGACGTGGGTGTATATCCGCCACTTACATTTACCAGTTATGAATTTTTTGGATGAAATAAATTCTTTTTCTTGGAAAAAATTGTTTCTATCGAATGGTGTATCACATGAAAGGGAATCTAATTCCAAAAATATACCACACCATAAAATATAAATGCAAATATAATTTCTCACGTGCACACATAAATATATTATGCACCATTTTATCTCAGTCTATCAGTCTATGGTGTTTATGCTTTCATGAAACTTTTTCAGCAAAATTAGCACCTACTTAATAATTTCGTAGATTAACAACGCGAGCGTACCAAAATCACACGAAAGAACAAAATGGTAATTCCAAAAGTTAATACTGGGCGCAAGTTATATTTACATAATCACGACCCCTGTGGACCAGCGTTGAAGTCGGTCACTGAGTGCTACATATTAAATAAAATACCCTAATATCCCAACCACTCACCAAGAGGTCTGAACTTTTGTTCTCTCTCTTGCAAAAAAGAAGTTTCACGAAACAATAGTAAATGTATACCTTGCTGACATTAACTAACTGCAGACGATAAGGCACGCCTTAGAACCACAGGCTTCTAATTCAGACACCCCGGATGACGAACCGGACGAAGAAGAATTTGACGAACGAAGAATAAGTGGTTAGGGTACCTGCTTTCGGGACCAGGCGGTAGTCCTATGGTTAGACCGCCCGTCGTAAGTCCCCCGAGATGGCCGGCGTACCTCCACTTTCGGGTACGCCGAGGATACACTACAGGGTGCGTAGCCCTCCCCGCGCTAGATAGCCTTGGCGGGGCACCGAAGTCGTGTCATAACGTCCCCGCGACCCCGCCCATCAACAACCGCGCTAGAAAATCTTAGGGTTTTAGCCGGTAGGAATCCGGTATAACTCCGCAGTGTCCCCTACACTGCCGGGTAACCAAGAGGATTTCCCAACATTACAAAAAAGGGAACCAGCTTTAACGCTTAGTTCCAGGGTTCCCGGGTTCGATTCTGGAATGTAGTGGCAGGACACACTCCGTTTCGCAGTCATTCGGGCAGACTTTACAGAAGACCACCGTGAAATAACAGCACGTGTGCTGTTGTGTTTCGGTGAGTGACGGATGCCAGAGCCTATTTCCCTATCCCCTTCTACATCCCTTTTCCTTAATCCTACTGTAGTCGGCAGCACATCAAACGGACCGTGAGCCTGTCTGCCAACCTCATCATAAAAAAAACATTACTATACATCGTTCAATAAGTGTGACGCGCTCGTAATACAAAATTTATGACTCGCGATCCTCCACTCTCATGTCGCACGCGTCCTAATACAAAATGTACTCAAAAGATATATCACAGTATCTCATTTCCATAATGTCGACCTCGAATGGCAAAAGATTGGAACCGTGAACTAGTGCAAGTCACAGTGATTTGCATAGGCACACTATGTGAATAAAAAAATGATTAAAAAAAGAGTAGAGCCGATCTCGTTTTAACAAAAGACTATCCACGTATAAAGATTTTTTAAGAGATCTATATCACTCAGTATGAGATCTATTCAGAATAGATCTGTGGACCCAAAATGGTCATTTTTGAGCCTATAGGCAACCAGTCGTAGATATTTTACACTATACACATTCCCCAATAAAATTAATGTACAATGCGCCGATTTATAAAATAAAATAAGTTCCGATTATCGAGACGGCGTTGCTTGTGTTAAGGCGTGTCCATTTCATTATATGTATCATCTAAATTTATATCTAGCAGAGCTTTACTATATGTCATTATGTAAACAATTACTAAACATTTAAATCGAGGTCTTTGAGGCATTTAATTAATTGCAAGCCTTGTAAACGTCTAATTATAACTTTTAAAACTTGTAATTTCTAAAAATAAAGATTAAGTTATAAATTGTATTTAAAAATCGTAATATATTTTATTAAATTATATAAAAAATCCTAACTATTTTAAGTAAAAAAATCTCCTACTACTAATTTAACTTACTTACAGGATATATTTTTAATACGTTTTATTTATTAAATATAATTACTTAGTTATATCAACCAAATTTTCTACCCCAGACTTATCTTCCGTTCTATAAGTAAATTCTTAATAAATATTTTACCAGACTTCTTATTTATCCAACCCTTCTAGCGTTAGTCTTTATTACAAACTAGCGATTCGCCCCGACTTTTGGGTAATTTTTCCATTTTTTTTCTTCATAAGAAACTTTCTTGGAATTTAACGAATTCCACGCACGACTGGAGTCTACTCCTACGATCCTGTTATGAAATGGATATGTTATAGAAGTAAATAAAAAAAATGGTAATATTTTAATTCTTTTTATTAACAATAAAATGAATCATGTGCGATACATAATTGAATGTCCAATTTAAGATGCACAAGCCTATCACTGCGATAATACTAACTCACCACTCCTTCCTCAAATTTTAATTATATTCGTATAGTGTGTCCGGTCATGAACTAGGTACATTAACTACTTATTATTTTAGGTACATAAACTACAACTACATATTTTAATATACATATTATACTTCTTACTGAGGTCTAATCCACTCTATGTGGCAGCTATTTGGTTTTTTCTCTATGTGTATACAAAAAAAACATATCTCACAAAGTTTTTGTATTACTTAGTTAAATACAGGCTTATTCGGAGGGCAACAATATTGTCTATTTTTTGCATTATGAAACAATTGGGTTCACTTTTTCAAAACTTTAAAAAATATAATAGATTCCAAAAAATTGCTACAATTAAATGTAAATTACTGCAAAAGTAACCACAAAATGAAAAAGAAAATTTTTACTAGATTGACAGATTGTGAGCTGAATTTGTATATTAAAATAGTTGTAATTTATGTACCTAGAACATCATTGGTCCATGACCGTAAACACTGTATATTTACTTGTGTGTATACAGATATATACTTATATAATCTTCTGTAGTGATTGTATAGGAATGGTACTTATCGTAAAAGAAATTACAATTCGTTTAATCAACTTTTTTCTGTTAGAGTTAATTTTAATCTTACCAAAGACGTTCACTGCACGATCATATATATATTTATGTATAATCTAGTAATTATTCATTATGAAAAAAGCACTTTGCATTTTCGTTTTCACCAATCGCCCGCGCATCTTTCTTATCTTCATATATAATTGAGAATATGTTCGAAGAAAAATTTATGGAATATTATAACAATAAATAAACATTTTATTTACACTTAAATGTCTTTATCGCCTAACTATTTTATTATCGGGCGTTTAGTTAGGAAAATGAAGCGACGATGAAACTAATGAAAATGTCATCACGGAAACATTAATTTAACGACTAACTTCCTTAAACACTCTCAACTACGTTTGGCATTTTTTGTAAATTTTAAAAACATTTTCTTTTCATGATATCTTCTTTTATTATGGTCTAATAAAATGGTCAATGAACTAAACGCCTAAAACATGTTGTGCATAAAATATAGCTCACAACAAATGGTCCTTTCCTATTCACTATCTTGTCATACACAGACAAATTCAACACTTGAACGCTTTTAGTATACGGAGGCTATAGTACGCGCATATGCGAGTCTATATAGATCACCGCATACGAGCGTTCCATTCACAGAGCAAATAATCGCCGCGCCGCCCGCTACTAGAGATGGTCAAACATGGTTAAGTATTGTTTAGGTTTAGTGTTCTAAGACAATCTCGACACACATTTTTTAAAACATATAAATTGCTTTTAATTACATACTTGTGATATGATACGGCAGAATTTTGCTTATTCAAACACGAAATCACAGCACAATGAGGCATTTCTATCGCTTTTTTGGATAATGTTTACTCCATTACGTGCAAATAGATACTGGCAGCTAAGCAAGTGCGCCTTGAGTTGCGCTCAGTTACTACCGTCTATGCAGCGATTCTTTGGTCTGTGGTTCCATATATAGCGTAAGGGTATATTGTTGATAGTCTGAATGCAATGACAAAATATGGAAAATAATAAACGGCTTATAATCACATTATATAATGTGTATATTATTAGAATAGTTTATTTACAATTAGATTGGAAATGTAATATTATAGGCAGGTATGTCTAAATAATTTATTTATTGGTACCGTTTTGTATAATTACGCTTAATTTTAATAATCTCATTAAACAAAACAAAGATGAATCGTTACTTGATATTTGTTAATAAAGGGATTATCTCAAAGTTTCTTTAGAAAATCACCGTGAGACATTAATAATAATTTTAAAATATCTTATAAATTAAACGTTGAAATAGAAAGATGGTACTATACAAAACACTTTGATACATAAATTGGTATAACATTACGTTAAAACTTCTTCTTTTATCTACTTAATATTATTTGGCAGTAGTGACTTTAATTTTATTGAACTGATGTTGGTATTCACTTTACCGCTATATATCTCTTAATACAATACACATGGGTTAGTACCTACAGGTAGTTACTATTTGGATTTTATAACATAACAAAATTTTCTGTTATGTTTACTAAAGTTTTTTTTTAATACAAACAAAAAAAAATTTTTTGCGAAAAATTTCAAATATAAAATAAATTTTCGTACAGTCAAGGGCAGAAGTTATACTTTCACAATATATACATTTTTTCAAGATTCAAATTTTCTTCTATTAGGTAGGCAAGAAAGTCCTTTCCGTTTGCACTAGTAGATAGAGTAATTTTTGTTTCGTTGTCAATTTTAGAATTTTTTTCTTTCAGATTAATAGTCTGAAACTGAAAATGTTAAACTGTCAGTTTACAGTGATCAGAAGATATGTGCAGCTTAGGCTGTTGATTATATATCAGAACATAAGTGTTAGAATTGGTTTAAAAAAAATACATGTCATTCGTTGGACAGAAGTGAAAACTAAGCTTCACAAAAAAAAAAAAACTAGATTATTGGTCAGAGGTGTATACCACATTGATCCTTGTTACCATATTTAGTAAGTTTACTTTCATATGTCTGCTTAGTACTTATATACAGAGGTATCGATTACGGTAACAAGTCGCGAGTTCAATGGTTTTTTTCCATCTCAAAAATTGTTCTTTTTTAAAAATTTTAAATTAATATCAGCAACATCTCTGATCGAATTCAATTCAAAATTCGATTAGTTTCTAGTTCTAAACATAATCAAGTTTCATTGATATTGTATTGATGGCGCAATATCTGCGGTGGCAAAAATATACGGTTACAGTAATAAGTCGCGAGCTCAACGTTTTTTTCATATTTCAAAAATGCCCAATGCGCCTAACGAAGTTTTCACTTGAAAAATTCGTTCTGAAGATTTTTCACTGAAAGATGACTATCGTTCTGGCCGACCTTCTGAAGTTGACGATGACATTAAAGCCATAATTGAAACGAATCTTCATTTGTAACTGTGCGCAGGTAGTAAAACAGTTAAGTGTATCAGTTAAGTTAACAACATTGATTAAAGATATTTTTTGTACTTATAGAAAAAATTGAGTCTTATTTCACACTAAAAAAACCGAAATTACTCTTTTACCAATCCCAATATTATATTATTATAAGTGAGGAAATTGTACTTTTGAATCTATAAAATTAATTTTTACTATGGAGCTTTTTATTAATATTATTGAAAGCACTTGAAATATACTTCACTGTGCATCGGCTCTCAGTGAATTGTTTATTTTTTATTATTTATTTCGTCGTTGATTGTACTCACATTATTGGTTTTTTGTTTGTATAAATAACTGCCCTCGATTGTATCAAAATTGCATTCAACTTATCGGCGTTGGAATAATATTTTATTTAAATAGAAAACGAAAAATACATGTCAAAAGGTATCTTTACAAGTCTTCCGGAATTTTATTTATAATTAAAGCTCAAATTTAATGGATAAAAATATATCCACCTTCCTCCACTTAGGTATTATGTATTAAAATAACGCAAAACTCTTATATTTAGTTAAACACATTCATTTGGCCTTTCATTTGGCACACAGTTAAGTCACCGATTACAAATACAACGTTTACCTTCATACTATACGTAGGTATATACATAAACTTTCAAACACGAGAGTAAAATTCATCACCATCAGCAAAACAGGTAAAACGATATCACATTAATAAATACTAGGTACATATCCATCCACAATAACCTTTAGTGATTCGATAAAATAAAATTCGTTAACATAGACACTTGTATGCGTAACATATTACATACATCCTCTACATACATTTATAATCCTCGGATAAAATAAGAACTAAAGATTGA
Organism: Synanthedon myopaeformis; assembly: GCA_944738685.1. Taxonomy (NCBI): domain Eukaryota; kingdom Metazoa; phylum Arthropoda; class Insecta; order Lepidoptera; family Sesiidae; genus Synanthedon; species Synanthedon myopaeformis. The sequence goes on along the minus strand of OX122918.1, from coordinate 7,424,713 downwards.
TCCCTGTGAACGTCAAAGTGAAGCCGGTAATACTGTGTCTTCGCCGTGTCACAAGTGTTGGTGACGCGAAGGTGTGGCCGCGGTTTGCGAAAGAAAAAGACTTAAATATTTAGTTAGTCGATGTCCGAAATGCGAGCGGCTCGGGTTTGGACACATACGTCTTGTGCGGCAGCACGTAGGTAACTCTGGTTAAACGATTTGCCGCCCGCAAACTCGGTCCACCCTCATTTATTAATAAATAAAAATAACAATTATCCTAGAAGCAGGTAAAGTTAAATATTACATTTTACATATTTATATATTAGCTTATAGGTGACCGTCATCAAGAACAAGCATAGAAATGCAAGCTAACTACATATAGCCTTATGAAAATATTTACTAGTGAAAATGCCGAATTGCGTAATGAAAGGGTATAAAAACTTCAAAAAATAAAAAGCATGATGGAATCTCATTTAATACGTAATTTAACTTGGCAACCAATATTTTCAATAAAAATAAACAAAAATTGAGGTTTATAGCTTGGAACACAAAATCTCAATCCAGGAAACGGTCTACGCCCAACATGTTTAAAAAGCCGGCTTCACTCTGTTGTCCGAAAAATTCTGTCTATAGTTCTTATTTGTTCTGAGCATATAATCCTAAAGAAGCAATCCAATATCCGCATTCGATTGATTCGTTAGGTTAGCCCTTTAGGACGATACCATCGAAACTGAAGTCTAACCAAACTAGCTAAGACTTAGCCACTAGCAGGATCGCAGTCGCAGTCGCAGTCCACAAGCACTCTGCATCCTCATTACACATCGTCTACCTAAATGACGTTAGATTAAAGATATTGTCTCGGCAAAATCTCACTCCACGATAACTCGACAATATTAGCGAGTCGTATGTATATATACTAAGTATTTTTATAAATTTGATAAAGTTAATTCGTATTATAAGTTTCACAATTAATAAATTCATTGTATAAACACTGAGTGTTCACCGTCCGACGCGACGCGAAATAGTCTACTACGGCACTGTCGTATGACGCGCATATGGTACGCTTCAGCAGACGGAGACCGCGGCGAAAGAGGGCGCGGGGGGAGCGCGCCGTTAAATAATGCTCTCGCGGTTCCGCTCGTTTTCCTCTTGTGAGCTCAAAGAACTGCCGCCGCATATCTGCATCTCAATCTCTTGCAACCTAACCACAAAAAAGAACATTAAAATATGCTTAAAAATGCCCAGAACAGTAGTGTCAAATAAAGGATATATTTATGAAAATATATTTTAAAAGGACATAACATTTTGCGTATACGTGCACTAGGTGGCCAGGTCGCAACGACCAAGATTGTATGCTGGCCGCCTAGTACGCATATATGCTTTATGTATGCATTTTATAATACATACATATATTTATTTAAACATATATCCATTTATACATATAAGAAGAGGCAGACTCATTGATCAGTTCAATGTAGGTAGGTGTTACGATCGCCTATTAACCAACCAATGCTATACCTACTGGTTGCAAGGGCGCTACCGTCATAGATAGTGGTATGGTCTCCCTTACTCACTCACTGAAACACAACAATTCTATAAGCTGATTTTTCATATAGATCTTATGCATGGGCTACACTTCCGGTGATGATGCTGCCAACATTAATAGGATAAAAAAATAAGAGATTAAAAGGTATGGGTTCTGGCATCCGTTGCTCACTGACTGAAACACAATATCTCTGCGAACTGTTGTTTCACGGATGTCCCTCTATGGGGGTGATTACTGCCGCCAGACGACTGCTCTGTTTAAAGACTGCTGAACGCTGTGTGTCTTCCGCTAATTACACACCTTTGATCAACCTCCCACTGTTGCTGGCTAAGCTTAGCAGACATCGCAGCATTTTCGGTCTCAACCGTATGAAGCCGCTCTCGTAGGCGCTTTATTTCACATTCGAGAGCGTCGTGCGAGTCCAGTAAAACTCTAGGCGCGCCGCCAACCGGCACCGCAGCCATACTGCCACCACCCACCGCACTGCTACTGCGCGCACTCGACGCTAATGACGCCACTGGAGACGCTACACGTAGAGGACTAACAGATGAACTGAAACACACAAAAATAGCACAACACTATGGTGATTACAAAATTTATTACAGATGTATTCAAAACTAAGTCCTTGGACGCTGTCTCAAGAAGCCGAAACCAACCAAAGTAGTGCGCTTGCAAAGTGCCTCTAAGCAGATGATTGCTTCTTTTCTTTTTTTAATAAAATTGGACACGTGGCTACTGTTCCTCTGGAGAATCGTCGTACCGTGAATATTGATTGGTGCACGACCATTTAATTTTGTCTGCAGGAAGTTATTGACGAACTCCCGTAAAAATAACCGTAAACGCGGTGCCAACGATTCTCATCACCAAAAAAGGCTGTCGAAGAGTATCAAAAACATGTTTCCGAGATCACTGCGGAGGAGTGGCATAATATGTTTTCAAAAGTGGTTTAATCATATGAAAAAGTTCATTTACGCTAACGGAGAATATTTTGAGAAACAATAAATTCATTTTTATCATACACTAGCTGGTGCACGCGACTTCGCTCGCGTGAAAATTATATACTAAATCCTTCCTTGAGAACCACTCTATCCATTGGTGAAAACAGCATGAAAATCGGTGCAGTAGTTTTTGAGTTTATCGCGAATAGACAGACAGACAGACGCGGCGGTGGACTTTGTTTTATAATATGTAAGGATACTCATTCCGGAAACTTTTAGTGCGCCCCACGTAGGTACAAATTATTTTACGGGCGGTTACGTTATACGATATTTAGACAGGCAAAACCTACTTTTTAATAATAGACTCAGAGGTATACATTACATTTCCCTAACACAACCCACAAAACATGTAGATACTTACCTATAAAGTTGGTCCCGGTAGGAAGGACCGTGTGAAGTTTGCATAATGGGTGGTGCTGTCGTTGGAGGAAGCTGCATGTCCTCAATTGGGACACGGCCGCTTGCCTCCAAGAAACCCGGTGTTGATTGACAACGACCCATCGCTACTGCAAACAGAAATATCAGTCAAACTCGTCAAACGAGTCCAAAATTTTAAGATTATTATATAATTAGAAATATTTTGCATGTATTAAAATAGCCATTTATGCTGGTTACTGAGTCATTTAGAAAAAAAGACCTCGTACGTCGAAATATTGTAGGTGTCTTCAGTCATAAGAAATTATGTAAACAAATCAAATTTTATTACTGCGTATAAAAGCTCAAAGTGATAAAGAATTCAGTTATAATCAACAGGACACAGGTCAACTTAAAATTAATATTCATTCATTTAATTATTTATTTTAATTTTTGTTTTCCGATAAAAATATCAGTACGTATATTTGATTTTGGTGGCACTTCACATGGCTATTAGTATTCGCAAATATTTTTAAAAAGACAAAAAGTTTTCGCCTTTAAAACGACATATTATATTTATCTAATGGTAAATGAACCTGTTGTTGATTGCACTCCAAGCAAAGCTATTGTTTTATGAATAAGATATAATTCGTACACTTTCTGTAGTTACAGCCAAGCATATTGCTTGTGGTATAATGCTGGCATTGTAAATTTTTGAGACTACTTCAACGTTGGTTAAATGTTTACAATTTATTTCGATCTGTGGTTACACATTTTTGACACTAAATTCTTTAATATTGGTTAAATCTCCACTAGGTGTGTATTTCGCCAACAAATGGATGAGCAAACGCTACGCCATGTGTGTAGTGTCACAAACGAGTACATTGTCTTTATTACCTTTCTCCAGCGGTGCCTTTTTATATTTCTCAAGTCTCTTGACGGCGATGGCTTCTAAACGCACTCTCGCAGCCGGATACTCCTTCAAGACGTCCCACATGTCCTTCTTGTTGAGCACGAACAGGTCCGAATAGCCCACGGATCGAACTGACGCTGTCCGCCGGTTGCCTGTCGACGTGTCATCCACACACTCCGTGCCAAACGGTGTTCGGCCCGTAAAACCTTGTGAACTGTTCTGGCTCTCATTTTCATTATAGCTTTTCATGTTATATCACTTACTCCATTCGCTTCTCATTGAGTTTTTATGCCAAGACAGCTCACAAGGCCGCGAATAAGGGAGACCGAACACACGTAAGGAAAGAAACGTTTCACATAAACAATTCATTAATATGAAGTGTAGAAGAACTAATAAACATAAGCTTTAACAGTCACAAAAAAGTACTACTTTAAAGTTTTAGAGACAAAAAGTTAACTATAACGCTTACCTATAGCCGATGAACCATATTTGTAGTAAGAAAATAATAGGAATTGACTTCAAAACAACCATAAGAAGCCATTTCTATCGCGTCTTCAATTTGTGCTTCATTACAAAGACAAAGCATTATGGAATCAAAAATGATTATTAGTTATGTAAGAATAATACAATACAATATAAATTAATTGGTATTTATAATCTGTAAATAAATAAAGCAGAGCCACTAATTAACAAGGCCTAATATTAGTTCGGGAAAAGTAAACAGGTAACTGTAATTAATACGCAAGAAACATTTGTTTAACTTGTGAATAAGTGAAGGAAACTTAATAATAATAATAATGAAATCTTAATTAATTAAGTAATGGGGTAACATGCACCAAGAGGTCACGCCAAATATAAAATAGGTCTTAAGGATGGATGCAAAGCGACCGGGGACACTGCCTTCAATACATCCAAACGAGGTAAAGTTAGATACGCAAATAAAATACACAAAGCCAACAGTCTTACTACATTACGGAGTGATTTCAATAGAATAATGCCACATAAAGAGAAAGTTATAACAAAATAACTCACCGTATGTAATTTCTTAAAATGAAAGAAACAATTTTAGCGTCAAAAATGAGTCAACAAATATAAAATTTCAAACCTTAACAATTCATGTGATTATTATGAAGTATAGAGTTTGAATTAATAAGCAATCTAAATGCGAAATAACATTAAAAATTAAATAACTCATAAGCATTCCCTCACAAAACTTTTTAAAAAGTACACGAGAGGGTGTTATTCTTGAATTTTCATGTAAAAAGCTCAGACAAAATTAGAACTAAAAATAGAGCCTTGTGGACTGCAGAGTGAAGCCGGTATAACTACGCCTTCGCCGTGTACATACATGGTTAAACGCACACAAATGTAATCAAGAATGCCTCGCCTTATTTAAATATTTACTAGTGAATATGTCGAATTGCGTAGTAAAAAAATGTAAAAACCAGTTTTTTAAAAATAAAATACAGGTTGGAGTCACATTTTACAATTTTACAATACAAAGTTGGAAACCAATAGGTATTTTCAATATAAATAAACAAAAAATGAGGTTATAGCTTGGAACAAAAAATCTCAAAGGTAAACGGCCTACGCATACATGTTTATAAAACCGGCTCCACTCTGTTGTCTGCAAAATTCTGTCTATAGTTCTTATTTAGTCTTAGGTAAATAGATGTAAAAAAATCAATATTCGCAAACATAATTTACAAGTTATTAAATGATAACACCATCTGTGTAATTGATGTCCCAGAACCTGTTGTTACATTGGCCGCCTCTCTCGGCCTGATTGCAGCGTCTCCTCGAAACGTTTGCTTTCAAACCTTTTTTTTTTGTTTGTTTTTGTATTAAATAATAATAATAATGGCGTGGCGTCTCGGGCCCCAGATATTTACCAAGTTGTTTACCTGCTGTGCCCATGTTCAGAATGGAAATTTCGCCAAAATAAGAACCCGCCTTGAGTGTCGCCAGCACGGTTTTCCCATTTTCGCCGACCACCTGCAGTTTCCCTCGGTTCACTATGTACATCTCTTTGCCGACTTCGCCTGAACAAAATATTTTATCGTTTTTATAAGCTCTCCACTGTTGCGATTAAGGAGTACAATACAGAAATCCTGGACATGGAAGTGTCATTGATCAAGATCATCTAGCTATTTGATAGCTTGATTAAAAAAGAAGAAATTTGACACTAAAGGGTACTGCTATGTCCAAAGTAGCTCGATGACTACACGACTCCATCAGGTCGCTGGTATTTTTCATCTACTGAACTACACAATAGAATAAAAGAATTGACACATAACGTCAGCAAATGCCATCACATCACATATCTACCGAAGTCAAAAATGTTTAATTAAACATTAAGTTTCTTATGTTTGTGGTTTTCTCTTCCGAAGTTTTACATTAAATCTGTGAGGCTAATACCTAATGCCGTTGTTATTTATTTATTAGAGACATTTAGGGCTAATCCTATGGGACTGCATTTCCATTTTGGCTTTCATTTCTCTGTCTTATTACCTTTTCTGCAGATGAAGTCACCCGGTGAAAAAAGTACTGGCCGAAGCCTCAGCACCAGTTCGCATAAAAATCCAGCTTCCGTGTTTTGAAAAATTTCCACTCTACAAAAGAACATTGGTGTTTAAAAAATTCTCTAATGAAATAACATAAAAATAAGTTTACTTTAGATAATATGAGCGATCCGTAATTTTGCAAAGCATTTCAAAGAGTTATAGGAGTTTAGTTTATATAAGAAAATGTATATGCATTAATAAAATTTAAAATTTAAACATAGTAAGAAATTCTGATGAAGATAAAAATAATATTATGTCAAATTATATCAATGTAACTTAGTGATTCAACGTACAGAGGTCCCTTTTTAGTTAAAACTAAAGGGATTATATAGTCATTCTTCATTAATTTTTATTAATTATTATTATTCTGAGTCTCTCCGCCTCTCTTTTTCCTAATTTTAGTTCCTCCCTCCTTCTTTCTATTCTACTACCTCTCTATATACTAATGCACTCTCGCTATCTTTCGTTGTCTCTATTCTAGTCCCAGCCAGAATCATAGAAATGAAACAGTTACATTTATTTAAGATTTTCTTTTTATTTTGTTATTATCTTCTAATATTTTTAGTAGGAAAGCATTTACTAAAATAATAAATTTATACATATTATAAAATAAAGTCGCTCTGTCCGCTTCTGTCTATTTCTCAGCTAACTTTTTCAGAACTACACAACGAATTTTGATACGGTTTTCACTATTTGAAAAAGCGATACACAAGAAAGGTGTGTGTAAATAAATAGTTTACACAAGAAAAGGTGGGTCGCTAGTAGAGAATAAAACAAATATACGAAATGTGATTTAGGAAAAATAAAACCATGTGTACTGTCACTGCGATGCGACGTGTAAACAAGATTTGTGAAAAAAAAAATAGGGAAAAAACTGGAAGTGCCATTCGGCGACAAAAATTTACGGATCGTAAACGAACGCTTTTGCATAATTCATGGACGTAAAAGCGAATGTTTCTCCTTTTAATTATACAACACGCGATATTAAGCTTCAACTTCTTTGCTCGCTGCATTAAATATGGCCGGATGCTTGGTCACGTAATGTATTCTATTACCAATTATAATTTGTATTAGAGAATCATGAATATCATAAAAAATATATGTAAACAGGCAGCGTTATATAAAAATCCTCGATAACGCGAGTAAAGATTATTTAATATTAATAACGTACTTTTCTTTACTTTTTTTTTTTTTTAATAAAATACATGTTGTCGATTAAGAGCGGCTTACAAAAAACGTATTTTATTTTAATATTTTAATGCGAAAATAACTCAGGTTATGGCTAATTCACAGATAAAACACTAACCGATTAATAGAGATAGCTTTAACCTTGTTGAAAGCCATGTTGAGCTAATCCGTAAGCAAAAGCTAGCTGAGTGTAAAATTTAATGTTATGTTATGTTTAGAATGGAATGGACAGATCTCTCTCTCTCCCCCTCTCTCTCTCTCTCTCTCCCTCTCTCTCTCTCTCTCCTTCGCTCTCTCTCCCTCTCTCTCTCGTCCTCTCTCTCTCTCTCTCTTTCTATTTTTTCTGACTTTTGAGCATCCCCTGATCCATCCTACTGGGTAGTTCAGAGATTGGCGTGTTCAAACAAAATAAAAAATAAACGAAACATACTTCAGAATCACATTCTTATCTCTATCTTTATATAATAAATAAAAATTACGTGTCACGTTGTATGTCCTCGATGAACTCCTAAACTACTGAACCGATTTTGATAAAACTTCGTAACTACCTATGTGTAATTTAGTCCAACTTAAAAGATAGGATAGTTTTTATTTTGAACCCGAGCGAGCTAGTATTAGTATAGATTTCATAACAGACGGAAAAGCTAGTCATGTAATAAACACGTTATAAAATTTTAATAATATAGTATGGATTGTGGGTTTAGTCCCTCCGCTAACCGCAAACGTGACACTGAGGCTTATCGAGCTGTCGGGAGTCAAACCAGAGTTTTACTAGGTAACACCACAATACACGTTTGGAAAACTTTTACTAATTAAAAGCTCTGCCGCAACAGTTTCAAACTGACTTGACAAAACACGTACGTGAGGTAAATGTTTTCATTTACAATATATCCTAGTAATATTATAATTAACATGAAAGTTTGTGAGGATGGATGTTTTATTCTTTCACGCAAAAACGGCTCAACGAATTTGGATGAAATTTGTATGTATATGTTTTAGGATACATTAAGGATCTTTATCGCGACACCTTCGTCACAGCCAAAAAGATGTTACAAGCTTTTGAATTTATAATATTAGTAGGATTCTTTTGGAACTGGTCAGGCTCAGAGAGTGAAGTTGCAAAATAATTAGTCCTCCAAAGTAGACATAGCAATTTGCTAACGCCTTATCTAAACAAAACTTTAGATAAGACGTTAGATTTTTTTCTAGATGTCTAAAATTTCCAATTAAGTCAGAAAGAAGTGGCAAAGATTTTTTAGTTTACCGATACTTATTGTTTATGTTAAAATCATCCAACGAAACAATAGTGAAAAGCCAATAATAAAGGCAGCCCGTTTGGCGGCAGTAACCACCCCCTTAAAGATGACCTATTTGAAATAATAGCATGTGTGCTGTTGTGTTTAGGTGAGTAAATAAGAGATGCCGGAGCCCATTTCCGTATCCCTTACTTATCCTATCCTTATCCTTAATCCTACTATGGTCGGCAGCGCAATTGCAGCATCTGTGGCGTTGCTTGTATTAGGATCTGTTCAGACGTACCACAACCACACCACAACCACAACACGTGGACGGGCGCTAATTTGTATGAAAGTGAATAATTTAATTCACACGGACCACATTTTGCCTTCAAATTCAATAGTGTGGTCGGTACCGACAACATCGCAACCACAACGCAACTACCTGCAACACCGCGCACTAGCGGACGGTCACCTCGCAAACACAATGTTGCGTCGTCGCAACCACACTGCGCGTACGCTACGCTGACATCGATTTTTCCTTCTTATTATTAAAAGCGACTTTATTTTATAAAATGTAAGAAGATAAGAAGAAGAAGAGTAAATAAAGAATGTTATGTACAAGCACTGTAGTATTATTAAAAAAAAACTTACCTCTTTAACGTATCGAGATGAACATTGATTGCAATCTCAGCCTTCAGTTTATCGGGAAGACAGGACACCGCCTTCTCCTCATCAGAGCATTTCTGCGTGAGCCACAAGTAGTCGAACCATTTGATCACCTTTACTTGCAAACTTGTTGGCACTCTTCTCATACGCATATAAGTTTTTACTCCATCCAATTTCGCTGCAACAAACAAGATTGATTTGATATAATATTTTTTTTAAACTACAACTTCAATTTCATAACCAACAGATATTTTATTTTATGACACAACTATAAAAAATATATAATTGTATCTATAGGGGACCCAACACAGAAAGCATTGTCCTTATACAAAAATGAACATTTTTTAAACTATTTTTTCTAATTTATTGGATTTTTATGTAAAATTACAAAATACAATCATGAAAGTATTTATATACAATAAAACATGTAATATTAAGCGTGTGTCTTGTCAGTGATGATATTTTTAACGTCCGACGCAAAAACGGGGTGTTATAAGTTTGACGTGTATGTCTGTATATTTGTGTCTGTATGGAATGGTAATTCTCAAACGGATTGACCCATTTTGATCCTTTTTTTTTGTTTGGAAGCTGAAATCTGTTCAGGTGTTTGAAGACCATCAGCCCATTTCATAGTTGACAAAAGGATTTCATTTTCGATGGATTTGTTATTTGGTATACTGTTACTTCGGGGGTATTTCCATGATATGAAAACGTTGACCTAATGCTGCAGCATCTATTAGCCTGCAAGACAAAAAACTCTTTAGCAAATTACAGCAGATATAGCGTGTTTGGGCCCATATCCGTTACACGATGAAACTATTAGATTGGCAGACGACATACGCCGCCTATTGGGCATAAACCTCCCCCTTCTCCTACCCCCTCTGATGCACTTAATCTCACCTGTCGTCTAACCGGAAGTAAGTTAGGCTAAAGTGAACCGTCTCGTAAATCAAGCACAAACTTTAGGTAATATTAATTGCGTTTGTATAAACTATATTACAAACAACCTACGTGTGCATAACAAAATTACACTTTACATTATAATAAAATCTCTTAGAACACCTATAAAACATTTCTTGATATGGAAAAATAGTTGAGAAACTTTCATACTATACCGTCCTTGAATACTTAATTGGCTTAAAATTTAATTATTACTTTTTATAATACATTTTAACATTTTCTTATTATGTAATTTTAATTTTAATTATGTTTTTTTTTATTTTTATTTAATATATTTTAAATTTATATAATTACCATAAGTATATATACAAATTTAGTAGGCACCCTGAAATAACATATGCATATGACATATGCATGTGCTGTTGTGACAGACATTTGATGGTAAATGGCTACCGTCGCCTATGACGCAAGCAACACCACAGAACCACAGGTACTACAAGTGCGCTGCCGACTATAGAAGAATTAAAGATAAGGGACTCTGGCACCCCTACTCACTCATCGAAACACAACATACATGCTTTCATTTCACGGTGGTCTTTTGTACGGTGTTTACTGCCGCCAGACTGCCTAAATAACTGCAAAACGTAGTATGCTAACTGCAAAACCACTTAAGTATGGCTTCTAAGTATAAATCTGTGTCTCTCCACTACTGTTTACTATAAAGGCAAAAGTTAGTGATGTATTTATAAATAAAAAGAAGCTTTTATCTGAGCGCAGAACGGTATTCTTATCTTTCAATGATTGACAATTGGGGCGAAGAAAAATAAAAGAGAATTTCTCCCTTGGAGCGAAACAGATTCCGATACAAACATGGAATAGATGATTGTTTACAAAACAAACAGGGACGATCGTGCACAAAAACAAGTCAACAATGCTCTAACCCTTTCTTCGATCAACGTTTACACAATATTACGCCGCCGTAGAAATTTCGAGTAATTTAATCTTTGTCAAATAGAATGCGGTCGCCCGCCTGCGCTGCTTAAACCTTCCCCTATCAGCCTTATATAGGGCGTCGTGGTGCAACTATTGGCTTGGCAAGAAAGTTCTTTCGGTTTGCACTAGTAAATAGTTTGTTTTGTCAATTTTAGATTTTTTCTTTTGAGTTTTGGTAGCCGTTACCTTTAGGTTTCTATAGAGATTGTTAATTTTGGTTCATATGTTATTAAGTGAAGTCTACTCATTCTCGAGTTTTTGGAGCGTACACAAACATAATTAACATTTTTTTTTCTCATATAAAACTGAAATCGATTAATAATTAATATTTGAAATAATCAAAACATTAATTTAGTGCTAATGTTAAATTAGTTTGCTAATTTTAGTGCTAATTATCAAAACATCGTTAAATTTAACATTGAGCGTTAATGCTGTGTTTCCCAATTATTATGCGTACCCCCAAGGGTACGCTAAGTTTCATCAAGGGGTACGCGCAGAAATCTCTTGAATCATTCCATTTTTTTAAATTTATCCTTTAAAAGACAATAATGCAAAAAATATATCTAAATATCAATCTAATCTAATCTAATCGATCAATGTACTGTGTACCACCACGCATCGCCGTCGATGTCACGTCGTGAAAAAGTCCAAAAGGCACATTTCTTTTATAATTGATTCAACTTTCTGACTGTCCGTAATTGCAAGTATTTTGATGGTAATAAATGTAAAAAATAATAATTCATTTTTTATCATTCCTACCTTAAGGGTACGCGAGTTCTAGGTAATTTTTGAAGTGGTACGCAGCAAAAAGTAATTGGGAACCACTGCCTATAACATTGTAGATTCACAAAAGTGCCACAAGAAATCAACATTGTTCGACGTTGTCGGGATTGCACAAATAATTAAAATTTATTGCAGGCGATTCCCTACACATTGCGGCTGCAGAAGTAATTGGTCAACAGCTGCTGAATTCATTTGCAAGCCGCACGTTATTAAAATATCACCTTTATATAAATACACTGATACCAAATCAAAAATATGTTTTCTTTTATATATCTTTACTATTTGTCTATTACCTTTTCTGTGACATAGTATAAAACTACGGATTTTAATGAGGTTTTCGCTTATGGAAAGAGCATGAAGGAGGACCGAATGTTATATATAATTTGCAGAAAAAAAATCCGTGCGAAGCCGGTGCTGGCCGGCAGTAATCTAAAAAAATATCTATTTATTAGGCAGAAATTGATATTTAAATACATAAATATAAATTTAATGCGATATTTAAACTGTTATTATTGCGTCTATCAGCAGTTTGTATTTGCAATAGAGTAGAACTTTATAAATTTACGTTAACGAGATTGATGTAAAAAAAGAAAAACACATTTAAACGCAATGCTTTAAGTAAACACCGTTCAATGTTTAAAGTAGACAGTGTCGCCAATGTTGACAGTGTTGTTTCGAGTGGTGGCCGCAAGCCGGCCGGACAGAACGCCACGCTGAGCGGGTGGCCAGTGAGCAATTGTCAAATAGGCTGAAGCTGTGGGCCGGTGTGGGCAGAGAGACGGCGGGCGGGCGGATCGATGGCGGACGCGACGCGGGACGCGCGCTCCCAGTTGGGATGGGGCGAGGCGCCCGACTTTCGCCGAGCTATTTATAGCGTTCAAGCCGCTGACCTATTTCGCTGCAGCGACGCCGAGGAAGGTCACGGATTCAGCCTGCTCTCTGCCGCCGCGGCGCCATTGTCTTCTCAACCGAACTGCAACGCTAATTAAACTTGTTGACACTTTGCCGCTTTTTTTTCAACATACTAATCCTTTCATCGGATTATAGATTTCGTTGATATTCCACTACTTTGCTAAGGCTAAGTAAGGTGACGTGAGGACGTAACGTCACGTACACCTGCTTAGTGTGTTATGTGATAGGCATGACGCGTCGCCAGCGTTGTTGTCTTGTCAACCGAACTGCAAGACTTGTTGACAATTTGCCGCTTTTTTTTTTTTTTTTCAACATACTAATCCTTTCAACGGATTACAAAAATCAGTGGTAATATATTCAGTATAAATGTATAGATATAATTAGTATATAGTTATTAACAGTATTATATAAATTGATAGACAAGAACCCTTGTATGCATGGGTAATGGTACTTATCCCTCTCCCAAATGTAAATTATTGTAAAACATAAAAAATATAAGTAATAATAGAGATAACTTTTAATATTAGATATATAACAAAATGAAAAGTGAAACATTATTGTGGTTCACAGGGGTGGTGTAACCCCCGGGGTAATTAAAAAAATATAACTACAATGCTAATTAAACTTTTTGACACTTAGTCGCTTTTTTTGAACAAACTAATCATTTTCATCGGATTATAGATTCCGTAGATATTCCACGACTTCGCTAAGGGTACGTACGGTCGACTTAAACGTAGCGTAGGTGACACGTAGAGAGGACGTGACGTCACGTACACCTGCTTAGTGCGTTAATGTGACAGGCATGACGCGTCGCCCGCCTACCTACACACCCGAAGCGGCTTTTTAAATCTTCTTCTAGGCAACTCCGTTTATTCAATAACATTGTTTTCAAGTGGCCTATTTTCTAAGAATAAATTTCGACTTTTTTATGGTAAAAAGCGGCCGGTAGGCTGATAGTTCATTTGAAGGACGATGGCTACCATCACCTATAAAGACAAGCAAAAGTCTGCGACCTATTTATGAACTGCAATAGCGCATTTTTTTATAAGAATGTCGGCAGATAGGCTGAAGGTCTATTCGACGTTGTATTTGTATTTAAGGGTGTGGCTACCGTCGCCTTTAAATACAAGCAAAGCCATGTATGTGAAAGAGATAAACCTTAATAATTCGCTCATTGAATCATTGAATCATAACATAACATAGAAGACGTGTGTCTTTTTATTCAGTGGTAGTCCCTCTACAGGGTGCTGACTACCCCTAGACGTAATGTTGTTCTATATTACTACATTATTATTAGAACAACTGTTATCGAGAACAGCTATTTCTCAAATTCATATTTTACATTGATTTCATTTAACTATTTTAGAAAAATGAAGTTAGTTCTGTATATATATAACATATATATATATGTACATTATATATGTACTGTATGTATATATATGTACATTCCAAGGAAAAATCGCGCATACGCTCTCAAATCATCCTTACACATATTTGAAAATTATAATTGCTCCAAAAGTTTGATTGAATTTTTGGACATCTTCAAATCAAAAGTGATATTATATTAGTTAACACAACGAAATCAATTTAAAAAAAAAAATTCAATTTATTGATTATAGCAATAGTATTAGAGTAGGCTTTTCCTAAAGAAATTTAAAAAAAATCCACAAGTCTCTTGTAATTTTAATTTTGTAAATATTCTTACCTTGAAATTCCTTTCTAGCGGTGCTAACTGATGTAACAATGTTCGCGACGTGCCCCAGAACTGTTGCAAACAAAAGCAAGCCAAAAAGCAGCTGTGCTATAACGAACACATATTCTCCTTTACTTCTCGGTCTTGGTAAATCACCTGAAAATACATAAAATGGTTTAATACGAAATAACCTTTATCGTGGTTATCAGAAGAGCTATCACAAGGTCAACAGCAAATCTACACCACCAAGTTTTTATAGTAGTCCGTTAGTTCTACACATTTCTACACATAAACTTTGAAGAATAGTTCTACAATTGGTTTATAGATTTGAATTTGACAATATTATTCCTACTTATATCCTTTTATTGTTACGTAATGTATGTTAATACATTATATTATGCATAATGTACAAGGACAACTTCAACAAGTAAAAGTATAGAAGAATAAAGTTGAGCTGAAAATCTTTCGGTAAACTTCGTGACATCTTTTTTTTTATCGCCGATCCCCCAATACCTTAACGATTCTAAGAGATGGATAATAACGAAATGTCTCGTCCATCACAAATTAAAAGTCGCTCAGTGAGTTATGCAGAGGGCAATATGAGGCATAGCATAACTTAAAGAGTCAACCAATAGTAGGAATGAGCGGGTCATTTGTCGTGCAGTAGTCCATCTGTTGCATAGCAGATGGGCTGCTGGTCGGTCCAGGCTAGATCACGTGAGATTATACAGCCTTCTCGCGACCCTGCATACGAAACGGAATACTTTTAGTCTCTTTTAGGTAATCGTATATAGGCAATGTCAGTTTATTTTTTCAACGCTTTGAAAATGTTGTTTTTTATCCCAGTACAAATCAAAAAGCCACCATTTCATGTTACCTACAAACATACACAATACAGCCCTATCCATACAAGACTGAACAATGTATTTCAATCTAGATGTTCCAAAACAGGAAAATTAATAAAGCTTGAAGCGGGCGAACCGGTGGTCTCTCGTCGCTTTGCAACTTCATAGGTGCCGCCATGAAATAATTTGAGCGTGTCTTTATAATTGCAATGTCAGAGCCAAAGTCTGTGTTCAACTAATAAACAGGCTATACGCTTGTTAGAGTTACCTACAAACGATTGCTTGTTAACTAACAAACCTGCGCTGATACAAAAACCGTATTAAAAATATTAATAACTAGGTAGTGCCCGCGACTTCGTACGGGCTGAATCCCACAGAAACCTAACATTTTTTCAGGATAAAAAGTATCCTTTAAATATGTCAATCTAGGTAATAAACAATCTGTGTGCCAAATTTTATGCTATCTGTGTGCCTAGAGATGCCCGAATCTCACGATAAGTCACGTGCCTGTCTGTTTCGATCATACGGGGAACAGCATCGATGTATTTGTTGTTCACTGCAGTGGATGGGCGACCATCAAGAAATTCGTCCCTGAGATTAACACAACCGCATTTTAATTCCGCAAACCAGTTATAAATAGTCGTCTTGCACGGCGCTTCATCTCCAAAATCAGTTTGAATCCGAGCGAAGCTCTGCTGAGCTGTCAAATTTACACTTAATACACGTATCGTAGAAAATCCATGGTGATGTAAACACGCAATTTTTAAAATGAAGCCACAATTTTAAAACAAGTGACAGATTAAAATAACTGCCAAGAGTTCCAAAGAGTTCCATTTTCAAACATTGTACATACTTTATAAATATTGTTTTAAGTGGCCAGTTCCGGAGTGCCCCATGTAGTAATGATCAATATTATTTGGGTGGTTAAAACAAAAACGGTTATAATTTATTGATAGCAAGTGATAGGACCCTTGTCAAGTTACAGTTTTACGTTACACAGTGGAAACACAAAATACACTTTTACATACACCCCTTTCCTATAATACAACAGCCGCAGAATTGTTACATTATTCATGGTACAAGGCAGATAGACATGTGTTTCTCGGTATTTTGTCAGTCATGACTGATGATAATAATATCAACCTATATATTTTATTCCATTTATCTATTTGTTCAACTTTTCAAAATTGTCTCTGGTATGTTTGTTATCAAATGTCCAAAACGCGTAATATTTTCGACAATATTCTAATAAGTAGGTAAGAAGAGCAGAAAATCAATTTTATTTTAAACCACTTTTGAGAACATGATGTGGTTATTAAAAAAAAATAGTAGTACATTTTTTATAATACTAAGTGCTTAGCTGTTTTTAAAGCATAGGTATTTGAGAATTTGATTAAGTAAGTATATCAATCGAAATATATTAAACTAGCTGTGCCTGCAACTAGGTACGTGCTGTGGTTCGTTTTTGGAAAATCCCACAGAAACCTAACATTTTTCCAGGATAAAAAGTATTTTATATGTTAATCCAGGTAATAAACTATGTGTGTGCCAAATGTTATACAAATCCGTTCATCACTTTTTGCGTTATTGAGTAACAAACATTTAAGTAAAGATAAAAACCTTGGGATTTATAATATTATTAAGATAATAACTTAACTTAAATAATTATTATTTGTTAAAAAAAACAGCGACTTTTGTACGAGTACCGATGTTATAAAAATGAGAAGATTTGATTTTTGTATGTTTGTAATAAGTAGGTAAACTTAAAAATTACTGGACCGATTTTGAAAATCCTTTCACATATAGAAAGATACATTTTATAAAGTTACGCGTGCGAAGATGCGTGCAACATCTAGTTACTTTTTTACTTTAATATTGAAAAGTCATTCTGAAAAAGAGGTCGTTCGTTATAATTCGTGCAGAGCGAATCATAAACGGAACGACGCTTTTCCTGAAACACTACGCTTAACTGTGCGCGCCAATTCTCTATTCAACCTTAAGCTTAAAATTGTCAGTCAGTACACAATAATGTACACAGTTATTTTATATATAATTATATATACACACAATAGCAACCGTCTGCGAGTGGAAAGACGGATCACTTTTCACTCTTGACAGCAAAAGTTGAGTGGATGTAGTTATATGTATATGGATATAGTATAGTTAGTATCAATATTACGGATAATAATATTAAAATTAATCTAAAATTCTTTTCCCAACGTTGCTTGGCTTATTATTTTAAACACAAAGAAAGTTTGTAAAGAAGATTGATTGCGACATTGCTTTCTATGGAACAACGTTGGACTAAAGAATATTATTATGCATATTCAGAAAGTACATTTTATGTTTTTTTTTTTTTTTTTTTTTCATGTTATGTCTGCAGATAGGCTGACGGTCCACTTGAAGGTAGGTGGCTACCGACGCCTATAACACAAGCAACGCAAAAGGCGCTGCAAGTGCGCTGGCGACTACACTAGGGTTAAGGGTAAGGTATAGGGAAATGGGCTCTGGCATCCCTTACTCTGTCACCGAAACACAACAGCACAAGTGCTGTAAATCTGCGGTGGTCTTCTGTAAAAGGGGTGTGCTCTGCTCTGCTACTACTATCCAGACCAGAGCCAACTTTGAAAAGTTAATTTCCAAAGTTGACCCTGCCGTAAATCGAACCCAGGAATCTTGGAACAGAGCGTTAAGGCACGTACCCCAACCACTCATCCAAAGGGCTCGTCAAAACATTCAATAATTAAATTAATATTTCAGGTTAAACCTCTCCACGCTCTACTTAAACTTATGACAAGTATAAATGTTATACATATAAAATACGCTATAAAGATTTAAGTACAGTACCTGCTATTAAATCGTGTACGGGAAGTATTACAGCTCATTGCGACGGTTACCGGCGGCGCACTTGGGACGTGAAATGATCGCTAACAAAGAATATTTTCTTGAAACAATATGCCACCTTATTATTACAATTTTATGAGGATATATTAAAAAAGGAATATTATAAAATAATATGGTGATTCAATTTGATTAGTAGTGTTAGGGCACACTGTGTTTCGCAGTCATTTGGGCAGACTGTCTGGCTGCAGTAAGCACCCCCTTACAGAAGAACACCGTTGTGGTCTTCTGTTGAATAACAGCATGTGTGCTGTTGTGTTTCGGCGACTACTTAGTATCTTACTCTATATCAATCAATGTCAATGTCTATCAATGTCAATGTCAAGATACTATCAATGTCAAGATAGAGTACTTACTCTATCTTGACATTGACGTATCATTGACTCTATCTCCCTTTCCAATCCCTTATCCTTCCCTACCGTAATTGGCAGGGTATTTGCAGCACCTGTGGCGTTGCTTGTGTTATAGGCGACTGTAGCCACCTACCATCAATTGAACCGGCAGCCTGTCTGTCGACCTTAACATAAAAAAGTGGTTACTGCCTCTCCAAACAAGATGCCTAGTTATTTCATGAGTATTCAACTATATAACGTGTACTTACTATAATTTCTATGTTATGTTTCAACTAGCTTGCTTATATAAGGTACATTTAATAGCAGGTTTTCTTTATTTAAAAGTAGACTAAAGTCACTTTTTAGATCGGTTTAGAAAGGTATTTTAATATTATTTAATATTAAAACTTTATTATGCTATGTACTGTCAAGGACTGGAATTTAGCAATTAATTTTTTTACACGTGTATTTTTATGGTTTTATTAAATGAAATAAATAATACATAAATATTTTATATCCTTTATTAAGTAAAATAAAAATAAGTAAATAAATAAGGTTTCAACTTAAAAGTGTCCATTAAGAAAATAAAAAGTGTTCGAAGATCAAAGAGAATTAATGCTAATTGATATTCTCTTTCTAATTGTGAAGTCGTCCCTTATTTATGTTTTTCTTTCAACATTTGCACCTGATCTCGGCCGCTCGAATTCCTTCGAGGGATCGCGGACCCTGTTACAGTTAATAACCAACTGAAATAAAGTACTCAAACGAAATTATACCGCCGAGGAAATATATTGTTATAATACCTTTGTATTTTAATTAACCACTCGTCTCTTAATCGCCGCAACCAATTGTAAATGTATCATTGTTCGTAGTAAAGTTTTAGAATAGTTGTAGAGCAAATTTGCAGCTAACGCTACGGATAAATTGAAAAGCTGTACGACGTACCTACTCTTTTAGAACATTAAAAGAACATTAGTTAAAGATTTAGGTATTATTATTTAAAAAAAAAAACTATGAGTAGTGTTAAATAGACAACAATATAATGTAATTAGGGTTAGTAATTTAGGATTTTTAAATGTTACAATAGTATTATAATAAAATATTTCTCTTCTTAGTGTTAATTGAGTATTAATTGTTATATTTTCATTAAGTTTTGTTCCTAAAAATTCCGAAGCTTAACTCCACTTGTAACGTCCTGAACTGTCATAAGATTTAGTTTTTTATTATTACGGAGATTTTATACAAAGTGACTATTTTATTATTCAATACAGTCATATAAAAAATAAAATAATATTAATTTTATAATGACGCGATATATATTTTGTTATATTTTGTTCCACTTGCCCCTTTTTAAGTGTCACAGTTATTTTTAGCTGTTAATTTTGAGGCTAAATTTAACGAAGGTTTGTAACGCGGATGAGCTTATCGGGTGTTTATTTATTACCCGTCTCCGTTTTGAGGCAGCCGTTCATGTTAATTTGTTTAATGTCTGTTCGCCTAAGAACATCCATAAATTACTAAATCCTGCTACGATATAACGTCTTACATGAACCATTAAAGGTAATTTTTGTATGATATTCAATATTATGAAAAATTATATAAGATTATACCATAACAATGTTTTTGTCGTAAATCATTAGAATTTTTGCACATTGTGAAACAAACCCTTGTCTGTCTGTCTGTCTGCATGTAGGTATGTTCGTGGTGATCTCAAAATGTACTGAACGGATTTTCATGCGGTATTCACTAATGGAAAGAGGAAGGAAGGAAGGTTTTTATACCTAATTTGCAGAAAAAAAAATGCACGGGTGCAAATTCTGCTAATAATATTATAAATGCGAAAGTTTAGATGTTTGTTACTCAATCATGCAAAAACGTCTGAATGGCTTTGGGTTAAATTTGGTACACAGATAGTTTTTTATCTCGATGTTATAAGATACTTTTATCCTAGAAATACGTTAGGTTTAAAAGGGATCGTCTAAAAAGAATAAAAAAAATTGGTCACCACTGTCGACGTGACGGCGCGCGGCGCCACCGTCGTCACGGGTAAAGATGTTGGGCGTTTTCTACGGTTTTTGATTTCCTATTGCGGAAGAAGTCGCGAACACTATAGCTAGTGAACAAGTAAGGGTGAAACGGTAATGAGTAAGTATTTGGAATACTTAGTCTTACCATCTCATTTATAGAACAAGATACAAAAATAAAATATGAGCGTGCATCACGAACAATATCTGTTAAACAAAAACTGAGCTTATATGATATACTGCGACGCGACGTGAGACAGTTAACTGAAACAGAGCCAAGGAATAAGCGTATAAAAAAGCTTCTTACATTTTCTTTTCGTGTACCATTTGGAATCTAGGTCTTATTGTACCTTTCTTGTTAACCGACTGTACCACGTCTCATCTCACCGTTAGAATTCAATGCGCCCTCATCTGTGTATGTTTACAAAAACTTGATACAGATAGGCGCACGCTGACTTTAAATAGCCTTTGAAAAATATGTTTTTTTTACGAAAAAGGGCAGCAGGTGAGCTGACGTTTTAGTATATAGTATGTGTTAATGTTGAGGATGTCTTCTTCATTCGTTTAAGTAAATAAAAATCGTTGATCGTTTTCTTGCGTATATTATAAATTTACATTATGAAAAAAAAGATAATTCGTATAGAAGACATTGTGACGTATATAATCGTATATTAAGAGAAAAAAATAATGTGTCGGTGGAAGATAGAAATTTTGATTTTCAGTTGCTTTTGGCGGGTAATCTCGGCGACGTTTGGTTAATGCTTTAACATAGCCCCCGACCTTGGATGCACCATGCTCCAAGATAACCTTTCGATGAGATCTCTAGTCCCTCCTCTCCTCCGGTTGCAAAGGCAGCGGACAAATCCTTGAAAAGGCACGCTTCACTATGCCACTGGTGGTGCGAATATCCGCTACTCTGACGACGCCATCCGTGCCCGGGAAAGTACGCTCGATACGACCCAATCTCCATTTGAGCGGTGGTGAATTGTCGTCCTTTATTAATACGAGGCTGTTCGGTGCGATGTCAGTCTTGTGCGCCTTCCACTTCGTCCGAGCTTGCATTTCAGAAACGTACTCCTTCGACCATCGCCGCCAGAAGTGTTGCCGTAGAAGCTCGAGTCGGTTATAGCGTGACAGCGAAACAGGATTTCGAGCTGTAAGGTCTTCGCCCGCCGGCGCCGTTAACGGTCGGCCAATAAGGAAATGTGCCGGAGTTAGAGGAGAGCAGTCGTTGGGATTTGCGGATAAAGGGGATATTGGACGGGAGTTCAGGACAGCTTCGATTTGTGTAAGCACCGTGTTGAGCTCCTCGTATGTCAATTTCGCGTTACCTAATATGCGTCTAAGATGGTGCTTACATGACTTCACTCCCGCCTCCCACAAGCCTCCAAAATGACTAGCGTATGGTGGAGAAAATTTAAATGCTATGCCGTCAGAGGCAGCGTAATCAATTATTTTCGCGGAATCGTATTTTAAAATTGTCGAAATTTCTCTTTCTGCACCTACGAAGTTCTTGCCGTTATCAGAAAATATAGTAGATGGTTTCCCACGACGAGATATAAAACGCTTCAAAGCTAATAAATAATCATTAGTAGAAAGACTGCTAACAAGCTCCAAATGTATAGCTCGAGTTGCAAAACAAATAAACAAGCAAATGTAGCCCTTGACCAGAGTGCTTCCACGCCCCCTACGATTCAACATGAATACTGGGCCGGCATAGTCTACGCCAGTACGCATGAAAGGAAAACCGGGTTCTAAACGGTCAGACGGTAAATTGCCCATAATAGGTACTAACGTCCTACCCCTAAAGCGCGCACACGTCACACATTGATGCACTATCTTTCTGGCTAGACTTCGTGCTCCCAGAGCCCACCAACACTCACGCACGGACGCGACGAGCAGCTGGGGACCAGCATGTAGCAGCCTTATATGTTCGTATTTAAATAATAAAGTTGTAAATATGTGTTTACTACATAATAAAATCGGATGTTTCTTATTATAATCGAAAGCAGTCGAATTACACAATCTGCCACCAACTCGAATTAATTTGTTTTTGTCTAAAAATACGTTTAAACCTTGAATTGCGCTTATAGATTTATTATTTTTGTAAGTAATAGGTAAGTTGTTTACCAATTTTCCATAAATGATCGGAAAAGACTGTATTTGAACTATGCGCGCCAGCATGAGCCTTGACTCATCTAACTCGTTTGCCGATAAGGTACCGATTTGGCGGTCCGCTGTATTAAGACAACGCGTATTTCTAATAAATCTCAGTAAATATGCTCCCGTTCGTACTAGCCTGTAAAATGACGAGAAACGCTCAAAGTTTATAAATTCGTCTGCTTCGCCGCACACCATAGCAGTGGTTTTATTTAATTTTAATTCTGGCAAATCGGTATACTCACTCGACGTATCAGCCTTGTTAAGTTCAAACTCACGTTCATGAAGAAAGGAAGGCCCCTTCCACCATAAACTACAATGATTAAGTGCGTCAAAGTGAAGACCACGTGATACTAAGTCGGCTGGATTTTCCTTGCCGTTGACGTGTAGCCACATTTTATCGCCAGTTAGTTCGTTGATTTCCGTCACTCGATTCTGAACAAACGTTTTAAGTAAATGCGGTGACATACGTAACCACCTCATAACTATAGTGGAATCCGTCCAAAAATATACAATGTCGAATTTTAAGCTAAGAGATTCCGTAATCTTTTTATATAGTTTAGCCCCTAGAAACGCCCCACAGAGTTCGAGTCGGGGTATACTAATGGTTTTCAATGGCGATACTTTACTTTTTGCACACAACAGTCTGACCGTTATTGTTGAGTTCTTGCCATACGTACGAATATATGCGCAAGCTCCGTATGCTTCTTGAGATGCGTCCGTAAATATATGAAGTTCCGTATTATCGTTATGCTCGCCCCTTACGCAACGCGGAATACTTAAATTAGGTAAATACTGTAATGCATTTAGCCAATAATTCCATGTCGTGGCGATTTCATTAGGTACGGTTTCGTCCCAATCGATCTTGCTTAACCACAGTTTCTGTAACAGTATTTTTGATATGATCACTGTCGGAGCAAGGAGACCTAAAGGATCGTATATTTGTGAAATAACTGATAACATCACACGCTTAGTCAAAATAGTCGGTCGTTGTAACTTTGTAGTGAAATGTAACTCGTCACTTTTACTATTCCAACCTATACCGAGCGTTTTACTTTGTGTATGTTCATCATTCGACAATTCCTTATACCGACTTGTAGGAACGTCACCACTGAAAGTCCACTTACGCAAAGGAAAGCAAGCAGATCGTAATATTTGTGATGTCCTTTGACATATTTGAAACAATTCAGAACTGTCATCGCAACCGGTGATTAAATCGTCTACGAAAAAATCATTATTTATAATTTGAGATATGATATCATCATCACATTCCTGGGCGAGTTGTTTCAAGCAACGCATGCTGAGATACGGAGCCGAAGCCGTGCCGTAAGTTACCGTATTCAGTCTGTACACATGAAGAGCTTCGTCCGAGTTCTCTCGCCAAAGAATGAGTTGAAGATTTCTCTGATCTGGCTGCACAAGAATTTGTCGATACATTTTCTCGATATCGGCACACGCAACGTGCTTGTGCTGCCTGAATCGAAGTAAAATCGAAAATATATCGTTTTGTAATGGTGGCCCGATTAACTGAATGTCGTTTAAAGACTTATTTGACGAAGTCGCTGCACTCGCGTCAAACACTACCCTTAATTTCGTGGTGCTACTTGACTCACGAAACACTCCGTGATGCGGGAGAAAACAATAAGGCCATTCGTATTTATCTATACGTGACATATGACCTAAATCTATATATTCACGCATAAATTCTACATATAATTTTTTATAATTTGGTAATCTCGCTAATTTACGTTCTGTAGATTCAAAACGTTTCTTTGCCGACGTGTAAGAATCGCCTAAGGAATTAATCGATTCCTTAAACGGAATACGAACCGAGAATCTGCCATTCTCTTCCCGTTTTGCGGTTTTAATAAATAACTCCTCACATTCGCGTTCGTCTTTGGTGAGAATGTTATCATTTTTCGGAATATCTTCTAATTCCCAAAATTTTTGAAGCTGGGAATCGATATTTTGAACAAAATTGCATTGGATATGATTGCCCCGTAAGCCTTCCGTATAAACCGGTCCGGAAATCAACCATCCTAATTTAGAACTTTGTAAATATGGCCCATTAGATAATCGAATTTTATCCGCATTTAATAAGTCCCAAAATATATCGGCACCTATCAATAAATCGATATCGGACGGTATGCTAAACGAAGGATCCGCTAACTGAATGTTATCAGGAATTCGTAACGTATCAATAGAAATGCCATTCGCCGGCAGTTTAGAAGTAATGCATGGTAAAACCAAACATGTAATATTCGTATAATAGTCGCTTGTTTTAGAACGTATAATAATTTCGCATGATTGATTCGACTGTGTGACTGATTGTCCCACACCCGAAATTCGTATAGTGGACTGTATGAGTGGAATGTTAAATCGTTTACAAAATTTCGTAGAAATAAAACAATGTTGACTTCCATTGTCTAGAAGCGCACGCGCAGTACAATATCGATTCTCCCCCTTCACCGCTACTTCAATTAACGCCGTACATAGCAAAACCGACGTAAGACCTAACGAATTAGATGCATTTTTATTCGAAATGCAATCAGATGTATGCAACGCTGTCGACGCATTAGCAGCCGTCGTCATTGCGCTCCGATCAGTCGGCTCGTGACGAGCACCCGTCGATACGTATGCGCCGTTGCTGCTATCAATAGTGTTTAGATGCAATAATGAGTTATGTTTATGTTGACAATATTTACACGCTCCGAATAAACAATTAGTAACCGTGTGCCCCGTACGTAAACAATTAGTGCAAAGTTTTTTACCGTTAACTAATTTTAACCGGTCACTTATAGGCAAATTTAAAAACGTAGTGCACATATAAAGCGCATGATTTGCTTTGCATAGAACACAAGGTGTAATAAATTTACGTGAGCGCTTATCGTTTAATCTGTCGTTGCGTGTAGACACAAAACTGTGCATCTGCTGTTCGCGAGGCACATGTTTTTTAGAATCGAATTTATTAATTTTTTCGTGACTCATTTTATTACTAGCACCCGTATTTTTAATGTAATTTGTATTTATCATTTCTAACATATCAGCTCGATTTTTTAGAAATGTCAATAAGTCATTCAATTTTGTTGTAATATTTGAATCGCCCTGCACACCTGAAGTGATAGATCCCTTATAAATTTCCCACTCTCGTTCAGTAGATGGGTCAAGTTTTGAAACTATTAAATAAATAATTAACGTGTCCCATGCGTCTATGGGTTCATTTAAAGTTTTTAAAGCGCGTAAATTTCTTGAAACGTTATCTATCAGTTTTCTAATCTGTACAGGAGATTCTTTATTAATGCTTGACAATGTAAACAAAGCCTTAACATGATTATGAACTAAAAGTCTAGAATTATTAAACCTATTTTCGAGCAAATCCCATGCGTGAGTGTAGTTGGGAGCCGTAAATTCCAATGCACCTATCACTTGAGAAGCACTACCGGTAAGAGCTGACCTAAGATAATGAAATTTTTGTATACTGTTCAGGTCTGTGCGGTTATGTATCATAGTGATGTATGAGTTTTTAAATTCAAGCCACAAATCGTAGGAACCGTCGAAGACTGGTAATTTAATTTCAGGCAATTTAATTGTGGATGCGCTTACTGAACTCGAATGCGTATACCCCGAGCCGTCTGAGCAGTCTTCTACCAACAACTTAGCTGTAGCCATAATGTTGAAATATTGCGTTTCAAAAGATTCTCTGTAATCCAACTGATTTGCAAGCTCATTATCATCACTGGAATTTTCAATGTTAGTTTGTATTGAATTAAAATTTTGAAGCATCTCTTCGGCTGACTGAATTCGAAGTCGAAGTTCTGCCTTTTGAACATTCGTTAACGGTGAATTTTTATTAAATTTATAAATACTTCTTTCGAATAACGTTAATCTTCCCTTAATAGTTCCTCTTTGCTTCTTAAGATCGGAAAGAGGATCATTGGAATTTGACCGAAGTGGTAAATTACCTTTCGGTTCTAATTTTGAAGCACTATCAGTCATTTTGAAGACTTGAGGGGATAAAATCAATAAAGCACCAAACTAATATCTAGTAAAATATAGTACCCACCTAAATTTAAATAATTAATTAATATGTAAGTATCTGCTTAAACTAATTATTCTTTATTATTCGTTTAACTTAATTAAATGAAATTCACAACACGGTGTCAACACTAGTCGAATATAGATAGGAAAAAGATAAATGGATAGCCTGACCGTAACTCGATGTGCTGATGGATGAAGCTTCAGTTTTCGATGACGCTGATTTGCTTCTTTACTCGTATAGTCGACTCGGCTGGCTTACGACTTTTCGTAAATCGGCTCTGAAGGACCAATGTTAATGTTGAGGATGTCTTCTTCATTCGTTTAAGTAAATAAAAATCGTTGATCGTTTTCTTGCGTATATTATAAATTTACATTATGAAAAAAAAGATAATTCGTATAGAAGACATTGTGACGTATATAATCGTATATTAAGAGAAAAAAATAATGTGTCGGTGGAAGATAGAAATTTTGATTTTCAGTTGCTTTTGGCGGGTAATCTCGGCGACGTTTGGTTAATGCTTTAACAGTATGTGATGTTGCTTGTGTGTCCCCTAGATACACAAGCAACATCACATTTTTATAGAGTGATCGGGCTTCCCAGTTTAGAGAAGACACTGCCACTATACCTACTATAAACACTAAGTAGCCAATATAACATAATACTTATAATCGTGTGTATATAAATATACAAAATACAAAATAATTTATTCATCTATTTAAGCCTAGGTACAAAAAGCGTGTAGGGAACCTCCTATTAAGTATAAAAATACTTGTATCAGTCTGTTTGTTCAATTTAATGGAATGTTTTCAGTTCGAAACTGGAAGCATTCGAATTCTGGAGTTACGAGCGCATGCTTGGCATATTATGGGTGCAGAAGATAACAAATGTTTAAGTTTTCGGTAAAATAAGAAATAGAATGGAAATGCTAAGAATGATAAAGGAGAGGAAACTGCAATACATATTTCGGGCATGTAATGAATGGCGAAATATACCGTTTTCTTCAACAGGCGAGACACGAAAAAGACAACCTGGTTGAAGAATTTAAGAAAATGGTTTGGTATAAGCACTCGCTCCCTCTTTCGTGTAGAAGCTTCTAAGGTTAAGATAGCCATGGTGGTCGTTAAGAAGAAGTAATTAATATCACCCTTTTACTACAGTTGACATAAATAGCAAACGCTAACATAATGTAAATATAAACAATACATAGCCGCTATTGCCTGTTTCAAATGTGGACTAGGAGAGTTGGTTTAAATAACCAAAGCGTCAAATAGTCTAAGCCGAGCAATTTAATATATCATTGATCCTGTGGCCTAAAATACTCGAGGCAAAGCAAGGATGCTAAATTTTGACTAAGACAACTCGAAAAAAACCCAAGGATAACCCAATATTCCTCCAAATGAAATATCATCAAAATTCAGCGCTGAGGATAGCTACGCGAAATTGATGATGAATATAGTGCATATTCGTATAGTATAATGTAATTTAATGTCAAAGGAATATGGCCCTATCTAGGTACAGCTAATTGATGTGAAGCGACTCATGACGTCATTAATTATTACATTAGTCAACTACAATATCTACATTTTACATTAACATTAAATGGGCTATTACACAATGTACATATTACTGTAATATAATATAATTGCATTCTCTAGCAATATGTCCATGCATTTAGAATACCAGTAACACATTTCCTCGTTTGTGGCATCCGGGTATGCTAATGAGTATTTTTACATGGTTTCTATGGAATTTTAATACAATACTTTGCAGTATGATATATTTAAAAAATAAGTAGTTATAATTGAGAAGGTATCTGCAATTTTTTTTTTATTTGCTTAAATACGAAATCGTCACAATCGTGTATGTAGATATTATATTCGCTTCGCCCGGGATGCAATATTGTATATATACCTTCCTTATGCGATTCCTGGCGGGGTCAACCGTATTGAAAATTAATACGGATGGATCTGTATTTTAAGTTACCGACATAACCCGGAGAATCAGTAAGGTTCTTTATGTTATACCACCCACCCAATGAAATTTTGACTCGATTCGTAGCTACGGCAATTCAAACATATTTCATACTTAATTGGAACTATGTCAATGATCAGACGAATTTTCCGTCGAGCGCTAATTTCAGTAAGTCGATGAGAAGACGATCGATGAATGTTTCTTTTAAAAGCTGTCTCAACAGTAAGAGAATATTATTTAGTAGATCTTCAAAAAGACCCCGTTGGATTAGTGGTTAGGGTGCTTGGCTTAGCGCTCTGTTCCAGGGTTCCCGGATTCGATTCCCGGCTGAGTTAACTTTTCAAAGTTGGCTCTGGTCTGGATCTGCAGTCGTTTGGGCAGCCCGTCTTGCACTAATCACCTCCTTACTTAATACCACCGTGAAATAACAGCACGTTTGCTGTTGTGTTTCGGTGAGTGAGTAAGGGATGCCAGAGGATGCCAATCCTATATCCTTAATCCTACTGTAGTCAGCAGCACACTTGCAACACCTTTAGCGTTGCTTGCGTTATAGGCCTGTGCGCCGAACTTAACATAAAAAAAGACTGTAAATTTCGCGTTACCTTTGGAAGCGAATAGAAGCCACGAGAAAATGCCACGAATATGATGAGTGTTAGTTATTATATATACATATAGTTTCTATAAGAGTCGTGCGATCTTCTAGGCGAGATTGCAGTCATAAATACATAGCGTTAGCCCTTATTACTATAGGTGTTCGAGAGAGTGGAACTGAAATGGTGGTCATTAAATGAAATGGCGCTTCACTGAAACACCTAACGATATAACCTTCCTAGGTATCGACTGCAATTATACTCCGCTGTTTTATTTATAACACACTTTGCCGAGTGAATAAATAATAGAAAATGCAGAACAATTATTGGCTTCTATGACATTTTATGATTTTTGTTTTAGTAGAAAAATTATTTAAGTAAACTTAAATTATCATAAATAATAATTACCTACCAATTTAGTAATTTAAAGTACATACTATTAAGTTGACCGTCAGTCTGTCTGTCGACCTTGACATAAGAAAAATAAAATAAAATAAAAAAACATTATGCTGAATATTGTCTCAGTAACACGGTTCAGTAGTCACTTTCGCATTTAAATATTGTTTAGGATTAAAATAACTGTCAAATAAAATTATGTAGTTCACAATTCAAATATTACAATCCTTGTATGAATTTTTGTTAAACTTTCACGCAAAAACGGCTTAACAAATTTGAATGAAATTTGGCACACAATTATGGTCCCGAGGGAGCGCCTAAAATGTAAGGTATTTGGCCTAATATGTCGATATTTTCTCATGTGTTACATTTTTTATTTTTCCAGCTAGTCCTTTTATAATTCCGATCTGACATTGCCTGGATTCTACAGAATTTCTAATGATTATTAGACAATATTTGAGCTTTTAATTGATTTAACTGTCATCTTATCCATGCATAGGATTGTATTGACTGGGTTTATTATTATTTTAATCAACTTTTACCTATTTAAAAGTATTATAACTAACTAAGTATACACTAAATAACATTACAAGAGCTTAAAAAGCATTTTAAACGAAACTCATAATTTGAACTGCATTAGCAATATAAGTAAGTATTAGATGATCCATAAATAAGCCTCATCTTCCCCGCAATTATCTCCCTATTTATGAACGGAAAGTGTCAACCTCCGGCGAAGTTGCGCCTTAGCTTGCAGCGGCAAGCGAACCGTAGATAAGTGTTTTTTAACACTATATAAAATCGAATTTATTAAACACGGGCAAATGAGCTAAGGAACGCATTTTATAAAATGTAACAAGTTTTTTTTTTTTCTTGTACCTAAATATTGTGGCGCTACTGACAATATGAGTGAAGGGTAGTGATTTCCAATATTTCTACTTAATATAGAATATGTGAAATTTTGCGAAGAATTTTATTATTTATGTACTTAATATAATTGTGTATAGCGAACCTAATAGCATATTATATATTTTACAAGTACCTTATAAGGTAAAACAATAATTAAATTTTAACTGTGCCTCTTATCTTATCATGGTTAGACAAAATTAAAATTTATGTACCTAATTATATAAAAATACAGTAAAAGGAACAGAAAATAATATCTAATAATAATAATGTACTAGTGCAGTTTGGCTCAAACTTGAATATGGTAGGATACACTCTACATTTTCTGCATTTAAACATATAATGTATAATGCTTTAAATCCCCGATATTAGGTATTTATTTCTTTTACTTTTCAAATTAATTTCTTACTATTAAAATAAAGATTATACAAAATGGTTGCTTCCAATAATTTAGTTATGTATTATAACACAAAATATGTTTGTTAATAAAAACTCCTTTAAATCATTTGATTAATACATCGAACGATCAGTCGAGTGTTTGTAATTAAAGGTCGATCAAAATGATGTAAATAACTGAACAAATCCTACAAAATATAAATTCACCTACTGCTACAACTATTCACTGAAAAGGGTACTTTATTCAGTAGAAATAATTCATCGTTATCGGTGTCGTGTTTTTATTGGAACACATTTTTGTTGTTGCTTTATCTGTAATAGATAAACCCATATATACGAATATTTACGTATATTTTACTACTTCTCTATTTTATATGATCACAAGATTTTATATGATCAAAAAAAAAACATAAGCAATATAACGCCTATTCGTTAATTATCTTAATTTAAGATGGTCCTTCGGGAACAGTATTTTTTTTTTTCTAGCTGAAAGCAAAATTTTATGATGATCGGTTGAGTAGTTTAGGCGTGAAAAGGTAACAGACAGACTGACAGACAGAGTTACTTTCACATTTATAATATTAGTATGGATGGATATATAATTTTTTTCATCAGTCGTTTAATTTATACATTAAATTTTATGTATCTACGAATATGCATTTTTTCCTGTAGCGTGATTAACTGCGCAATATCCACAAAAATCGACTTCTTTATACACTCAGAACCGATATTTTATTATGTTCACACAATAGCAGACAGAATGTTCAATAGTAACTAAATGTGAATGATCGTAACCTGTCAGTTATAATGTAAATACTTATAACTGACATACTTCTTCATTTCAAAATCTCAATGAATACAGAAAAAATATTAACTGAAATTTCTGAATGTTATCTGTAAATTTCAGAATTTCTGTGTGACCAAAAAAATATATAAGGTGTATAACTCATATTTATATTAGCTCTTATACAGGGAGTTCTCTGTACCCCTGACACTGCGAAGCAGGTTCGCAGTGTCAGGGGTACAACCAGAGGCTTTTATGACGTGTATAAAAGTTTCATTAAAAATTTTATTAAAAATTAAAACTCATTTTTGATTAGTTGATTCATGAGTGTGTTAACATAACATTATCATTTATAATATAGGATTATTACTCTACAATTCAGATGATGGTTTATTTTAGTTTAGAAAATCTATTAATTAATTAACATTAACATTTTTAGACGCCTTTCTTTTACATACATAATCATATTGAACACACTTTATGTGAGCCTAACATGTATTAATTAATTTAAAAGTATTCTTATCAATCAATAAATCATTTATTATGTAAATAATATCCCTTTTATATAGTAAAAAATATATTATGTAAAAAGTGGATACATCATACAGAATATGGAGGGTTTTTTATGAATATACTAAAACATTATAATAAAACGGTGTCACGTAATCTGGGCACCCATCTAGTTTAACGACATTCGTTCCAGGCCCACGCTTACGACGGCTCTTACGATGAAAATAGCCATATTGTTTTCATCGCTATTTTAAACCCTAAATAAGGTTTACTGGAGAGTTTAAAATGTTACCTTTGTTGTTTATGTAACTTACCAAAGAAAAATATTACTATATGGAAACAATCTTTCCTTAGATGAGAACCTTATTATTTTACTTCACGCGTTGGTTTTCCGAGATGAGAATGCTGATGCATTTTCTATTCAATAGAAAAGATAAAATGCCTGAATTACGAACAGACAGACTAATACAAAACCTAATTCGGTGTTGACAATACAGGACCATGAACCCTTTCGCCTGGTCACGTGTGCTAAAATATAAATTTATCTGAAAATTACATGAAAAAAAAAAAAAAAGAAAGCTTCTAGTTAAAAAAAGTTACAATGGAATATCAAAACATTGCTCTTTAAAAAGCTATTACTAAATCTTCGTAAAATTATCTTCTCATATATTTAGTAGAAAATTTTATGTTGCCTAATGAGGCAATATTTTATTTTAAACTTATTTTCAGTTTTTCGGTTCTAAAAAAAGAACTCTGTGAACTCTATGAAATTTAGTAGATTTATTCTACTAAATTTGTCTGAATTGTACGTAGTTATGTACATTAATGAAATAGCACAACAATTGAAAACTGATGTAAGTACTTGAAAACTTCAATCAGTCTGAAAAAACTGTATAAATATTTTATGTCATTCACGAAAATCTAACTGTATAAGAGAATGAGCTAAGTACTACGAGTATGCTGTGTAAAAGATCATATTATTTCGCGTAACAGTCATAAACTAAAACTTCGAAATCATATAATATTTTATTCCTATTTAATGTACCAATGTATTGTAATTTTGTCTCTCTTTGTTGCTATTTGTGTAGGAGTAGATAATGAAACGTTGGTATAGCAAGAACCCAGTTTTAACACCCTCTTTGTAATATTTACTCGTACATATATGTATAAAGAACTGAGCCTACAAACAAATGAATGTTTGTGAACCTAATTATACGAAACGTTCACAAATAAAACAAAGCGTTATCAAATAAATATTCGCAATCTACTTAAAATAATCAATAAAATCTAAATAACTAGATTATGTCTCGACCGATGTACTGCTGGGCTTGCTTTGTGGTTGGTTGGTGGTAGTAATTTTAGCTGTATAAGTTTGCTCCATTATCTATCAGATTTTACATTAAATAGTTAAGTATATGGAGTTAAAGGTCGTAAAGTAAAATATTGAAACGAGTGATATTGGTTTTACTTTGGTGCACGATTTATTAAATAGTTTTGTATTTTTGTGCAATATTTTTAAATTTTTACAACTTAATGAAAAATTTTTGAAGTGACAATTTATTTCATTAAACATTTGAGCGCTACTTTTAATTGTTTTACTTAAATGTTTTAAATCAGGAACATTATTACGCAAGACTCTAAAAGTTAAGAGGAATTCGATTTTAACAGGCTGGACTTTCCTCCTCCTATCGAATTACTCCCTTCAGTTTCAGCTCTGTTATTAGAGTTCAGCAGTATTGTGACAAAATTGTTGGGGTGTTTTTATATGTCTCTAATTAGAGACAGTATAAATATAAGACAAATAAAATGAAACAGTATCAAGATCCATTTCCGTATTGCACTCTACAAATTTTTATTTCCCCATTTGCAATGAATTTCTGGTAGACCTCTACCTACTGTACACACGGAAGCCCAGGTATTTAATGCTGCCGCAGTGCGGCAGTATCTCATCGCCCAATTTGTTATGTGGTCCAACCCGTTCTTCACATAAAGGTTAAAATAACAGTTGACAATTAAAAAAAACACTATAAAAATTAATCGTATAATTTTCACAATATTGTGTGAACCGCAAAAACATTTAATTTTATCGAAACGGTAGCGATATAACCTCCCAACAATATCGTGCGACGTTTGCACTCATACATTATTCAAGATATAAATGTTTCGACCGTTTGTTTATGGAGGGAGTGCAACATACGCCGACTGGGTGGCGTTGGGCGGACCACATTGGTATCAGATGACAAATTGGGATTAATTAATATCGTATTTCTTTGCATTGTTGTAGTTTTTAGTTAATTTATACAGTAAAACATTAATTTATTCCATAAATAGCTATCAAAAAATAGCAAAAACGATGACGTTCCTGAGGGGAAACCCCGAAAGATTACATATTGCATGTCAAGATTGACAATTTGCATTAGAATATGCCATAGAGAAAGGACGTATTGATTTTGATTTTGATGAAGATAAAAAATGGCGGGCAATATGACTAGAATGACTGGAATTGTATAAAACTTCAGATTATCACTGGATACTACCACAGAATAAGTAGTAGTATACTACAAGAACTAATACTATTAAATATATTTTTTTACTATCGTTTAAAAAAAATACACGGCCCCTGCTTCCCGGCTTCCTGACGTCAACTTTGGAAATGAACTTTTCACCCTGGATCAGGAATATAGTGACAGTCCACACTGCATTTCGCAGTCTTGCCACCAATTATTGTTAATAATATTATTGTAAATAATGTAATACACATTAAACTGAGCAGTTGAGTTTATATATTGGGAGATGTATACTAGTTTTATACCTTAATATGATGAAAAAGCAATTATGGCACATTTTGATTACGGAAATAGCTTTTACACACCCATTATAACTTCACATTTATGAACAGTTAATTTATAGTTCAATTACTCAATATATTTAAAAGCTAACGGCATAGTTATTACAATGTTTATAATTACTAATAAAATGATCAAAGAGTCAGTACTATCTAAAGAGTCAGAACAATATAGAATGAAATGAAATGCCCAGTTTACTTTAAATATTGAACGCAATAACACAACAATAGTGATGTAGGTAGAAGAACGCTGTCAATTGTCGTTTCTGTATGCTAGCTGTCTGACCGTGGTCCGATATCAAACCCATACGAAGAGTACAATGCATACAAAGAGTTGTACATATATATACGGTGGACTGGGAAACGCAAGAAGTTAATGTCAACGGCGAATATTTCTCTTATGTACCTCTGTTTTGCTGGAAGAACTCAGAGGGATGTTGGATAGCCTCAATGTCGCCTCTCGGCGCGTAGGACTTGGAGTGAATTTGGACAAGACGAAAATCATGAAGGAGTGACTCTTGAAATTGTGCAGGATTAAGTCTATTTGGGACAAACGATCCAGTTAGATACGAACAACTTTGACAGAAGAATCCGGCTGGGTTAGTCTGCATTCGGGAAGATAAGTTATATAATCATTGTGTCCTGCCAGTGCCAATGATGACGTATGTGTGTGTACTGAATGTACAATAAAAGAACCTCTGTGACAGAAACCAGGCCCTCTACTTAATGTTCACACTAAAAAGTCTAACAAGAAGTGAAGAAATAGTCCAAAGAAATCCTGCCCGAGTGCATAACATTTTAATAGTGGATTTTAAAATCTTCTAAAACTTGCATCTCGTAAAGGACGCGCGAAGACTGATCATTACTTAGCAGATTAATTTAAAAGGAAAATTTTATTCACTAACGGGGAAAATTTTTACTATCAAACAACTTATGTTCAAGGCATCAACATAGCATATTAAGCTTTAGTTGATAGCTTGGCGGGGTAATTGCTTTCAAGAATTGCCTGAACCATATTTTTATTAATACTTCAGACTGGGTGCACCAAGATACGATTAGTCACCAACAATACCATATTCCATAACCTAGAATGGTCCTTTAAGCAAGAGTCAGCACAACCCACATAAGTATGGACGGTGGAAAGAAACGTTTCTGACTTTCATAGACAGACCGGTCCTCATATAAAGCCGATCTTAATCTGTTTGATTATATGATTTATGGTCTCTTTTAGAGGATCGTAAACCTTGATAACTGGCTCCAACGTTTATATTTACATTCCCAATAGTGAGAAATATTGTTCATTTTTCTTACATTATTAGGTTTGAGACATGTTACTTCCTCGTTCTCAAAATATATTTAGGTACTTATGTTATGTGGTTTTTTTTATAAGTATATGTAAGTTTGCCAATAATCCGATAGGAGTATTCCTAAGAAGCCATAATACTTAAAATAGCTATTTCATGTGTAATCTTAACAATAACTGGTGTATAGTAAAGTGCAAGTAAATCTTGCTTGTAAAATCGTTTGGACCAAATCTTACCTCATTCGCCTACATTAGATTACGTAAAATTTGTTTTAAAACCAAACGTTTTAAACGAAAATATATTTTTGTCATTTTTATACCTATTAAAATATTAAAAACAAAAAAATTGATAGATACAATTTTATTTTAATTGCCATATTTTGAAATTTTTAATTGGATGTTTCGTTATACAAAATTGTGAAGTTTTTATTTTCAATTAGCTTAAACCGTGATGAATGTTAAAAAAAAATAAACCGAATCTGTAGGCTCGATCGATTTACTTTCCTACAAAACTACAGGGATAAATTTGGAATGCGGATATGATTGTAATATAATTTTGGTGAACCCTCGTAGAGTATGCGGCACCTTAAGAGTGCCTGGCGCTTCGCACTGTTCAATTACCGTAAGCGATACCTACTTCCAATCTTCAAAGGAAAATTATGTTACAAGATCGGTTTTAGAGAGGATCTCATGCTAATGAGTAAAACCGAAGAATTATTAATACAGGCTCCAGATTACATGGCAGAAGTCATGTATGTTTGTTAATCCTATAGCAATCGTATTCTATATTATCCTATTATCCTAGATATGTAAGCGTTCAAAAATAGAGAGCCCTATCCCTTTGAACTAAGTATATACTTATTATGTAGTTTAAATTTAACTCAACCAATAAGTTCAAAACAAAATTTATATCATACCAGTAATATAGCAAAGAGAGTAAATAATTTAAGATATTTTATTCACACAAAAGTGTTAATAAATTAAAATTTATTTAATTATCAAAACTTATGTTTTGCTTCTTATTATATATTAATAGGTACGTAAATATTTTTAATTTATATAAAGAATAATAAATAGATTTATTCTTTATTTTTTCGTTTTACAAATTTATTATAAGTATAAATTTTTAATGAATTAAACAAATATCTGCAGCTATTTCTTCCAAATGGTTATTTAGTACTAGCTGGTGCCCGCGACTTCGTCCGCCTTAAACGATGAAAGGTACCCTATGTCCTTTGTGGTGTCCCAGACAACATGTATGCATAATTTCATGGTGATCAGTTCAGTAGTTTTTGTGTGAAAGAGTTACAAACATCCATACATCCATACATCCAAACATACTTTCACATTTATAATATTAGTACGGATTTTAAATCACAGAATCTCTTCTTGTTGTAGTTGATTACGAAAATGCCATTTAGCACGAGTAATTTGCTGTTGACCTTGTTTAAACTAACAACATGGGCTTCATAACATAAGGCTTTTTCAGAATTTCAGTACTTAAACTTGGGATGAAATCACTCCATTATCATATTCGCTAGCTGTCTAACACGATTAAGGCCTTAAGAGCTAATTATGAGCACCTTTGTAGGATAATAAGCTTTTAAAATATCTCATTTAATAGGAGGTAGTTATATTCGCCGATAAACCTTGTGGACAAGTCTTGGGTATCTCCGTATAAAGCGCCGTGAGTTTTTTATATTACATTGTACTTGTGTGCATGATCTAAGGCACTACTGCTTGCTCGCTGGAGTAACACAGGTTTACACACAACACACCATCTAATGGACAATGTAGCTTGTAACATTTTAAAAGTAGCGAAAACACTTCAACGGGGTGCTATAAACAAATAAATGCTTGGGTTATTTCCCACCTGAATTCTATTGTATTGTACCCTAGTTATCATAAGGTTTCTTATCTGGAGATTGTAGAAATTGTTTTCACACTTCTTTCTATCTATAATATACCGGAATATTTGGTTTATAGTCAGTTAGAAGTGACTCAAAATTCCACAATAATTACATAAATTAATATAAAACAAGGCCAACGAGACAATGCAAAGAATGTAAACAAACTTATAAAGGTTGTCAAGATGGCTTCCTATACCATGAAAAAGATAGTGCCGGCTGCTTCGTGTGAGACAAAAGGACGGAGGGTTAGGTTTGTTTACATTCTTTGCGTTGTCTCCTTCGCTTTACTATAGCGGAAATTTTTTTTTAATTTTTTTTATTTAGTTTTGTGAAATCTAGTAAAATATTAAAAAGTATCAACATTATTTGTAATGACCAACTTAATATATGTATATTTATCTCCATTGCCTTGAATTGTCATATTTGAAGTAGTGTTTCAAGGTATTTCGTTACTATTAAAACTATAACTGTCTGTCACAAAAAAATCAATGTTGAGTTGTCTTATAAAGCTAAAACTTACCAATAGTTGTGAGCGCCAGTGTACACCAGTAATAACTCTGCAAGTATTGTTTTACTACGTCCGCTGTTTCTGTGTCGTGATACACCCAATTTTTACTACCGAACCCATTGTTTTTATATATAATATGGTACAAGCACCCGTTCCAATGGAATATCACTAATAAATAATGAATTAAACTTGTGGATCTGAACAAGTTGGGATAGTTCGTGTGCCGCTCTGTGCGATCCATGAAGGCCCAGAAGCGGTATATCTTCACTAAGCGAAACGATCGCAAGATCGAGTTAAATCCGATGGACAAGTAGAGGAAGTCCAGCGGCAATAGACACAAGCAGTCTATGTAGAATGTTGTGGAGTTCATGTAGTGCGTTCTGAGTTTCGCCGCGTCCGTTTGCAAAACGCCGTCCTCCAAGTAACCGGTCCGGAAGTGAAACAGAATGTCCGCCAAGTATAGGAAGTCCGAAAAGTAGTCTAAACAAAACCACACTATCAGCGTCTCGCCTGAAACAAGGACACTTAATCAGTTTTCGCAGTAAGTTCAAACATGAAATACTCATTCAAGGGCAAACTACACGATAAAACACTTAAATCACATTTGAGACGTTGATTTTTAAATTATTCAATTGTCGATATAATTCAGTTCATAATATTTTTATTCAATTAATAAGACGAAATATAATTGTAAAATATTGTTTATTTTTAAGTAAAGGTTTAGCCATGTGCTTGGAAATTTATAATTTTAATAGAGGCTTAAAACAATTGAGACTTAAATATGTTTTCATCGGATCATACCTGCAGAAATATGCATTTATTTTTTCTACTTATGAATGATGACTTATTACTAGTAGGACCTATTACGTATTAGTAAAATACAAAAGGACAAATAATAACATAAAAATGCTTACATAAAATAGCATGATCCATTAAACTAAACTTAACTAACTAAGACCATGGAGGTGGCCTATATCTGGACATAGGCCATAGTGGATGTTCTAAGGCTGAGATGACGATAAGTTCAGTGTAAATAAAAAATCTTTTATTTTTGCATTTACACGCTTAGTACAAAATTTATGATTTTGCATTACCAAAAAAAAGTTATTAACTTATGCTATCAATCATAGTCTCGTCTGATTAAAAATTCTATTTTTAAATTTAAATACTTGATTGAGTAAAACTTCTTATTGAAATAG
Source organism: Synanthedon myopaeformis (assembly GCA_944738685.1). NCBI lineage: Eukaryota > Metazoa > Arthropoda > Insecta > Lepidoptera > Sesiidae > Synanthedon > Synanthedon myopaeformis. The sequence goes on along the minus strand of OX122918.1, from coordinate 7,384,370 downwards.
AATTTCAATTTTAAGTAAATTCTTATGCAGAGCTCGGAGGAGATCTTAATTTAAAATAGATAGTAATAAAGATTAGCAGCTGAATCTGGGTTGCAGCGCCTTAGCACACTTGCAGCATAGTTTTGCTTAACTTTCAGCAAAGAAAATTCAATTACGTAAACAACTTTTCCGAGGACGTTTCGCGTTGAAGACATTGTAATAATTTGCGATATAACGTTTGGATCTCTAATGTAACAATATGTACGGGTATAGCTCTTTAATAAGCTTATATTAGAACCCACATCCATGTACTTTTTGAATAATTGATTTGATTTGATGGAGCGCAGTTGCAGTACAAGGCGTTGCTTAAGACGACCGACGTACGAATTAACGATGGACATAACTAAATCCTATAATGGGTTATCCTATAATGGTTATATGGCTATATGTAACCCAAAAACCCCTTGAAGTACCTGTTGAAGGTACTTTTTTCAGGTTTTTGCTCATATCGCGAATATGAGAGATAAAAATTTCTACATAAAATTTTCTACAAATTTGGATATATTCATTTTTACTCTACGATCAATACTTTAGGAACTACAGGCTGTGTAAGTTCACAGAGAGACAAACGACTTAGACGATTTAAGCAAACGGTTTCGTTTTTTTTCGGCGTTATTCATCGCCATTTTTAGTTTAGAATAAGCAAGCTTAGTCATCTGCCGACCCAACATAAAAAACCCCATGTCGATCCATTGAGAATTCTAAACATAAAATTAGAATCATCTTTTCCTAGATACATTAATACGATAATAGCGTGTATGATACATAATTTAATTTAGTATGAAATAACAAGGTACACATAATACTCACCATTAATTTCTTGAAAGGCAAATCTATATACAATAACCCAGAGGTTGTAGAGGAATGCAAGCGAGACGACCATCGACCAATAATAGCAGAGGCGTCCAGCTGGATCGAACACAAATGACCAGCGACCTCCGGACCTTAGTCTACCGCTTGTGTATGTGGATCTCCGGCGAAGAGCACTTCTGCTGCCACTGAAACAAAAAAAAATTGAATAATATATCGATATATCCTAGAATTCTCTGATAAAATAATATATAGGATACTTTTAATCCTAAATAAATGTTAAGTTTCCGAGGGATCGTCTAAAAAATATAAAAAAATAGGCGCCAAAAATTGGGCCAAAAGTTTTTTTCACAGGTGTTATATTTTCCATTTTTCAACGCGGACGAAGTCACGGGCACCAAGCTAGTTAAAAATATATCCATGTTTCAATATTTTTCTTATCCATATATAAGTTAAATTAAAACTTCTCTAGCTTAGATAAAAACCTTTTCAGTTTTTTCAGTCATAGTCCATGGAAATCGTATCATATTTGTGAAGTTATTTATAGATCTAAAAAGTGTGAAACCCTAAGAATTTTCCCAACTAAAAATAAATGTCTATTTTAAAGGGCATATTATTTTTATTGCGGACATATTTCAAGAGTCGCATACCTAATAGAAAACAATAAAAATGTCCTACGGTGAATAAGTGTAATGCTGCAACGAGAAATTTTGTAAAATTACACTAAACCAGACTTATTAAATATTTACAATAAATATTTACAAGGATATAATTTATTAGCAAGAAAATTAACAAAGCGAATGTATCCGTTTAGTAATACCTACAGTTTATTATTGTAAGGTGATTATATCACGAGTTGCTTCGGGGATTTTATGTTAATTTTACATTAGCACAGAGTGTGCAAAGACGATATATACAGCAAGCAAGCCAACATTTACCTACGCAACATACATATTATCTTTATATCTACTGCTTAGAACAGGAACATACTATAAATACATAATAATATAACAACAAACTATGGGAGCGCATTTATTGCTAATTTTCTAATAATTTCTAATAATTCTATAGTTTTAGAAGCTCTTACTCGTATCGTGTAATTTGGTAACAGGGTTACATAGTCATTTAAGTTAGAAAGTATTAAAAAAAATTAAAAGTATAAAAGTATTTTTAATTTTCGAATGTTAATAACATTTAAATTTTGTGTCCAGCGTTAATTAAAAATAGGGAGGTAAATTGTACGTCATAAAAAAACCATGAGAGATAACTAAGGTAAAGCACCAAAGACAATTATGAATTTTTATCTTGAATTTTAAAGCAACTGTGAAAGAAGGGTTGGCCTGTATATGTTTCTGCCATATTTCTGCCCTAAAGTTGTTAACACAAACAAGTAACAACATGCAAATGATACATAATGTAGTATGTTAGAAGCGAACTCTTAGGGCTCTCGTGTTTGCATTAGCTGATTGTTTGGAGTTACCACGGATAGGAATGGAGGGTGCGGTTGTAATACCGAATCTGGAATAATTGAATATCGCATTTAGCACCTGAGGGATCGCCGCAAGGATATTTGGGGGTGTGTATCCAATCAATCCCCGGATAGTTGACGGGTGCGCCTAACCACTAGTTTGCGTTACCAATAATACTGTGTCTACTGATTCATTAATAACCAAGCCGATTGCATACTTCGAACTCTACATTCATTAACTTGTCAATCAAATTAAATTTAACTAAAGATCTTCGGTAACACATATTCTGTTAGTGTTTTACTAATACGTTTATACTATAGTGTGACCGATACCGCTGTACCACGCCCTAGGAATACGCAGTGAAGCGGGCGGGATGTAGCAAAGAGATTGAGTTTACATGAGGTAGTTATTGTCCAGATAAATCTTACAATATCGGTTTACAATATTATGAAGATACAGTCATGAGGATTCGTATATTTATAATTAAACATGATAATTAAAAGCAGGTAGTTAATTATAATATTAACAAAATTTTATTCTTATTTTAACATTTTATGTGCCAAGAAAAAAAACTAATGTTATAATTTAAAAAAAACTAATGTTATAATTCAATATATATTTATTATGTAAACCATAATTATTCTGACATAGATTCTACTTCAACTTCGTTGTCGGAACTTGAATCAGAGTCATCCTGATTTTTTTTTATTACAGTAGGTTCGATGATATTATCAAACATTTAGTCGCTATCCCAATAACTATTTTCATTTTTTCTTCATTTCTTTTATTTCTTCACATCTTTTCCATTTTTCCGCCGTAAACTCCGAAAAAAATACATGCAATAAGGTTATTTTTTCATCTAGAGAAGAGTTAAGTTAGTTGGTTTTGGGCTATGTTATTTTTAACGTCGGCCCAGACCAACTCATGGAATTCAAGTCCGGATAGTAAGGCGGTAAACGTATAACAGTGTGTCCATGAGTTTTCAAGAGTTCATCAATTCTGTATACTGGCTCTTTTTGTATACGTATTGTTGATAATAATTTGCAGCTCAGCTTTTGTCATGGTTTCCGAAAATTCAACTCTGTGGCGCCGTAACCAGTTCTGCATTTCACTTTTTATACTTGAAATGGTCGCCTTTTTTTCAACTTGAACACTGTGGTATGACGCATTGTCCATCACAACCATAGAATTAGGCAGCAAATTATCTTTTAACCTTTTGTCCACCCACCTATAAAAAGTAGGCCCGTTCATATCTCCATGATAGTCGCCGGTCTTAGCATCTGATTTAAATATGGTCAATGCATCATTGACCAACCCACTTTGACATCCAGCGTGAAGAATTACCAAACGCAGTCCTTTTCCGATGTCAGCGTGAATTCCAGCTTCAGATGATGATTGCCAACATTTTCTGACATGGTGACTGGCGTTGATATATGTTTCATCAAGAAAATATATGTTGCGGTTTTCAGCTCTGTAATTCCTGACTTGTGTCAAGTATTTTTTTCGCCACTATGTAATATTGGGTTGCTCTATCAAAAGATGTCTTTTCGATTTATATTTTTTGAAACTATAACCCATTGTGTGTAAAAGATTTCTTAGATATGCTCGTCCATAATTCAATATACTATCTTGTCTTCAAACTTGACAGTAGCTTACGGATACTTGGAATTTTTTTTTTTTCGAATTCGTAAAACTCGTGAATTTTTCTTCTGATAACTCCTAAATCATAATCATCAATAACATGCTTTTTTTATAACTTTTGGTTTTTTTTGGCGAACTAAATTTCAAACAGCCCTAATTTTCAGTTAATGAATTTCCAGCTGCTATCACATTTCTAACGGTTTTTTTGCAGTACCCCGTAGCCTCCGCCACAATTTTTGCAATATTTGCGTCAATTTTATATTCAAAGCTTTCTTTGTCTACCTTTCTTTTTTTGAAATATTCGGCCACTTTAAAAATTACAGTCTTTACATCACGGGATATCAGACGACCCATCTCTGGATATTATATATCATGTGCATCTGACGCAGATAGCCTAAGACCTGATAACACTAGCTACCGCCGTGAGCGTTGGCGGCGTACTGATGGAGTGATGCGAAACAGCTTGCACTGCACCCCCGCCTCGCCCCGCATATGTCTAGGGCGTGGTATAGCGGTGTCGGTCAAACTATAATTATAGTTGAAAAATATATGGGTATCAAATCAGTTTATTGGTATGAAAATATTGGTAGTTTTTATGTTATTAATGTTACGAGAAATAACAAACAACTATTCTTAATCCTACTATTAGGTATTAATTTTTAACAACCGGCGCTCGACGTTAAAGGAAGCACAAAATAATTCATATAACTTTACTGAATTAAAAAAAGAGAATCACTCAAAAATATTGAAACAAATTTTAATGGCTTTGATGTCACAATAATCTCAATTGTTGACAATATTTCACATCCGTATTTAACATGCCGTCATTATTAATAACGCTACTGCTTTACGTTTTCAATTATTCAAATAATTACTACGTCCCTTGCCACGATTTAATATTTTCTCTTTTCACTCATATTAAAATCTAAGTGGAAGAGGTGTAACGCTGCACGCTCAACATTATTGACACTTAGACAACCCTTACAGGTAAAAGCCATATTTTCCATTTTAGTTTTAGTGTCTTCAGGCCTTTCATTTATTTCGCATAGTTCAGCGGCAGACTGACGGTCTCGTCCTTAGACTGAGAAAGGACGAGACGAGGATAAGGAAATAAAAAAGGGAAAACATATATGTTTTTTATTTAATTTATTGATTTTTTATTCTTTATCTTATTTTTATTTTTTAATATTTTTTTATACTATCTTGAGATAGGATAAGAAATAATAAATAAGGATCTTCAAATAAGATAATGAAATAAGGTCGGAATGAACCAACGGACACTAACACGCCTTACAAGGTTTTATATATAATTTGTAGTAAAAAAAAATGCATCCGTGCGAAGCCGGGAGCGGGTCGCTAATTATTTACTTTGCATCAGCTTATGCTGAGCCAGATACCTTTTTGCTGCCATGGCGCTCACTCAATTGGATTTTATTAAAGTGTGTATTCTTATTCTAAAGTGAAAAATATTTTATTTGTTTTGTTATCTTTATATGTATTCGTGAGTGTCATGTGTATGCAAATAAATGTTTTCTATTTCTATTCTATTCTATTCTATTCTATTCTAATTAACCTGCAACCACTGAAATTTAAAACTGACCTAAAAGAAACGTATTCATTACTTGAGTTTTATTTACTTGAAAACTTAAATGTGCCTTTTCTGCTATTTAAGGCATTCTTATTAGTAGGTACATATACTACGTGTTAAATTTTTTTTAAAAATGTTTGAATATTTGACCATCAACTGTGTAATCTCGAGTTTACAATACATATAGTTACTAGCTTTACCACATAAGTCCATATGGCCATTATTCATGTATAGCATAAATTGCGATCTCTCATACATCAATTAAGCTCTGTTCAACACTGGGCCATCTTAATCAAATACAGTTAATTAGAGTATTGCGGTTACCATTTAGTAACGTAGATCTCTGATCATAATTTATCCGATCTCCAAGTTTGTAGTTTGCCAAGCTTGAGTATTGTGTTCAGTTAATGCTGGCTTTGTAATAAATTATTATCATTGAAATATGAGCTAGGACATATTATTTATTTAAATGTGAGCTAGCCTAATATGAACAAATAGGGCGGCATAGAATTTATATATAATTTACGAAACTGCAGGAGATACTTGTGTTTACATAAATCACAGAAAACTAAATGTGGTTCTGAATAGGAAAAATTCGTATTTTTATACATATTTTTCTTTATATACAAATAAGTGCAAACATGTAAAACCACATAACAAAGTACATCTATATAGAAATGCTTAAGTTGTCTGCTCTTGGGTTCATTATTGAGAATTTTCGATATACATATTGATGTATAACCACCTGATCGCACCGGTGATTACCTTGTTTTGCTACGTTTTTTCATGTTTTATCTAAATATAAGTGTAGATAATTAACTGTACCGTCAGCCTGTTTGTCGTTCTTAACATAGGGAAATTATTGACTTACGTGTCGGTGCCGTTGCAGTTAGTTGACGCGAGATGATTGTGTGAATGGTGAGGTGCGGGAGTGGCAGGCGTGTGCGGTGTATGCGGCGTGCTGCGCCAGCCCCCTAGTAGCGGAGCTTCACCGCTAGCACCCAGCAATTTTAATCTAGACAAATTAAACAATAAGGTTCACTAAAAAATCACAGATGTTTTGACTAGACCATTGGATTTATCGTTAGGATGCTCGCTCTGTTTCAGGGTTCCCGGGTACTACTCGTATTCCCAGCACAGTCAATTTTGGAAATGAACTTTTCAAATTTAGCTCTGGAATTGATTTGGAAAGTAGTGACAGGGCACACTGCGTTTCGCAATCATTTGGGCCGTCGTCTGGCGGCAGTAACCACCCTCTTAGAGAAGACTATCGTGAATAACATTGGTTTCGTCGGCAGTCGAAGCGGAAATAACAGCACGTATGCTGTTGTGTTTCAATGAGTGTGTAAGGGATGCCAGAGCCCATTTCCCTAGCCCTTCCCAATCCCCTATCTTTAATCCCATGTAGTCGGCAGCGCACTTGCAGTACCTGTGGCGACGTTAGCCACCTACCATTAAGTAGACCGTTAGCCTATCTGCCGACCTTAATATAAAAAATATGTAGGTAAATGAATCATTATTAACTTTAAAAATGTATATTGAATTAAATAATCTATTTGTATCAGTTCTAAATCGAAACAAATGTATTCCCTGACTATTCAGGTCACGTCACGTATTCGTACCTTAACTCTACTAGATACGTTGGCAACAGCGGGCGGAAGAAAATCTTATCGGATCTATGGCAGATACAGAATGCACTCTGTATGTTGATATACCTTTTCAGTAACGTGTTGTACAGTCGCGTACCGAAAACCAAACATTTTGTAATTTTATGGTTGTCTTCAATAAGGTGATAAGGTGATGCCAAACTATACCTTATAACGCGGTGTCCCTCAACTTTTCTTACATTAATTTAAGCCTTTAAATTCTTACTCGTACCTACTCGTAAACACATTCATTTTCATCATCATAATCAGCCCATGTCTTTCAACTGCTGGATGTAGGCCTCCCCAAGGCTCGCCACCACGCACGGTCCTCTGTGCTTCCCATCCAGCCGCTTCCTGAGAAGCCTTTCAGTTCGTCTGTCCACCTGGTCGCAGGGTATCGTTGTTTTCAATATATAATTATAGCCTATATGTTGTTCTGATATTATCCTAAATTATTTTATAAATGCAAAAGTGAGTTTGTTTGTGCTTTCACGCATTTACCACTGCCTTTTCAACCCTTAAGAGGGATGCAGAAGAAGTCGCGGGCGAAAGCTAGTGAACATATCCTCAAACTTTTACACAATAACAGATTTGATTATATTTAGTTTGTCATTTCAAGTATCAAATCTCCATGAAACGTTTGCAAATACTGGCATACAACGAGAAATTCAATTTAGTTTTGACCGACTGTTCTGTATGAGCTACCTGTAGGAAGAAAAGTGGAAATAGCTATAGTTTCGTTTGCAAACCAATCGACTTAGCGACACCCGGCGAGAGCCGGTAAAAATTGGTTTTTCCAATACGACAGGACTGGGGGCAAAAGGAGCCGTAGATTCGAGCTGTCGTACCGTGAAATGAGATATGTATAACGTTCAAAAATGTGATCAGATATTTCGGGCTTCAAGAACGTTTATCGATACACACGATAACGAATTTATGAATATGTTTAGACTCAACTCTTTTACAATTTTCAAAACGCAAATTTTACGCATTACTTAATTGAAAGTCGAGTGAAAAGAATTTTTGTTATGAGTTAACGACATTACCATGTAACCTACCACTTCCCAAATACTAAATGTTGTTTAGTATTTGGTTATGTTTATTTATTAATAAATACATAAATAAACATGTACATCCATACTAATATTATAAATGTGAAAGTTATTCTTTCTGTTTGTTATCTTTTCACGTCAACTACTCAACCGATCGTTATGAAATTTTGCATAGTTATACATTTTCAGGGATACAGAAAAGAAGCAGGTACTGTCTCCGAGAGATCTAACGCCTGGGAAACCTATAACAGCATTAAAGAATGAGTAAATTGTTGCTAGAAAAAAAGTGTGAATACGACTTTATTCACTCTTCTCAGTGAGCAGAATGCCTTATAACGAGTTAATGGACTACTCGCCCGAATTTATCTCGCCCAAATGGGCGAGTTATCATGTTTGATTTTTATCTATTATTTCAATAGAAAACTCGCCCACTAGCATAATAATTTTACGGTAAGAGACCAGCGCGCGCACAATACTTGCAACTCCCTCATATTGCTTGAGTTCTTAGGCGATGTTAGCCACATATCATCTAGTGGAACGTCAGCCCGCCTGCCGCTCTTAATTTTTTTTTTTTGCTAAATATATACACAAACCATCCTCGTTTATTCCTTTAGTGCACCGTATCAAAAACGTATCGGTTTTGAAGAAGTCAGCGGAGAAACAGACATACTTAGGCGGACAGCCACTTTATTTTATAATAACTACAAGCGGCCTGATCCGAATGCATTTCTTTTGCAAATTATATACACATACCATTCTCGTTGATCGCTTTCCTTTAGATTTTATATAAATCGTATCAAAATCCGATGGTTCAGAAGAAGTTATCGGAGAAACAGAAAGAGGCGGACAGCGATTCAATATATAATATGTAGAGAAGATATATATATGGATACAAATATGAGCATAAATATATGAGTTGCTGGATGAGTTAGTTTGTTATCTACTGTCAAAAATATCTCGAATCTTTAATTCACTAATAAAATACTACATTATATTTCTTATATTTTTAGAAGTGTTGCAGCCTTAACATATTTTCTAGAAAGATTTTCATGTTTTGGTATTGAAAATATTTTATTTACTGTACTAGAAATCCGAAAGGTTTTCGGGTCGATGTTATGAAATGTAATCTTATGGCGGTTATTGTTATTTGATATGACAAAGAGAACTCTTTCCTATATGAGGGTTCAGCGAGCTACTCATGATTAAGGCGGTACTTAAGAGGAGGGCCCTCGGGTTCCTCGGCAAACAAGAGACAGGCCCTCGAACCACTTCAGTGTCGCCTTAATGGAGGCGCTACCCGTTTAACCATATCTCTATAAAGAATATGTTATTTTTGGGAAAATAATTATGTTAACGCCGCTTCCAGTTTTGTGTTTTCTCTTAAGTGTAAACTGTGATTTTCAACTAAACGAACATCAGGAAGTTAACTGTGCATATTATAAACTAGCTGTGCTCGCACCATATCGGTATTTCGGTATTCGGTAAGTATATTTTTTTTGTATGTAAACCGATTGGAACGAAACCAACTCTTAATGTTACGGGAATCTTGCTACAATACATCGGTGAAAACCGCATCCAAATCGGTTTAACCGTTTCTGTGATTAGTTAACGTGCACAAACGCACGGAAGAACAGACAAATTTTCTAAAACAATTTTTTACCTCGGTAACGTACAACTTGTATCAAATGATTTTATTTATTTACATACAAAAAAACACAGTTTAGGTGTATTAATAAACTCAATTAAGTTTCTACCGTACACCTTTTTTATATATATTTAATATACAGACACGGCTCGTGTATAATTTTATTATAGTTATGTACAAGTTAAGTCGCTGTTCGCGTCTGTCTTTTTCTTCCCTAACTTTTTCTAAACCACCCAACGGATTTTGATACGGTTTGCAGTAATGGAAAGAGCGATCAACGAGGAAGGTTTGTGTTTATAATTTGTAGGAAAAATTGCATCCGTGCGAAGCCGGGGTCTGCCGCTTGTTATAAAAATAAAAAGCAAGTTTCAATTCCCGTACGGCTCTAAGCAAATGAAACTAAAGCGTAACACGCCATCAGGGAGTTGTAAATAAAGCAAATGTCAAGTATACAGCGCCTCGGGTAAAATGATTCCTTAAAGTGGGATAGGTCCTTTATTTATTAGGACCTTGAATAAGTTCTCGCTGTTTTTTTTTTACAAAATAAAAGTTTTATTTAAAATATAAGGAACAAAAACATTACACCCAAAGTATTGCTCATCACTAGAGACCACTTTCTTCCATCTTTCTGGTAGTATGAATGAATTCCGCGTCGGAAAAACGATATGGCTTTTGAGGTTATTCAAGAATCGATCCATTCTTTAGTATATTCGTAAGAATGGAAACGCTGCTCAGCCAGGCCATGTGCCATCGAACGGAATAGGTGAAAATCGGAAGGGGCTATGGCAGGTGAATACGGCGGGTGGGGTAGAACTTCCCATTGAAGCGTTTCCAGATAGGTTTTCACTGGTTTTGCAACATGAGGCCGAGCGTTGTCATGTAACAAAATCACTTTGTCGTATCTCTGCTCGTACTCGTATAGCGGGCGTTTTTCAAAAAATTTGATTAGTTCTAGCATCAAATAAAGTCAATCTATACAAATATTATAAAGAGAGAAGATTTTTATTTTTGTATATTTGTAATGAATAAACTCAAAAACTACTGGGCCAGTTTTAAAAATTCTTTCACCTATAGAATGCTACGTTATCGATGAAAAAATAACAACTAGATTATCTATGGAGGTTTTATGAGAGAAAAACGTAATTTTATAACTATTTATGTCGATACATAAAGCAGGTAAAGGCAGGAAACTAAACTAAACTCTTTCCCATTAATAGTTGGTTTCATTCACCAGAAAATTCATCCAGCTTAAATTTCTCGCGGTTACTCAATACAGTGTTGCCAACCTGAATAACTTATTCTTTAGGTTTATAAGAATATAAGTACATAATATGTACAATGTATATCTAATTTATATATCAATATATTTATTCGTACTCTTTAAATTTCTTAAGTAAATATCCCATTTATTAATATTTATATACCAATACAAGCTGCGCAATATTTATTGGTAACACTGATTTTTTTTAAATTATAAATAACCTTGTACCTAGACTTGTATCTATTGATATATGCCAGTGACTTTTTTACAGTGTAATATTAAGAAATTTAAATAATATGATCTAATATGATAAACAGATTGGATATACAATAACTAACAATTGTCATCATACATTTTATAAAAAAAAGCCGCCTTAAAACAATCATTGTTATTTTAACTTCTTTTTTGGCTGGAAGGCTGGACTAAATTGACGTCAACAAAATTGATTAAAAGCCTCTATGAAACTGTTTCTAAAAAATGAATGATGAGAAAGTTTTATTTGAAATTTACTATAAGGAAAATTCAAAATTTGAGAAAAATATTTAAAAAAATTTGAGAAAATACATATTTCAAGTCATTGTTGAAAATAGTAACCCCTCCAAGCAACTGGACAGATTCTCAACTGCACAAATTCGCAACTTGACGGATTAGCAACTAGAGGGCTAGACAACATATACAGCTACGGAGGTTTTTAGACAATTTCTTCCGCGGAGAGCTTAACATAAATAAAACTGAGCGTTACCATTACATGCGTTCAGTGCTTTTACCCCATCCCTAAATTGCCCAACCTTCCTAAAAAACCACTATAAACATTAAGCGTCACAGAGCGTGTCGCTCACTGAGCGTGACGGCGTGAGTTCGGTGTTTTTTCCCCATACCAAAAGTGTCCAACGCGCTTAAAGAAGTTTTCAAATTGGTGTTTTAAAACATACCTGGCTTTGTGCGAGCGTCTTGAGCGTGAGGAGAGGTCTAGCTCGCTGGCGGCGGAGCATGCAGTGCCGGCCTGCAGGGATCCGCGGGATCCACCCAGCCGGCGCGATCCCAACCGGCAAGTCATCATTTCTATAACAAAAAAAAATTTACACATATTAAAGACATGCTATAATTTAAATTATAAACCCCCCACTTTATAAAGTATATAAAAACACTTCTTTTAAAATGCAACTTTGGGTAAAAATTTCAAGTCTCGAAAACTCGAAAACTATTCCACGTATTATCGGCTCTAAGATGACCTACTACATATTTATAATATTTGTAAGATATTGTATTGTATAGGTGGTTTTTTGTAAGAGGTTATTAGTGCCAGATGCAATGCTCAATTGCGATAAATATATGAGTTAAATTTTGTTACAAATAACTTTTCATTAGTTAGTAGAAGTCCTTACAATGGAAATGAAACTGCCTTGAATAAGTATCAGCAAATCAGATAAACTCATTGTGAAAATTTTCCCTCTTATAAAAGGCATTAACATAATTTATTGATTGGTACTTCGAGACTATCCACCGAGACATCCACTCCCGAAGTTTTGCTTCGTATTACGTAAGCTTTGAAAAGAAACTCGAGCACTTGAACCATCGTGTTACCTAACGAACTGTAAATAAAATAAATTTACGATGCAATCGATCAGCTACGCCGCAACAAAGAGCCCCACCTCACGGAACGGATTCGCTACCGACTGCAGCGCTACATTTAAGGGCGACCACACACAGGCGGAATGTCTCTCTGAATTGATAACCTTAAGAGGGCACTTTCCAACTCGAGCTTACCATGATTACTCGTTAGTTATTGGTCGTAGTAATACATAAAAAAACATGACATTTCTGAGATATAATATAACGGTTTGCATGGAAACAAAACTGCAATTAATTTCATATCTAGTATAATTAATTTCTAAAATATGTTATTTACGCTGGTTTAATTCTTGTAATTACTGACTAAAAGCCAAAAATGCTTTTCTACGAAAACATCTTAGGTATAATGTACATTTAAAATTGAGATGTCAATAGTTACCATCTGTAAAGGTTTTTCTAAAATGGTACGGTTTATTATTTTCGCCAGTTAAATAAGTGCCACGAAGGTCTTGCGTCGCATTCTGACTTCGGTTATTCGCGTTATAATAAGTTGAGACAACAAATTCTCCCAATAACCTATTACTGAGTTCCCACGCTCGTACAGCGTGTCCTTAATTAATATTATTAATATAGAAAGTACAGAAATGACTATCTCCACACACATTTAGATTTTTTCAAATCGATCTTTCAGAATTACTCTGACTTTGTCTGAAAAATTAAAATCATAAATTTTAAGAACATGAACTTGTCTTTCTATACAATTCCACAGAGTGAACACAGACAATATACCGACACACCACAGAACGACGGAATAAGATTATGGAATCATCTCAATTACGTTGAAAATTGGTAGCCGTTTGAGGTATTTTTGTCTTAAATGAACTGCCGTTCTGTAATGTCTAAAATAGAAAATTTAATGTTGTGTTTAGCAAATTACTTATTCACGATGGAGAAAAATTTTTATATGACTTAACAAAAACACAAGAGAATGAACCAGTATTTTCGTTAAATTTTTTTTATTCAAAATAGATAAAAGAAATGTTATGAGTATCAATTTTTCTCAACGTTCAATATAAATAAACCAATGTGTTATTTAAGACATGTGTGAGGCAAAGTTTCTGAATTCAAAGAATTCAGAGAGACCTTCCGGCTGTTGGAGGCCGGCCTGCGACGCTGAAAAGTGTGAATAAAAGAGTTTGAAACTCAATCAGTGGCAGAAACAAGTACCTACACGCTCCGCGATGACGTCAGAGCCCATGTTGTACGCTAACGGGGGCGTTATACTCGTTCATAATATGTGGATTGTTTCACTCGTACAGAGCTGCTGAGCAGTGGTTTTGGTAAATTTTAATGACATGTTGCGTCGCAGTGCGGTGTGCGCAAAGCTGGGACGCGCTATCATACCGTGTGCCCGATATATCTTCGACTCGTGAAATATTTCTCTTATTTATAACCAAACATAATGATAAGTTACTTTGAGGAGTCAGACTTAACCTCTCGATTTTTGAAGTGAAAACTTCTTCAGGCGCGTTAGGCATTTTTGAGATGGGAAAAAACCATTGAACTCGCGACACTGTTACCGTAACCGACACATCTGTTGACAATTATAAAAGAACACAGTAATTTCAAATAAAAATAGAAAACGGCCAGTGATATTCCAAAAAGGTCGTCAACATTTTCAGTATAGATGAGTAACTGAGAGCTTACTCTTTTTACTAGTAGTGGGTAGTATATTTTTTGTAGTAGTAGTTTATAATAATGAATAACAAAACACTTCATTTAAAAGTATTTCCTGCAAAATAAAATATTTCCCGACGATTCAAAAAATAAACATATAAAATGATACTGTAAGCAGAAATAAAACAGTGGAGAAAAACGATAGACAGCGAATTCCCTCCCCAATATATTTGCTTCGCCCTGCACCGCGAGATAATGTCAAGAAGGGACCACACATATCAGGCAATGCCCTCCACATGTAAGCCTCTTTCAGTCTGCAAATACTCGTATACGCGAACTATTTACAAACGTTTCGTTTACCTACAAATAAAAATTGTAAGTATAAAAATTCAGAACAATTTTTGTTCACTGAAATGAAAAATATACTTTCTTTTAAAAATAAGTATTAAACTACTAGACACCAACATTTAGTATAAAACTTGTTTGATGTATAAATCTCTCAAAAAACATTACAATCACTCACCTTAACGAAAAAATTACGGTTGTATGTAATTTCTTATTTAAATAAATTGTCATACATATAAGTGAGTGTTGAAATGAATCTTAAAAACAATAACATTACAACTTTAAAACTTAACTGCCAAACGTTGTACGTTGTACCTAAGAAGTCTCATCTATAAGGAGACCCTAATGCAACCAATTTAAGTAACATTGCAAGTACAGTTGCTATTTTCACTAAAGATAAGCTGAGCTGGAGAGAATTATATGCGTAAGCATTTTGGTCAGTCGTATGGTAATCGTCTCTCCAGCCGTAGTCACGCCGCACTGCGACGCACAGTAATTAAAATTTAGTGTTATCTGGAGGCTAGAGTTCCGATCCAGCAAATACTCGCACATACACCAATTAGACGAGCCAACAAACGCGCCAAACTCACTCTTGAAGTAGGTACATACTTGTATGTTCCCTAAACGGCTTAACTTGAGAGGATTAATTAACGCAACTTGGCCTTTGTTTGCAATTGTCTTTTCAGTTAAATAAATATTTTTGAGCATTTAGTTTTTTTTTTTTATGAAAAATAAAGGCAGACTAGCTGACTAGCTTGATGGCACGTAGTTACCGCCGCCCGTAAACACAAGTGACACTAAAATTTTGTACTCAAGTACGCTATTGACTTACACGATAAAAGATCACATGTATATTTAGGGTCGGCAGCGCACTTGTACCCCCCTTGTTACTTGTGTCCTCAGGTGACGGTAGCCACCTACCATAAAGTGGGCCGTCAGCCTGTCTACCACACTTAATATTTAAAAAAGATAGAATTGACTAGTGGTCCGACACAACAGCAAGTGTGCGGTTATTTCGCGGTCATATTTCGTAAGGGTATCGGCCACCAATTGAGTGAAAGGACTGTAGAATGTATATTTTATGTCGAGTTGACATACGAAAAAATTGGTAAAATACAAACGGCACAACTCGCGCCCGCTCGCGAGTTAATTACTCGCGAGTTGACCAATAACTCAAAAAATACTCACCATCTTCAAAAGAAGGTATGTTTGCTGTGTACTATGAAAATAGATAAATTACGGGAAGTAGGTTATATGTAAATATATTTAGGATTTACTTATACACCATTAATTATAAAATAATCATTTATTATCATTACAATCACGTGAATTTCATTAAAACATACACAGTGTATGACAAAATATTGTTTAATATTTTTTTTTTGTAAATTAAGTTTTGCGCAATAATAAAAAATATTTCGTAAATAACTCAAAGTATGAAGTATAGGTACAATGTGTCACTTATGATCGATTGTAGACATGACTTTATGTGTGACATCCATTGATTGATGGACACCTAAAAAACATAAATATGTTTAGTAAAAACATAACTACTAGCGACCTGCTCCCGGCTTCGCCCAGGAAAAAACTTAATTGGGTTTTTTTATATAAAAATTCCGTGAAAAATTATTCCCTCACTCGACATAAACAATGACAACTCAAGTATCGTTAATACAGTAGTCTCCTGGAAGTGGCTTGTTACTGCCACTTAATTAAATAAGGTCTTTAAAGTCAAGTATTTTTAAATCACAAACCTTTTTTTTTACATTTATATTAATTCTTTGCCAATTTCGTAGTAAGTACAAGCTTAATTCTTTAGTTTGAAGATTTTAATTTATTTATAGTTATTTGTTCAACTAACAAAAACATTAAAAGTTGAAAGTGAAATTACTGCAATTTGTAAGATTAAAGGTAACAGTTTTGTTCGGAACTGTAATGGTCGTATTATTTACTTGCGTGTTAGGTAAGGATCCTGTATCTATGTTTATACGATTGAAATAATTCGTATGAATGAAGATATTATTCACGGGACTTCTGGAAGAAAGCTAAGTTCAGCATTTGAAACTTGTTCTCTTAATTCTTCTGGAGGCAGACCATCACCACTGGACGTACTCATTTTTTTTAATATTTACCAAAACAGTACAAAAACACCCAGACCTAATGCTGAACCAGTTTCTGAACGGCTGTGAAACTATCTTCACAGCTGGGCCAACTCTAGTCGGCTATGGCTGGACACACTAATAAAATCAAAATTTTATTCTTGTGAGTTAAATTGCGTGTTCGAATTTCGAATCACGCTCGCATCACGAATCGATTTTTCTGCCAGTTTTTAGGCACTAATAGCATCCTTTTCGTGCTGAAGAGGTGAAAAAATTATTATTTCAATATGCTCTTATTTGATATTCGAATTTGAAATTTTCCAAATGTTGTTGCCCTCGCGTCTCATAAATGACTCGGATTAACATAATAACGTGATTTATATGTCGATCTTCCACTTTACATTATCGCTGAATGAACGTAGCAGAAAATGAGAATTTCATGCCGAAAGCACCAACATAATCTTACTTTTTTTTAATGAGAAACTTCCCTTTCATCCTTGAATTATATATTTGTTTTAAATTATGTATCCAAAATTATTTTTATTAATGTTTATAATAAGTCTAGGCCTATGTACTCTGACTTCGCGTGAGTTACAATTTAATATATAATAAATTGCCTTCATAATGTATAATGTGAGGTAAATAGTATATAATATTTAGCTTATATCCATCGGGAATATCTTTCAAATTGTGCAAGATTTTTTCAAAAAAGTGCAATGGCTAAATATAAATAAAACTTACAAAAGCAGCTTTAATCTCCTTATACTATTATTAAAATTTTCTTTTATAGTATTATTAAAAAAAGAGACACGAAATGTCTTTCGAGGAAACCCATTTTTTCGTCATCTCTAAGTCCAACTATAGGAAAATATTTATTTCTTGATTATAATATTACTTCTTTAAAAAATTCTTTATTCCTGATAGAAATAGTTGAAAAGATCCATTAATGAAACGCAAAGAGAGAAAGACAAAGTGTTAGTGGATTAAAGCACCTATTAAAATAGATTTTTAATTAAACCGGAACGTTGATCGCTAAAGAAAGTCACTAATGCTCTCTTGTTTACAATTTCTATTATGAATTTATGAACAAAGCAAACAAAACAGGGTATTGAAAAAAAAAGAAAAGCTAAAAAAGCGACGAAGCGAAAGCTCCCTCCCGCCTTATGACCGATCGCGCGTGAACCAACACAGTCCACCCGCCCCGCACCTGCCTCTTACTGGACAGCGGGGGGTGGCCCTATTATCCCATTATACTTCTTTCTTATTTTTCAAATATCATTTATATTTTAAGAGACTATGAAATTATACTTTTATTCATAAAACTACTACCAATAGTTGAATCACAATAATAATATAAAAACTACCTAATAAACAACTTAAAATCTGACCAATTAATAACCAGCTATAAATAATTAAAAATTATAAAACCAACCTCCGACTTTCTATTGAGTCCACACACGCTATAGACGCTGTAATTTGCTAAAGAGTCTGTGTCCTGTAGACTACTTGATGCTGCAGCATCAGCTCAAGGTTACCATGTCACGGAAGGACTACCGAAGTCAAATTTCACAACAATCGAACATGTGGAAATTAGTGAAATCCCTTCGTCAACTAGAAAATGGGCTCATGGCCTTAATTAGGTTTTATTTATATACAGACAGACAAACGTGGAAGGCGACTTCGAACTATACTATTTGTAAAGAAAAAACGACGCAAAATTAGGAGTCAAAGAAAATGTTATGTAGGTGTTTAATGTGATCACATACTTAAGTACAGAAATAATCGATTTCTTTACTTCACCCAGTCAAAGCAGATCTGCTTTTACTGACTTCACCGCTTATATAATTATTCAATTCGTTGTTACAATTTTAGATTTCAATAATAATTGAACCGAAGTTTATTTATAACATTGAATTTAGCATTCTAACTGAAAATAACAAAAGTTTTCTGAAGTCTCGGAGGTGGCGGCATTGTCGATCAATGTATAAAGTTTGAGTATTGACGTAGACATTTTGGTGTTACGACTTGTCAAGTAGTTCTCTAATATTATAATATTATTAATATATACTATACTATTGAAATGTCGAATGATAAAATACACATATCTTTACAAAATCATCATCAATAAGAATGATTGTGACATCTAAATAAGAATGATTTGTGGGAAGTAGCAAAGGACAACCCTTATGTCTGGTGCGATTGAACCCGCCTCGGGTCAAGATAAATCCGCTCTTATCAACCCTAATCACAATTATCCTTTGTTTTGGCTGCAGAATCCAATGTAACAGAATATTCCTCTAATCTTTTTATTCCATATACGAAATCAGTGTCTCGCGAAGTGAGGTAAATATAAGAAAATATTTATAACTAGCTGGGCGTCCGCAACTTCGTACGCGCTTCGTAGTTCGTTTTTTAAAAATCCCACAAGAACCTCACATTTCTTCCAGGGTTAAAAGTATCCTATAGTTTAATGCAAGTAATCATCAATACATCAGTAAAAAACGCATTCAAATCGGTTAAGCCGTTTCTGAAATTAACGTGTACAAACGACAAAAATTATAAAAACTATATTTTTGATCTCGGTTACATAAACAAGTACAACATATACAAATTAAATATTATTTTCGAAAAAATATTTCATGTACAGACATGGCTCGTTTACTCAGTTTAAACACCTCTTATATAAGCTAGTACAATTTTCATTTCAATTTCTACAGATTATATGTTTATTTCTACCAAGTAATTACTAAGGCTCGAACGTACCTGAACTATTAAACTTCGGCAAATTACAGCCTACAGTACTATTGTATGTAGTTTGAAGTAATTACAACTTTAATTACCTCTTGTATTGTAATGGTAACTAATGGGAGAAAGCCGTCTGCTAGACTGCAATATTAATATTGTACATCTTCAAATCTCAGATAAAATAGATGGCTCTAAAGATAGAGCCATGTGGACAGTAGAGTGAAGCCGGTAAAACTTCGCCTTCGCAGTGTAAGGTCGGGGTATGAAAACCTTCGTCAGTTTTCAAATTCATTCCTTTATCAAAGTAGACTTTTAGTACTTTTTATAAAGTAGACTCTTAGTACTTTTTGAAACTAAAACACTAAGCAGACTAACAGACGTTTGAAATGAAATTTTGGCATGACTGACAATTGGCCTGGTGCAAGCATTTATGTCGACTTAAAGGTGACGAACCTTTTCTTACCCTGACTGTACACACACGGTTACACGCACTAAATGCAATCAAACTATGCGTCGCCTTATTAAAAATATTTAATAATAATAATACGCGAAATCAAACATTGCGTAATATGACTTCATAGTGTAAAATTAAAACTAAGGTAAAAATACATTGGAACTAAGTGAACTAAGGTGTAGGATATTTATTTTTAGATAATCTCTTAGGAACAGTAGTTTTTTTCTGATTGAACGGTACCCTATGTAATTTCTTGTATCCCTGACAACGTGTACACAATGATCGGTTGAGTAGTTAAGGCGAGAAAAGATTAGGACAGACAGACAAACAGAGTTATTAAAATATTAAGTTCTAGCTGTTTCACGCGACTTCGCCGTAACTTTATAAACTATGTTACTCGCTGATAATGTAGCTTTCTATAGATGAAAGACTTTTTAAATCGGTGTAGTAGTTTTTGAATTTATTCATTACAAACATACAAATCTTCTCTCTTTAAATATATTATAGATGGATGAATTAAAAAATATGATTAAAAATCGTTTCGTTTCGAAAAGTGTTTAATATATATATATTATACACAAGTGGATTTGAGAGAAAAAAAAATTATTTCAATTTCTATGACAAGAGAGATGACAAGAGAGAGCTACCTACATACGTCTTAATCAAATTTCTCTGAAATTCAGAAAGTTCTCTAGATTCAATTAGAAGATAGCGAGCTCGAATGTCGACAACGCTCCCGTATCGTTTCCAACGTCGCCAGCCTACCACAAGTATAGGTATATAATAACACGTAAGATATTATTGTCTTTTAAACAAAAGCAAAATTAACTTCAACTTTAACTACTCCCGCTATTAAGGGTTTTATATTAAAGTCACTTAAAAGATATGCTTAATTATTTTACATTAAATTCTGACTGTAAACTAATCAGAAAATCTTTTCACATTTTATAAATTAACTAAGTGTCTCGGCGAACTCCGTACCGCCTCAAAATTAATAAATGTTGCTTTAAATTTGTTATGATTAATGTTTTTTTACTCTTTCACGCCAAAACGACTGAACAGATTTGGATGAAATTTGGCACACAGATCTTAGAATAAGAATAATGAAATTTCAGAATAACAAATTTAGTTTTAACATATTTCTGTCCCCCACTAGGCTCTGCCTGTCCTATGGGGGAAATATATCCTATATGTCGATTAACATATAGGGATATGTTAGGTTCCCGAACGATCGTCTAAAAATATAAAAAATTGCATATGTTTAGATTTTTTTCCAGGATAAAAAGTATCCTATATTTAATCCGGAGTTCAAATCATCTCATAAATATTGTATCGAAAATGTTTAGTTACGTTGTTGTTGCCCCGCGCTATTGTGATCAGCAAAAATGGGAACGCAGTGGAACCTAAGGGACGTGGTAAGATGTGCGACCTGGGATACATTACCGGGTACGACACGTCCACATAATCAACCTAACTTTGTGTATTTTTCATAGGTGTATTATATCGCTCCCTCGACACCTGCGCTTGCAGAGGCATTTTGTTGGCTCACTCGACTTACTTACTTTTTTCCGTTGTAAAACTCAAACTAAAACAACACATAAACGTCAAGTCCCACGTGGAAGTTTTTATAAAAATTATATAATTTATAAAATTATATAACCCTCTTTTATTTAATAATAATTTATAATTGATTAAATGTTTTTATTTTAACGTTCGCTGCTCTTTTTTATAAAAACAAGTACATAAAATTTAAATTAATTGTGTAAATTTTTCATGCAATCATAATTTAATTCACTTGTGGAAAAATTCAAATTTAATATATAAATTTTTTTGGTAAATGAGCGACTTTCCATTAGATATATACCCACTACATCCGCCCTTGATAGTATGTTGATAGTATAGTAATGTAACGTGATGGCGGTAAAAAAGCGGTTACAGAAATTATTGAAAATAAAAATAAAAATTCTTAAAAATGTTTCTTTGAATATATCTTAATTTTTTTATAGATATTAAACAGCTAAGTAATTAGCCATGTTTAAGATCGGTATATACTGTTATCTATTTTATATATTCGTGTCTATATAATAAAAAGTAACACATAAAAAATCTAAATATTACACTATCTAATTGAAAAAAAAAAGGATTTTAAAATCAATATCGTTATAATTTTAAAATAGAGCTTTAAATTATTGTGTGTATTTTAATTAACTCACTAAGCTAGTGATCGCTTCTGGCTTCGCTCAAGAAAAACTTTATTAAGTTTTGTAATTAAATTTAATTTAATTTAAATTTAAATTTAAATTTAAATTATAATTAATTTATTTCCAGTTCAGGCAACTGGACCCATATGTTACATTATTATATATTAATTATTCTAGAAAAGAAAAAAACAAGTTACAATAATCAAAATTCCGTGAAAAATTATCTAACTGATACACAGACACGGAAAGCGACTTCATTTTATACTATGTAAAGAAGATGGTACAGTTACTATTCGAAAGAAGAAAGATTTTTGTCGTATAAGTTCGTATAAAGTTCTGCATCAAGTGGTTTTACTTACAGTTACACTTATAGAACAAAACTACATAAATACTGACTATTCTACCGTTTTTAGGACTCACTTATTGATCTACTTGGCTCACTCGTTAAACTTTTCGACAAGTATCCTTATTATTATTGTTGAAAATGTCTTTTAATGATGGTGAAGACTTGGCGAGAAGCCTAAAACTTTAGCGAAGGTACCGCCAACCTTTACATAGGTATAAACAACTCCTTTGTGGGAAGTTTCGTCTTGTCCAGGAATTTGCTACCTTAATGAAAGTTTATGGACGTTTCCACAGCGAAATATTCTCTCTTAAGCAATTCAGTGCTCTCTCCTCGGAAAACGTTCGTTAATGTTTATTTTAGATGAATAAATAAACGTTGCTTTGTGGAGTTCGGATCTTTCGTTCCTACTTTGTTTATTACTTACCTCTGCCTGAACATAAACATCTCGGGTTTTCAATTATGACGTATCTCATGATAGAAAAGGAATTCTTTGCGATTCTCATTACATCAAGACACCTTTTGCTCCAAATTTAGCTTCGATTTCAATATCGTGGGAGTGCTTCAAAGTACTAAGAGCCAAAGTGCGATCTTTAGGTATTTTTATGTAGAAATATGACGAAAAGGTAGACAAACTATCGGTTTGAGATTTCGCTTATGAAACTTACTAACTTTTGCCGGCGACTATATCCGCACCCCTTTTTTTAGGTGTTAAAACATTTATATATACAAAATAAAAAAAGCACAAACAAACTCACTCACGCATTTATAATATTAGCTGAACCTAAATGAGTGACCTAATGAAACTCAAGAGTAGCAGCGACGACAGATCACGCGAAACGTAAAGCGACACGTCGTCACGTGACTAGGCAAGGATTTAAATAAAAAATTATTGTCAATCACAATATGAGAAAAAGAGACTGAAAGACGGTTTATTATTTTATTATTATCAACTGTATTGATTTTAACCAAGTTTTACAAGATTTTACAGTGTTTTCTGTAACTCCAAATCAATCATTAGGTATTGATTGATATATAAGTTACGTTTAAATTCAGCTGCCCAAATTCTCTTCACTGTGGTAAATGATGGTGCAGAGTCCCCGTACTCGGAGACCAACTCATCTTTGATTTGGGTATTGCCTTTCAAAAACAAAAATTTAATGACAGTTCGATAGTCAATGTTTTTTATTTTCACAAAAACACTCACTCAAACAACTGTCAAATAACAACTGCGCGTCCAATATGACTGAAACTTTGGTGAGTAACTGTCAAAAGATGCACAACTCATATTCACTAGCCTTTATTGACGAGTGCTACCATCGTCACGTTGAGGTCGGAAACTTTTCAAGCCACCCAATATTTAAAAACTATAAGTTCAAGTAGGTAACTCTCCATCAACCATTCGGTTGCATATCGCAGTCAAAAACTGAACCTTTGGCGTTCAAGCCGAACTTCTGAAGGGTCTGTTTACTAGTCAGCACGCACAATTTTATTTCGCACGAAATGGCGACAGTTAAAAGACTGTGCTATTATGTTCCAGAGCCTATTTCTCTATTACCATGTTGCACACAGAAACATTCTGGATGTCTGTTGTAAGCTCTTGAGAATACAAATCAATATAGTGAAACACAACGAAGAGTTGTTGACTTGTCTGTCTGTAGTAACGACTAACAAATTACACACGCTAACTGATTCAGTTGTGTCCTTTGTACTGGAATAATTTTATCTGACGCACTTAATGAACTGAACTCTATTAAATGATTTCTGCTAAAACGCAACACCTTCTCTCTGAATATTAACACTAAATATTTCTAAAGTTTCTTTTAAAGCAATTTGATTGGTGCGAACAAGTTCAAATTTCAGTATCATTGCATCGGCACATTATATATCATTATATATCGGCACATTACACATTAAAAATCGAAATAGCTTTTAAGGTTGTCTATATATTATTACGATTACGATATATATTCACATATTATATATATGTAAATTTGCAAGTTATAGAGTTGCTATATCGTATGTTATACTCGTATCAGGCTACCTTATAGTTAGATTTAGTTTTCGTGGTCGATGAAAAAACGAAGTTCTTGTAAACAAAAAAGATTGTTTACGGGAAAAATGTATTTCTTTTACAATTCTAATAGTAGGTGGGTATAATAGAGCGTGGTTTAGGTTTCCTTTTGAATAATGTAAATAATAATCATTATATTTTATATGAATACTAAAATTACTTCTTGATAGCCCGATAGTGCGAACACACAAAACCAATTCGAAAATTTATTATTAGTTAGCACGAGTCATTGGTGGTCAATTTTTTTTCTCTTTTAAGTAAAAATATTGCTTTGCTGTGATCCCTTATTTTCTTAAAGGGGAATGTTTTCTAGCATGTTTCTTTCGCTCATCGAAATACATGTGCTACTATTATTTGGTTTGATCATTCATTACCTTTCCGTTAAACACAATACCAATTTAATCTGAATTTTGTGTTAGTTCAATAAAAATTGTTCGCACTGTCTCCATGGTATTCTAAAATATGGCGTCCGCATGGATAAAGGACGTAAAAGTTTCACGACGTTTCCTTAATATCCGGGATATGCCATACCCTCGTGATGGCTGCGGTCGTTTCTTGCTCGAAACCCACACTTTCCCTATTCAATGGCTTTTTATGGCCACAGCGTTTAAATCTCTGAACGATTAATACAAAAGTTTTAGAATGTCACATTTGAATGAATTGCCTTAGTATTTCTACCACAAATTTTTTGGGCTTTCTCGACAGTAAGATTTATTTATCGAAATAATATATCTTCGCCAAGGATTTATATTATAATAGGTTTATTAATTAATATTAAAAAAAAATATCCTACCAGATACAAACGAAACCAAAAAACAAAACATTTCACTTTTTCTGAATTTTATAACGTTCTTATTAAACACTGACTAGAGATTCTTATTATGACCACCGTATTACGGATATAATAAAAAGAAATCTTTTACTGTAAAGGGATTGAAGATTATAGAAATATCTGTAGATGGAATAAAAACAAAGATTAGTGACTCATTATCAGCGCATGGACCTTAAATACCGTGTCTAATGAACACACTATCATTAAGTCGAACAAAGGACACTATCTTGCATACACGTCGGTACTGTTGATGCACATTTGTAATTTTGAACTGTTGATATACGTATTACAAACCCGTCATGTCTGTTTCTTCGCTAACTACTTCTAAATCACCCACAGAATTTTAATACGGTTTTCGCTTAATAAATTGCAATCAATACCTAATCAAGTTTACTAGGTGCCTAGTGCATAGTGAAATAATACGACATTTTTAAAGAGATTTCTAATTTTATATCTAGAGACTGAGAAAAGAAAGACCTTGCATTAAGCTACGGCCTTGATATGTTATAGTAGTTGTTGATTCAGTATGTGGCACCGTCAGTTGGTTGTCGTACATTGTGACCATTTGAGCGCGGCCAACGGCGTGACACGGGGTGACAGCGAGTGACAGCTAGCGCGTTGCCATTCGCGCCGCCCGCCCACAAGAGACGTCCTCGCTTCGCGTCGACTTCAATCAACAGCACGTTTGAACCGTAATATCCATTTAACTCTCTGGACCCGATATGAAGCGTACGAATATATGTGTTGATTTCTTGCCACTCCTAATATTAGACTAGCTAAAAATAAAATAAATCAAAACATCAACAACATTGCCATAAGCCAAATAAGTATTGCTAATAATAAAAGAACTCGTGGCTAATCTGGTGAAGGCCAAAAGACCTGGTTTTGCTTGTGTTTATTGGTGACTGTTTATTTGCTCGCGACTTCGTAAAACATAAAAAATTTATTCAATCTTTATTGCTCATATATTTTTGTAAGGTGTTGAATTTTTTATTTTTTATTTTTAGACGATCTCTAGGGAACAGCATTTTTTACTGGATTAAAGGTACATGACAATGTGTATGTTTGGTTAAGTATTAGTTAAGGCGTGAAAACATAACAAACAAACAAACTGTCTTTAGTATTCATAATATGAAGTTATGATGATATTAGGATGGTGTTCAAATATGTATAATCAAGAGGACAGTAAACCAGCCGGTCGTCCTTCTTCCAAAAATGATTCTTTTTTTATTTATTTTTTATTGAGCAACGCTGGCATTTTCCTCTTTCTAAACGCTGATTCAACTGAAACGTGTTTATGGAACCTCAAAGTCTAAATGTGTTTTCTATAACAAACAAATAGCCGATAAGAGGGCATATTGAGACATTGAACGTTTTGTCACGTAGCCACACGTCGGCTATCTGTGCCACCATTATGCTGATTCTGAGCACAATATGAAATACACACACATCCCCTTTGAACGTGGTGTGCTTTACAATCTAAATTCCTTGAGCAAATAATAGCAGGTTTGCTTTTAAACAATTTAATTAATTGAAAATAAGCGCATGGCATACTAGTATTAATTGTAGACTTTGATGTCTACAAGACTTTGTATTTTTTCGTATAATCAATCTTACACAATGTATAAAATATAATAAGGTCCACCACATGTCTGGATGTATCCAGATAAGGTCTGGATAATTTAGACTTGGATTTTTTTTTTTCTTTTTTCAAAGATTTCACATTTACTTGTTTTATAATATGTTGGTACTATGTATGTAACATATTGAAAACATTAATGTGTGGACTTCTATTACCGATATATATGTACTTAATAAGCTAACAAGTCACGAATGAACAACGCTGCAATTTAAAATGGAAAATGGAAAGATAAACAGCAATTTGACAAAACTATAAGCTTCAATGATAAGGTTTATATGTTATTATCGGACAATGGGACGGCACTCCGCCCCCGCTTGATACGGCCGCATTATCCCGCCGTGTCAAATTGCACTGACATCAGGAAATTACTAACGTAACAGCGTTTTGCACAAAAGCTTCGGCCATTGTTGGGAAGAAACAGACTGAAAGAAATACTCGTTCAAAATAAAATTGTTGAACGCTGAATGATTTCGTAGTCTTTATAAAAACTAATCGTAAATTTGAACTAAATAGAAAACATTTCATATACCTACAAAACTAGTTAAAAATAATTAGTTTAATAGTTAAAAAATAAGTTAGTTCGGAACTTAAAAGAATATTACCTACTTATAACGTTTTTTTATCATTTATAAAGATTGATTATATATCATGTCACAATTTAAGTGTTTGTATTTTTCCATAGTATCTTAAGCATAATCTATACTAATATTAAAAATAGAGAAGATTTGTATGTTTGTAATGAATAAACTCAAAAACTACTGGACCGATTTTTAAAATTCTTCCACATATAGAGAGCTACATTATCAGCGAGTAACATCTATACATTAGTATAGATATATACTTTCGCATTTATGTATGGATGTTTGTAACTCTTTCACGCAAAAAACTACTGAACCGATCACCATGAAATTTTGCATACACATTATCTGGGACACCAGAAAGGACATAGGGCAAATTTCATGCAGAAAAAAAGGACTATTCCCGAGGGATAAATAAAAAATAAAAAACTTACGCCTGGCCAAAGTGTTATAGCAACACGAGGTCAAGCGTTATATTGCTTTTTTTTTTATTGTCAACGCGGACGAAGTCACGAGCACCAGCTAGTTGGCTATATTTTATAAAGTTACAGGGGCGAAGTGGCGTGAAAAGGTAGTTTTGTTATAAATTAAATTAATATGAAGAACAGACATAATTTTAAAAATTGTTATTTTTCTTATAAGTATACCGTATAAGCTTTGATATACATTTAGCAAACAGCAGTTAATTTGACATTAAATTTTATTTATTTGTATAGATATTATATATTGGTATGATGTTACTAACAACAACATTATTTATTATAGATTATGAGCGAGTGCGAAAAGGTAATTAAACAGAACTGGAACTCATTCTGTTGGAGGGCATCCTGACCCAGAAAGGAATAGCGAAGTGTACTTAATTACCCAATCCCTATCGCATCTGAAATGCTACTCACTTCTCGTTCTCCGTGTAATATTCCACATGAATAATTTGAGGTCATCTATTAGGGACGGTTTACAAAGCTGCTCGCAAGATAATAGCGCAAGAATAATCTACTGATAATGATAGGGTTGGATTTTAATCTATAATTCATGACACCATCAGCGAGAGGTTGCGGTGTCGCATTTACATAGTGAGCCTTGCTATACAAACATCAGCGATATGTTGATCTTCCCGGTTGACAAAGTCAAAAATCAATGATACTAAGTTTAATAATAATATTATACTAAAATAAAAAAGTTGAAGTTTTTTGGACGCACTTATCTCTAATTTATTTGACTTATTTGATAGCCCATTTTTTTATTTATATTCTATTTAACATGGAATGCTTAGGAGCTGAAAAAAAAACTAAAAAGTCAGAGAAAACGCCAAGCGAAAACTAGGTACGATAGCAGGCGACTCGTGCGATGCGATTAGTCGCATAACTGAATTTATAATAGCTTTCTCCACTCTGGCCTGTTCATTTTATATTATATTTAAAATATATTTCATTTAAATGAAATAATATTGGAAAGAATTACTAAATTTTTTTATTATAATATAAACATTATAATATATACATTTGATCTTGGTCATTTTTAATTGCCTGAAATAACTTTATTTTATTTTGAAGATTGAATTCTCTCCGCGTGTGTGTATTCACTCTTAGTCCGCTTTCAACTACACGTGTCATTTTTATAGATGTAATCTATTAATTATTTCCAAAGCTTTTTATTGATAAAACCAATGCTTTTTGAAATAATACAAAAAAAGAAAAACAGAAGTTTAAAAGGTACTCAAATGTTCTTATATTGTCTTTGCCTATTTATATATGGATACAACTAAGGAAAGACAAAAATAAATAGGAAAATAACATTGAATGGTAGAAATATTAATTTTAGCTCTGAGAAAAAACATTGTCTGTATGAAATATGGCTTATATATATCTTGATATTACAAAAACGACTTCTCAATTTTAGTGAATTGTGGTGCGCGAAATGAAGGAAAATTAGCAGATAATAAAGCAGAGTTCTCCAAATAGAGCTTTTTCGGATGAGTTACACGGATTCGGCTGGAGTAAATTAATCAGACGCTGGGTCGACCCACGTAGCGCGTAGATTTACGAGCATCTTGAAGCCGCCGCGCGCTCCCGTGCCACGCCGCCCGCGCCCGCACTACACAACTCATCAATTTCCTCAGGACACACCGCTTGGAATCCTGTTAATTAAACTATACCGCCAAATTAAATCGAGATACTCGTGCGGCTTGTGGCGTGTGACGAGAGTGTGGAGTTGAAGGTCAATCACCAATTGGAAAAACAAGACTTGCTCGAAATGCGTGTTCTGACATTTCAAAACTATAATTTCAACTAATTTCAACTATAAATTTAGCCATAATTGTGTAAAATAACTACAGTTAAATAATAGCATTAGTAATGTGGTGTTTTGGTGGGTTAGTAAGGGATGCCAGAGCCAATTTCTCTATTCCTTTGTAATCCCTTAACCTTAATCCTATTATTGTAGCCACCTACCATCAATAAGATGTATTGTTTCTCAACACGATTTACAATGCTGTTAACAGTGTGAACCATCTACCATCAAGTGGTGCGTCAATCTTTACATAAAAAAGCCATAATAAAACTGAAGCAATAGGATCAGAATTTTGAGTCATAAGTCCAAAGGAGCCGGATTTAAAATCACTTCTGTCCTTAGTTGTGTAAATTGCAACAATGCCACACTTACTCGTATTATGATTCTTATAACTAGAAATGTTTACCAGACTCATATACTATATGTAATCAAAATTCAAATGCGTTTCTTTAATCAAGATACAGGCAGGTTGTATAATTGTATTTCCGCAGATAGTAAATTAAATTTTGAAATGCTTTAGATTTGCATCAAACTCTGTAGCCCCCCGGGCTACAGAGCTACAGAGCTCCTAACGTGTGTAAACAAAAATTAGTAAAATGTTATCCAAAATGTGCTTCCCGGGAAAAAACATATAAAAAAAACTGTCATACGTGCCTATAGAGTTTTCATTTCAGAAATGACAAAAGTCAAAAAAGCAATCTCTTTTTTCCGGGTTAAGCGTGCACCCAAAGGTTGGCAACATCCTACATCGGTTATTGCGGATTCCCCCGTTTAAGTACAATGACAAACCACGGAGAGCACAGTGTGACCATATGTGGCAAGATCCTGCCATTTTGGCAAGATTGAGTTGAGCCCATAATTTAACCTCTGGCAGATTCAAGTTTAGTAAAGTTTAGTAATGCTCAGGAAGCGAGGAAGTCTAAGTCTAATACATATGTCTTAAGAATCGAAAGGGGCACGACCAATTCAGATGAAACAGTTAGTTTACTTTTACGCCAATGTTTTAGACAAAAATCAAATAAAATGCTGCCGCCATTTACTTAACCAAGAAATTATTTGTTAGCAATAAAAGACAGAATTGTATGAAATATTAATAATGATATACTTTGCCATGCCATCCTCCAGTTAGCGCCGACCCTAAGAGGGTATACGATAAGAGTGTATATGATATTAGTGTATGTACTCACCGATGAGACTGTGGCGGCTGGCGCCGAGGCTGGGCGCGGGCGGCGAGCCGGGCGCACGCAGCGCTCCGCCGCCGCCGTCGCCCAGCGCGCCGCCCTCCAGCGCGCCTAATGCAAACAAACAAACTCACTATACATATCTATCTAATCACTAAACCAGACATCACTAAATATTGATGGCATAGAGCACAAATGTGGTAAATCCCTTTTTTTTTATTGTAAATTTTGTTTTGCGCAAACGTGGTAAGCATCCGATGTAGCGGTTAGGATTAACTAAATTAGCTCAAGGGTGGTAACTCCGTTAAATGGCTTAGATAATCCAACTTTAAAATCCCTCTATTGTAAAATTTATTTATTTTGCACATACCACATCTGTGTTCTATGCCATCGATATTCATACTAGTGACCCGCCTCCGGCTTCGCACGGAGAAGAAATTTTCAAAAATCATTTCTTAGCGGATGCTTACACGAGTGGTTTTAAGTACTTTAATCATTATTTATTGAGTATAAATTAGTATATCTTTCAAAAGTTATATTAATTTTTCACACAATACAATTAAAAATAGAAGCCAAATATGTGGTTATAATCGTGCGTACCATACCAAGGGGATAATTAAATAGAGCATAACCGAACGATGATTATCTCATATTTTTCATGCACCCGCTTCGGCTTACCCTGGCTTCCAACTGAATTTTCGATAATTTTCTGATGAAGTATCGCTTTAAAACCAATTACACATATTATTATTTATTTCTCGTATACACTTGTATAAATACATAGTTATAAAAACTGAAGCTAAGTAAGTGCTTATTTTAAATAGTGGATTAGTAATTATAACATTTATAGGATAACATAGTGTAGCACTAATATACCTACCATATCAAATTTTAAATAATAAAAAATATATTATTTAAATAATTTTACTAAATTATTATTTAATTTATTTTACTAATCCACTACTTATTTAAAGTAAGCAGATCTTCAAATTATTATTTGAAAAGGAAGTTAGTATGTAATTAAGTATTATGAATATCATTTATAGGACAGCATAATGTAGCATCCAATTTTAAATTTTAAAAAAACAGTGGCACTCCGGTAGTGCCGACAGAAGTGAAAACTTGAACAATTACGTGTTTATTTTTGATTCGTCAAGAAAGTACATACTTATACAGAGGTGTCGGTTACACGGTTACATTACATGACAGTGTCGCGAGTTCAATGGATTTTTCCCATCTCAAAAATATCCAACGCGCCTAAAGAAGTTTTCACTACAAAAATTTTATAAAAAAATAGATGAAATAAAAGGTATGTAATTTGATTTCAATTTATCAGTATTGAGTATTATTTTATCTCTGTGTAAATCGTTTTACAGAAAGATGAAAAATCGTACAAAAATTCTATCCCAGGTTTATTCCCAGATAAAGAAAAACGATAAAAACACGAGTCTCGTGATACCTTACTCGTACATCAGTGTCAATGAAACGTTTACGAGAAAAGCGATTACTATGCGTTACTCTCAATATGTTTGTCAACTGAGTTGTGATGTCATATGAAGTGTAAACGTTTTTAATGAAGTGAACAAATTGAAATTTATTTTGTACTAGCTATGCCCACGACTTCGTCCGCTTGGTATTTTGAATAGCGTATAACTTTTTTATTTGTAAACCGATTGAGATCGGACGTGCACTAAATATTACAGAAAGCTTAGTAAAACAGTAATTTAGCAGTGGCAGGGCACACTGCGTTTCGCAGTCATTTGGGCAGCCTGTCTGGCAGCAGTAACCACCACCTCACAGAAGACCATCGTGAAATAACAGCATATGTTTCGGTGAGTGATTAAGGGATGACAGAGCCCATTACCCCACCTCTTCCTTATCCCCTATCCTTGTAAGGTCGGCAGAGCACTTGCAGTACCTATGGCGTTTGTGTTATAGGGTACGGTAGCCACCTATCATCAAGTGGACCGTCGGCCTGTCTGTAAACGCATTCAAATCGGTTAAGCTGTTTCTGAGATTGCACACGTGCACAAATGCACGTGTCGGCTCCAGGGAAAGTTATTTAGGTATTTATAAACTGAATTGGAGTATTGAATATGAAATTACCTATAAATGTTCGAAAATTAACACTTTTTGTTTATAAACACACAAATTTGAATTATCAACGTGCAAAATGAAAATAGATCTGATATCATTTTTCGGAATTAAATTCCGTAGATTGAACGACAATCACAATTGTCATGTCAGCCAGGTATTACAGGTATGAAAATGCAAGGTGCACTTTATTATAACACTTTTAATCTGATAGGAATCTAAGGTTAGGCTACTAATAAATTGCAATAAATAAGTTATATATAAAAAAAAAAAACAAAAATCGTGTTAACGCCATTTGTAACTCGAGAACGGCTGAACCTATTTTTAAGGCCCTCGATTTGTTAAATTGTCTACGTCCCGAATAACAAAATAACTATTGAAAAATTTAAAATATTCACAAAAAAGAATTTTCTCATACATTTTGTATGGAATGGCTTTTATAATATCTCGAGGATGAATTTACTGATTTCGATGACTTTTTTCTTCCCGGCCTCGAGAAGTTTCCTCACGCATTGGAAAAGAAAAAATACCACAAAACAATTAAATTCGTTCACAATTTAATTTAGTTCTGCTAATACGAGTAAGTTAACATAACATTTATATCAAAAATTTATATCAGAGACGTACGAAGTTCGCCGCCCGCCGGTTCAGCTAGTTAATAATAAATTTAATAATTCATTAAATTAATTAAATTAAATTGCATAAATTTTTATAAAACATTAATTATATTGTAAATGTTTAGGTGAATTTTTCTAAATTACTCTTCAAAAGCCTTGTTGTATGTTTACAATCTCTTATAAAATCGATAATAATATTACGTAGGTACTAAATGTGTCCAATCGTTTTATTAAACGTAGAACCAAAGTTGAAAAACTACACCATTCTCTGCCATTCTCTGACGTCGAAAAGCGATTTTGTAAATCTTATTTCGAATAAAAATGTTTTGAATTTGAATTTGAATTTGACACCAAATATGTCAAAATTATTTTTTTTTTAAAGTATTTTACCAAAAAGGTAAGTGAAGAAAAATATTTCTCACATAAATGTATCATTGAACACGAAATGAGGACAAAAATAGGACAGGAAATTGATAGGCCCTTTCAGTTTCCAATAACGGGCTGTGATAAGGGCTCAGGATATGGCGGCCCGGTCGAATGTATGTACACGGAATGACGCACTGGGGAGCCTTCGCGTTGCTTTATGCTCGGTAAAATTTACAACACAGTCACATTTGCAGGACGAAGTACGCGAATTTTACTTTCTTTTCATAAAGAGAATTATAAGAAAGTTTATTGAAAAAGCACAGAAAATAGTACCAGATAACAGACGGTTTCACGAAATCTTCCTGAGCGGTCATTGGTAATCAATACCATAATGTAGGTAATTATAAATGAGAAAATTTTTGATAATTTGACTAACTACTTCTAAACCAGCCAACGGATTTTAATTTTGTTCTGATACTTCATTTTCAGAAAAAAATGCATCCGTGAGAAACCGCGGGCAAGTCGCTAGTAATTTATATAATCTAAACGTGTTACATGTTCCCCGTGTACTTAATACAAAATAATAAAAGTTTACGCAGTATATGAGGTTATAAAAAAAACAGTTTGGGTATTGTAATAATAGCGGTATAAACAGTCCCAAAAGTGGTATAAGCGCAGAAATCGCGCAAGCCTATTTCATAAAATCCACTCCTTCGCGTTTATGAACCATGTTAGGGAAATTTATTTGTGTAATTTTGTTCATTTTCTATACTTATTGTTCTGCTGCGTATTCGTTGTCATTAAAGTGGCAACATTTGTCTGTAATCGACCTGCCATGCATTTTTATTGTACAACATAATATGCATATTCATTTTAATATTTCCACAGATAAAAACATGTAAGTAATTTTTAAATTGAAGTTGTTGATTTGGTGCTGTCTTTTCTTTGTTTTGTTTTAAATCAGTGGGAAGAAAAATCTGTATCCTAAATTCCAAAAATATTTAAGCATTCAAAAATTAAAACGCAATTACATAATTATTTAAATTCGGAATTTTTAACAAACCCGCATTTGTTAATCCTGCCTTGTTATCACAAAAATTTTTAATAAACTATTATTTCTGCACAATAATTATTTAATGCTTTCATCAGACTAATTAATATATTAATTGTTAATAAATTAAAAGGCAGCATTAAACAAAGTAAACATTATAATACACAGATACAAACTCATATAGATAGTAAACAACAGTACCTGTAAAAGAAGGGAGTTAATTACGATACCAAACCAAATAATTTTATTTATATAACTGAGGGCAGTTTCAGTTCGGAGCATAATCTATTAAAACACTTTGGGGCTCTTTAAACTTCGTCAGATATTCTACGACCCTGTACTAAGCCAATATAATATACATAGCTTTGAGTTACGTAATCAAATTAAGTAGCAAATTATTCTATAACTTTCCCGAATACATTTTAACAAGACCGAGGCGGTTTTGCAACTTGAATAAGTAATTTTACACTTTAACACCAAAGCAAACTGGTCATAATAATGACGTTAATCGCCAAACAATCGAACCATTAGTATGATGTTTGATTTGTATACGAATACTATGGAAACACGATGTGATTGATGTACTGTGTAAACGGATATGAGACTAATATATCATGAGTTTATAATGACCGCACTCGCTAGCAAGAGCGTAAAATTTACATTGACAATTGACAGTTTTCCAGACAAATATTTTACGCTCTCGCTAGCGAGTGTGGTCATTATAAACTCATGGTAGAGGTACACTGGGCCAACTTTTCAAAGACTTTTCAGCCGAAATTTAATATTAATTTTAAGTGAATGGCTTTCTTCAGCAACGATTTGGACAGACATGCGGATATTTTATTATCCTTGAGATACGAAACCATAGAAATGTTTATTGATAACTTATTGAAACTATTAACTTATTGAAAATTAGCTTTTGCCCGAGCCCCTTTTTCTTTGATTTAACACCTATTATTCTTGGATTCATATTTATTCAATCTGATATATTCTTGACAAGCGTTAAATTTTTATTTTTGGAGTTTAAGAATCGATTTTCATATACATATAAGCTGGTATGAATAAGCCCGTGGTATGAAAATTTATGGGAGTAAAATCAAAATTGTCACACGGTATGCGTTACGTTCTATTTTTGAATATTTTAGAATATTTTCTGATGTTTCAGAGATATTGTACCATCTACACAATATTTTTTTTAAAAATAACAATTTTGTTCTTTCGGCGTTTCGAATTGTGAAAATTTAAATGTAAGTATTTTATAATCGTTCGTAATAAGTTCGTGCCAGTCCTTAGAATGACACACACACATTTTTATTTTTAGATGATCCTTTGGAAACTGTAGTTTTTTTTTTGAGTGAATTTTCTATGTCCCTGAAAACTTGTATGCAAAATTTAATAATGACCGATTGAGTAGTTAAAGCGTCAAAACGAAGGTAACAAACAAATTAACTTCGTTTCGCATTTATAATGCATATGGTAGGCATATTTTTTTTTTTGGTTTTGGTTTAGAAATCGTTTGGAAACCAACCAGCAATGCAATGCAGCTAATAAAAGTTAAAATAGCCAACGAGTTAACTAAACTCATGGAATAAAGTTGTGAAGCAACGTGCCAATAATTCCCATTTTCCTTAGCCATGCCAATTATAAGTTTATAAGTTTAAATCAAAAATACCCCACAAATGAGCTGGGAACGCCAATATATTTTTAGGTTTATAAATTTTCTACAAGAAATTAATCTGGCGACCATTCGAATTTTCGATTCGATTCCCGGAAGGGTTAACTTTAAGAATGCATTAGCACGCCACTGCGTTGCTCGTGTTATAACCTACTATCAAATGGAGACCGTCAGCCTGTCTGTCGAGTTTAACATAAAAAAAATATAAAGGAAATTCCACTTCTTTGGATCACTATATAAAGTATGTAGTATAAACGTAAATGTTAGTGTAGTTATAAAAGAAAAATGAAGTAATATCCCTGGATAAAAGTAGTTTCTGACAAATAAATATTTAATTGATCGCTGTGTCTGGTGAAATTTTGTGGTTCGCTTTTCAATAGCGTTTTCAGTCCGATTCAGACTTCTGGGATCTTCAACAAGTAAATTATTTTTTTTACTTTTACTAACTTTCTAAGGTTTCTCGTCCATGTCACCTTCGTAAGCCATAAGTTTAAAAGGTTATTTGGTTTTTCTTGAAGGAAAACTACATAAAAATCTACATAAGTATAACATTTTAACTATATATATCTATATAATATCTATGTACCTATATAAAATTTTACAATTTATTATTGCATTTACAGATTTAAGCGTAATGAAACTGTTTCTAATTAAATCTTCCATTAACAAAAAATATTATTGATTTATTAATATAAATACTTTACTGATGACTTAATTCTTGCGAAGACCCAAATGAAAGTATTAGCTATTTTTATTTGCTCCAATTTTTTAACCTTATTTTATTTTATTTGGTCCACTTCAAGACAAATATTTCATAAAATATTCATATAATAAAATTTAGGTATATTGGGTGCTTCATTCTACCGATCGCAATAAGGGATTACGTTTAAGGAAATATCAACACAAAACACATTCCATTGTCTTAAGTATCTTAATGATATTGAAGATTCCACATGAGATGCTTTCGAGTTTGGAAGCCAACCTTTGCCTACTAAGAACCCACAAGCACATAAATATGTATAGACGTTAGATAGATTATAGAACGGTTGACAAAATGTACGTGTCATACTAATATTAACATTAAAATAAAACTTACGATATCAAGATTTTATATGAAACCATTTCAACTAAGATGTTATATATATTTTACATCTCATACTATAATATTTTTTCGATCGACCAAGGGATATTTACAAGATATATTTCGCCTCCTGTCCCCACACACCGTTCCGCGTCGCCGCCGGCGCCATAGACACAAAGATATCAGGCGTTAGAACTCATACATTTTAATTTTTCATCTCGTACGAAGTCGCGGGCACAGCTAGTTTTAGATAATTCTACTAATTACACCCAGTAAAGAGAGGGCCCGTTACTCACTCCTACTTATATTTTATTTACACAAACAGTTTATTCAACCTTTATGCAAAGTATACATTTAGAGAGGGATGCTTCATTATTTTATTCTATTTACGAGTATTTACCCCTTTCAGCTCGTTGGGAAACTATTTATTAAACCTTTTCAAAGCACCGTGGAGGTCTGCAGATAAAAGGAGGCTTTTTGCAGACGATTTACTTTGCATAGGTACAATGAGAATTTGTTAATAGGCCGGCATTATACAACATTTTATATTTAGCACACTTTTACATTTCAACGTTTTGTTAATGTGAAAGCTCAAAAAAATTTAAGTCTAGAGTTTTATTTGTAAATCCTAGTCAGTCTTTTTTTATCTTAAGGCCGGCAGACAGGCTGACGGTCTACTTGATGGTAGGTGGCTACCGTCACCTATGACACAAGCAACGCTACAGGTGCTGCAAGTACGCTGTCGACTATATTAGGATTAAGGATAATTAATTGGGATGGGATAGGGAAATTGGCATCCCTTACTTATACACCAAAACACAACAGGACACTGTAAGGAAGTTCTATTATGTAAGAAAGTGGTTACTGCCGGCAGACGGGCTGCCAATATGACTGCGCCATTTTTTCTGTGTGGGAAAATCTACGAACCATATCCCACCGACCATAGGGAGATCGGTGGGGGACTTCGACTCACGATGTTTCCTCGCGCCGTCTATGGGCGGGGATTAGGGAACGTTAAGACGCAGTGCTGTCCTGCCACTACTTTCCAGATTCAGACCAGAGCCAACTTTGAAAAGTTCATTTCCAAAGTTGAACCTGTTGGGAATTGAATCGGAACAGAGCGTTAAGGCGAGCACCCTTACCACTCATTCAACGGGCTCGTCTAAATAATCTCATTATAAATAACCGCGATTTCTAAGCTCCAAAGTAATTACATACTAATAAAGTATAACCCATGCAAGTTGCGTTGATGTTAGAAAATTGTATAGTACGATGCTCTTTAGTTGGGGTCGGATTCCGAAGCGTCCAGTAACGCGGTTCTTCAAATTTATGAGTTAATAGCGGACGAAGAACGTGGGACGGGGAACGGCCTACTTCCGAGTTAAGACACATATATCTAACTTAACAGCATGATTTTATATAGTAAATTCTACTCGTAATATTCACTATACATATATCAGATCAGATTATATATTTAATTAACTATATACATAAAATCAAAATAGAGAAAAAGGTCTCCATAAATAAAATATGAGACTTTCTACGCTGTTAATAAACTAAAGGCATGTTCCTAAAATGCGATTTATATACAACTAGCTATTGCACGCGACTTCGCTTGCGTAATTTTACATAATATAGCTTGTTACATGCTGATAACGTAGCCTCTATAGGTGAAAGAATTTTTAAAATCGGTCGAGTAGTTTTTGAGTTTATCCATTACAAACATACAAATATAAATGTAATTGTAACTTATTAATATAAATATAATTGTATACATATAAAAATTGACTCCCCGTTTGACTTAGATGAAAATGGTAATAGTATATATAATTAGTTAACTAAGTAATATATTATGCTAGAAACTCGTTCCCGGCTTCGCCCAGGTGAAACTTATTTAGGTTTTATTATTTGAAAATAAAAATTTCGTGTCAAATTATGTAACTGATGGTGAAAACCTCATCAAAATCCGTTGCCTGGTTATTAATTGGAAATTATACTATGTAAAGAAAATGAAGGATATATCTTATTATAATATATATATTACTCAGTATCAGAAATGAAATATATTTTTTGGGCACATTTTTAGGTACCTACTATTTTCAAAATTTTTCTCCTAAATCTTAAATGACTATCTATTACTACTACAATATTTCCCTTGCTTGTCCTACTGGCCAAGTAAGTATTGTCTGACTAGATACCATTTAGTAATTCAATGGTCTTGTACATAATACGCAACTAATATTTAACTAAAGATCTAGTCTAATAAGGACAAACATTAAATAAAAGTGTTTGAGT
The DNA here is from genome assembly GCA_944738685.1 of Synanthedon myopaeformis. Lineage (NCBI taxonomy): Eukaryota > Metazoa > Arthropoda > Insecta > Lepidoptera > Sesiidae > Synanthedon > Synanthedon myopaeformis. Next base: position 7,344,008 of record OX122918.1, on the reverse strand, counting down.
AACGAATACAAAGTTAGGTCTTGAATCCAGTTGGCAGCTCGCCACGTTAAAGAACCAAGTTAATAAAAAGAATAATACAAGAGTTTCGTACAAGTGAAAAGTAAAAGACATTTGTAAAAGAAACACCCTATATTCTATTTAATACTAGCTAGTGCCCGCTACTTCGTACGTGTTGTATAGTTCATTTTTCAAAAATCCCACAGGAACTTAACATTTTTCGAGGATAAAAAGTATCAAATAGTTTAATCCAGGTAATTATCAATGCATCAGTGAAAACCGCATTCAAAACGCATAGACAAACAGACAAAAATTCTAAAACATATTCTTTGAACCTCGGTAGCATACTTATGTATACTAAATGTATACAAATTGTTTCTGTTTTTTTAAATTTAATGTACACACACTGCTCGTTTAAGATTTTATTATATGTATATATATATATTTTTTATATACCAAACCTTCCTAAGTAGTTTATACCTCTTTTCATAAGTGTAAACGGACTTATAGAGCATCATACTTTTGTATATACCTACATAGTAAAAATAGCTACCTAATAAAATTTTAAATAAATAAAATTCAACACTGGTATAAAAATATGGAATCAAAGCGGACGTCAGTCATATCCGGCAACTGTGCGCTGAACGTTCATTAAAATATAAATTACGTCATACATATATCGTCCATAATACACCCTACATATACCCTTTTTTTAACGGCTTATAGAGTCTCCTGTGCACATTAATGGCATATTTAATTTTTATATTTAAACAGACGATTCATTGGATGAAAAGTTGTAAATAATAGACATAAAAGGTGCCTTTAAGAGTGATATACCTACCCTTTATGATAATAGACCAGTTCAGCCTGTCTTTCGACCTTAACATAAAAAAAGAAAAGAATAACATTGGTTTTATTAGAGCCAGTGATATTGATTCAGTGACAAAATAACTGACGTATATTTTTAAAAAGAGGATCTCGGGATACAAATTTTTCGATTGAACCGGAACCAACGCTGATTTATATTCGATCCGCCTATCCGGATATCCGGATTAAACTTTCACAATTGAATGTAAAGATTTAATTTTATGCCAAATTGGAGTAGAATTCCAATTCAAAAAGTATATTACACTAGCTGGTGCTCGCGACATCGTCTGCGTTGAAAATTAAAAAAATAGCAATATAACGCATGACCTCGTGTTGCTATAACACTTTGGCCAGGCGTTACTTTTTTATTTTTTATTTATCCCTCGGTAAAAGCCCTTTTTTTCTGGATGAAAGGTACTCTATGTCCTTTCTGATGTCCCAGACAACGTGTATGCAAAATTTTATGGTGATCGGTTCAGTAGTTTTTGCGTGAAAGAGTTACAAACATACTTTCGCATTTATAATATTAGTAAGAAGTAAGATTATCTACATATAAAAATATTTTCATTACGAGTATCAAAAAATATGACAGAGAAACGTATTAATCATCGTAAAACATCGTAATATCGTAAAGCGTTATGTCAAATGTTTGACAGTAACTAAAACGGTTAATTTTTTTCCTATGTTTTGTGATTTGATCGAAAGAAATTTTATGTTATAATCTCAATTTATAATTTATAATGTTTATAACATTCTAAGGAGGCGAAAAAAGTAGACTCTTAAGTCAATGCATAGATGATTTAATTAGTTGGGTTGAATAGCTACTAAAATCACTATAGACGGTTCGATCAATAAAAAGAACATCTGCCGTTTAGTCAGAAAAGTTAGTATAATCAATTAAATAAGAAATATCACCAACCTCAGGAAATAGGAAATATAAATTTATTCATACAAAACGCTAACTTCTTATTCAAACCAAATGTTAATTTTGCACAGTCAGAAAACTTAACTGAAAATATATGTAAAGTATGTCGTAATTACTTCGCCAACACAACCTTCTAAGTTAAACAGAATGAAAATAAGAATTAAGTTTAATAAGACTCTTTTGCCCCGTTAGCCAGTACACGCAGCGGAATTTTCTAGTATTAAAGACTAAAAGTTAAACTTAAAATTGCGTTCATAGAATAATTAAAAGATTCGCCCTAGCTTAGAAAATTTTTACAGGGTAACATTAAAGTGTTTGTAAATTAAAGTGTTATTGGCCTTAACTAGTTCAATAATTCCCTTTTGGAACATAAACTTCTTAAATATAATTTGTTTACAAATTTGTATGCTTTTGCAGAGGGCGAACTATATATATATACACAGCGAAGCTTCAGCTAGTACTTTTATATATAATAAACACTTTTGAGTTGAAAGTTTCCAAAAACAATTGAAATAATAATAATAAAATATACTAGAATGTTTCAGGGGCGAGTATTGTATTCAAAAACAATACAAAACTAGAACAATGGAGTTGTAATTGCGTAGTAAAAAAAGAGAGACGAAAAAAAAGAGTTTACCAACATTACATCCGCGTTTCAAACATTCGCGGTTTTCAGAAATATGTCAACAACTAAGCACGCCTTTGTCCATAAAGCGAGATATAGAAATTAAATAACAGGAAATGAACACGTAAATTTATGCTTCCAAGTGCGACACATCCGAATAAAGTAAGTACTTAAAGCTACTTACAATTTGCTATTAGCATTTATTAAAATTATGCTGTGCTATGTTGGTATAATAATATTCCTATTATAGTTATTCATAACTAGCGACCCGACCCCGATTTCGTTTAATGCATTTTTGAAATGAAAACTTATTTAGGCGCGTTAGGCATTTTTGAGATGGGAAAAAACCATTGAATTCGCGACACTGTCATGTAATGTAACGTAACGTAATGTAACGTAACCATTGATGTAGCTGATATTAATTTAAAATAATTTAAAAAAAGAACACTTTTTGAGATGGGAAAAACCATGTTAGATAATGTAGGTAATGTATATACTCGTAAATATGTACTTTCCTGACGATTCAAAAAATACACACGTAATTGTTCAAGTTTTCACTTCTGTCGGCACTCCCGGAGTGCCACTGTTTTTTTTTCTTCTACGAATTATATACACAAACCTTCCTCGCTTAACGTTTAGAAAATCGTATCAAAATCCGTTTTGTGGTTCAGATGAAGTTAGCGAAGAAAAAGAGGGAGGAGAACATCGACCCCTTGCTACGTACGGATGTAGGTATTTTTGTTTTCTGCATATTATATACACAAATCTTCCTCGTTTATTGCTCTTTGTGTTAGTGAAAACCATAACAAAATCCATTGGGTGATTTAGAAGAAGTTAGAGGAGAAACAGACAGACGCGAATAATAACTTCATCCTTACCTACATATTTTATAAAACAAAATCCCCCGCCGCGTCTGTGTCCTGTCTGTATATACTCGTATGTTCGCTATTTTCAATCGGTTTTCACTAATAGAAACAGCGTTAAACAAATAAGGATTTTATATATAATTTGCAGAAAAAAATTGCACCCGTGCGACAGCCGAGGCGAGTCGCTAGTTTATAATATGTATATATATATTTATATGTATATATAAATATCGTTTGTGTATGTAATCCAAAAAAATATCTAAAAGCCACGCGACAATTTCTATTTAAAATACACTAAAATAAGTAGCTATATTAAAAATCTTCGAAACGCAAAATAGGTATGGTTTTACATGTGTCGTAGATATATCAATCCTCAAATATTTTCAGATAATCGATAACGTAGACATAAATGCCAGGTATATGTATTTACTACCTAATTGGCTACAGCACGCTGGACATGCCAGTTTCTAATTAAAGTCATGTTCGTTACTCTAAAGGCGGATATGAGCTCCAATAGTGGATTAAATTTTATGCTAACTTCATTTCGCCAACTACACAGGTAGGTTCCACTAAAACCGATTAGTAGAGTAAAGTCAATTCATTTCGATAAAACGTATTTTACTAACATTTTATGTATAAGTAAATTCTAAAATAATAAAGTTTGATACAGTCCAGGAACGGCGTCGTAAAAAAGAGCGAAATCTACATGAGATGGCGTAATTTTCTTAGTAGTCTGGTTCTTATTCTAGAAAAAGAAACTTTTTTTTTTCTAGATACAATATTTTCCGAGTTATTCTGTCCGAAACGCACAAACTTTCGTATTTTCGACCGTTTTAGCCTTTATCTCACTAACCGTTCCAGTTATAATATTTAATGTCAAGTATCAATTATCCAATGTCAACTATATTATTTCTAGTATTATATTATATATAAATTTTGTCATTAAAGAAATCATGAATGGTCTAGTAAACCCTTTCGACACTGTCTTTAGATTATTTTTAAAGTCTCCTACAATATGTTCAAGTTTAAAAACCGTTTTCTAGATGTAAAATGAAAAGTGTAGACACCACGTATTAAACCTTTATATCCAAAAATTATCAACAAAAAATCCGATTATTTCATTGTAGGAAAAAGAATAGAACTGCTTCTGATAGATTGTGACCTCAATCTGACCTTTATATTAATATCAAGTGCCATCAATAAATATCTCAGTCGTCAGTCAGTATATTAAGCGAACAAATCTATTTTTGTTTCAAAATTGGACTGACTTCAACTACGAGAAACGTATTCAAAAAAGATGCTAGAATAAAAAAGTTTTATTTCCCCCGAGTTTTATCCATTTTCCTTTCAGAGTTCGTTTAACTGTCCAAGGTCCGTTATACGGTCCGCCTAATAGTTAAACTTGAGTCATTCGAATTTAAATCTGAAATGTTTAAAAAAGGGAACAAAAAATTTTAAATAATATTCTCCACAAGCTACCAATTTAAAATATTGCTCGGAGTGTCTAAATTTCTGATTGCGTCGTTCTTTTCTTTCGTTTTACTTGGCTCTTGCGGTTTGTGTAACAATGTTTTGGCTTGAAACTTGTCTGAAAAAGAATATTTTATACCAGTTGAAAAAACTACAGTTTTATAACATGTCGTAGGTATTTAGAAAGGAAGTTTGGTGATAACGCATAAATGTTGGGGTTCTATTTCCATTTTACGATTGCGAAGGTAGAGGCGGTGGTCGTAAATGCGCGTACTCATAGTTTACGAGGAATGTTCGATGAGATCTCCTGAGGATAGTCATCAAAACTTACATACTTAAGTGAAACAATACACACTAATGTTCATCTGATTTCCTTTCTAGAGGTAACAAATGAATGACGCAGCTTGAATTTCCAATAATTTCTTACATAAATTCTTATAATGTTTTTGTATAGTTATACTTCTGTATATACCTAATACCTCCAATGTATTTCAGGAAAGTATCTTAAATATAAATTTAAGGTGTCGAGTAGTGGTATCAAATAATATCAGTAATAATATTAATCAAGTCCAATACAAAGCAAAGGCCAAGGGCCCCTGAGAGAATCCGCCCAAAATTGAAAACATCGGATTTCTCTTTGTGCGACTGCCGCCGGCCTTTTAGAATACCTACTCGTAAATTTTGTCGAGCGTAATACAAAATACAGCTCATTAAATTTGTAAATGTAACATATGGGCAACAAATATATTTCCATGGTAATAATAGATCGCGCAGTAAATTACGAGTTAATAAATTTAAATTACGAGTAAATCTAACCAAATAGGTACTTATAGGTACAGGATGTCCCGTAATTAATAGATAACTTTGGAATCCAAGATAGGTCTAGTCGTGACTTCTCTGTAACCAGATTTTTGCTTTGGTAAAAGTTAGATGGATTTCGAGTTTTTTGCATTTTTTTTTTTTTTTTGAAATACCCTTTGTCACTTATTTAGGTACATGCCGTTTCAACAAAAGACTGAATATTTTCAAACTGTTATCTGTTAAAAAAGTTTTAAGAGTGGTATTATTGAACGATATTAAGTACTTTTCAATAACTTAAAAAATTCTCAAAAAAAAAACTTTGGACGAAATACAATACATCCCGTGTCGTGTAACTTGAAGATTTTTGAGTAAATATTAACAAACAATCGCTTCATAATTTCATTGAAACTACCGACAGAACCTATAAGAAAGAAAATTCGAGGGAACAGCTTGTGGTCCATGGTCAGATAGAGGGCAGACGCCCAAGAGTTAGATCGCCTACCCGCTGGACAGACCTAATAATCCATCCTTCGGGGTAACACATCAGTCATTCGTTTCTCTGAAATTTTGATGAATTATAATAATAATATATACATAATAAATAAATAATAAATAAATAAATATCTTCACACATTCCACACAGCACCATCTAGTTCCACACTAAGCATCTATAGGCTTGTATTATGGATACCAGACTAAATAATTACTTTTTTTTTGTAAATACAACATATTATAGATACAAACATCCATGACTCAGGTACAAAGGTCAAATGTTAAACATATAAACATTTGCCCCAAGCGGGATTCGAACCGCGACCGTTTGGTTAATAGTTAGGGTTACTAAGCACTAGACCAAACGTGTCGTCAATAAATATTAACAATAAAATCAGCAACTCGATCTACTGTGGTACAGTGTGCTCTTGACGCTCTACCAACTACTACCAAAAGACATAAGTGAAAAAGGGCACTAGGGACGACCACGACCACTCTAACAAGAGTATGCGACTTTAATAGTGTAGACAAAACAGACAAAAAGCTCGCATTTAATAAACTATAGAATATATATACCAAATATATACTTGCTTTTAAAGTTATTCACGGTTACATAGTGATATAAAATTATTTATGAGAACCAAGCGAAAGGTTTAAAAACATTTACACGTGTATTATCACCACAAGTCCTTTGCAAACAGAGGCACAAAGCGGCTTTAATTATATCCCCCTGTTTTACTATGAAATTAAGTGAATTTTAAACAGCAAACAAAAGTTCTTTGGACGCTGATGTTAAATTTTATAATAATTAAATGTATTTAATATTTGTTCCTTGCTATCAGTTATAGGTCGGGAAAAAGTTTTTTGTATTTTATATAAGTACATATTCAAGATATTTTTTGGCATGATTTGTTTAAATTTGATTATAATATATGTGCCATTTTGTTTAATTTGTTTAACTTGTTTAATTAAGTAGGTGTTTAGTGACATAATCCTGTTGCTGTAAAATTTTCGACAGTTTTGATTGATCAAAAAAGTGCGACAAATAGTTTTGACAGTACTCTCTTGATGCTAACGCTACCTAAAGAATAAAATCTGAAGGTGCATGGTCAGGTTATATGGTGGATGCATTAACGTTTCCCAACCAAACTATCTCAATATTTGCTGAGTGGCTTAAAGATATGTGTGATCTGGCGTTAACATGGTGAAAAACATCCTTTCTGTTGATCAATTCCGACCGTGTTTTTTCTATTTCTTGCTTTAGTCTCATCAGCTGTTGGCAGTTGAGAAACCGAATCGATTGTTTTGCCCGGCGGTAAAAGCTCATAATGAGCAATGCCTTCCAATCCCACTATACATACGAGTAGCGCCTCACCTCATTACTAGTTAATCCGGGTTTCGCTATAGTCTGTGGAGCTTCACTGCCCTTTGACCATCATCTTTTTCTCACGTTCTTTTCGTAGGTAATCCACTTTTCATCACCAGTAATCAATCTTTTCGAAAACGGTTCATATAACATAAAATACTTAGAGAATCGGAAATGTTCTATAAACACATAAACGTTCCTCGTTTATCGTTCTTTCCTTTAGTGAAAATCGAATTAAAATTATTTGTATTCTTTTTAAATTTTATTTAAAATTTATTAATATATATATATATATATGGATATTTATTTATTTTACTAATGTTTCGTAAATTATTTACTTAAAAAGGATCAAATTATAATAAAAAAACAAAATGAAAACAATAAACCTTGTGCTCTGTCAGGTCTCAGTCGCGCAAGTGCAATAAATAAGGTATACCCAAGTTGTTCTCTCTAAACTTAATCCTTTTTGTATGTTGCGTGGTTACGCTACGTGGTATTACTCGTTTCCCCGGCAAAGTGATATTAAACCCCGTAAAGGTAAGCAAGGACTCATATTAATAACAAAAGCAAAGTATGGTAGTAAGTAATCATTTGTAGAAATCTTTTGTAAGGTAGGAGTGGCGAAGCTAAAGGGCATTGCAAAATCTTGCAACCCACCCCTACCGTCCTCTACAAACATTGTATGAGCGCCTTGTAACCCGATTCGAACTAAACTCTGCTGCCTTGTATTTTCTCAACAAGTAAGCGTAGCATATATTTTACCAGTCTACGAATTTATTTTATTTATCATTTAGATTCGAATTTTAAAAAATATCATATTGCAGTCAGAAAACTTAGTAAAATTTTGTTAGGAAAAACTTATAGTGGCAATATAAATAGAAAAGCCTGTGTGGCGGCAGTAACCACCCGCTTGCAGAAGGAAGTGTGTGAAATAACAGCTTGTGTCCTTTGTATTTCGGTGAGTGAGTAAGTAATGCCAAACCTCTTTTCCCTATCTCTTCCTAATCGCTTATCGATTAATCGGCTACTTCTATTATATTTCTTTTTACCATATTTTACACAATATTTAATAAGAAAAATATTCCAAATCTTTTCGGTTGTCTCCGAAAAGCTACAAAAACTTATTGTGCAATATTGCACCTTAATTCATAGCTTATTATATTTTGCGCCCATTTTAGTAAAAGTCATCGAAATAATATATTATCTTTGCAAGGTAAAAGTTGTGTTCCTGCTGAGGTTAGTCCTTGTCTTAAAAATACTTGACGTGCGTAGTAGAGCTTCGTAGATCGATGAAGACGCTACGTGTGCTACGAAGAGGGCCATTAGCATTTACTACAAAGTTCTACGAAATCGTAGAATGTGTTTCGTAGAAATTCGAATCATTGTGTTTAGTCTATATTTAGGGCAACATTTTTTACTTTGACTATGGTGTTCCATTTCTTCATACTTCATACATTGAGATGTGTCTATAGACATAACAGTGTTCAAATTCGCTCTGATTCTAAATGCTTTGAGAGGCTTTGAGATGCTTTGATGCTTTTTGAGACGTTACGTGAGCTTAGAAGTGTTAGCAGAGCTTAGAAGTGTTAGCGATATGACGTAGATAGATAAGACCAAATATTCCGGTCGCTCTTGGTCGAACGTGCCCATACATGTGCTTTAAGAAATTGTAAAAGTTATTCTTTAAAACACATATATGGGCATAGGGCATATGTATATATAATAGTTTATATATTATACATATGTATATAAGCTATTGTATCATTGCAATAGGACTTTCAAAAATGTGAATGTCAATTTTTATTGCTGAGACATTCAATTCAATGTCATGAAATCGAAATATTATTACTTTTTAGTACCGATACCTCTAAGTTATTTCACTAAGCGCCATAAAATTCCTCTTAATTTGCAAAGTACACTCCTAGATTTGTTTCAACTCGAATATTAGTACCTAATCTACTTTAATAAAGTTACCTGAAATATGTCACATTTATACATTCATATATATAAAGGTGTAACCAGTAAACTAGAATAATCCAACAAAAGCGCGAAAGCGCCATTAAGCGCAAGAATGGGAAGCTTTATACAATGTTCCAAATTTCATGATAGAACTAAGATACTCAAAGTGCTTTGTTGCTCTTTGCACCAAGACACAAAATATAGCTGCTTACTCGTATTTGTAACACTATAATCATTGATTCACCTTTATTGAAATGTATTCTTTTTTCAATTTAAATTGATACATTTTTCATACAGAGATGTTTTTTTTTTTTTTTCATCCATACAAAATGTCAACAAATTATTTTCAAATCAACAGCTGAAGTATAAGTACGTGACGTAAGTGCACATAAGATAGTCGTTGTTGATTTGATGTTCACATTGTAGAAGAACATTAGTTTCGTAAACAAAGGCCTAATACTTTTAAAAACGGGGTGTATCTGTGTGTCTGTCTATGGTATCATAGCTCCCAAACTGACCAGCTAGATTGACCAGTTTTGATCCGGTTTTATTTTCTGAAAGCTGACATGATCGAAATTTTTCTTAGTTATAATCAATCGATTTTCTAGTTGACGTAGGAATCTCGCTAACTTCCACAGGTTCGATTGATATGAAATTTGATATACTGTTACTTCGGTGGTATTTCCATGACAAGATAACCTTGATCTGATGCTCCAACACCAATTACTCTGCGGGACACTAAACTCTTCGGCAAATTACAGCAGATATAGCGTATCTGAGTTCAATAGAAAGTCGGGGGTTAGTTTTTAATTTTAATTATAGCTTGTTTAATTAAATGTGTGCAGTGAAAGAACACTACAGTTTACAAACACAATGCTACCTTTAAATGCATTGTTCTATTATGAAGTGGTCAATAAAGGCAAAAGTGCTGCAAATGTTTCTCGTACAACTAGATACTAAAAATAACAAAAACTAACAGCTATTTACTTTGGACTTGTTCGAGGAGTACATAATACACTGAGGACACTTCAACATGAAATAAAATTTATGCGTTTATTTATACGTATGTGGTGTCAATGTAAATAGCAAATTTACACGTTGGAATAAGTGTCTTTCATTTCTTTTTTGTATTTTTTTAGTTATCTCTTTTTATTTGTAAAGGTGCAACTAAATTATATAACATGTTATAAAACTTTAGTGTTATACATTATTTTATTCATGTATAGCAAATAAAAAAAAAATTCTACTTTTGTTTCTCAACATAGTCAGTCTCCTTTCATCACTATACATTTAGTCCAGCGAAATTCTAACTTTTTCGAAGATTTATCGAACACAAAACGGGCCTCTGCTGCGGCAATAACTTCCTCGTTTGCAATCCGAATGGTAGTTAAGTCATAGATATCCAAAGTGGTCTATGTAAACGAAAAAAGAATTAGAGGTCCCAATGAGATGTAAACGTGGTACCACAATAGTAAATCTCATACATACACAGATTACTTATTGTATTATGTGTTTTTAAGTTCTATCTACACCTTTTTATAGTTAGAGATAATTCAAAAATACATATGAAGTTGATGAATTCATTAAAATGCAATATTAGCTAACCCAAACATGAAAAACATACCAAGCGGTCTGTGAGACAAAAATGTTTGGGGATCACTGGTTTAGGGCGTTCAAACAGACAAACAAATTCTTCGGCTTTATTGTAGTAGTATAGATATTACAAAAGGAAATTCATACCATCGAGATACAGAAACGATTCATTTTCCTGCACAAATTAACATATCTAGAAAGTTTTGGGGCCGCAAATAAACATTGAGATTAATTTTGCACTTTTAACCCTTAGAAAGTCAGGACTAATGCGAAAAGTTTTTTGAATTGATTATGAAACAAGACCCGAAAGCGACTTTATTGTATAAGTCAAAGTTATGCCTCTGATAAAGCTCCCCGAAGCATACTTCGGTCGGTGATTAAGTTTTGCGGATATAATTCGATATTGGGAACCCTTGTAACCAAGTTTGTGAATTAGGACAATCTGCCGCACGTCAACAGCCAACGGCCAATAGTTGCCATCATAAAACACCTATTCTATATTCAATTTTTTTTTATTTAATACAAATTGCGATATAGTGCGACTGTCAACAACGCCTACAACTAAATCTACTTACTTAAAGTATACTATATGCAAAAGTTCAATACATCATATACAGCAGGTGGGACTTGTTTTAAAAAAAATGTTAGAAGGTTTGAGAAAGGCACGAGTGAAAAAGAAGGCTTACTTTTAAATCATAATTTACAAATGGAAAATCAAGCAATTTCTATTTATTTATTTATTTATTTTAAATGAAAACTTACAGTGATATTTATACTTTATACAAAAATTTAGTTAATAACTAAATGACAGATTAATTTGACACTGTTTACAAGTTTCCGCATATCATCATGCCCATGAAGATCATCATGTCCAAAATAAGCAACACAAAACATAAATCAAAAATAAATATAAGTAATATATTAATATTATGTAAGTAGAAAAGATTCATTAACCTTCATGTTGAAAATGAATTGCAATTCAGCCTATGCTGCAGTTTAAGCTCGTTTTCAGCTAAATTCAAGGGGGTTTCAGCATACTAAATAAGACATAAAAACCAACAAGAAATTCAACTCCGAACAGACACTAAAAAGAAACGACCAAGTAGAGCGCGGAATATGTCATAACCCATGAAAGTGCGCAATGCATTGCACTACGGTAGAGTGCAACAAACGAAATCGAGTTCATAGTCCTACCTGTCACCGAATCTCTCTACCATAGCAATCGGAGGTGATAGTTTGTATAAGAATCAGACAACATACGGTGGGATAATTATTAGTAATATTAGGAAATTATATTTGGCACACACTAAGATTCACAGTAAAAAATTACATCCCGGACAAAGCCGAGAGCGGGTCACTATATAAATACAGTCGAGCAGACATAGATTCCTTTGAATATATCTCGGAAGCGAAAGGAGACACGGAATAAATGAAGCAAAAGCTACTTACCCGTGAATGTGGCGGTCGTGATGTGTTCGGCTAGGTCGGGGCGGGCCGGCGGGCCGCCGCCCGCATGCTATCAGCTTGCTGGTACAACCATGTCTCTCGCGCGCGCCTCCACTCACCGCCCAACACCTGTCGGCACATTCACATATGAACTTAGGGAGTAACTACAATTATTCACCTCCTTTCACGTTTCGCTGGACGATTTTGGTTATATTTAGAAAGTTATGGGCTATTAGTTGATCCAGGCTATTAGGAAGCTATGGGGGAGGCATATGTCTAGCAGTGGACGTCCTACGTCCTTTAACTCAATTTTAAAGATATTATCAGCGGCGTAGCTTACCCTTGGTGGGCCTTGTATAAATTTTTTTGACGCATTCGGTAAGCCCAAATGGAGGGTAATTTTTTTACAAAAAAACAAGAAAGGTCACATGATTTTAGAAGCATAATGCACTTTAAACTCTTAAATGCTGAACTCGTAGGCCGAAAGCTAAACTAAAATTTAAGTCTGATTTTAGTCCGGTGATCAAATATAATTCGGCGGTAGCTAAACGCCCCTGAATCTATACTAATATTATATATGCGAAAGTATTATGGGATGTATACTTTGTAACTCTTTCACGCAAAAACTACTGAAACGATCACCATGAAATTTTGCATGAAATATGGAAACCAAAAAGGACATAGGGTACCTTTCATCCAGAAAAAAGGACTATTCCCGAGGGATAAATAAAAAATAAAAAACTAACGCCTGGCCAAAACGTTATAGCAACACGAGGTCAAGCGTTATATTGCTTATTTTAAACTTCAACGCGGACGAAGTCGCGAGCACCAGCTAGTTCGTTATAAAAATAACTTAAGACAAGGGTCTTTGTTCCGTCCTAAAAGCTTTAATTTGACGAGTAAATTAAACAGCAATAATTTTAGGAACTATTGTTCTGCCCAATATTTTCTTATTATCAAACTCAAAAGATTTTAAGTAACAAATTATTTTTTTATAATAAACGTCTACCTTAAATAGTCTGCTTACTAAAGGGTAAAGTTATGAATATTCAGAGGCAGTACTTATACCAGTGATTTGTGTAAATACAAAATCTCTGTTGCAGTCGTCTCATCAGCAATTTGTTTACGAATAAGAGAACAATCTGAACCGCTTTTTGACATGGGCATGTATAAGAAGTGCCCCCGATTGCGGACATAATATATCCACAGACCATTGTACCATATTGTATGTAGTACCATAATTATGTAGCACCTTGTTTTAATTTCTCGTTTCTCTCTGTCTAAATGAATAGCTTATGATAGTTTTTTAATGAGTGAAATTATAAAATGGAACAGTGTTTAAGAGGTAGGTGAATTTGCCAGTCAGTAAGGTCATACTAAGCATATTATTCTGTTGTATACCAATGTTGACTGACCGTACCATCCATACGGTCTGTTGGTAATCTCACGAGATTCACGCGCTGGCTTATAGAGGTTCACTGTAAATGAACTTTGACCGCCGCCGGTATGCTCTCATCCACCAATATAATTACATGTACTAGCGGTGATATTGGATATAATGAAGCAATATTGCACGAGAAACTCTGTAGCTTGAACTATTGTATGGTTTTGTTATTTGTTATCTCTCATTAAAAAAATATTACTCGTTTGCCTGCAATCAAAAATGGACCCTATTTCTTTAATTTACAGGCACTAATTTCGTTAGACGCTTATACCTATAATCGTTCTCGTATTCGTAGTTCGTCGACAAATACCACGTTCTAACGACTGCTGTGTTTGCAAATGTTAATAACCATATTTGCATTAAGCACAGTTAAGCTTGTCCACAGTTGTCCAACAGTTAAGCTTTTCCAACAATTCGCAATCACATGAGAAGCTTGGCTCCTGTTCTATAAATGGACACGATCTAAAACAGAACTAACTGAGCCATCGACGGATCAATATTTTCTTAATACGCCACTGACTTCTTGCACCACGGTCTATTTATACTGTGAAACAATAATAACTTCGAGGAGAGAAAAAAATAATACTTGTGCTCGTCCAGTAGGTATATAGGACAATAAATTATATGGACAAATATACTGCTTATAGAATAGAATAGAATAGAATAGAATAGGGGCGACTCCATGTTGAAGTGAAAATTCACCAGAAGGGGAAACGGACCTAAAATATTTAATCCACACTCCTTAGTCATTACATACCTACATACTCTTTACAAGTCGCCGAGTGGGCAGACCTCGTAGGTCGACGAGAATATGCTAAGCTGGATGGTCTCACGTGTAACTTGACTTTCTTAGGAGGTAGGTCTATGTCCCGTAATAGATATAGGCGGATGTAGGCGGTTGCCTATACGCCTTTTTTAATGTTCCTCGGTCCCTAGAATGCTTCAGAGCTATAATAAAATATTTTACAACCCGAACCTGGATGTTCACTTTGACCAAATCAATAAACACAAGAAGATTCTTGCTGAAATGCAATTTTTTCATGGAAAGCGTCGTATTTATTTTTGTTAAAAAAAAAGGATTTTTCCCCTCCTCCCCTGTCTTCCATCTTAACACTGACGATGTGCAATCAGTTATTATGTACGCTTACGTACATAATGCCATAGCGTACATAATGACTACCTACGTAGGTTGTGTACCCTATTACATAAGAAGAACTAATTCACTTTTGTACAACGACTTAGCTAATTGATATCTTAGATAATCAAATGGTACTAATGTTTTAGAAGACTAACAAACCTCAATACCGATAATCTTGTAAGTTTCTCTACATGAGTCAAGGGCAAGACCATTTAAATATTTGATTTCTCTTCCTTTGTCTCGTAGGCGAATGTACACACAGAGCGATTATAGCTTAGATTGTTAGGACTATTATTATTCATTGATGTATTTTATATGATTGTGGAGTTCTTTATCATAGGATTCCTCGTATTTTAGTATTCAGAATCGAGCGGTGGCGGTCTATTTATCACTATTTGTCTCTATTTGTCAGTAGCCACCTAGTTACCATCATCTAGTGGACCGTCCTTGGCTACAGGAGGCCGTAACGTATATAACCAAAAAAATTGTAAAATGTTATCCACAATCAGATTATTGCATCTAAAAACATGCTTTTGTTTCTTTTGTAAAAAAATATTTACCTCATTGGCGCTTCACCACAGTTAGGTAGAAGGATCCCTTGATAAAATTTGATACAGGGTGCATCTAGGGTAAGCTACGCCACTCGTCAGTGGTCTTCGGTGGTAGACACTTTGGGGGCAATATTTCGAATCGCGCACCAAATTTGTAATGCATGAAACGGTAACCAAACTTGTCATCGCATCGCAGAATGTCAACGCTATCCAATTTCAAAATTACATTTATCTTTCCTTTTATTCTCTTGAGATGCAGGCAGTTTTTATCTAAGAAAATGAATCGAAGCGATATCTTACATCGTCCTTTATCCTATAACCTGTCAGGGTCGCCAGCAAAATTGAATCCCCCCGAGTATTTCTTGTGTTTACAAAAGGCTGTAGCCACCTTGTCATAGTGGACAGTCAGCCTGCCGGTCAGCTTCAATTTAAATATTCTAATCGTAAAAAATACTCGGTACTGGGCAGATCTAAGTGTTCTTCTCAAGATAATTATTCCGTCAAATTTCAAGGCTAGCAAAGCCTCAAGGCACGGCCTTTATATGCTATGCTATGCTACAAAAATATGCTTATTCTTATTAGGTACATTATACAATAAATAAAAATGTTTTTCAACTTTTTTCTTTAGAGCACATTTAATACGTATCTGAAAATATATGAGCAAAGTAAAGCATATGAAAAAGTACATAGGTATGAATAAAGGGTATATACATAAGTATGGGAAAAAGATTACTTGTTATGTCAGCTATGTCTATATGGAAATCACATAACAAGTGAAGTGACACTGTTTTGTATTTGTATCAAATATGTTATCTATATACAAGAAAAATAAAAGATGAAATGTATTTCGCTAGTAAAGCTCAGGGTGTACTTACACACAAATGGGATTTCCACATAGCTCAGAGGAAGTGAATTTCTCTACGGTGCTCCTAAAAGCTTTCCTACACGTGCCTAAATACATTTAGCGTAGTGTAGCTTCACACATACCTATAGGTATACAATTCACAGTAGTATATTTCTACATTATATATAATATAGCTTCACACATATTTATGTTATTGAAAATTCAATCTATATTTAAGCACTGGTCAAATGTATTCAGAGACTGCATTACATACTTATTATAATGATTTTTTTTTATATAAATAAAAATTGTCATATTAGTGATTTCGATATAAATGCACTTTGTACTTGTACTTTGTTCCCATAGTGACACAATTATATGTTTTTTATTTTTTCTGTCTGTCATTCTGTTTGTTGGTTTTTCCGGGATAATACTCCAAAATCTTAATCGAATTTAAAGGCGATTTCATTTCCAGGTAGAACAGTATTAAAGAATATATTTTTTACTGACTAGAAAATAAAAAATATATACGCGATCAAAGATGCGAACGATCAGTATTTAACAATAAAGCAAGTAGGCAAAAAAGAGGTTGTGTCAAATTGAAAACATAATATTTACTTTAAGTCTTCGACCGATATAAAAAAAAATTGCCCTCCCTAAGCTTTACAAAATTTTGACACTCGTTAAGAAGTTCTTTGTTAAAAACAAAGAATCAAATTTTAGGTACATATGAATAAATCAATTTTAAAAAAAGTAATAAACAATATTTGAAATTAACTACGTTATAAACAATATTGTAACAAACGGAAAAATTACAATATTGATTTTTGTAACAATGTCTTGAGATTCAATGTCAAACTTACTGGCATTGAAACGACACCTGTTACTTTGATAAAAATTATGCACTTACGAGTGAAATGGACATTTATTCGTAAAGGCATACCATATAAACAACTGAATTGTTTTCTAAAAATTTAAAAAAAACTAAACCACATACTACACCACAGGACACCTGAGACAACAGCGCACGTGCACGTCTTTAAACCAATTGAATAAAGTTTAAAATGCGATTCTCTAAACCGAAAGGATTCCTCGTCACAAGGAAACGTTCAGTGTTAATGCTTTAAATCATGCGAAGAACTATACACGCAACGCACCCACTTACACATGGGTTCACGGCTGCAGCTCCCTTACATCGCGCCACAATCGCCGGTTCGGTGAGCGTTTGCACTGGACACAGAACACATGTACTGTAAAGATATCGCCGGACCGATTGGCAGAGAGCAGAAGATGTATGAGTCAAGGGCGTTGTTCTGTGGGTGGACGCGGTTAACGCGGCGGTCGCGACGGCACGCGGCAGGTGAAGCACGGTCCTTACGCGGTGCGGTGCGAAACGAGCGCTCGCACGGGCCAGCGCCGACACACGACACAGCCTCCGTCGCAATGGCGAAGCGGCCGGGTTCACGCAAGCGCTCTCAATTCAGCATCCCGAATACCGACGATGACCTGCGAAATCTCACGACTGGGGGGTGAACAAACCCCGTATAGCGTCTCCTTCTAGCACAGTAGTGATCTTAAAAAAGATTTAGAATTTCTATTTCGCGGTGTGACCGCTGAATCGTTTTAGACAGTTACCCCGCACGCTAAATATTGGACGAATGCTGAAGTTAAAATTATAAATTGATTCTAAATATTGAAAATTATACGGAACATTTGCATTAAAATCTACATTTATTAGACAAAGGTTGAGCACAGTATTTCTTGAGTCTAAATAAGTACATATATACTCGTAACTAAGTACGCTTATATCACTAGTTAAAAAATGAAAATTATTTTCTTGAGTCTATAAATAGACATTACCTATAACTGAATATTATATTTACAATAGCTTCATCTCAGCCGCGGGACGTCCCACTGCTGGATTCAGGACTCCCTCATAATTTTCCTAAAGGACTGGTCAGAAGCAACCTGGATCCACCGTCGACCCGCGGCCCTTATCAGGTCGTCTGTCAACCTTGTGGATGGACGTCCTGCGCTGCGATTGTCGGTCCGTGGCCTCCACTCGAGAACCTAACGACTCCACAGCGGCTGTCAACTCTCCGTACTGAGTCCTGCCCACTGCCGCTTCAACTTACTGAACTGCTGGCTTATGTCGGTAACTTATTTCAGATTCAATCTCGCAGTGTAACCCCGAGCATAGCCCACTCCATAGCTCGTTGAGCGACGTTACGAGGCCCATAATTAGAGTCCACATTTCAACGCCGTAATTATGTTATCACTGGCACATTGGTCGGAAACTTTTGTTTTGTGCCTTGTTTAATAAGATTGAGATCATTCCAGCAAATATGTAAAAGAATCTCGTGTATTTCTCACCGTTTTTATCGTCACTAGATAGTTTTAGTTTGTATTTAAGAAATAGTTTAAAAAATCCACAACGACTCTATAATATCACTGTTTTTTTGCCACTAACATGCACCACTATTTAAGTAGTGTAGTCAGGGGTAATGAATCGGTTCTACGGACGCGTAGACAATGGCTACGAATTCGTATAGTGATTGATCGCTGTACCAAAAATTAATAGAGATCAGGGAAATTGATTCTGGTAGCTTTATAAATCATTAAATTATATTTAGCCTAGCAACGTTTATAATTGTAGAGCGAAATTATCGACTTCGATATTTGATCCTGAGACGGTTTATCACACTTCCATTGAATCAATATGCGTTTCCTGCAAGGCTCTCATATATATAGCCCTCGTCCCAGCTTCATACGAGTACCATTGTTATAAACGCATTTATATAAATAAAAGAGAAGGGACAGTTTAAGTATAGGAGAATAAATTATGGCATCCCTTATTTACGAACCAAAACACAACCATTCTTCTAGCTAAAAGTGTGGTGTTACTGCCTTCACACATGCTGCCCAGTTTATAACCGCGGAAGCAGTACTCCACTACAAGTCTGTAGGTACACATTTTTGTCGCTAACCAAAGGTCTATTTAGACAATACCCTTTCAGATTGTGGTTTCCCATTGAAGATTACTTACTCTACTAGACAACAAAATGTAGCGTCAAAGAAAATCTCATCTAAAGCAACCTACGTAAGGTAAATACCTAACTTAAGGTTATGAAAAGTCACATAAGACGGGCTTAAAGTTTTTAAGTTAACCCCTGCCGATAACTTAAACAAAGAACTCATGACACCGAATAGTAAAGAAGGTAATATCACAGAGTAAATAATACTTAACTGACTAAGTGCTGTTTACTCTGTGAGTCTATGGTAATACTAACTACACTTGGTCGAGATTCGAGTATTTGTTGTCATAGTCGAAGTATTATGTCCATTAAATATAAATAAAAAACATAATTATATACGTTCATCTGATAAAAATAAATTTATTTCAATTTGTGAGGTAATAACAACATAATTTAAATAAATAACTACACATTTTTACAAACAAACGCGAGGCAAACTATATTCAATGGTATCATCACAGTCTAGGAACGTAACACCACTTTTGTGTTTGTATTTCACGGACATTTCAAAAGCATCACAATCATTAGTGAGTTTATCAAAGAAATAACTTGTATTTACTTTTGAGTGAAAAGAGTGATTCGATACGTTTGAAGGAAAATCAAATCTCTTTTGTATCGGACTGGCGTTGGGTGTCGAACAATTGTTCTGGAAATTTCTGCGACAAAAAGATTTTCGTGGCGTCGAATCTTTCTCAAAAATAAGTTTCATTATGTTATTGTCCAAGTGAGTTGTTTTCGTAATAGGCGCTTCACTAACAATTCCGTCAACTATTGCCGATAATTCGCTATCACTGATACTATTAGCACTGACTTCAAGCATTCCCAATAGATTACTGGAATCACGGCTCGAACGAGCAACATTGTTGGAATAATTTTTAAACTTTCCAAAACAACTTCGCAACAAACTCGATTTTCGTTTCTTCTTTGCTATAAAACTGTCCATTGTTTTCTGATTTTTATTCCTTATTTTTCTTTTCAACTTATTTACACTTACACTTACATTAGCTTTATTACTAATATTATGTCCTATCTCATTAACGGACAAGTCTAGATTTTTAATAGAACTACTAAGTTTATCAATTCCTTCATCCACTAAATTCTTGATCTTTCTTTTATATTTTCTTTTGGGTTTTTCGGACTCAGTGCAAATTTTCTTTCGCCCTTTATATTTCTTTGGCTTTACTGGTTTCTTAATAGACTCTTCGTAATTCTCTACCAGCTCTGGATAAAATTTACGCATCAAATCTTGTCTTTCGGTCGAAGTCCAAGGTTTAAGATGATCTTCGTCATCTACAAAAATATCAATGAAGTTAATTTAAATTGCAGCTGCAATAACCTTGAGGTGTTATCTGTCAGAGCTTAAATCCTGATCTAAACATCAAAGTATTCGTCTAAGATCCGAAGAGATGTTGTCCTTCACCCATCTTAACAGAGGAAAAGTTTATTTTATCAATTGTTATCTATGAGGGAATAAATTTCTTCTCTATTACACACTTAATGCTTCTCTGTCGCACATCTTTGCTTTCTTCGAATTTCAATTTCAAAGCATTGCAATAATAATTCATGAACGGATTTTACTACAGGCAACTATATACAATCGAAACTATAATTTTATAATTTGAAAATCAGAGCATGCAAAGATGTGCGACAGAGAAACATTAAGCGTACTGTGCATTGTAATAGAGAAAGATGGAGCATAGCAGTTAGTTTTTTTTTTTTTTTATTAAAGATTGATATCTTTAATAAAAAAAATATTTTAATAGGCAATCCCGATTTTTTTTCTCATAGAATATAATTCATAAAATATACTTTTCTTCTAGTAAACAGATCGGTGATATCATTACGAGAAATTAAATTAGTTTTGAAATACCTTCAAATTGATCATCAGGAATCAAACCTTCATATTGCCCGTCAATATCATTCCATACAACTTCATAGCTTGGGACACCTAAACAAAGTTATAAAATGTTTAAATTGTAACTCAATAACTGAATGTCTGACGATTTTTCCTTATGAATCCAAAACAAAACCTCAAATTAAAAAAAAAAATCTTATTATTCGTAAATCGAAATAAAAATCTAGTTTACAATATTACTGACCTCTGGGGTGTCTTTTCTTATTTATCTTAACAGGTTTAATGGTTCTACTGGGAACGTGAGTTTGGAGATGCCATCTAGTTAACAGCGGCAGAAACTTTTCAACGCAATACCTTTCCGACCAATCCAACTTTTTAGTCATTAGTTTCTAAAATATCAAAATAAAAATATTGAACTCATTGTATTGTACTTTAGGGTAAATGATTATTTATAAATTTCTTTCTTTATTATCACATGGCCTCCAATAGAGACAATGTCACATTACAATGTCGGCAATAGATAAATAAAATGTCAAGTGTCAGAGCCAAGGACAAGAATGATTCTCTTAATTTTCGGCGGCGCATCGCTGCAAGGCTCGATCTCATGTCTTAATGTTATTTTAATTTAAATAATAATACTTACTATAAACTGAATAAGTTTTGGAGTGCTAGTATTTATCGAAACATTCAAATCAATGTTCTCAGAAGTTCTATGCAAGAATTCATCCATAATATTGGTTTCGGGAAATGGAAGTTGAGACGAAAGGGCTCGACTGCGTAATGATAGTTCTCGTTTAACTTCAGCCAATTTTGATCTAAAAAATAACATCAGATTATGTCAGAATATTTTGTAATCAATTTATTTATGGCATAATTCAAATAAAAATTACCTACCTACGTGATAGATAGTGTTAGTAATCAAAAAAAAGTTTTAACTTTATGAAAAATATTTAAAATGAATAATGTCAAATTATTGGAATTTTTTATTACGAAGTCGAATTCATCATTAGAAAAAATAAATAAAATTATCATCACGTTGACTTTGTGGATGAATTATTTAATTTATGAATCCTAGAACTCCTAAAGTTGAATTTTTCTCTTCACTAGCCGGTGCCCGTTACTTCGTCCGCGTTGAAAAAGAAAATATATGAGTAACTAGCGGGCCACCCTCGGCTTGTGTTTCTATTAGAATTGCCAATCATAATGTCAAAAAAAAAACATTTTGTAAACAATATACAAAGCTTAGGCGATGTCCTAACTGCGTCATCGTGCGATGGTTTCGTTTTACCATAGAGTAAATAGTACTTAACCAGTAACTCTATGGTTTTACGCATACAATTACTACTCAACACAAAATGGCGGCGGGCCGAGTGGAGCGAGCCGAGTGAGTGCATATACTATGTTTTTTAGAACTTGTCGACAATGTAAACAAACACGTTAGACTTTATTTCTCCATTTCTCAAGGAGTACCGACTCATATGACAATCAAACTGACTCATATGGCAAATCCAATATATGTATTCTTAATACCCACTCACTCGGCTCGCTCCTCGCGGCCCGTCGCCATTTTGTGTTGAGTAGTCATTGTATGCGTAATACGAAACCATCGCACGATGGGCTCGTACGATCGTGGCCAATTAAGACGCCCACGTTACTTACTTGTGGCCGGTGTCTTGACAACCACGCCGAGTGGTGCACACGGGACATCCGTTCCTCGAGTGAGAGCGTCCTGCGTGTCCGCAGCGATCGCAACGTCCCCGAACGCCCGCCCAATGCGACTGCTCCTCATAGTGCTCACGCTTTTCCACCCACGACACGAGTCTTAAAAGACAAATAAAATCGTCAACCACACAAATTAATCATCCGCAATTACAATTTATAGGTAGAAAATCCTTCAAAATTGACGTATCTAAACGCATTGGTATAGAAACAATCCATTATACGATTCTGACAAATTTGTGCTAATGAGGAAAAGCTAAGCCACTGAACGAAAATAGAAAATACCTGGATATGGCGTCTTTTTCTGCAACAGTATGTAAGAAAGAGACAACAGTATTAATGGAGGAACCACAAACGCCAATCCCATAATCACAGCCGCATAGGAGCGCTAAAGCCACCATCTTGTTTCGACCAAAACCTGATAAAAACAAAAACTAATATTTAATACATAGAAAATAGGCCTATTTAAAAATCACGGCAGCGATTTTCATTTTTCAGCTATGATTTTCAGATGATTTTCAGCGAGCGTCCATGAGGATTTTCCCCAACGTTTAAAAAAAGGATAGTGTATTCACAATCCTAGATCAACATCTTGAGCAATATTTTAGAACAATATGTGGATTTAAAAAGAGAATTTTCTTTTATTTTTCTTATTATTAATAGGTTTGCTCTTGGCCAGCATCTAGCCGTGGAGGAAAGACGAGGCCGACGATAGAGTGAGCTAACCCATAAAATGCCTATTGACTAGAATTTTAAAAAGATGATTTTTTAAATACGTGAAAACGATTTATCATGAATGACCCTCGATGTTTGATACGTACCATTGTGTTTGAACATTTTATCGGCGTCATAGCAGTCTATGGAGCCCTGCAAGGCGCCTCCGCCAGCTGCGCTTGACACACTGAAATTGCGATACACGCGTCTTGCGCCGTAAGCAAAACAATCAGAATCCTGCGAAACGACTGCATCTACTAGCTGCAAGAGAATATAAAAAAATATCTAAAAATATATACAGGCTTTTAATCTCATTTAATAATTACCATTTACCATATTATAATTACCGCAATCATTAGTTACCATTAATGAAAATAAAATAATGAAATTAATTAAACTTAACTGTATTTTTTTTTAATAATATACTAACCCCTTGTCTATTTAAATCTGCACATGTTGCTTCTGCCTCCCCCTTGCCTTTAACACAAACTACCCCCATACTTTTCAAAAGGCTTTCACACTGAAAATAAAACATTCCTATTACATAATCCATAACAAAAACAAAAGCAAGTTCAAAGACACCATAGTATTTGTCCTAAGTAAGTAAATATAAACCAAAAAATTCAGTTTCTGCCTACTTATAGATAATATTTCTAAGCATTAAAATAAATGGACTCACCATGGACCATGGATATTTTCACTTAAGCTTCCAGTTAAAAAACTTTAAAATTAAGAGAAAAAACATAGCTTAGTAGTCTTATTAGAACAAAATATCTTACTTCCATGTGAACATTTCTAAACCTTTTTCTTGCTACATCAGGTTTTTTATTATTATTTTTACTAGCTTCAGAGTGGAATGGTGCTCCACGAAATTGTATGGCGTTACGGTTTGCCATAACATCTTTTTTTAATTCTGGTGCATCACCTTCAAGAACAAAAATAGGATTTACTTCGGCTAGTAACAAGTAAATTGTTCTAAAGAACAGGTTTCTGAAACAAATATTTCAAGTTTTAATGATAATTCGTATTATGATTAATGTTCCCTTAATGTTTATGTTACCTATTACATGTAAATAAAAGTAAGCACCTTACCTTAAGTACAGCTTTGGCTGAATATGGTAATCTGTAACATTTTGACTATCGCAAATCCACCCTGAAAGGTCTATAGCTACTGTTTCTCCTCTTATCTGAAAATACAGAAGGTAACAATAATTTGTAAGTACTTACAAATTTTTTGAAACTAAGAAAACTTATTTATATAAAAGCATCTTTAATTGTTCTTATAACATTATACTTACCTATTCATTGATGCAAGTATTTTAGAGATAATTAGTGAATAAAAAAAAATACCTCATGCAAAGACTTCTTTTCGCTATACGGAGCCAGTACAGTCCATAGTCCTCTTATTCCCATTTTTTAAATTTATATGTAAACTATACGATTTATATTTTGTTGGTTTATAGAAATTACTACCTTAATTCATTCATTATTTAATTTAATTATTAGGATACGATGATTTATAACCAAAACATATTATGAAATTATAGGAAATCACTATTTTTATAAATTTTGTAGATTTTCCAACTTGAAAATTTTAAAAAGTTGCGAAAAAGTAGAGTAAACAATAACTAGTACACACACAACTATTATGAACTATGGATAACTGTATGCGTTAGAAATAAATAGTAATTTTATTTTGTTTTGTTTTATTGATAAACACTTCGGCAACAGTTCACCGACAAGATAAATAATGACATATTTATTATAATTATGTATTGTTTAGTTGTAGTAGTTTGATGAATATTGTTTGTCAAAATCGTAATTTCAAAAAATCAAATCAAACCGTTTTACAGTTCGATCTTCAGTTGACATATTTGATGCATATTTGTAATAATCAAACAAACCGTGACATTGACAGATGAACCACAGGTTCAGAGCCTGTCAGTGTAAGTAACTTCCTTCACTCACTCTCACTCGCATCACAAATTTCACAATCTCATGGAATGACTTTGGTTGCAGGGTTGCCAACGTAGGCGAATTTTCGCCATTTAGGCTACTTAGGAAGAGAAATTTGTACACTCGTACAAACCGTTTATAATTATTATTTATATATTTTTTTTAATTGGTGTGTATTATATCAGTTTTATAATATTGAAGAAATACTAATAATTATCTCATGTGTATTAAATGTTAAAATCATGCCTTATAGTAATTACGAGCCATTCTTCAGGTGACACTGATAATCTCAAATGTTTGTCTTCATGTCTTAAGTCAGTTTGTACCAGATGCAACAATTCATAAAATGTAGATCCTTGACATTCGCAGGTAGGAACGAATTTTTTTGGATAATTTTTTATTCCTTTGTTAAACAACACATAGTAGTCGCTCTCTGCCAGTCGATTAATTGATAATGCTCCCAAATTCGTCGATTCTTTCCTTTTCGTCTCCTGCTTTTTCGAATTAACAAAAGCAACATCAGTGTTTCGTCGTCGGAATCCATTTGACTGTATTTTTTATCGTAAACTCGCTGCCAACACGCGACGAAAACGTTACGAATCGCCACGCGTCCGCAACGTCCTCACTTTGCAGCCGTGACGTGTTCGCGACGCATTCGCTGCGCCCCCGCTCTGCCCCGAATCCGCTCGCAAACTGCTAATATGATAACGCCCTTAGGTATTATGTAACCGAATTAAGGATGTATTAAATTGATGTGTATTCACTTTACGTTTTTTAATGATTAAAATCATATATTGAAGAACTAAATCTCAAAAGATACCATCAATGCGACAAAGTCGCTAGATGTAGGGAATTTATAACACATAGCGGGTAAAATTTTGATTCTAGCGAGAAAAAAATATTTAGGGACTTCTAGCGACATTTTATCAGTAGGTCGTGACTTAGTAAAATATTAAGCTAACTATCTGTCTATTTTTGTATTAAGCTTCTGTTTTTTTTTATTAGGTTTAAATTGACAACATTACTTTTTATTTTATTTGCTGCTATATTTTTGCGTTAGTGCTATTTTAGGCTACCTCAGTAGAATTTCGGCTACATTAGGCTACTTAAAGCTGTGAAAACGGCGACGACAGGCCTAGAGTTGTTGGCAACACTGGTTGACGACGTAGTTTATTTTGAATTTTCATCCATAATAATAATAAGTATATATCAGACGTTTTTAATGAAATGATAATTAATGATAAGATTGTATAATGAAGTACAATATGGTAGGCAGTTATCACAAAGCGGCGGTGGGCGTGAAGAGGCCGGTCTTTACTTACTGTCAATAAAAAAAATTGAAGATAACAAGTACTACATTACACAGATTTTACTTAAACTGATAATATGAATCGAATAAATAAAATTTGGTAAGTGTAAACTCGTTTGATAATATAAATTCATATAGAATTTTATCATTCAAATGTTAATGTTACTAGAGAGTGAAATACTTTCTGATCTTTAGCACTTACTTTATAATTGTTGTATGTATAAAAGGCTATAATAAGCAAAATGTAATAAGTATGTGTATTAATATTCCAAATAAATTACATGTTAACATTTAAACAATAAGTTAAATTAAATTAACCAAGTTTGAACCACTACTAATGTAGGAATTCATGTGTGATCAGCACTGAATTATGGTGCCACTGACCTATTGAGGAAGACATCAATAATGCTTGATGCCTTCCTCATATCATTTTCACTATAGTACTTGAAACAGTATATCTGTTTCACTGTCCACTGTACTTTGTAGGAGTTACATTGTATGTAGTTTTCAATTACATAAAGTGATCAAGTTCTAGGGTAATATCACATTAGGATGCTTGTAATATAATATGTAAGTAAATAAGTTATTAATATAGTTATGGATAATTTTGTTAATTAAGAAACCGTATATAACTGATCAACTCTAGTTAATATAATAATCAGTTCTATGGAAAAACACATCACTTTGTCTAATATTTCATAATAAAATATATTAAACTGTTTTAGTTTATAAAGAATTTAAATCTAAGATAGGCCTAAGAGCATTCAATTTCATGTTATGGATTTCAAATAATGATTTCTTGATGTAATTTGCAATAGTGCTAGTGGTGGAAAACATTTTGAGGAAAATTTTATGTAATATAGGCCTGTTACAGAATGATTTAATAACTTTCAATATATTTATTGTTATTTTTACAGTAACATAGCAGTCTTACAAACTTTAAGAAGACATGTCCACATAAATAAGTATAAAAATGAAATACAAAGAAGGAACATAGATAAAGTTTTAATAGCTAATAGAGGGGAGATAGCATGCAGAGTAATGAGGACAGCAAAGAAACTGGGAATAAGAACTGTAGCAGTGTATTCAGATCCAGATAAAAATGCAATGCATGTGGAAATGGTATGAAATTTTGGAAATGTAAAAATAAAGATACAATGCTTGTCAATAGTTACGGTGTCAATGTTATGTCAGGAGTTATATCGCCTTACATTTTTTGTCAGGCATTATATCTTTTATTTGAGTTTACTCCTTAAGAATCGATTTGCATATATATGTAAGCCCGGAGCTTGACAGCGCTGTGCTCGCAAGATCACTGCGGTAGAGGTGGGCATTTCAAACCATAAATAGTTTCAATAACTATGTATCGGTGCAATACCTAAAACCCGGTATTGAATTTAAGAAGAACTATGTATCAAGTAAAACTATGTATTGGTACAGTTTTGTGTAAATAACGAGGCAAGCGTAAGATACATGTACTTTAGTTAGTCTGTGGATTCTGTGGTAGTGTAGCACCGGTACAATATCTAAAGTTATAGACAATGGAGGTTGTAGAGGTAAGGAGAAATATTTCTGTGCAAGTGTGCATCTAAGTGTCCGTAGAAAGGCGTTAAGGGTTGCGCTAGTGTAGCAAGAGTGTATAAAAATAATTTTAATATGTTGATTTATTAAAAAAATTATAACAGTAAGAAATCATTCATTGAGTAAATATTTGATAAAAAATTATTCTACATACCGATGGTCGAAGATAGGATAGAGACTGAGGTGTATTATTTTGTTTATTTTTCATTTTGCGCCCGCTTGGACAATTTCTCACAGCACAAATTTTCACCATTATTATTTTATTATTTTAAAAAGTTTTAAAAAGAAGGAAAGATCATTTCATTTGGCATAAGAAAATCAAGAAAAAATACAATTATATATATATTTTTTAATTTATTTATATCATAACTCATAACAACACATAAATAATCGCGCGTCCCATTACTCTCGCTCACATATTGGAAACGTTGTTTTCAAATAAATTAAATGCTCAGTTTCAATTCAATCAACCGTTACCGTTACACACTAAAAAGACCTTATTCGGCAATCAACAGTTTCAACCGCAACGCACTAGAAAAACTTTATCCTCCAATACCTACATATATTTTAAAATACATAGTTTCAAAACCCGGTATTGGGTGGCGATAAATAGTTTCGTTTTGATACAGCACCTCTACACTGCGGTGAAGTCGGTCCCGAGACGATAAATTACCGCTGAGTCGTGAGCTCGCCCGACATGATTTCGAATTCGGAGTAATAATAATAATAATGTTTACGATTTGCCCACACGCCATGCAATCTGCGGAGCTATCTAGGGGGTTCCCCACCACTGCCCCAATATTGCCACCGATTGCAGGGACGTATGTGGGGGGCCTTTTAAAAAAAGAACAATGTTCTTTCGGCGTGTTCGAATTGTAAAAAATTAAATTTTATAATCGTTCGTAAGGAATAAACTCCACTCGTGTGTCGGAGCTGACACACACAAATTTTTTTTAGCTAGTATTAAATATTTAAGTTCAATAATAGGAACAATATCAAGAACATAATGAATTATCCAACACTGCCATTACAATAAGCACACTCAAAACAGTTCAGCTTTTCTGAAAAGTAATATAACTTTTTATTATGTTTTAGGCTGATGAAGCATATCATATTGGTCCAGCACCATCTACTCAAAGTTATCTGAATGCCTCAAAAATATTAGAAGTGGCAAAGAAATCTAACAGTCAAGCAATACACCCTGGATACGGTTTCCTCTCAGAAAATGTAGAGTTCTGTGAAAAATGTGCAAAAGAGGATATCATTTTTATTGGACCCCCTCCATCTGCTATTAGAGATATGGGAATTAAAAGGTTTAAAAAATAATGTCTAAAAGTATTAAACACTATTCATTCAATTGAATTAATGAAAAAACTTTGCACACAGACTTACACCTATTTTAGATATTTTTACTAGACTATATTACTATATTATTAAAATCTTGAAAATACTATTATAGTCCCATGACTAACCTTTTTAATATTATAAATGCGAAGGTTTGTGAATATAGATGTTTTTCATGCAAAAACTGCTGAACGGATTTGGATGAAATTTTGCACAAAGATAGTTTATTATACGTAGGACACTTTTTGTCCTGAAAAAATGTTAGGTTCTAGAGGGATCGTCTAAAAATATTACAAAATTCGACGCCACCGTCGTAACAACGATGAAGAAAAAAATCTGTTAATAAAAATTCCCTCTAATTATTATTGTTTATAGAGATACAAAATTATGAAATAAATTAAATTATATTTACATGAATGGTATTTTGCATGTTATAGTACATCAAAAGCAATAATGTCAAATGCTGGTGTGCCCATAGTGAGAGGATACCATGGGGAAGAACAATCAATAGAAAAGTTGAAAGATGAAGCGCAAAGGATCGGTTTTCCACTTATGATCAAAGCTGTTAGAGGAGGTGGTGGGAAGGTGAGTTACCCAAACTATTATGTATTTTTAGTGTAAGATAGTCTATCTTTCTGTCTGCTGTTTCACTCAATTATAAATAAGTTACAACTTTTTCTCTCCTATTAACTTACATGTATGTGTATAAAGTTACAGGTAAGTTATGGGGGAGGCCTATGTCCAGCAGTGGACGTCCTGCGATGTCCTGTGATGATGATGATGATGATGTGTATAAATGCTTACGCTTTTCTGCTAAATCCTCGCATTTAATAAAATATGATATAATGCTGTATAAAATATGCTAAGAATCTGTTATATGTAAAATTTGCTCTCTTGTTAAAATAATAAATAAACTAAACTATTAAATTTTTATGCTTAAAAGACAAATAAGTTTACGTTTAACAACTAAGTTTCAAACAAAATTTTTAAAATAAATAAATCTCAAAAGTACACTTTTTGCACATAGCAATGTTTGATTTGACAACAACGCGGTATTGTGTGTGTTTGCCAGTTTTTAATTTTTGAATACTTTATGATCATGGTTTTTGTAAGAATAAAATAGGTGTAAGTGGTAGGCTGGTGGTAGGTATTTATGACAAAAAAAATGCCATAAATACCTTTTAGTCTACTGGTATTTTAATCATAGATATCTCCACTGCAGATAAGTTGTGCTGTTATCTATCATTTTACTCTTTTTGTAATGTGTTATGATTTTTAATAATTTTTCCCTATGAATAATTAAGTTATTTTTATTAATATTTTCAGGGTATGAGAATAGCAATGACCGAAGAAGAGTTCTTACCACAACTAGAATCTGCTAAAAGAGAATCATTAAAAGCCTTTGGAGATGATAATATGCTTTTGGAACAATATATTACAGACCCCAGACATGTTGAAGTGCAGGTTAATTTTGTTTGCTTACATAACGTTTATATGTATATATAAACTATGTAATACTTATGAAGTGTAATAAATGACACGCCTATTTGCAGGTATTTGCTGATATGCATGGCAATGTAGTACACCTACATGAAAGAGATTGTTCGGTGCAGAGGCGTCACCAAAAAATTATTGAGGAAGCACCAGCGGTATGTACAAACAGATTCTTTGAGAAATGAAAAATATAATAACAATACTGTTAGAATCAAAGAGATATGCAGACCAATTAAAAAGAGCAAGTTTTCTCTGTTTCTATTGTTTAATACTATCGGATTTTTATGCCTAATTAATATAAATTGAAAATAAATTAAAAAAACAATTAAAATGAACAACCAGGCATAAGGAATCGGCTAAAGTCCCTTGAAAAGTGTACAGAACATCGAATAATATTATTTGACCATAGAACAATTAGCATCGTATTACAGAAAATACGGAATACAACCGTGAAATAACAGCATATTATTATGTGCTGTTGTGTTTTGGTGAGTGAGTAAGGAATGCCAGATCCCATTACCCCATCCCTTCCTTATCCCTTACCCTTGATCGTTCTATGGTCGGCAGCGCACTTGCAGCACCTGTGGCGTTGCTTGTGTTTATAGGTGACGGTAGCCACCTACCGTCAAGTGGACCGTCAGCCTGTCTGTCGTTGTTAACATAAGAAAAGAATTTTTGAACTTCAGCCAGGGCTATCGGAAGAGACGCGGAGACAGTTAGGTGAGGCCGCAGTGCGCGCGGCACAAGCGGTGGGCTACGTGGGAGCGGGCACAGTGGAGTTCATACTGCACCGGGTCACCCACGACTTCCACTTCATGGAGATGAACACACGCTTGCAAGTCGAACATCCCATCACTGAAATGATCACGGGTATACACGACTCATCACTATTGTACTTGCTCTGAAACTATAGTACTTACTGGTTGAAACTGGAGTAGGTAGCATCGCGCTTCATTCATGATGACGTTTGAATTTATTTAATTTACCTACTACAAATTTTATTGATTCCGTATTTTACGCTCACAGAAAATGTGCGCGTGAAATATAATACATCGTGTTTGTAATTCGCGTCAATTTTCGACCGTGAAAAGGAACGGTTCATATAACGTCATACACACCGTGCTTACAGTGCAAATAGTATAATCATAGCGTTATGGTATATCCAAAGTGAGGTTGTTCTTCACTCATCTATTTACCAGTCGAAAATTATAACATATATTTTATTAATTAACTATGAGAAAATAGATCGTTTTGTTGTATATTAAAATATGTTCATGGATATTCTTATTAAAAAAAAAACTTGCTGCTATGCGGCATTCTTCTCTAATACACTGCACAATACGCTTAATGCTTTTCTGTCGCATATCTTTGCTTGCGCCTATTTTCAAATTGAAATAGGTTTGGTTATAAATAACTCTGGAAAAATTTAAGATTTTTCGATAAAATTTCAACTCCGAACGAAACCGGGAATTCGATAAGAAATTAAAATGTTCGTCTGTCAGGTACTGATCTGGTAGAATGGCAGCTACGTATAGCTGCAGGTGAACCGTTGCCTGTGAGTCAGGAGGAAATCGTGAGGAGAGGACACGCCGTAGAGTGCCGCATATACGCGGAAGAACCTGCCGCCGGTTTCTTACCTCGCGCCGGTACTCTTCATCGTCTCACACAGCCCACTGCCGAGGAGAATGTTCGGGTGAGTTATACTTTTATTGTATACTAGCTTCTTTCGCGTAACTTTATAAAATGTAGCCTATCTTACTCGGTGATAATGTAGCTTTCTATAGGTAAGAGACTTTTTAAAATCGGTCCAGTAGTTTTTTAGTTTATTCAATACACACAAAAATACAAATTGAAAAATTCTTTTTCACCTATAAACAACTACATTATCAGCGAGTAACGTAGGCTATATTTTATAAAGTTACTCGGAAGAAGTCAGTCGCGGAGTGATTTCTTTAAATTTGGTTCCTAGTGGTACATTATGTCGCCTTAGTCTATTCAATGCCACTTCTCCTATTCTTCTAAGATCAGCAGCCAATTCATTGACATATTCATTTAATCTTTTATACTGTTTTTAAATATATTCACGGTACATACAGATATAAAGATCCATTGGTGTGAGTCTGTTGCTTAAAAAATATGGTATTTTAAGCTTTGCTCTGATGATTTTGTTTTTATTTTAAAACCTTTACGAATCTCAATATTGCTGTTGCATGCAGTGTGGCCCAACAGTTGAATCCCGTACGTCCGTATTAGTGATGTGCCGGATATCCGTATCCGCGGATATCTGAGGGAGAAGAAAGATCTGTATCCGTATCCGTTACTTTTTGGCGGATCTTTTTACGGATCTTTTACCTTATTAATTTTTAATTCATAGATGAAATTATATATATAGGTGATTAGGTAGCAATGAAAAACTATTTAATTCCATTCAGTTTATTTTTTATTTCTTACTTAAAATAAGAAACATTTGGCACCTTTATAATGCAAGCGTCAAATGGCGGGCGTTAACTATCGTTTCAAGGTCACGCGCACCGACACCGATTGAGTAAGAAAGATAAGATTCGTATCCGTATCCGTATCCATATCCGCGGATCTTGACACCAAATATCCGTATCTACTTTTTTAACGATCCAGCACATCACTAGTCCGTATATAACAGCCTCAGTATGGATTATATTTACTGGCTCCAAAAGTATATGAATCAAGAAATAAAAAAAAATATTATTTATTCATATAGTTCTTAAAAACCAGTTCTTAAAAAGATTGTTATGTGTTTCCAGGTTGAAACTGGTGTGAGGGAAGGACAAGAGGTCTCTGTACACTACGATCCAATGATAGCAAAGCTGGTAGTATGGGGACGTGATAGGAACGAAGCGCTTGCCAAAACTAGGGCAAAACTGACAGAGTATCAGGTAAGAAAAACTATCTTTATACGACCGTTAAAATGTTTAAACAAAGAAGTGTTTCTATTAGTGATGTAACGAATGCCAGTTTTTGAGTATTCGCGAATGCGAATATGGATATTCGTATCACTAGTTTCAATATACAAAATTGTTTATTTTACAGGTGGCTGGTTTAGAGACCAATGTAAATTTCTTGTTGCGTCTGAGCAGTGCCAAGTCATTTGTATCGGGCGATGTTCATACGGCCTTCATACCGCAACACGAGAAGGAATTATTCCCAGAATCAGACTCGACCTTGTCCGACGAGCGCGCTATACAAACGGTTCTTGGATATGTAAGATTCTCTTCATATGTTTTTCCTATTTCATATACAGATTCAACATTTATTTTTAAATGTTTAATAGCTTTTTTAATATTTTCATAGAAAATTTTAATTTTTACAAAATCTAATTACGTTCAATTTTGCTCAAAACATTTTTTGGTTAGATTTTTGGTCAAAAAATTGTGACAAATAGTCACAGTCTTCTCTAGATGTCAATCGTCGATACTTAAACAGTTCTAAAGAGAGAAAAACAAATAGAAATCTAAGGTTGCAAATTCTTGGCTAAATGTTGAAAACATTACTACCTCCCAACCAACATGCCTCAATTTTTGCTGAGTTACCAAATATGTGTGGTCTATCGTTCTAGTGGAATACCACACCCTTTCTGTTTATTAATTCCAGTCGTTTAGTCTAAATTTCTAGCTATAATCTCGTCAGGTTTTAGCATTAGAAAATACTCTCCCGATTACATACACTAGTGATCAATGACATCAAAATAAATCCTGACGCATAAGCAATCAACTACATAACTGCTTTTGCGTCTTAGGCTACCGTATAATGTGTTTTTCAAAAATAAGATTAATTATCTCTTGTTGTGTTTGCAGGTACTTAAAAGTCAAGTCCACAATGTTGCCAACGAAAATTGGAAAGGGATCTATCTCTCGGCGGATGCATGGCGACCAAACTATCAGTTGCAAAAAACTTTGACATTAAAACATAAGAACAAAGGTAAGTGCTACATATAATACCATACATACATACAACCTCATTTATTAAAAAAAAAATCGCAAGTAACAACAGAATCTGATAGTATATTAGTTCACGAAATAAATAACATTGATTAAAAGGATGCAATATTACTTTTCAGACGTAAAAGTAACAGTCGAACAAGACAGTGTACCTCACAGCTACAAAGTACGCGTGAACGATGGCAATTGGTACCAAGTTGAGGCCAAGTTGAGGCAAACAGAACGCGGCACTCGTCTGCACACCGTCCTCGATGGCAAGAGAAGTGACCTCGGACTATTAACCTACGACAATCAAGTTCACATTTACGATGAGGTCGGTTTTAGTATTAAAAATATATTTTATAAAAAATTGCAGACTGGTTTGAATTGAATTCAATAGTAGTTGTACGTTAGATAAATTAAAAAACACTATTATATTATTTTTCAGTTATGAACAAGTAAATGTTTCCAAAATTATTAGTTATATTATTAGTAAATTTAAAATTTTAGTACATAGTTCGTTGTTTATTGTTAACTTTTTTTAAATCTCTTCCTCAAAAATACAAATAACCCTTTATGACCCCATTACAAAGAACGTAAACTCCAAAAAGTAAATAAACTTGATTTCCAGCTTGGTCAAACAGCCGTGGAGCTTCCTCGGCCGAAATACGCAAGCACAAGTGCTGATGGTGCGACGGCAAACGCGGACAGTGCCTGTTCGCCTACTCCCGGTGTGTTGGAGAGGATACTCGTCAACGCCGGAGAAAAAGTAAGTCGGCTCAACGTCCTTAAAAAAAATGACACTTCAATATTAAACGCCACTGTCACTTCATTATTGAGCGTGACTTGACGGTCATTCGTGATCAGTGCATTTTCCCCATCCCAAAAGTACCCAACGTGCCTAAGATCCATCTTATGTGTGGCAATTTATTCTTATTTATAGAAATAACATTTCATTTTAAAAAAACTTGTTGAAAATAAAAACATATAAAATTAATAATGGACTTACAAAATAAGATGATCTCAAATTGTAAACTTTTTTGAATAGGAACAGTTTTGTTATACTATGTTTTATTTTTAATAAACAGGTTGTTAAAGGCCAGCCACTATTCGTAGTGATTGCAATGAAAATGGAGTATGTGGTCCGTTCTCCGCGCGACGGTGTGATTGCAGCCGTCGCTGACGTGAAACCAGGAGTGGCCGTTGGCAAAGGAGCTCAAATAGTGCAACTGCAGGAGATGTAAACAATGAGAAATCTTAAAGCCACGACATTTAATCAACAAAAGTGTTTACAAACTTATTTTCGTAACTGCTTACGAAGACGTAAAAAAAATGAAATTTGCCAAGCGATACCTTTGATGGAAATGTGGGTATATTTCTTAGTTTTAGAAAAAGTGTTTACTAGACTGTTGGTAAAAGGTTCGCAATGCATTTATAGTTTATTTTTGATACATTTTCTTATTTTTTCTAAGGCTGCAATACAAATACTGAGAGTAGTTGTAAAATATAAGAAACTTAGGGTGATATAACCAAAAATATATTTTTATATTATATATATTATGTTATTGTGTGTACAAATGTTGATTTTTAAGAAATAAAACGGATGAAAAATGTTTCTTTAGTTTATTTTATTCAAATTATACACCACTTAAGAGGGTAAGTATTTCCAACATGTGTGGAATAGTTTGATGCTGTAGATATCTATCATTTACATCCAACATTTAATTGCACCACTCGATAGCTAAGGACCGGCGCTGACTTGTATGTCACAACACAGCAAGGGATTTTTTCCTAAACATATTTTGAACATTATTTTAGCAGTCGGACTCCTTGACATGCCGCGACATGCTGAAGGTCGCTTGGTATTGAACCAGAAATAAAGTAAATCATTGAGTAAACTGTTAAAAGATTCATTGATTGAAATTGCCTATAATTTCATCGTCAATAAAGATGAAATCGTGGATATTAACACGCTGCAATTTTAAGGACTGATTGGAAATCCAATCATCATTTCTTATAAAATTTAATTGTACCACGTTATTAATGGTTCATTCACATGCTTTTGACTGTGTGTGCTTGTGCTCGTGCTAGACTGCGATCGAGATATTGTGCTCTCGGAAAATTTAATCTTCTCATATTCCAGAAATTAACATTTCTGTAAAGTGAGATGATGGTAATTCTCGAAAATATTGAAAGTAAAAATTCAAAAACGCCGCTATAAATTTTGGGTGGGCAAGCAATAGATAGCGCTAGTCCCCTTTTGTTTGTATGGCGTCGACTTCAATCGACATACAGGACAGGTCAATGAATGGCATGCATTCTTCTTCTTGTCAACACTTATAGTGTTCTGTGATCTTCAATTTAAAGTTTGACAGCAAACAGACTTAACAGCTAGACTGTGGTTGATGGTGGTTCGCACATTGTGGTTTTCAAACATTTCGAACACAACTTTCATGTTTTAAGTTTTAAAGTAAAAAAATATACAAGATTTGTTTCTATTATATCCTTTATATTTATTTAATTAAATTCCTGTTATCTAATGCCTATATAAACTATTTTATTAATCGAAGTAAATGGATTTTGCTCGAAAACAATTACAAAAATATGGTTGGACAGAAGGTAATTATTGTCAATATTTATGATGTTTTAAGGATGCTAAATAATGGTTAGTCGATTTGGGTTCAATGTTTTCTTACTCACGGTTTTTCTATTGATTGGTTGTGTTATAAATCTATGTGTACACACAACATAACCTCATTCATATTTTTTTTTCTAAATTGTCTAAAGATATTGTGAAGATTCCTAATCTCTTGCCATATCCTTTGATAGTGTGGAGACTATTATTTTCTGTAAAAGTAGTTTAATGCTTAACTTAAATACGAAATATTTTTGAATGAATCTGTATAATTTTTTTTGTCTATTATATAAAAACTAAAATAAAAGCTATGGAAAGTAGTCAAGGCGTTTCACAGTCATTTGGGCAGCACATCTGGCGGCAGTAACCATCTTCTTACAGGAGACTATTGTGAAATAACATTATGTTGTGTTTCAGTGAGTGAGTAGGTAAGGGATGCTAGACCATTTCCCTATACATTCCTATTCCTTATCTAGTCGGCAGCACACTTGTAGCACACGTGGCGTTGTTTGTGTTACAGGCGACAGACATGTCATCAGGGATTAGGATATTAACTCTGACCTGCCTTCCTAATCCCTTAATTCTACTATGGTCAGCAGTACTTTTTTTTTACACATGTTAAAACAAATGAATTTATCACCATTCTAAATAAATAAAATCAAATATATTTGAAGTCTAACGGTTCAGGGTAGTCTGCAACTTTTTTATTTTGTTTTTACAGGAAAAGGTCTGGGGAAACATGAAAATGGTATTTCTGAAGCCTTAAAGCCGAAGTTGAAACGCAGCGTTACTGGTATAGGTCATGACGCCGCCGCAGACTTCACTGAACATTGGTGGAGTGCTTTATATGACAAGGCTGCTTCTAATGTTCAGGTTTGTTCTGTATAATTTATTCTGCGAAAACTTATAATAACTTATTATTTATAAGGTGTAAACTTGAAGCAATAAATCCAGTGGGTACACTCTTGACAAGACAGAGGTTCAAGTCCAGTAGTCCTGCACTTCTCCCACAGGGATGCCAAAGCCAATTTTCCTATTTACAGATTGTTTACTGCTTATCTTTTATCCTGTCAGAATCATCTTTATCTATCTGCTCTGCTTTGCAACATAAAAAAGGCGTCTATTGAGTCAAGAGATTCTTAAAATTTTGTGAATGATTGTTTAATTTTGTGTTATTATTTTGATTAAAGCAACTACAGAAATTTATTGAATATATGTTTCTGAAGATATGTAAAAACAAATGAGTTCTGGCATTCATTAGTTTGCTTACATAAAAGCACGGATGCGGTTATTTTACATTAAGTCTTATGTGAAAGGGTCATGATGTACTGTACAATATACAAATGTGTGTAAATCAATTTGTGTAATATTTCATTACATATTCAGGTGGAAGAAAAAAATGGCACAAAGAAAATAAGTACAAAAGATAGTGAAGAATTTGAAATAACAAGTAGTACGTGGAAGATCAAGAGGAAAAAGAAGAATGTAAAAAATGAACAGTATGCAGATTACTTTGTGAAGAAGGCAGTTTTAAGTAATGGAGGTTCAAAGACAGAGAAGATTGGAGAATCAGATTCAGAAGGAGAAGTTGAGAAGAAAGATGTTTTCAAAATGACAGATGAAGAGCTATTCATCGCTTGTGGAGGAAGAACAGCACATAAGTGAGTTTTTTCTACTATTTTTTATTTGGCATATTAGGTGACTCAACATAATTATACAGATGGGACATCACCTTTTTGTGGAGTAAATGTGACCTGCGTAGATTTGGTTACGCTAGGCTCGATTCTCCACCTCTGAAGCCAGTTGTCTATTTAATATTTGAAAAGGTTTTTTTTGTATTTTTAAGTGTTACATATTTTTGGTACATTAAATACAAGTCTGTACATTAAAAAATTTTTATAGAATAAAATTGTACACATTGTACTTATGTCAGACTGTTAGTACAAAATTATTCTTATGTTATAATGTATTTATTTTCTTATTTCAGAGGAGCGCGACACGGTCTCAAGGCTCTTGGAAAATTAGCAAGAATAGAGCGACAAGAGAATATGCTTTTGAATGAACCACGCTTCAAAGGATATTCACATAAGAAAGTCAATAAGAAAGAAATCAAACTAGACAGTGTTGTGGAAGATCTAAATAGTGATGAAGAAGTTGATGTGAAGGTGAAGCATAAAAAGAAAGATAAAAAGAAATATTGCAGCAATATTCCCGATGCCCAAATTAATATTGAAACATCAAGTTCAGAACCTTTGACAAAAAAGAAAAAACAAAAGAAAGCCCACAAAAACAGCGCAGAAGATATGGATCTTGAACAGGTAAATCTGGGTGAAAATGCAATAGAAAATATTTGTGCAGATTTACCGAAAATTAAATCTAAAAAGAAAAAAAGAAAAGAAAACCTTGCATTGATGGAATGTGAAACCGATACGTGTGAAATGGAACAAAGTGTTAAAATATTCAAAAAGAAAGAACTAAAGGTTTTATGATATAAATCATTTGCAACAATTTATTGAAAAATGCCAATTCCTTCCATATGCAATTGTATTTCAAACTAATCAAGTGACAGTAAATGCATGAGGTTAAATTACACTGATATACTGCAAGTTAAGCCTGAAAACAATTTTACTTAGTAACTAGGTACTGCATACAAAGTTATATTTGAGATATATAACTTTATTTTAGAATGTTATTCTAAAATAAATGAACTAATTACTATAACAAGTGTCCAGTACTCGGGGACTTCCCCCTATGTATACGTAGTACTTTTATATCAATTATTTTTTGTTAGTTTTGTAGAGTAATTTTATGGACGAAAGTTTGAAATTAAGACGTGTTATTATTAATGTATTTATTTTGTTTGCATTTTTAATTCTATGCACATGTGTTGTTTGATTACAAGTGTTATAAAAGTAAACATTAAAAGAATACCTATAATTTTTATTTAATTTGGGCAAGTAGGTGCCCGAATCGAACCCCGGGCCTCTGAGA
This sequence comes from Synanthedon myopaeformis, assembly GCA_944738685.1. Taxonomy (NCBI): domain Eukaryota; kingdom Metazoa; phylum Arthropoda; class Insecta; order Lepidoptera; family Sesiidae; genus Synanthedon; species Synanthedon myopaeformis. Next base: position 7,303,038 of record OX122918.1, on the reverse strand, counting down.
CGTTAGGCAAGCACCAGCGTAATATTAAATATATATCTATTATTTTTTTGGTTGTGGTGGAGGTTGCCGCTGTCGGGGTTGTGGCGGGTCCTGTCTCTGTCGCGGTTGTGGCGGAGTGACCGCCTTGGCTCTGCAAGGCTGTGGCGGTGGTTGACGATGACGTGGCTCTGGAGGAGCTTGACGTACACGAGGTTCTGGAGGCGGTTTTCCATTTCGTGGCATCTAAAAATATACACCTATATTAACACTTGATATGCCTGGTAGAATAAATGATATTGTAAAACAACAAAAATGGCGTTGGAGTGGACACATGATCAAACAAAGCGTGAGTAAGTGGACCAAAGACATCGTAGAATGGTACCCGAGAGGATCACCTGGACAAGACCACAAACGGAGTGTGGCAAAAAATGGCAAGGGACCGCAATGAGTGGAAAACTTTGGAAGAAGCCTATGTCGCAAGACAAGTTGGAGTTGTTGGTGATAAATAACATAATTATTATATTATTTTTTTCTCTTGTTAACTTCAGCAATAAAGGCTATTTTTATTTTATTTTATTTATGCCTGGTAGGGTCCCACAGTGTCTTTAGTGTTGTTGAATAGGTATTGTAAATGCAATGTTTATAGAAATCATTGTCTGTTCCGAGATATTCTCATATGATACCTAATGGCATATTTTATAGAATACAAACTTTTTTTATTGTTATGGTGCTGCTCTCCCGCACTTTGCACCGCCTACCGTGCACTACACACCTCGCCTCGGTTTCCCGTCAATTGACGTCACATCATCTTTATATAATTTACACGATTTAGGTAAATTTTATTTAAACCTATTTTAGCAAAAAGTTATCTACTGATGAAATTATCATAACAGACGATTGTACCTATGTTATGAGTCATACTTTATAATAACCTTTAAAAAAACACAACTTGTAAACGAGATACACAGTCTAGGGTTGCTAGATAGTATGTTTTTTAGGAATTATTAAAGTAAACTAAGACTGAATGAAAGGACTAGCTGAACTCGGCCACTCTTCGCTGCAGTGTGCGCGTGGGGGGCGGGCGATACTGGAGACTGCTTATATATTTTTTTTTTCTAAAATTATAGTAGCCTAAGTTATTCCTTATAACATCAGCTACAGTGAAAATTCCATCAAAATCGGCCCAACCGTATCTGAGATTAGCCGGAACAGACAATTCTAAAAATTGTTTTTTTTTTTGTTATAAGTACCATATATGGTTTGGTTCCACAGTTCCATAGTTAAAACTAAAAATATTATAGCCAATAAATTATTCAATGGCCTACCATAACTTAAGTATAAATTGTATTATCTTTATTATTAGACTAGTTTGTAATATTTAAACTATGTATAAGTGGTAATTTTTTATTAGGTGTAAGCTATCTATTCAAACTGTTATCATGTAATAATACCTGTAAATTTCCCTAAAATAAAATAAATAAATATACGTACATGCAGTTATTTTGACATTATATATAGCTAGAAAAAAAGCTTTGTCATGGTGTCAAATAGATATAAGTAGGTAGGTTATTAAAAAATAAAAAATACTTAGGTAGATATTAAAAAATACTAATTACATGCAATGCATCATTATACAAATTAAAATGACTTGTTTTAACCGTAAAGATTAAACACTTAAAATATTTACAATATCAATATTCATTCATAAAGAGTTCAAAGACTAGACATGATCTTTTTTTGGGCAAAAAAAATCGTTCCTCACAAAAGGGACATCTGGCAACCCTCAAATAATAATGAGATAATTACGTTTTATAGATTAGATATGTGATGTGCTTACCATAAAAATAAATTTTGTTGCACCATTCACATTTTTTATAGAACTTGGAACCGAAAGCAATAAATTTTTGTGTAAGAATTTAAAAAAAAAAACAAACGAATCTTGCTTTACGCTACTGTGCTCTCAGTACAAAACAAACTAATTAAAAGCTATATACATACGTTGTCAGTCAGTCTGTCAGCCATCATGCAGTCATGCAAATGAATGCATACGTCACATCGTACTTCGTAGGTACTTCCCCAAAATGTTACCTCACTTTTTAGATATCCATGAGGCATCCTTTCATAGACTATATAATGCATAACAACGTCATTGTAATTGTGAAGTTAAGGTTTTAATAGATATATTATATTTATTAAGAAATTTCCATGTGTATCTTGGATGACGTCAATCTGCAGAAACAATCCTTTCACATACGAATACCTATCCTCGGAATTTTCAATGCTCCCCTTTTTTACCAATCTTGACAGAAGGAATCCGTGCTTCCTAGTTCCCCCGTCTACATTCTTGGTTTACTTCAATTTCTGGTTGGTTTAAATTAAACCTTTCGCTAGAGGTAGTGTTGGAGTGCCGCTTTCTCTATGGTTTCAACAATTCAAGTGATTCAAGTCCACCAATTCCATGTCACTGTCAAAGAGTATAGTAATATATAGGGAGTCACTGTTCCGTTTATATTTTGTCTTGTCAATATTCTTCTAATCTTAGAGAGTACTATATTCCTTGCTTCTAATTGAAAAAGTGTTTCATATAATAATGTATTACGTTTTAAATAAATAAGATGAGTACTGAATTTAAATAGTATATTTAATGTAAATAGCCCATCAATTGGTAGCAGAGCGTGATTTAAAAGAAAATTACGTTAAATTACGATCAAATTCGAATCGTATAGCCCTTCCGACTAGCTACAGACAAAATAGCTTACCCGGCTCCATTGCGAAACTGAGAGAATCCTAATGGCGCATCTTTTACAATATTCTCATCGACGTGCTGTTGGATTATTTATTTATATAATTTGCAGTGTGTTGTTCTGAAAATAAAAAAGTTTTTATATACTTTAAGTGATGACCTTTATTTTTGTATTGAGAGTTGCACAGCAGTAGTGTTACCATTATATAAACATTATAGTTATACTATAATATTCAATTATAAATTATAATATGTTTAATTATAGTATTTAAATTAGTCTACATATATTAATCATTAACCAATATTTGCTGCTTTCTAACACGTGCATCATTCTATGCACAACAATGATTGAAAATGAATATTTAATACATCACTTTATTTATCGATCCTTATCATAACACAAAAAGTAACCAAAACTATATAATATTACATATTATGTATTTTAAAAATATATGCGATACTATTACATTATGGTCACATTATCTTCTTTATGAGCCAACGGCATTTTTAGCAAATGGCAACATTTCCTTAAATCAATCATTCAGCGAGATGGGGACAAGAGTTGCCACACTTGCGAAGTTATTGTAAATTTACGATAACTTAAATCACTTTACAATCAAACTTAATGGTGCATCGATTAGGCATGGTGCCTATGCTGTTTCATATCTGTGATTATTTCGTTTTGAGATATATAAAAAATATCTTTAATTATTCGTCTAAGTAATCGATAATATTCACATGGCTTAATGTATTACAGTATTCATTTCATAATAGTAGAAATGAAAACTAGTCTTTTTTAGTCACGTTGAGCACTTTTCCCTATCCCAAAAGTGGCCAACATGCCTAAAAAAATATATCACTCCAACATAAAACGTCACTACTCATGACGCTGCGAGTTCAGTGTTTTTTTCCCATACCAAAAGTGCTCAACGCGCCTAAGGAAGTTTTCACTTAAATAATTTTGCCTTATAAAGATGCTGCTGAAATAAATGTATGTTTGTATAATTAACATTAACATTAATTATACATTAATGTTTTTATAGAAAACTAATCTTTAGTAAAAATAACTCAGTACTACATTATTTTCGTATTTGGCATAAAAAATATAAATATTGATAAAAATGAATGCAATAACATTAAATCATGATTTAAAAAAAATTTAATGATGGAAAATTGAATTTAATTTCTGGCAACACTAAGCGGCTTTGCAATCGGCATACGAATCAGTCATTCATTCATTCATATTGTAATAGAACTGAATAGAACAAAAAAAACTTCGAGGGAAAGAAAAGTGTTTCGGAAAGGAAAATTGATGCCTTTTCATGTGATTTTGTGAATTTGTGTTTGTGAAAAATTCATTGTAGACTGTATTTGTATAGTATTTTTGGTGCAACGTTCCCAAAAACACGTACTGCTTGGTAGTAATATGAGTAATGTTACCAACCAAAATGGAACAGGTCTAGAGCAGCAGGTCAGTACCTCATGTACATTAAGTGCTTTTGTATTGATTTTTTTTCATCCTTACATAGAAAACGTGTCATACCTGTGATAAACTAAAGAGCCGTTGCAATATTTACTAAACGTTTAATTCATGAATCAAGTTTATGTCATTAAAAAACCCTTCATCGAAAATACATTGTGCTGTACGTGTCTCGGGCATAACCAACATGGCGACCTGGCTTTCTAGATTGCCTAGTTCATTGCTAACCTTTGTTTCTCAAAAAGGAGATTGCGATAAAAATACATCAGTAATGTAATTTTCCTCTACTATGTAGTGAGGTCATTGTCACGACGTAAGTGCGTGTCATGGCGGGAGGGATATATAGGTTTCGCAATAAATTCGACCGCATTTCTTTCCTACACTATTAACCATAACAAAATATGTAATTTAGCTTTGTCTAATCATAGAACCTACACTTTTGATAATAAACAGAAAAAAATATTGTATTGTTAGCATTCTATATGTACTCTATTTCATTTGAAGGGTTTCTTGAGAGATAATCAAAAATAGTTTTTAATTTTGTTTTTCTGTTTTAATTAAATGGTGTAACGAAATTCTCTATAGTTGCTTGGGTTCATTTTATGAAATTTCACTCGAGACATGGTAACCTTTTAACCAAACTTTTCAGTGTCATTTATTATTAGTAGGCACCTATGTTACTGACAAATTATATTGAAGAAATAAAAAAAATCTAGTAAATCTTGGTATGTGTAACATGTTGCTATTTATTGTACATTTTTTTTCCCTCCACTACCCATTCTATCGAAAATGTTAAAAGGACTTAATTCCATTAACTGCCTGCACTGCAAATTATATATGATTTCTAAACTATTTCACACCATCCTCTTTCTGAATCTGATATGTCCCCTATATTGATACTTATGTTTAGCTGTTTCTCTTAGAATTTGTGAAATATTGTAGACCAGATTTTTTTGGTGTGCTGACTTATTAACTAGGCAATCATTGCCGTTCAACATTCGATATTAGCCAACATTACCAGGGCTCGACTCAAAAAGCTCCTGTGTTTGACTGTTTGAGCACCACTGATCTACACTTTCTGACAAAAAACAGAAGTCTTTTACGCTTAATACCACTCACCTCCATTGTTGTGCCAAAAACAAACTCCATGCAAATATTACGATATAAGTTTATAAATAAAAGGATTCAGCCCTGTTGGTACATATGTTTATCAAATAATTTATGTTTTAATTTCAATTCTATTTTACTTACAGCTTGCTGGTCTGGACTTGCAGCCCCAGGCTCCAAAGAGTGCTGGCCGCTACATCCCCCCGCATCAGCGCAGATTGCAGGCTGGTGCCTCTCAAGGTAATTAAAATATTTCCATTTTAAGTAATAGTCAAAATGCAAAAGACCTCCATTACATTATATTGAGATAGCAATGAATACAGCAAAATTGATCTTGAGATCTACATACTTAGGATAAATTAGTTCATCTAATTGAGTTTGCTATACATTGCTATAATTGAGGTTGCTATACATATAGTGGGGCCGGCACATTTGATTCGGCAATTTTTGTTGAACAACAAAGCTGACCCGAAGTACCTTCTACATAAATATATGTTCGACTTGCATTGGGCTTACCCAATCATCAAAATCACCCAGGTTTTGTTTAGTATCCGGCCAAGAGGCCTTTCTACTGAACGTTCAGCAAACTTAAATATCTATGGAACCTCATAACAAAGTTACACAAAATTTTCCCAGTAAAATCTATAAAACAAAAATAAACTTATTATCTCCATATAAAACTGATTGTTGGTGTGACTGGATGAGTTTGTGTATTGCAGGGGAAGAGTCTAAGCGGAGCTTAGACAGTCGTCCAAGTGATTCACGGGAGCGTCCATCATTCGGAAGTAGCTCTCGAACATACGACCGTGGTGGTCGGCGCGACGACCGCGATCGTGACCGCGACCGTGACTACGATCGCGGCTACGACTCGCGATTCCCGCGCAGAGACCGCGGTGAGATAAAACAACTAAAACATTCTAACATTTTTATCAAATTCTGGTTGAAATCCTTTGAACCATCTATGTTAATTACTGCTCTAACTTCTAACAGTCTCATGATGTTGGCAAACATCACGAGAAAGTCTTCAAGTCTGAGACTGCATATCTGGTCTGGTCATCTTGAATATTAGATATTAGATGCCAATTTTCTTTTTGTTTTGCTTACAACTAGGGTGTTTTAGGAATATTTGTATTCGAATACTTTCTCATAATAACATTTCATTAAGAAAAAGGCAAATTAAGAAGGCAAGTTTAAGTTTAAAAAATAAGTTGATCTATACGAGAATTTTATTTCATTGATAAAAAACGTAAACAAATATGACGTCGCCAGGGTTCACTGAGCTGTTTTAGAGATGGGATTTGTACAATAGGCATATCAAAGAGAGTTGACTCAGTGAGTACTCATTTAGAACTTGTTCGTACTGTTTAATGTGATGAATTTCTTGTCTTTTTACTTGTTATTTGACACAATAAAACATTAACAAAGTTTACTGTACAGTAAACTTTAGTTAGTGTTATTGTACCATTTTATTTTAAGTAATCTATTTAATTAATGCCATTTAATCAAAAATAATTTCATAAAGTGTTTTCATCTATTGTTATAAATTATGATAAACTAAAACTTTAAAAATGAATTAGAATTGTGAAATTGATAATTTATGTATGAATCAAAACCTCATGTGACTCCAAATGACTTGGGTTGTATACATGTTCCATCTCTAAAACCATAGTCATAATTTCTGTGACATCTATTGATATTGTAGGTTATGTGACGATTTTATCGAGTTTTTTTGCATTTCCCTCTGAAAATATGCAATAATTTTGGATACATATCATAAAGAATATTATGTTTAGTGAGTGTAAATGAATGTCGGGAATTGTTTGTTTACCTTTTTTATCAATAAAATAAAATTCTGTATAGTATCTTTTTCCATATTAATGACGAGATTGCAAATGACAGTATTCTAAAAATCTTATCACTGAACATCTTATCAGTGATGCATTCAAATTACATCTGGAATATTTTTCCATATTATAATACTGTTTATGTTGAAATAGATTTACTTCTAATATATATATATATATATTTTAAATTACGTAATTATAGTATACAATGTGTTAAATATTATGTAAGGTTTTTTTTTTAATTAAAACCTTTCACTAATATTTTTCCAGTATTACAAATGGTAGGTACTCATGAGTTTCCGAAATTAATATTCACTTGAGCAAGAGATTTTATTTAAACAAAGATACATGAAAAATTAACATAAAATGCACTTTAAACTTTCTATTATAAATGTTGTACCTAAAAGTATATTATTCTACAAATAAAAAATTATATATTTTTTGTATTTTAACACTGTGATATGTAGGTCATGCATATTTGAAAATCCACGTTTTGAGGTCACACATTTGCTTACAAAAGAATTCCTTTGCTCAAATGAATAGAGTAATGCTTTGGATACTCGTTATCATTATTGAAGAAGATAGACTTCTACACATAGTATGTGTAGAAGCAATAAGCGTTGAAGGGTTGCCTGCGTTAGGTCGTGAGGGTGGACAACAGAATGGCGAATCAGAGCGGTGGTCGGAGGAGAAGTGGGGCAGCGGAGGGGGCGGGGGCGGGGGCGGTGCGAGCCGCGGCCGAGAGCCAGTACGCGACGTGCGCCGCGACGAGGACTTCAAGGAGCCGCCACAGCCGCGCAACGACCGCTGGAAGGAGCCGGAACGCAACGAAAGCACCAATTCGCGCTGGGCCTCCGACGACGTGCGCCGCACCTCGTCTCGCCGCGACGAGGTATTCCTCCTATTTTTCGTTTTTATAAAAGGCACTAGGCGGACTACCCGATTTAAAGTGGAGATTGTCTATATACACAAGCAGCACCAAGGGGACTTAGGGTGTTAACACACCGATCGATCGATCCATTCTACCGTCGATCGACCATGGAGCTTTTTACCATCGATTACAATCAAATGTTTTTGATTTTTTGCGAAACAACTGGTTTAAAGGTAATAATGTGGTATATTTTAGAATTAGCTTTCATTTTTTGTCCCACTTGATAGGTTTCTGGAGATATTTTTTTCATACAAAAAAATGATGACGTCATATCTGCAAAATAACCAGGTGGTGGATATCCACCCAAGCCTAAAATAGTTACCTACTAACACTCGTACTAAACTTTCCTGAAAATAAATCTCCTTACGAAACTTCCTATAGGACTGCCCGAGTCCTGGATCCATAGTTACATCTCATGAGATGTCACAATTCACAACACCTTAATGGCTATTTGTGTATTTCAGAATGACTGGACGATCCCGTTACCTCGCGACGAGCGGCAGGAGTTGGAGTTGTTTGGCACTGGCAACACTGGGATTAACTTCTCCAAATACGAGGATATCCCGGTGGAAGCTAGCGGCGACCGCGTGCCAGATTTCATCACCAGTGTAAGATCATTATTTATAATATCTGCACATTTAAGTCAAGGTTTTCCCTCATCTAGACTCTGTTTCATTTATTAAAAACCTTTGTGTTTTGTGTTTCCAGTTTGATGATGTTAACCTGACAGAGATAATGCGGTCGAACATAAAGCTGGCTCGGTACGACAAGCCGACGCCGGTGCAGAAGTACGCGATCCCCATAGTATTGGGGCGGCGCGACGTGATGGCGTGCGCGCAGACGGGCTCCGGCAAGACGGCCGCCTTCCTCGTGCCCATCCTAAACCAGATGTACGAGGCGGGGCCCGTCAAGGGGCCCTACAGCCGCCGCAAGCAGTACCCGCTCGGCCTCGTGCTGGCGCCTACTCGCGAGCTCGCCACGCAGATCTTCGACGAGGCGCGCAAGTTCGCCTACCGCTCGCGCGTGCGTCCCTGCGTCGTGTGAGTGCCTTTTATCCTATCTCGTCAAGAATGGTTTTAAAAAGCAAATGCAGGGTGTGATTATCATCTCTTAATCCCTAAGACTAAGTACACACTACAAAGTGTCTTGTGTATTATGCCACTTGTATGTGACGTAACTCCTAGCTGAGCTCTAAGTTATAGTATAGTGGAACTCATAGTATAGTGTGACAGCCTTACCCTAATTGGTATGCGTTTACGAACAGATACGGCGGATCTCCGATTCACGAACAGTTTCGCGAGCTGGAACGCGGCTGCCACCTGCTGGTCGCCACGCCGGGTCGCCTCGTGGACATGCTGGCGCGAAACCGCCTCGCGTTGGACCATTGCCGTCACTTGGTGTTGGACGAAGCGGACCGCATGCTCGACATGGGCTTCGAGCCGCAGATCCGCAAGATAGTCGAGGGCTACAGCATGCCCAAGACGGGCGAGCGTCAGACGCTCATGTTCTCGGCCACTTTCCCGAAGCAGATCCAGGTGTTGGCGCAGGACTTCCTGCACACGTACGTGTTCTTGGCGGTGGGCCGCGTGGGCTCCACCTCGGAGAACATCACGCAGAAGGTGGTCTGGGTGGAGGAGTCGCAGAAGCGCTCGTTCCTCCTCGATCTGCTCAACGCTTCAAACCTGATGCAAAGGTCACGCCCCGAAGAAGATCAGTTGACTCTGGTCTTTGTTGAGACGAAAAAAGGTTTGTTCAACTATTGTTTCTTCAATAACCACATTCAAATTGCTAAATTAAATTGCTTAAATGAATAAAACTGCATTATGACTGTAAATACTATTATTACTATTAAACACAAACCATTATTCAAAATGTCACTGTGACTGTGATTCCGTAAGCTAGCTAAAGGAGGATTGCCAGGATTGCCCATACATTTATGATGAACACTAGTACTCCCCTCTTATGGCTATGTGTAATATACCGTTAGATAGCTTAGATATTTTTAGTTTAACAAAAGTTATCGTCGGTTTTAGTTTGTTCAGTGTTATGCTGTGCTAAACATAGCATTTTTAGCAATAGCTAAAAATAATATTTAACCATGATACATTGCACTTTGACGGACAGGCTGACATGACAGTCCATTTGATGGTGGCGGCTACAATAACATAGCAAGTGCGCTGCCGATCATAGTTGGATTGAGGATATGGACTTATGAAGAGATAGGATAACGGGCTCTGGCATCCCTTACTCACTCACCGAAACACAAGAGTTGTTATTTAACGGTGGTCTTCTGTAAGGGAGCGGAGCGACTCAGGCGGTTAAAAAATGATTGCGAAACCAAATGTGCCTTATCACTATTTTCCAAATCCAAAGTTATCCTGTCTGGTGTCGAATTCGGGACTCCTTGAGACGACGTGTAAGGCAAGCACTCTAACACCTCCATCCAAAGAGCTTGTCCATGTGTTGAAAATGAGAATGCTGTTGAGGCTGGATGTCGCATTGAGTTTAAAATGGTGTGTGCAGGTGCTGACCAATTGGAGGACTATCTAGACACGGAAGGATATCCTGTCACGTCGATCCACGGCGATCGCACTCAGCGCGAACGCGAGGAGGCGTTGCGCCGTTTCCGTTCGGGACAGACTCCTATACTCGTCGCCACTGCTGTCGCCGCCAGAGGTAAATCAGAGGCAGCTTAGCTTTCTCTTTTATATCTATACATATAATAAAACTGTAAACGAGCTGTGTTTGTACATTAAATATTAAAAAAAAAAAACAAGTTGTACTGAGGTAAAAAAATATAATTTTTAGAATTTTTGTCTGTGTGTGCACGCTAATCTCAGAAACGGATTTGGATGAAATTTAGCACACAGATAGGTCACATGGATTAACATTTAACGTATAAGATACTTTTATTCTGAAAAAATGTTAGATTCCCTAGGGATCGTCTAAAATGTAAAAAAATTGGGGTGTACTATATTATGAGCTGTATGGGAGTATGATAGGTTACGTTAAAACACCGTAAAAGAGCTGAAGAAATTAGAGTCACAAAACAGTGGAAGACATATTAGAGAAAATAAAACAACTGAAGTGGCGATGGACGGGACACATGACAAGAGACAGCCGGACAAAGTGGACTAAAATCATAACAGAATGGCAACCACGAGACGGCAAGAGGAAAAGAGGTAGACAGACAAAAAGGTGAACGATGATATTAAGAAGATTGGTGGGGCAACCTGGCCAAGGAAAACTAAAGATAGAATTAAGTACCTAGAAGCAGCTGGAAGAGGCCTATGTATCACAAGACACGCTGATTAACTAAATCCGACCCGATCTATGAACATCTATGAACGAACATATATAATTTAAAAAAATATATAATATTAAATTGTTTTAGTTAAGTATCAGCAATAAAGGCTTAAATAAATAAAATATTATGAGCTCAACTTTGACAAGTGTGAAAAGTGTATGATGATGTGTGATGATTGCAGGGCTGGATATCCCTCACGTGCGCCACGTGATAAACTTCGACCTGCCTTCTGACGTGGAGGAGTACGTGCATCGCATCGGGCGTACGGGCCGTATGGGCAACTTGGGCGTGGCCACTTCCTTCTTCAACGACTCGAATCGCGGCCTCGCCAGGGACCTCGTCGAGCTGCTCGTCGAGGCCAAGCAGGATGTGCCCAAGTCAGTGTCCATCTATATATAATAACTAGCCGACCCGCTCCCGGTTTTGCCCGGGATTAAATTTTTTTAATATACACAAAACTTTCTCACTTATCTCTCTTTCCATAAGTGAAAACCGAATTTAAATCCGTTACGAGTAATTAGCGCAGAAACGTCATGACGCATTTATAATATTATGTAGAGATTAAAGTTTCAATGAAAAAAATGGTTACTGAAGTCAACCGTAACATACAGAGATATGCCACCGCAGAGTTTTCCTTAGGATCTTAGAAGTACTACAATTCTTCTAGTACATCATTTTTATGTGTCTTAAGCATTATTCTTATCAACCGTAGTCCTAATTAAACAAACAAAGATGTTAGAAAATAGTATGACATTGCAGTTGGTTGATGAGCACGGCGGCGGACGGGCGACTGGGTGGTGGCGGGCGAAGGGCCGGCAGTCGGTCGAGCGGCGGCGGCGGCGGCGGTGGCGGCGGTGGTGGTGCGGGTCGCTTCGGCAGCGCCAGTGGCTTCGGCGCCAGGGACTTCCGTACGCAGTCGCGTCAGACTACGCGCTCCGCGGGAGTCTCTTCCGGTACGGAATCGTCTTTGCAATACAAAAATCACACTATGGGTCGATTCATATCTGACGGAAGATACATGTGTGTTAGGTTAAATGTTCGCGCACATGTGACAAATTTGTCCCTCTCCATTTGCATTCCGACTATCGACGCACGGTGCACGCAAATGAAAACGCGTCAAGTCAAGTCAAGATTAAATTTTATGTCACCATGACAAGTCACCCGTGTGTGCTATAGTTGTTCTAATCGTTTATTTAACTTTTGACAGATCACGCACGTGAAGTTTTACAATAATTTTTGGTACAATGTACTACAGAGAATACCGTACTTCATGGACGGGCACCGCCCACTTAGTGATGTGCGATTCGTAATGAATGACCACAGACTATAAAAACCGTTTTGAAATAATAATTAATCGACGCATCTTCCGTCGGATGTGCATAGACCATTTATCATTTAGTTTGGTTAAATGCATTAAATTATGGGCTCAATAAATATGTTCTGTGTTTTATACAGACGAACAATGCTTATATCTATGTTCTTTGACGTGCATTGAGCACAATATTAAAACAAGCCAAAATGTGACTATCTTCAGTAGATACACTGGGTTGTCACTAGTGATATGCGGGATCGTTAAAAATGTAGTTAAGATCCATGGATACGGATCTTAATTTTCTTACTCAATCGGTGTCGGTGCGCGTGACCTTGAAACGATAGTTAACGCCCGCCATTTGACGCTTGCATTATAAAGGTGCCAAATGTTTGATTTTAAGAAATAAAAAATAATCTGAACGATAAAAAGATCCGCCAAAAAGTAACGAATACGGATATCCGGCACATCACTAGTTGTCACATCACTAGTTGTCACATGATGTCATATAATCATCACAAGTTGACTATTTAGCTGAGCATATTATCTTAAGAAAATTTCTATCCATAAAAGTGGTGGAGAAGTCGACCGAATCTGTGCGTGAGGTCATATTTATCTCTAATTGTAAATAAATTGTAATATAAATTCTCAAATTTTTAATTAAATTTTGAATTGCTAATTTTAATCTGATGTAAGTGAATAAAGGCTATATTTGTTTTCTTAATTAATATCCAGAACAACCAATAGGTCCAGCTAAATGACATAAGAAATGTCTATTTTTTTTCTACTTTGTTAATAATATATTTATTAATAGAACCATCTATCTTTTTTGTGTGAAAATATCTTTATCCAGTACACATAGATGTATGTACAGAGTGTAATGAGTGATCTCGTTCGGCAGGTGGATTCAGTTACGGCGCTGCAGGTGGTTCGTACGGCGGCAACTATGGCGGCTCGTACGGCGGCGGCGGCGGCGGCGGAGGTGGCGGCGGACAGGACTGGTGGGGCGACTCCTAAGCAAAAGCCCCCGCACATTTCTACCGACACCCCGATACCTTATTTATGTCATTGTTAGAGGATGCAATCCCGGTGCTTACTACGGGACTGAACACTTTCAAACAGGGGGAATCTCGCACGGTCTCTCTAGGACTTCACTAATAAACTGGTCAATTCGACGGGGTGAGTCGGCTACGCGTAATTGTATTGTACACATGAGATGAATCTACTACATCGGGTTTCAATTCTATTCTGGTATTTCTGGTGTCGAAACATTGGGAATCTTTCGATCGGCGTTCTTTGACTTCTCGCAGGAAAAAGAGTGACAACTCGTTTTTTCGTTTCTGAGTCGTAAATATCGACATTCTATAGTCATGACATGACCAATATTATTCTTTATACTATTGACAAATGAAGGACCAGATTGTTTTAATGACATGGAAGGTGTTGTAATAGGTGCCGACCACACAATATCTTTGTTTATTAAATGTATTTCAGCTTTCAAAATCCTGGTCACATTAATTAATTGAGTCACTTGTCTTGTAACCCGAGGTGAAAGCGAGAGTGGATCTGTCTTTAAACATGACTTATCTCATGTGTCATTCAGTACGGCCCGTCGACATCGCAACGTTGCCGTCCCGCCCCATCGGAAACGTGCCAAAACTTTTAAAATTATCAATACCAAATATTCATCTAAACACTTCAAAAAGTAACGTTTCTCTTTAATCCCGCTAATCTTCTCACTTTACTGACAAAATTGGTCCCGCGCTATCGCCGGTTTTGCATTCCCTGATCGTTATTCATTGTTGTACTGAAATGTCGGAGTGAAATTCGCCGGTGTTATATTGTATGATTGGTGCGAGTGGTGTGACGTATGCTAATAAAGTGTATGCGAGAGCAAACCGCCCGCTGCCGATGAATCTCAGGCGCGCGGTTCGCGGGCGGTAACGACTAATCTTGTGTTATGAACAATGTAACCGAACTAAGGTCGCCTTCACACCGAACTTTCGTCCGTCGACTGTAAAACGGTTTTACTTGAGATCTGTTTTTAAGAAGCATTCAAATGATCTCTAGAGCACTGATATGAATGTTTTTCGTTCACACTAAACCACACACAGCCCATTAGTCTTGTATTGTATGATTTGATTTATTGAGTTGTTTTTGGCAACTGTTTGAGGTGAGACTAAGCAATGTTTTTACGATGTGTGTATGGGGTTAGTTGTAACTGATTGGAATTTTCAGACAACAAATATAAAATCTGATATTGGCATTGCTTGTCAATGAACTAACCTAATACGTTAGTTAAAGTAAAACACTGCTATTCGCAATGAAGTCTGTTTGTGTATTTTCGTTGAGTTGCTACTGTTCATATAAACAGAGCATATAGTGCTTCCAAATAGAAATAAGAACTTGCTGATATCAGCCCTACGAAATAACGTCCATTCTCCCATTGAACCAAATAGGTAAATCTCAAGAGTGTTTTTAAAAATGAAAAATGCTCATAGTGCTCATTTTGATAGTGTATCAATATTTCATAGTTGCACACCTGGTTTAGTGTGAACTAAATGTTTCTTATGTATAAAGACTTAAGTCAAGTGCATAATGTTCGCTCACATTCGGCAGCTGCATGTACATCCGTTGTGAACGCGGCCTAAACCTGAACGAGTTCACCCGCTCGCCTGGTCCCATAGACGCCTGTGACGTCACATTGTTTTTTCAAATAATTCTAATTACATATATGCCGCAAGTCAACTGACGCGGCCCGAAAACGCAACAGAATTTAATGGTCTAAGATGTGAAGAGATTTAGTCCTTCACCCTCTGGAAAGCACATCCGTGCTTTCCAGACGAAAAATATATTTTATCAATTGTTATCTTTAAGAAAATAAATCGTGATTGTGTTTACTATTAAAATATGCTCATAGATATCTTAAATATCTTTATCATAAAATCTGCTATGCCGCGACCTTTTCTATTACACTGCTTCAATAACGCTCAAGTACGCTCAATGCTTCTCTGTCGCACATCTTTGCTTTTCTCCGATTGTCAAATTTCAAAGCCTTAGTTCATGAACAGATTTTCGCAGGCAACTTATATACCATCGAAACTATATTATAATTTGATAGTTTGAACACAGCATAGCAACTAGTTTTTTAAAATTTTTATCAAGGATATCCACAAGCATATTTTTAATAAGCAACAAAATCGTGGTTTATCTTCTCATAGGTAAACAATTGATAAAATATACTTTTCGTCTGGTAAACAGATGGGTGAAGGAAGACCTCCCTTCGGATCCTGTACTGTAACATTATCCCTCGATCTATGTTTAAATAGAAAGTATTGACCTCATTCAAATAAATGATAATATGCAATTTTATTTATACATTGTAATTTAAACGATTTTACCTATAAATATTAGTTAAGTATGAAGACCGGTCGAGCCTCACTCGCTACGTCAGTTGACTTTGGCTACTGACCACAAATTATATAAATGTAATAGTTTTTATTATTACATTATGGAAACATTTCGGATGTTCGTTCTCTCTGTATAGTATTGGATACACAAATGATATACGTTTTACTGTAACTATTTTTCCCGGTCTCGTTTCTGACTCACCCCCTGTCACTGGAGTTTTTAAGCATTTATTGCACCCTAAATCGATGTAGCTAATGATCAGTAGATTTTAGAAAATTAAAAAGTACCGATACAGTATGATAGAGTAAAAAAATTGTTTGTAGAAATCCCATAATGTACCTAACATCTGTCGACGTGATCTATAATTTGAATGTGAATTTATCAATAAAACATTAAGAAACTCTCGAGTTTGTATTATTGTTTATAATAAAATATTGAACACATCTGTTGCTTCTTTTGATTCCTTGTTTTTTTTTTAGAAATATACACAAATTCAAACATGCATAGGGTCGCCTGTCCATCAATGAGCCACATGAATTCCAAACTCACGTAGCTCTCTACGTTGGAATGGCTAGCAGTACCCCACAGCTGAATCCCATACGTCCATATAGGTTTTATAGCCACTTTATAAATGAGTAGTTTATTTTCCATCGATAGGTTAGAAGATCTACCCAGCAACCATAGCAGACTTCTGAATCTGAGATTTATTGCATCTCGTTTCGCTTTGATGTGATTTTTAAAGATCAGACGCCGATCCAAGTGGAGATCTAAGTATTTTACTGATTACACATGTGGCAAGATTTCGTTGTTTAAAGGAACGGGAGGACAATTGCCGTAGCGGAGAGCGAAATGGGCAGATTTTGATGCGCTTCAATTCTCCACTACTTTAGCCATCTGTCTATTTTATCAAGTTACGTTTGTAAGGTTATCGAGGCAATCTCTGGACTTATGTTGCTTGCTAGAATGGCTGTGTTATCCGCGAATATAGCTGTTGTGACATGTTCAATGTCAGGAAGATCTGCGGTAAATAGCGAGTAGAGGTATGGCCCCAGTACTGAACCCTGCGGAACACCTGCTCTGATTTCGTAAAGCTCTGATCGATAACCTGGAACATCCTTTCCTCCACATATGAATTTAGGATTGCAAAGAAGGAAGATAAGCTTTAATTTTGTAAATAAATACTGGTAGAGATATTGTCTGGTTGTTGGCCAAGAGCAAACCAATCTTTAATAATATATGTATATATCCGGCTCTGGCGAAATGGACACGAAAATAATTGGATAAATCCGACTCTGGCGGCTAAAGAGTTAAAGATGCATTGACAATAAAAGTAAACAGCAATATTTTGTTTTTCCTCTTAGCTTAATAGTTCCAAGCACCGCAGAAACAGTTATTTAGCCCTGCAAAACAATAAGAAATCGATAAATACTTGAAAAAATACTTTTTGGCAAAAAAATATAAACCGCTCCGCCACACGTCCGCCTTACATAGTGATGTGCCGGATCCTAAAAAATGCAGATCCGCGGATACAGATACGGATCTTAATTTCTTACTCAATCGGCGTAGATGCGCGTGACCTTAAAACGATAGTTGACGCCCGCTACTTGATGCTTTGCGTGACTGTGACAGGCAGGACATGTTTCGACTTGCATTGCTCAAGTCTTTCTTTCTAATCATTTAATTAGAATTTTAAATATTACGAAGTTTTAAGTTTTGGTTTTCTCATTTTAAAAGTGATCTTATAACTTTCTATAATATTTTCAGAAATTAAAAATAATCTGAATGAAATTTAAGAGTTTTTCATTGCTACCTGATCACCTATATATATAGAATTTCATCAATGAATTGAAAATTAATAAGGTAAAAGATTCGCCAAAAAGTAACGGATACGGATACGGATCTTTCTTGTCCGTCGGATATCCGGCACATCACTACTTCTACACGCGTCAGCCAATTAGCCCGGTGAAGGCATGGTAGGTCCCTAAACGTGCATTATACACAATCTGGCAACGTTGCGTTTCGGAGATACTTTAATGGCTCAAGGAGTACCGTTGGTTCATTGATGGATAGTCTATCCTACTCATAATGTGTATGGATCCTTAAAATTAAAAAATGTTCTGCCACGAAATTAGCCATATATATGTATTGCATTGCATTTAAGGAAAAAATATAATTGAATCAAGTATGGGGGGCTCCAGTGTTTTAAATATTTTCACACCAGTCAAAATAGCGGGCTTTATGGTAATAAGGATAGACGTTTCAAAATTACAAGACTGAAACAATACATAGTTCGTTCATTAAACACTCGTATTTTGAAGACTGTACTACGTAGATAGAACAAAAGATAGCGGTAAACCGCAACCTTTGTTGTAGAGCCTGCCACAGTTTTCTCCAGGGGATTCCCGAGGCCAATTCATTTGCATGGGATGAAGCTTAATTTTGCTCGCTATAGTTCGATAGCTTTGAGGCAAGCTTCACCTATTTACCTACAGGAGAAAGGATTTTTTTAACTCATTCAAGTCCGCGAGCCCTCGATGTGAGTCCATAATGTGCGGCATTTGCAATGCCGAGCGCCCTCCAAAATTATTAACATCGCAGAACAATAACGTTTTAGACTCGACATAAAGGGAATATATCCTGGCCGATATAAAATTATGGCACGGCCAGTGATGAATAAACGCCTCAAAGAAAATACAGCACAGTCAATACCGATTAAGATGAACAGATAGGTATCTGAAGAGTGTAGGTACTCTTCAGAGAGTCCTTACCTACGGAAGGACATACACGCGATTTAACATAGATGTTGTTACATCACTTTTTTAAATACTGAGTTATTGTCTATTGTTTCTTTATTATTATGATTTTTTTAAATTCTGTTTCGTAATTGAAATTATATAAGAATCCTCAAGAATCGGGATATCAAAACCAAAAAGTCTTTTTCAATTCCGACCGGGTTCTTTTTAAGTTGTAGATAGTGCGTTCAAATTTAAAAGAAAACAGAATGCGTAGGTACAGGTATGTGTGTCACAGGAGTGAAACTTTTTTGGCGAATATTTTATTTATTTATTTATAAAAAATAATTACTTAGGCGGTAGATGTTACAAGAGGTGTAACGTGATTGTTACACTGAAACATTAAATATTCGACGATGAAATATATTATGAAATCGTGTTAGGTAATTGCTATTCACAAACAATTTCTCAAAAGTATTCTTTATAATTTTATATTATAAAATTTACCAACACCATCAACATTTTTTATTCTGTTCAGCGAGAAAAGAATAACTATGCTTATTAAATTGTGTTCAAAAGATTTCGTTATTAATTTGGGTACGTTCGATTGCATAGTAATGGCCAATGGGTTATGAGTATGGGTTATTGAATATGCCTTTTTGTGGCGCCTTTTTATTTGGTGAACGCGTCTAGAGCGGGCGGTGTCGGGCCGGACCCCGCCGCGAAGGCATCCAAGGAATCTCCAAAAGGTGACTTGAGGATAAATTACAAGCATTTCTTCCATTTTAACGATTCCCTTTATTATTTAATTTATTTTTATCGTATGTTACACATTCGGCTTGTAACAATGTTTGTTTTGGAGGTTCATTAACATAAGCCTCACGCTGTGGCTCAAAAAACAAATGACCCGCACTCATTTGTTTCATATCTCGATAGGTTTTATGTTATACGTAATTTCACGTGTCTAAATCTAAAGGAGATAGCGGGACGGGACGTCTCAATTCCGTAATCGATTGTCGGTTTTTTTTTATATCGCGTCTCTCTTGTGACATAATAAAACAATTAATTTATTATCGCTCTGGGAGATGATTTTGATCAGTTTATGAGCGGCTCGCCCGGTCGGACGTTAATAGTTTTAGTGTAAGATGTAATTTTTATTAATTGGCCTTTGATGGACTGGTCGGTTGGACGATTAAAATATACTTCCATGCGGGACATGTCAATACTTACTTTCTCAGCGTAGGTAGGCTACGGGCCAAAAATGGTTGTAGGTATAATGCATTGAACTAAGTATATGTTATTCTAACAATGATGAAATTTTTTTTAATATGCAAAATTTATTGTTATTTTTATATTATGCAATATTATGTCATATTGATAGGTACACAACCTCGGTCTAAGTTCAGATTTGAGTACAAACTATAAAATAATTAGGTACAAAATGACCAAATATGTTCAAGAAATTCACACATAACGACTTAATTATTTTAAAAGTGTTTGTATTACGCCTTATTATGAAATAAAGTCGCTGTCTGCCTCTGTCTGCTTCTGCGCTTACTTCTTCTAAACCAGAAATATAATATAATATCTCTGTTCTAAACCATCCGACGGGTTTTCGATACGGTTTTGACTAATTGCAAGAGCGATAAACGCAGTTTCTATATAATTTGCAGAAAAAACAGCCGAAAGATTTTTTTAAATTACTGAAACTCGTTGATCAGTAAACTGTCAAAGTTACGCAGGTATTCAAAAATTTCCCTACACTTTTTATATTTGACTAGCTGTTGCACGTGGCTTCGCACGCGTAATTTTATATAATATAGCCTGTTACTCGCTGATAATATAACTTCCCAACAGTGAAAGAATTTTTCAAATTGGTCCAGTAGTTTCGGAGCCTATTTAATTCAAACAAACAAACAGATCTTTCCTCTTTATAATATTAGTAATAGATATAGCCACTGGCCAGCCGTTCGACTATTAGGAGAGGGTTTGTAGGTTCCAAAACAAGTTTGTACTAGTACAATGGTCTATATTATGACAGAGCAAAGAGAAGACTGAATTAATGTTGAGTAGGACATACAAGAGGCGGTACATTCGTCCCGTATATGACGTCAAAATGTAAGAGCGGCTCAACATTTCAAAGTGGTCTAATCCAGTAACTGTAGCCCAAAAATATGGGATAAATCCGATAGTTCTGATTTTTTGCAGACTTGTTTATGATGTTGGCCTAAATAAATAATCCAAGTTTGTGACCTCGAGTTTGTGCCGAACGCAACTTTGTCAAAAATCGAAAAAACCGCGAAAATATCGTTATTTTTTCAAATTTTATTGTTATTTTATGTTATTTGTTAGGAAATTGAGTAATATTCAAAATCAAAAAATTAAATTAATTTAGCCCTCTTGGAAGGTACCGGTTGAGGCACATGTCTATTAAAACTCATGCAATGGACAAAAATGAATAGTATAAAGATTGTTTATTTACCCGTTTCCAAGTAATTTATGAAGTTCTGGTACCATTCTTGGTTTCTTGTAATTTTTCTTATCCATTTATTTTTTTATTGAAAGATCGTAAATCATTGTAGCACCACTTTTTACGCAATTGTAATTTATGGCTCACGACCTTTTCTCGTCTGAGACACAAAAGCAGTTTGCCCGATTGTTCTAAAGGAGACACCATTTAGTTTCTTCGTGCCCATTGTTTGTACCTACACTTACTCATTAGGCCGTGACCACGTGACTATTGACATTTCGTTATAATACCCTAATACATCATGCTTTTTGTATTTTTATTTATAGTTTTCCTCGTAACGTTTGGTTATAATACTTAATTATTCATTTTTACCTATCTCAATTACTTTTGAAACTTATAATTAGGCCTTTTCTTTGTAAACATTCTTTTGTTTTTAAATTTATGATTAGATCATAGAATTAGCGAAGCCCGTCATTTCTTCGCCGATTATTGCTTTTAAATTAAAAAATATTTGTAAGTTAATAAAAATCCAATTTATGTAAAGTATCTAATAACTAAGTAGCTGTTGCACGCGCGAACACGTAACTTTTATAAAATATAACCCATTATGTTACTCGCTGATAATGTAGCTTTCTATAGGTGAAAGAATTTTCAAAATCGGTCCATTAGTTTTTGAGTTTATTCATTACAAACATACAAAAATACAAATCTTCTCTTTTTTGTGGTTGTTGTTAATAAGTGTCAACTCTATTTAAATAGGTACCTACTTTGGAAGAGTTTTCACACGTTTTCACATTTGGAGGAGAATAGAATAAGCCAAAGTAAGACCTTTCTTTCACTACTAATACTAATTTTTTTTTAAAGGAGGGTCATTTTAACACGCCTTATATTATGTGTCATAGCCACAGGATAATTTTAAGTCATAAAATTGAGATCACGGTGGGTCCATGGCTTAACAATTATTTGAATGGCGTGTGTTTCCTAAACAAGATGTTGGAAGCTCTATTGTGTTCACAAGTTTTGTTATAGTTAAGAATATCAAAAACTCAAATTTCGTTGTATTTTCGTTCAAGCGTGAACAATTGTGATTGACACGATTGTTAAATTTGTGACGAAAATGTTAATATAAGTATTTTGTTTTTCTTTTAAGGCAGTTTCATTTTTTAAAATTCGCTTTGTACAAAATGATTTACTGTCAATTGTTCCAAACTGCTACTTTTTAATTACTGCTCCAAATATAATTTGGTATTTTTATCAATCATAGTAGGAAAGGGTTAAGCAATTTTTTTTTTTTCAAGTCAGTTTACCTACTCATTGAATAGTTGAATTTTAAACACCAGTGGAAGAAATATTTCATAATGGTTATAGAAGAGTTTTTTCTAAAGGAAAAAAAAAACTAATAATTACTGATACTTATTGCATAAAATATGGTACCTAATAAAATATTTACCTGCCTATTTAACTACTGTGATATTATTTATTGTTGTCTATATGTTCCTAAGGAATAATACCTAGTCTTAATCTAGAACAACAGCTGAAGGATACTTTTAATTTTCATGTACCTAACATATTTTCAAGTAACATGCTTCAGTCGGTCCTTAGACCTAAATGAAATGGTCTCTTGAAATGTATTTTTTGTTTAAAATAAACTTAATGGAGTTAAGAATTGCGTAGTTAAATTAAGAAAAGTAACCCTGGACCAGGTAAGTAAAAGTATAGGTGGTACATAAATAGGATAAGTTCTTTTTTAGGACCAAAAAATTTAACTAAGTAATTTAATTTAATTTAATTTAACTCCCTTTATTCTGCAAGTCAATTAAGCAATTATTCAATTAAGAAAGTCTGGAGTTAATACACATCTGACGAAACATGTATTGTACCTTTTGCTTATAATCTTTTCGATTAGAAATTGTTGAAGTTCTGACTATCTGAATTAGCATTATTATTATTATTATTAATAATAATAGTCATTTATTTCCATATCTCTCTAAAAAAATATAAATGTAATGTACAATTAAAATTAGTAAAGTGTTAGTATTTAATTTTATAGAAGCATTAGCATTATTAGGCAGATAAATATACAAACATGTGTTCATTCTGTGTCAAGATATTTATTTTTCTTTATTACCTACATATTATTTTTGTTAGGACATTTCACACAGCCTCATCCCAAAGACTTCTATTATATACTCGTAAGTGTAACAACGCCTCAGTTATAATACAATTCTTTACGCCATCCACCTCTAAACTAAACAGAGCTTGTACCTATTTTTGATGGTCACCTATTTATATACATAAAATACATAGAAAATAACCAGATGAAGACAAACATACCTACTTATTCATAGTCACACGTCATGAAAAAACATTTGTAAGTAGGTATAAATAACTCTGTTTGTTAGCCCGGCATCAAACCCATGACTTCTAGCTTTAATGATATTTATTTTTTTTAAATATCATTGGGCCAATTAAGTCTTTATGATCTTTGTAAGAGTCTCTCGACGAAATCTTAAATACAGATCCATTCTAATAAAGGTAGGTATTTACATATAACAAAGTGATGGCAGCTGCCTTGCCTTGTCACAACAGGAAGTGAAGAGCGAAGGGCGCTTTATTTGAGTTGTGAATTTGAAAGATCACTTGATATTTTGTTGAGTTGACTCTGCGGTGAGCTGCTACCGCACGTAGAGATCTCCCGCCGGTCGTCTCGCACGCGTCACCATTCACAGTGGATTCCATTTGGACTGCCAATAATATCATAGAAGAAAGAAAGGGTTATTTGTAACACATACACCTATCTTTGTGAAGCCATATGCAAGCATTGTACAGAATATTACAATTGACAACATTGCTTAATAAGTAAAACGTACCTACCTAGTTGTCTGTTTAATGTGGTAGGCATAGAGACTGTTATAAGTTATAACTATTAACTATTATTAAGTACCACATAACGTCGACTTGGAGATCGACATAGGTATAAGATTTAGGTACTTATATAGCACAGAATATAGATAGGTAATTGTTCTACAAGTAGGTAATAGGTAATGGTATAGTAAAAGCTAATAGTTCATGTATAGGTGGTTATAGGTAACAACGAACGCTTCATTTGAAATTTAAATATGAATATTTCAAAATTCAAATTTGGGGAGTGAGACTCGTATTTGCTCTCCGTCTACATGCACGTTATGCATGTTTCAACTCGCCTGCTACAAAGCATATAATAAACACATTATTAGTCAATAATAATAATTATTATTGATTAACCAAATTGGCAAATAGGATTTACAAAAATGCGCCTAAGAATATTTTGTAGGCAATATTATAAATAAATTTCATATTCATATTATAAAAGGCTTGGCTTTTTATTATATATTTTATCATACGAACAATATAATATTTTGTTTTACAGTAATCAAAATTGCTTTGTGAACCTGTTTTAAAAGCGGACTGCTGGTGGGCGGAGTTCTGCAGTCCACGCCCCTCGCACCGCCTACTTCACTAAATAATATTTCAAGGGTAGTTATGGTAGCAGTTGTATATAATACCTACTAGGAACCTCATTATTTTATTTATTTATTTCTTCTTCTTCTCGTAGTGCCATCTCCTATCAGAGGTCGGCTATCATCATATAGCTATCTTAACCCTCGAGGCCGCGGCTCGAAACAGCGTCTGGTAATAGCTACTATTCGTATCTAAATTTCTTACACAGGCACTTGTATATTATTCTTCTATTTATATTAAGATCGGCAGAATGACGGTCCACTTGATGGTAGGTGGCTACCGTTGCCTATAACACAAGCAAAACGTCACAGGTGCTGCAAGTGCGCTGCCGACTTTAGTAGGATTAAAGCCAGTGGCCATTTCCCTATCCCTTCTTAACACCCTATACTTAGTTCCACCGTAGCGCACTTGCAGCACCTGTGACGTTTTGCTTGTGTTATAGACGACGCTAGCCACCTAATAATATCAGCTAGTAGACCGTCAGCCTGTCTGCCGCTTAGTTCCTTCTAAGTATACCAGATTCCTAAAATACTAGATGACCACCATACGAGATTCCTAGTAGGTACGGTACCTACGTTGTAAATTTGTACAGTCAACGTTGATTTTATATATTTGTTATTACTCATCTCTAACTAAGATATAACTTATTATCGACCTTAACATAATAAAAAAATGAGTGGAATTTCTTGTTTGCAAATTCAAATAAAAAAATTAATTAAATTTTTGATTCTGTAGTGACATCTGTTTGACACTAAGTATGTCGTTAGTTTTATGCATAAAACCTAAATTTTGATCTCATCTAAGTATTAAAATAAGTAGGTATTGTTAACAGATGCGCCTTTTCCCACTTCGTGAAGAACAATCTGCTTCTCCCGCCACGTTGAGTGAATTATAAATAAATAAATATCTATGTGGAAAATGGGATACCGACAGGAGGCGTAATGGATGGTCCTGTTCTGCTTATAAATTACTCACTAGCGATATTTATGATTGCAATTACTGCTCCTTGTGCCTTATTACATATACCTTCCTACTAGATAGATAAGTACCTATCTACCTGGTAAATGAGTGTAATAATGTTTGTTTATCAAAAAACTTTTAAAAAGATATGTTTCCCCATGAATAAGCCTTTTTTATCTATGGTGTATATATTTTATTTTCTATTCAAATTAAGAATATATTTCGATAGAAAATCGAAGATTTTTATTTGACAGTGATTTTTTTTACGAATAATGTGGTAAGACAAATGGAACAATAACATAAAAAAATTATGATTTGAACTTGGAAGTATGCTAAGTAGGAAGAAACCTAGTAGGTATCTATCTAATTTTATTCGTGGTGTAACTAACCTAGAAGATTTATTTAACCTAGTTAAAAAATAATCGTATGTAAGTAGATATACCTGTATCTATTAGATTATAATGGCTTTAAAAGATCATACCCACTGTTAAATTTTGTAAATATAAGTATTTAAAGTATATCCTGAAACAATAAATTTATTGTATCACCATTATTATTAGCCATTAGGCAACCTCTGCTAGACTATGGTGTCTATCAGTTACTAGATATATTTTGTCTAAACACCTAAAGCCATCCATCATAGCGTCCAAGTACATGTCCACTTCCACTTCCATTCCATTAGCTAATTATAATAATTATCCTTAGGTGCAGGAGACTATCGTGAAATAACAGCATTTGTGCTGTTGTGTTTCGGTGAGTAAGGGATGCCAGAGCCCCTATCCCCTATCATTAATCCACTTATGGTCTGCACTTACAGCACCTCTGTGGCGTTGCTTGCGTTATATAGACGACAGAGCCTCCTTATCAAGTGAACAGTCAGCCTGTCTGACAACCGTTACATTAAGAAAAATCTCGATTACTAATAAAAATCAAATATCTCCGCGAAAATGTCGTGATAATGTTTTTAAATTGTAATATAGTACTTAGGAGGGCATTAAAATAATCAGACAAACGAAATGTTAAGTTTTTTTTTCTTTCTTATATGACATAATGTGTTTTAACAAAACGTTTATAATATTATGGTTAATTTTACAAACAAGTATGTAAATCTTTTCTGTCATTCAAGTTTTTGTTATGCGAACGACTAACCGGTAATACTGGAGTTAAGTATCTTTATTCTGCGCTTTGTTTTGCAAATGCCTAATTAATCATTTGCTAATTACAGACGCATGTTATACCTTTTCATGTATCACCGCCGATTGTTGATTGTATATTTTGTGGACTTATAAGGTAAACAGATGTTAATTTGACTTCGGAGTGGACAATTGCAAATAATTCATTAAGTAGGTATGTCGCGATCAAAACTAATTAAATGTGACGGTTTTTATATTTATATGTTAATCGAGAATTTCTTTTTTTCTTCCATGTAAAGATTGTAAGACAGGCTGACGGTCTACTTGTTGGTACTGGGCTACCATAACCTGAAACACAAACATACACCATAAGTAGGTGCTACTGAGTTGTGCCTTAGTAGAATTAAGTGTATTAGCAAGGCATAGAAAAAAAGCTCTGGCATCCAATAAAATTTTTCTCTTTCTATTTCCCAATTATTCCAACCTTCCTCGGACTTCAACGAATTCGTATTTAAAAATTAATTGGAATTATTGCATTTAGCAACACATTTAGCAATTTATTTATATTTATATAGGTACTTAGAAAATTACATATTTTGCTTTTTAGAAAACTCTTATGAAATCTTTTCGAAAATACATTTTTACCTCGATACAAATGCCCTCATCGAAATAATATATCTTTGCAATCATTGCATGGCTGGAAAAATATGTTCTTGACTTCAACAAAACTGAAGATTGGGCGTCAGAGCTAGTCTACTATTAGGTATTTACGAAAGTAAGTAGCTTATGTCAACATAGTACAACAGGCCTAACTTTAATAGTTATTTATTTATTATACAAGGCCTCCAAAGAGGCAGACATCATACAAAATCTTCATCGTTCCAGGATAACGCCGCCTGTAGGTGAAAGTTTAAAGTGACATCCAAAGTATTATCCAAAGTTTTATGCTTAAACTTAACAGTTAATTTAGTAGTGGCAGAACATACAGCGTTTTTAAGTCATTAACTAATCACGCCCTTTTCTTGTAAACCTAAAATAACAGCACTCCACCGTGTGCTATCTTATTTCGGTAAGGGATGCTTGCTAGAGGCCATTCGGTAGGTATATCATCTCCTATCAAGATTGCTTTATACGTTGGCAAAGGAATTGCAAACCCTATGACGTTGCTTACGTTAACAGGCGACGCTATACTCGTATTAGACATCCACCATCAAGTGTACCGTTTAAATAAATTAAAATAAACTATGGAATAATAAGAAATAAAGTGACATTTAAAGGCAATGAAAGGTGCAAATATATAATGTGCAAACACAATGTCTGTTACAAGTTCGCGATAAAAACACTACAGTAGCGACGATAAAGTAAAGATTAATTGCGCAATTAGTCTGAGGGCGCAGCGGAAACTGAACATTACTACACTCGTAAATAAGAATAGTTTACATCGTTTACGACAACATGATAGTTTTATTTTCAGTGATCTCACACAGTTCCCGTAATGTTGCCAGTAGTTTAGAATTCTTTCGTATTTATGAGTCCAACAAGAACACCAAGTATTTAATTTATTTTCGGACATTTTAAAAATTTTAATCGATTTAAAAACTTATTATTAACTTATTATTATACTAACACTTGGTCGTGTACTTTCATCAAAATGGATTCAAAAGTTGGACAGTTAAAATTTGTCTTACAGACTTACTTTTTCATTACTTTATAATTTACTAGCACCCCGCTCCCGGCTTTGCACATATGTATTTTTTTTTTGTAAATAGACACAAAATTTCCTCATTTATCGCTTTTTCCATTAATGAAAATCGTATCAAAATCTGATCAAAAGCGACTTTATTGTACAGATATAATTTTAATATCTATAGATATAGATATTAATGGTTAGGATATATTGAGCCAGAAGCATATTGAATAAGCCACTGACTAAATATTTTTTGAAGCAAAACTTTCTGAATAAAAAGAAATACTATTTGTATTCAAACTCTCACTTATTTATGGTCTATTCTCTTTTTTCCGTCATTTCTTCATGTTAATAAGATACTTCTTGTAGTAGTACCGACACTACACACTTCACAATGTCTTACAATCACATGAATATGACTGATTGAAAAATTTATATATATATATTTTTTTTTTGTAAGCGAGAGCTATATATTTTAAATACGTTTTTAAATGGATGTATTCAAATGTATGTGTGGTTATTTGTTGTGTTTTATGCATCGGCGTTGGGACCGTTTGGCCACCCGCTGGCTTGCGCTGCACTCTTCGACCATTTCTCGGCTCAAAACTCGTATTCACCTAAAAACTAAAATAATTTACAACTCGTCGCATTATTTATAAACAATTACGTTTAATATATTTTTTTTTACTCGTGATTAAATTAATTTCTACTTAATTCTGAGTTAAGCACGTGCGTTGTTGAGTTTCGCTATATAGGTAAGGGGTCCCTCACTAGAATCATTACACTCTTTTTTATTATTACACGAAGTCACCACTTGTTTTATAGGTTTAAAGGCTTAATCTCAAGGCTTATTAAAGACCGGTAGGACCGATCCTGTCTGGGTTCTTTGGGCGACGGTGCCAGTCGAACCCCCAGGCGGCAACCGGGTAACATCCGGCCCAATCCCCACAGGGTCGAGGTTGTTTCGGGCGTTAGAGGAGGGCATCTGGCGTCCTCGACTTAGCAGTTGAGAGGTGTAATGGCCTCACAGATGTTCCAGTGGGTCGCCACAATAGGAGTAGATCGCGACTAAGTCGCACAGAGGCGGGTCCGCAAGGACATGGCGATGTTTGTGGGATCTATTTTTTATGTAAAAGTCGACATACTGCGTTTTTAATTTTACAAAATAGAAATAATAAATTTTAGAATTTACTGGCGACCCGCTCCAGGCTTCGCCCGGGGTGCAATTTTTATATATAAAAATCTTCCCCGTCTAGCCCTCATCCCATATGTGAAAACCAAATTGAAAAACATACCAACTTAAGAATTTTAGTAATAACAACTACCACAGATTCGGAATTCCTAATCCAACAAGAACAATAATGCAATAAATCTCATAGATTGCTCTGTCAAGTTCGCAATCAATCCCAATAGATCTTCAATCAAATAATCACTTACGAGTACATAGACTTACGACCACGAGTACATACACAAAGTACTTACGAGTACATAGACTTTTTAAAAACTTTTTAATATCATTTCATCACTTATTAAAAGATTGGTAATGTTACTGTGTAATACTGTGGTCTCATTTTGCACTTGCTTTTGAAATCTCTCAATTGGTGTTCTAACAATTTGCTTCCATCACCACAGTTGGTTGTACCCACCACTGTTTCTAACGCCTGCGCAACAAATCTGCGGTGAGATTCAACAGTGCGTGGTGAGGGCACGCACTCAGCTATCAGCACTCGCTGCGATCACCGCGGGTTTCCAGTTTTCAAAAACACCGCGTTTTCAAAATGGAACCCGCGGCGACACGTCCGTTACAATTAGTCACGTGAGCGAATTCAAAACTCGATAAATTTAATTTCAATTTTTGAACTCAAATAGCATGGTTTCCCTCAATCCGTAATGGTTACACATTGACGAATCACGAGTTCTATTTTTAAATTAAAAAATGGACGCTGTTACGTTTTCGCTTGATATGCTTATTTACCAGGTTTTTAAAATTTCTTCAAAATTGTTTTTAGATCTACCTACCTATACATGAAAAGTTGTAAAGCTTTGAAAATGCTTACAAAATGTCATGGACAACATATGTCTAACTTTTATATTTAAGTCTAAAAAACAATTTTTTGTATTAAAAAAAAATTAATTAAAATTGTTAGATGAACTTTATTTTGTCATATTATCATCGGTGCATATTATCGACAAAATTATGACAAAATAAAAAATTTAGGTATGTTATGTTTTATGCGTATTAAAACACGATTTTTGCTTTTTACTGCACATTATGTTTTGGACGTGTGGTTAAAGAGATAATACGATTTAATATGTAGAAGGCAATATGTCAATTCCACCCGGACAAAGGCACGGGCACAGCTAGTTCATTGCTAAATGTTCAAGTATTTATCGCAATAAATATTTCTCTTTAAACTCATACCTAACAAAAAGATTTTTTTTTTTTCATTCTAAATTTAATTTTTACTCATTGTTATCGCCGCGAATAATGATAACGTTCAAAGGGCAAGAGTCCATTCTGTAGACGAATTGAACGGCGCATTTGGTGATTTCAGTATTAACATAGTGGGCCTTTAGCAGAACCCTGCCGGGAAAATGGCGGGGCACCACGGACTCCCGTGATCTTCAAACAATACCTCGCTGAGCCACGACACATAATACAGACGTACACCAACTAACAACCATTCACTCTTTACAAATAATACAAATTATAGCCGACTTTTCATTCATTCATTCATTCATTCGTTTTTTTTAACTCTAAAGGACCTTGTAAAGCCGTGTGTATAATTCATTATATTTATTATCTTATGTCTTAATATTGTAGAATTTCAACTTAATATTGCAATGCTCCGATCTTAATTATTAAAGCTTTATCGCCCATTATCAGCATCGGCACGGCTGAGGATTTTAGGTGGCAAAGTAATATACATAAATATGGTCGTGGTAACAAAAATAGCGCTTCGGTACGCTTGAGGCTGCCGCGTCGGCAGCCTTGAGGATGCTTCGGCATCCTTCGGCACGCCGAAAAACGAAACTTCGGACGGCTAATAAACCGGCCCACCCGCTACCTTGGAACTCTGATTCGATTTTCTCAAAAAGTATAATACTTACTTAAAACTAGCAAAGTTATACCTACAGAAAGTTAGTTTCATGGTGACTGAAATGACTATAAATTTATTTCAAAATAACGTCAACTCACAATGTAATCAAGCAACAAACACAATGTTAACGATTTGCTCTGTTTTGACTAAAGATCGCGATTAGCGTTCGCTTTTTCTACAGTGAGGATAGTCGGATTATTTTTATCATTTCTGTAGGTTTTCTCCATCGTACCTATGCTCGGATGCGTCTATTTTTGCTACTTTTTTCGGTCAATAATGGATATGTTACCTCAGGAAGCAACTTAAGCTATAGCACTACTTCAAGCAGGCGTTGAGCAACGTGAGGTCGCCGAAGACTTCGAATCAGCAGATCTTTGTTGCAACGTGTTTACAGACGATACCTAGAACTGGAGCATTCGCCGCCCAGGTACGGGCAGACCTAGGGCTAGGTACATCAGCAGCAGATGATCATTTTATTCAACTTACTGTTCTGAGAAATCGTCGCCTCAACGCAGTTCAAGTCCAACAAAGTCTGCGTGACGAACGCCAAGAGCTGCAAAAGGCCTAGCTTTAACGGTAGCCCACCGACTACCGTCGAACACGACTTGAATTTGCTCGAGAGCATAGGGATTGGACGTTAGAGCAGTGAGTTAATGTACTCTTTACTGATGAGACTATGGTGAGTATACATGGAAGTGATCGATGTCAGAGAGAACGTTATTTGCGGTGTTGTAACGAGGAAACTGTTGCTTATGGAGGAAGATCTGTAATATTCTGGGGCGGCATCTCGTTAACCGTACATACAGCGTTAGTTTTCATCGAAACGACGGGCTGTACACATGGATTGACTTTTCATCGTCCTTAAAATCCTTAAAGACCATGTGATACCTTACGCAGGATATA
The DNA here is from genome assembly GCA_944738685.1 of Synanthedon myopaeformis. Taxonomy (NCBI): domain Eukaryota; kingdom Metazoa; phylum Arthropoda; class Insecta; order Lepidoptera; family Sesiidae; genus Synanthedon; species Synanthedon myopaeformis. The sequence continues at coordinate 7,270,440 of OX122918.1, read as the reverse complement.
AAGGGCAGGGTATGCAGTTGATGCATGATAATGCACGGCCTCATGTTGCTCATCTGGTGACCCAATATCTACGCGACGTCGGCATAAATGCCGACGTAAAATCTTCTTTGTAAAATCCTTAGTAAACACTTAATAAATTGATTAATCTCAATGAGTTTCCATTCAATTTAATCTTCATAAAACTCACTTTCTGTAGGTATGACTTTGATAGTTGTAAGTTTTATACTTTTTGAGAAAACCGAATCAGAGTTCCAAAGTATCGGGTGGCCCGGTTTATTTGCCGTCGAGTAGGTATATATAAAATATATAACAATAAACAAGTAATATTTGTAACTTTCTTTAAGATCGACTTAAGATATTGGGTTACAAATAATATCTTATAAATATAATCATTTATTGAATAATATTTCTGTCCAAAACAACTCTTTTTAATATCGTTGAACGGTTCAGTTAATAATTTTGGAGTATTTTAATATCCACGAGCCGAAGAGCTCTTGCCAGTTCCAACGGCGCGAGCCTCACAAGTATCACTCGAACAGAGTGATTGATTTTGAACAAAATCACACTGAGATTACTCAGCAATTAGAATGATCACACGAGTAGCTATTAAAGCAAGCTCTTATACGCACGTGACGACAATCGTAAGTACACCCCTCACAATATGAGGTGCTTGATCCTGTACTTGTAAATGAACATATGGACTTCCCTTTTTACTTCCTCATAATGAGCAAATTAGATTCGTTTTACTGATTCTTAAGAATTATATTTTGTATGTAGTTTTTTTTAAGGCATATGTATTGCTAAAGAATTGGTAAATTCCAATAAAATACAATATATTATATCTATGATACTCTATGACCTAATGATTAACTATGATTTAATTATACTCTATTATCGTTTACAATCTACAACCACACCACGAAACGGCAGATTATTTTGAAAGGCGATAGAGTTGTCCTTCACTTTGGCTTCAGATAATGTCACGCTTGGCGGCTTTCCCGATTTTTTAAGCCTTAAGTACTTACAGTGTTGTCGTAACTTTGAGTTGACTTAATTATCACTTAATCTAAAATCCGATCAATTAAAGAAAAGGATTGAAAATGGCTATTATTAGTTTTTTTATAAAACTATGTCGTGCACAATATTGAATAATCTATTCTCTATTATTATTGACTAGATGTGACCCGCGGTCTCACCCGGTCACAGCTAGCTTATAACCTTCCTTTAGTATCTAGCATAAGGCTATCAAATGCAAAAAAATAATAATTCGAGATTGACGCTTTAAAAAAAAGAGACTGAGTTTGACGCTTTATGTCTATGTCTAAAACAAAAACTCTTCAGCTTTATTTTACTAGTATACTCGTATAGATTTTTTTGCAGTTAGTAATTTCGGCTGTGCATTAATTAATATTATATATAAATAGATCAGTAATAAACGATTTTCAGAGAATAGTTAACATTTATATAACGATATAAATGGCCTATTACCAACTTGTCATTTAACGAAATGACAAGTTGGTGATAGGCCATTTCCTATGTCCAACTTGTCAACAACTTAAACCCACCCATATAGGTGAATTATCTTTTACCTCCTTATAAATTTACAAAAAGCATAAACTTGCTGTAAGTATAAACTTACAAAATCGTTTGTATTAACTGATTATCAACACACAGCCAAAACTATTAAGTCTAGAAAGCTGAAATTTGACATTAGTTTTCTTTATAAGCATCCGCTAAGAAAGGACTTTTGAAAATTTCAACTCCATGCGAAGCCGGGACCCGCCTAGCACCTATTCTATAAAGATTAGCAGCGCACTTGCCTCTCTTATAAATCTTCTTACCTTACCTACTGTTAAATGGACCTTCATTGCTTGCCTAATGATTTTAAAATACGTTGAACTTATGTTCAGCTAATTAATCGATAAAATTCAACGAGGCAACAGCTCGTGAGAAGATTTAACCGTTTTCCATTGAGTTTGCTCAGAGCGTTTCGAGTCAAAAGTCAGAAGCATATTCTTCGAGTTCGTGCGCGACAATAAGGCGTAATTATACGCTTGAACAATGAACATCGCGAGTTGACTTCAATGCTTGAGCCGATAACAAAATATGGTGCGCATTGGCCCTCTTTAACGTTTCACATTTGAAATGTTTTTTTTTTAATGTATAGAAAGAGCGCGAGCGCAAGAAAATCACCGCATTCCGGGGGTCCGTGCACTTCCGTTTCGCCTCACATTACGCACAACTCCATTGTTCTTGGCGTCAAGGGTGGTGCTTTAATGCACTGTGCGCTCTTGTATTGTTGTTTCTGCAACGTTCTTTGTCATTTTGTTTATAATAAAGTTGAAGATTCGTTATCACCATCGTTATCACACATCCGTGTAATGGTTTAAATAGAACAATTAGTTCAATATTGCACTGGTCAGGTTAGAATTTGAGAAAGTTCGGGAAATTGCGGGATATCATTCTTGTTCAGGATTTCTTAAGGCCTTTAAGATCTAAAATTTTATTATGTTTCCAGCATGACTTAGGTAGAAGATGTTAATCCTAACAGTTACTTGGTCTGATAGGAAAATTCAAGGTGGCTCACCGTACTTAGGAAAGATACTTGGGATATACCTGCGAGACCGCATCCGTAATAAGAAATCGGAAGGAAAATTGAAATGTCTTATAGAATTAGAAAGCTAAAGTGGCAGTTAGCAGCCAGGTTACTTGCTTAGGTAGGAACTGTAGGCTACTTGCTTTAGTTAGGTTTGATGACTCTACCCAGTCTGTCCCTTATTAGAGATGACTCATTAGAGATGGCCTGACAACATAGAAAAAGTCGCGGGAAAACAGTGGGTGCAGACGCGGCTAGTCGTATTCTTTGAAGCCTTTTACCGAAAGCCTATGTCTTGCAGTCGGCATCGTATGGTGGTTGATGAAAATGATTCATTTGCCTGTTATATTAGTACATTGTTGAAGCCTATTTTTTGAAAATATTTGAAGATGCTATATTTGTGTATGGTGTATTGATATTTTTTGCATGCTGTGGTAGCCTGTAAGTGTGACTTGTGCAAGCTGAACTATATTATGCGATTTGTTTTGAATTTTATATGTACATTGTTGCGTTGGCTGTCCATATTATAATAAAAAAAAAATTGTTATTTTTTATATTAAGATCGACAGACAGGCTAACGGTCCACTTGGCTACCGTCGCCTACGCCTTATAACCAGCAACGCTACAAGTGCACTGTAGAATAGCATGATTAAGGAATTCTTTACACATTGCGAATTAGATATTATAAGTGAAACCGTTGAAGGAAACTTCTTAGACTTTTCTCATAATAAATTCAAAGCCAAAAGCTTCATGCGTGAACATTCTTACCTTAGTCAATAGTCGAGACTTGTGCTTTGTGCTTAGATTTTTTACTTGCCTAATAGATCTCTTTCGACGGTTATCATTTGATAAACAATTATTATAATTTGTGACCTGTGTTTTGTTCTCGAATGTACCTATTTACAGATTTAAAAGATATAAGTTTGGTAATTGCATATCAAATCTCAACTGTCGAATACGGTGTATTAGTGATGGTTGTACAAATATTTTATTTTGCAAATACGTAGGTATAATAAAATGTAAAAGTGTATGCTCTTTATTTAGTTAACAAATAGGGGACGTATTCTTACAATTTTCTTTATAATGCTCCCTCGTTCATCAGCAGCATTGTGGTTCTGTAATAACAGTGATTTGGGAATAATCGCTATTCTCTTAGCGCCGGGGGTCACGGCGCGGACGCTCATTGCGCGAACACGATACTTGTGAGAAAAGACGTTTACAATACACCATTCATATTAAGTATATTTAGGACTCCTATTAAAAATAAAATAACAACATTTCGCAATATAAGTGACTCAGTGAAATCGATCATTAAGATAAATGGAATAACAATTTAAAAAGTTATAGGTACTTTTTAAATTTAAAAGTTAATAAGAGATACTCATTTATAACAGTGTTATCTCTTATATGAAATAACTAACTCCATATTATGTTTATATAATTTTCGGTGTTGAAATATGACTCGCTTTTACTGCAAATATATCGCTTTCACAAATGGCACGTAAAGACCTATCTAAGGTCCTTGGGTAGAGTATTAATACGTACTTCCGTATATAATGGAGCTAATAGGAGCTCTCTGTTGTGCCTTATGCAGCCGAATAGCAGAACCCGTGTTAAAATATAAATAAAAATAAAACCTAAAGCGGCCGTCGGTCTCTGTACTATAAATTGTCCTGCCCACTGACACTTAAACTTACTGATCCGCTGGCTTATGTCGATAACTTCCGTACGTTTACGAATCGCCTCATTTCTGATTCGATCTCGTAGTGTTACCCCGAGCATAGTGTTAGCCCTGTCCATAGCTCGTTTTAATTAAATAAATATATAAAAAACGAAACGAGCAGATAAAGTTTACCTCGCCTATACTAGGTGCATGTAGGTAGAGGCGTCTTTGTTTAGAGGCGGGAGAGTTTTATTAAATTACCGCTTTCACAAATTATGTAGAAACAATAATTCGGTTGGCTGGCGCGGAGTCGGAGGCTGGCGCCGCGGGGTGCTGCACTTTTAATTAAACCCTAAATTATTGTTCACCTTCATTAATTCTTGCTCCTGCGCCGGTCCCTACTAATGAGTTTCTACTTTTTATACTGATTTCACTCAAACCACTACCACACTGTTATTTATTCTGAACCTGGTCTCAAGCACTGTTCCAACCGAGTAAGCTTAGTTTTCCTTCATAAATTCATAATTTTATTCTAAAAACATTGACGGCAGTAACCATCCATGTTACAGAAGACCACTGTGAAATAAATAGCACGTGTGGCTTTATCTTATCAAGATTGGCAGCGCATTAGTACTTAAACTTCATAACAATGCTGTAGTCACCTACATTGTCACCTTTAGCTAAAAAAATTATTGAAAAAAAAATTCCATAGTGTGGTCTGTGTACATGGTAAGTACTGCTCCGTACTAAGTAATTCTTCTTTTTTTATGTTAAGGTTAGCAGACAGGCTGAGGGTCCACTTTATGGTAGGTAGTAAGCGTTGCCTATAACAAAAGCAACGCTATCAGGTGCTAATGCTAAGGCTGCCCAAATGACTGCGAAACGCAGTATGTCCTGCCACTACTTTCCACATCCAGACACGAGTCAACTTTGAAAAGTTCATTTCCAAAGATGATCCTGCCGGCAATAGAATTCGGCATCTCTAGAACAGAGCGTTAAGGCAACCACTCATCCAATAACCATTACTGGACTACAAAACAGCTCAACCAATTTTGATAAAATTTTCAGGCAATCTTCAGATTAGCTCAGCGAGTGATCCTGTGAAGTTTAGTGGCCATGGGATAAGAAAAAGGGACGCGGACGAAGCCGCGGACAAAAGCTGGTATTCATTTAAACATACGAGTAAGATGTATAGGTAATATATCGATGTAGGTAAGTATGTATGTAATAGGACGGAAGTAAAGAGCGGGCAGCACGCGCGGTTATATTTTATCAAATTTTGTTCGGTTATTTATTTATTTATTAAGGGGTAGCGCAATAAATTGCGTTAAGTGGGGGCGGCTGGATCCCCGCAGGGCTCTGCGGGGGCGCCCATAACCCCGAAGAAAACGCGCCTCACCCATAAGTGCCTTTCTACAACAACACTAAGAAGGCTATATTATTACATTGCGCACAAGGGTTCAAATACTACATTTACTTAACTCTATCGAGATACCAATAGCTCTATACATAAGGTTACCTAGACTAGTACATGAAAACTTATGTACTACTTTTTTATGTTCAAGTCGACAGAGGCTGACGGTCGGCTTGATGCTAGGTGGCTACCGTCGCCTATAACACAAGCAACGCCATAGGTGCTGCAAGTGCGCTGCCGACCATATAGAATATAGAAGGATTAAGGGTAAGGAATAAGGAAGGGATGGGGTAATGGGCTCTGGTATCCCTTACTCACTGAAACACAACAGCACATATGCTATTATTTCATGGTGCTGTTCTGTGAGGGGGTGGTTACTGCCGCCAGATGGGCTGTGTGCCTAACCACTACATTCCAAATCCAAACCAAAGTCTTGCCACCTAAGTCTAACAACTGCACAGATCGACTTCAAATTTATCTTTATAGAAAGCTGAAAGAATGAACACAATGATGGTATGCGGTATTGCCAACCACCACTACATATTTCCCCAAGTATTATTATTATTTTTGGAACAGTTCTCGCATAGTAAGATTTTTAAAGTTAGCTTTTTTTACTGTTTTTGTTGTATGTGTTAAAAATTAAATTTAAAAAGTTTTTTTTTTTGGGAGAAAATAGTATTGTATGTAGGCGGTCGTAGAAGGGCGTGGGCAGGCGGGGCGCGGTTACCCTATTAACGCTTCCACGCTTATCAACAATTAAATTTTTCTTAATAAATTTCAACAAAGATTCGTTAAGCTAATTATGTCCACAAAATTTTTGTGATGATATTTAAAAAAGGAATGAATAAATCTTTTTTAATTTTATAGGTATTTAATCTACACTTTTGAAAGTCTGACCTTTTGAAAGTAATGGAATCTACAAATACCTAAGTACTTCAGAAAGATTACTTTATAAATATTTTGAAACAAGCATTGCGACACAAAAAACATTTTTAAACTGATACCTACTAAACTGTTAATGTCTTCTGACCTACTGGTAACGTACTTAATTTAATTTATAAAATAACTAAACTAAGTTTTCTGTTCTTATGCCAGTCGTACACGTTCAAGCCTAACATGACTTGATCTTTTCTTAACGAAATTTGGTTTAATTAAACTGACATAGTTCACAATTTCATAGGCGTTCGTGAATGGATAAAATGTTCTATTGTTATGAAATCTTATGAACTATATAGACAATTATGTAGCCGATTGTACTTGAACCTACTTATTTGAATTAGATAAAGAAATAAGTAAAAATGGTCTTAAATTTATGAAGTTATATTATCCCCCGCACGGTGTTGAAATTTTCAAAAATCCTTTCCTTTGCGCATGATTATAAAATAAACCTGTTCCAAATTTCAGCTTTCTATATTTAGTAATTTTTGCTGTTCGTTGATAGTCAGTCAGGACAAACAATTTTATCAATATGAGATAGATTAATTGCGATAATGAAAATTGTATATAATTGAACAAAATTGTTAGATTTTTGTGTTGAACACAAGAAGGATAATCAGCGTGAATGTTATCAGATGAATCAATGCTACCTACGTCATTGCAAATGTTTGCAAGGGAGTCTTAACTGTGGGGATCATTATCGTGATGTACCCAATCAAACTCTATTGATAGTCTGGATTTTAAGAAACATTATCGGTTTACATGACCCTCTTAATTATATTTTGTATTACTGTTATTTATTGAGTTACAAATTTGATACATGAATATCGGTCGTACTAACGGTTTAACGAACAATATTTCATTTACCTAAAATTTGCAGTATGCATTTGAAAACGTATAAATAATAGGTATTTATATAAAAGATGTAATAATTAAATATCTTAGTGAGAATATAATATTATCCTCACTACTTTTGACCAGGTAATATGTTTTTGACGAGCCCCTTGGTCGAGAGGTTACAGTGCTTGCTTTAACGCTTTGTCTCAATGGTCACGGGTCTGAATCCCAGCGGGTCCAACTTTAGAACTCAACTTTTCACAATTGGCTCTGGTTTGGATCTAGACCCCTGTATTCTGTAATAGTCGCAGGGCACCCCATTACAGAAGACCACTGTGAAACAATGCTGTGGTTTTTCGGTAAGTGTGTAAGGGATGCCAGAGCCCATTCCCTTACATCCCTTCCCTTAAATTAAACCTACTATGATCGGCAGCGCACTTACAGCACGTGTGGCATTGTTTGCGTTATAGGCGATGATTGTCACCTACCATCAACAGTGGACCGTAAGCCTGTCTGTCGAGTTTAACATAAAAATAAATAAATTAATAATCAACATTACACACACTACCGCCTGTTTGACACACGCACAACCTTTGACACGTATGTAATAAGTATAATTAGGTACGCCTTTGTTTAAATATATGGTCGAATTTCGACCACTGGTCGATCCCTAGTTCCTATAGCTAATAGCTGGATTGCCAACATGGTTTCTTACTTAGTACCTAAAGAGTGGCCAGTGCACATGGGATTCTACCTTGCAACTTGGGTAGTCCTATCCTGTTTTCTTTTATCGTTTATCCGGATCTTTAAACATCATTGGTTTATCCTATTAATTATAATTACCTACTATATCGACGACATCCCATCTAACGAGCCTCCCTCCACTTGGCTCCAATGACGAGATCTCCATGGGGTTCTAGGATAATTCTTTTGCCTTTTGACTCCCATGAGAGCGTAGAGTATTTTTTACATCTCCTGGCTTCCAAAGGATTGTAGGATAATTATTTACAGCTCTTGCTTAAATCCCATTTCCTTTTCTATTAGGTACTAATACTTATTATAAAGAGAGATTTGTATGTTTGTAATGAACAAACTCAAAAACTACTGGACCAATTTTAAAAAAATTTTCGCTTATAGAAAGCTACATTATCGGCGAGTAACATAGGCTATGTTTTATAAAATTACGCGGGCGAAGTCGCGTGCAACAGTAGTACCTACTCATTTTATAAAATTTCATAAAATCAAAAAGATATCTAATGTAATGTACCTAGGTACTTACCTATGTCTAGTCTAAACATCACATAAAAAAGAAGTTGTGTGATTTTCCGACAGCTCTCCAAATCAACGAGCTTTTCAATTCTCGTTCAGTGAAACTATTCAGTTAGGCGTTGAAAAACGTTTCATTCGTCATGGTCCACTTTACCGTGAGTTACAATCGCATTTCGTTTTTGGACGATTGATCTATTTTCAGAAAAGAAAGCAATTTGTCGCGTTTGATTCGTGGCTAGAGCGGTGTTTTTGATCGGTTTTTGTGGGCGGCCGCGTCGGGCGCGATTGGCCGCGGTCGCGGTACTCTCTCACTAGTTGAATTACCCGCTTTTGTTACTTGCGCCAGTCACCGCGAACCGCGTTCCTTCAAAGGCTAAACGAACCGACTATCAACACCAATTGTTATCGTACACATGCTGAAACATCTCAAGCCATTTACTTTTACCTCGGACAATATTCACTTAAGTACCTATCAACATTTTTTTTTACTAATATGTAGGTAACTGACCGTTATAGGCTCGTGTTGAAACTCAACTTGTGTACTATTACCGATTCTGTGACGTAGGCGACTATTGATTATTAGAATTTTAAATATGGAAATTCTAGAGATTAGTTAATGTTAAGTAATAGACATAATTAGCTATTATTTAATATAGGTTCTTTAGTATTTTGGCCTAATTAAAGAAAGGCAGGTGAATATGGAATTTAGTCAAAATGGTACGTACCGTAACAATACCTACACAGCGAAAAAAGTTTAGAATGTTTATGGTTGCGAAAATGGTTTAGAAAAAGGTTTTAGATAGATATATCGTATCTATACCTAAATCATCGATTTTCAAACCCATAAAGTATCACAGCTTTCGTAATTGTTAAAAAATAAATGTAAGTAGGTACTTACTTATAACAATGTCTACCTATCTAATTTAACTCAAAGTTAAGTAAGTACTTAGCTGATTCTTCAAATTAACTGACGAAGTCGCGTACAACAGCTAGTAGGTAGGTATATAATGCAAAATTTAATAAAATAATTTATGCTATGATTATTATACCTACTTAGTTCGATGCTATAATTATACACAGTCAATAAAATTAACTAATTATAGAAACAAAATTAAATCTTAGTATTCAATAACTCGTAACTTTTAGAATTACGTAGTCTGTGCAAAAAGTATCGCGAATGTTGTGTTTTTTCAAAAATTATTTATTTATTCATGAATATCTATTTTGTCCTCTTCAAAGTAATCCCCACCAGATATAACAATACACTTGTGCCAACGTTTTTTCCAATCCTCGAAGCACTTTAAAAAATCATTTTTTGTGATCTTGTTCAGCTTCTCCTTGCGACAGGCGAAAACTGTCTATCAATTTGTGCAATATCACACTAAATCGTGTTTTTAGTATCACATAACTCATAACAAAGGTGTGGTTTACGATAAGGCCTCTTACGGACTTTAACTAAAATTAAAGTGCATCATTTCTGTGTGGCAGCACACGCGATCGCAAGTCGTCTGCTGTCGTCTAACTTTAGATAATAAGGCAGCCGGGCGTTTCTGGCGGATTGCTTCGAGCAAATTGCGCATAACTTGCAGGTAATATTCCTTATTGACCGTTCTACCCAGTGGCAAAAACTCATGATGCACCACGCCCCTGCAATCGAAGAAAACTGCAAGCAAAACCTTCACATTCGACCTCGTAATGTTACGAGTTATTGATGCCTTATCATTATTTCTTATTTGTATATTTTTTTAATTGACGCATTCGAAAGAAATTTAAAAACAACACAAAACACTGATCTAAATCCCAAATGAAATTGTCTTAACAATCATCACTGCTTATTAATACCATAGTTTTAAAAAATAAGAAGTTCTTAAAGAGATCTTAAGTAGGTATCTGTTTTGATATTTTATGTATGGCCACCATAGTTCTTCCCAAGTATTAGAAAAGGGGTTTTAGTGATTGAGCGATTTTAATACTTCTGAATATTTCTTTAAGTAGTCTGTGATTTTTAGGAAGTTATAATATATAATATATAGGTATACATACCTATATATTTTTGGTGGTATAGTTAGCTTAATATTGTGGTAGAAGTTTTTAAGTTAGTCAGCAGAATAATGCAATGTGTTTTTATGGATTCCGCTACACGCTACACAGTATCTACCAATGTGTTGTTGTCGTGTAAACAGACAATAAAAACAAGGGTTGTGAGCAAAAAGGGCCTGGTTGTACAATCGTCATCGCTTTATTATTCCGAATGCGTTTCAAATCGGCCCGTTTTCATTTCGTTTTTGCTGCGGCATGTGGCAACATCGCCTCTCCGATCTCCATCTCTTATTATTAATTACCTTCTTTTATATCGACACACTCCAATCGATCGTCTTGATTAAAATATCTAAATAATAGATCGATGTTGTATAAAAAGTCATTACCGGGACGATAATAATTAAACAACGTAGTAATCATTTGTAAGGACATGTTTAAGATTTAAATCATAAACAGATGTTAAACTATTTTTAAAGAGAAAAGGTAGCAGGTAGGTTGAAGGTCCATACTCAACCAATCTGGGAATACAACTATACCGCCCACTCTGAGAGAGTAAAGGCTAAGGTATTGTTCCAACACAAAAATCTTATGATTTTCGTACCAACAAAGAAAATCTCGACACCATTCCACCGCCACCTATATCCTCAGACCAAATAGGAGTTATAGATATAATTTTGCGGACAACACGTGAAGCAGGTTTTATTAACATGTGTGCATAGGCCGTTTACTATGTTGAAATTTATTGTACCTTGTACCTCATACGATTTTTTGTTTATTTTTATTGAAAATATTGATTCCCAAGTGTACTTGTGTGTGAAATGTGATTCCATCCTTATTTTTATTTTTTAAGACTGGTTTTACACCCTTTCTCTACGCAATTCAGCATTTTCACTAGTAAATATTTTAATAAGGCGAGGTGAACATAGTTTGATTGCATTTGAATGCGTGTAGAAACACGGTTACATCGCGAAGGCGTAGCTTTATCGGCTCCACTCTTCCGTACACAGTTGTGTATCTTTAGTTCTTATTTTATCTGAGCTTATATCAAAATAATATTTTAATGAGTTGTATTTATTAATAAGTTTAATTTCTTTGTGCAAAACTCGATATTGTAATAATGGGAGCTGATTAAAGATCACGCACGGTCGAAAGCGGATGATGCGCGAGCGCCGAGCGACGTGTATAAATTGCTCAATTTGGTTCCGAGCAAATGGCATATTAAATTATTATCGCTTATAATGCATACGTATACCGTATATGCGCAGCCGTTTAGCTTCTTCAGTACGCTTTCGTGGTATCACTGCGGGTGCCTGCGTGATGCGAATATTGGTTGGACTTACGAGTGGCTTAATTTCAGTAGGTACAATTCGCTCGCAAATCACCTTGTGATAATTAGTATGAGTAAGTAACATGTCTTTTTTTGTAATGCATGAGTAGTAGGCAATATTATTAAAAGTACCTAATAAAGGACTTCGACTTTAAGAAACTTGAATTACCTACATACCTACATATTTAATAATTTTATTAACAAATATAAAGAACTAGCTAGAAAAAAAAATTTCAAAATTATTGTCTATTAGTGTCAATTTTTCTATTAGTGTTAATTATTAAAATTTTGAAACTTTTGCGAAGACATATTACTTAGTTAATGATGAGAAAATATATATTTCATGATTATTTTAATACATAAGTACATGTAAGATACCTACATATTTTCAAACTTGATTGTACATATTATATTAGAACAGAGATAGTCTAGCGCTGGAAAGAATGCTCTGCTGCTAGTGTGGCAGACGCTGGTTCAAATCCTAATCGGTTTGCGCCTCTGAGTCTTTTCGATTTCGCTATAGATGTTTCTTACAAATCCACAAATGTGGATTAGCAATATATATTTTCTAACGCTGATTGCCCTAGGAAAATAATTTTTTTTTTCCTGTGTTACCAATTCCGTAACATCACTAAGTTTGTAGGTACTTAGTTGATGGTGAAAACAGAATGAATGTTTAATACAATTCGCTCTTCAAAAGAATTGGATAGGGTTCCTTTGAACGTAAGACATAAATAAAGTCCAAATAAAAAATAGATCCTTTTGTATAATTGGTACAAACCGTTTTTTATGCTGTCGTGTCACGCAAGGCAACAGGTAGGCATCAGAGAGAGAAACGAGAACGTTACGAATCTGAATCTAATTTCAGTTGATACCGTTGCGGCAAAAAGTCGATTCACATCGGATTGTGTCGGCGGCGGACTCATAGGAATCGATATTCAAAAGTCATCCGATCGACGGAATCGAATTAATTACACGTTGCTCTCAAATAGGAAGGGTTGAGCATTCATCAATATTTTTATTTGTTATGAATTAACACTGTTTCCGTACTGACTTCAATGGAATAAGTCTATAATTAATTTAAGAATTTCTACAGAATTCTCACAGAAATCTGAATCCCACATATTGTAAGGCAATCTGGATGTTATTCAGAGTTCCTCAATATATGTCGCAAAAAATTCGAAAAAATCGAATTTTCCCAATAATTCATGTTTCATTTTCTAATCGTCCTGAAAGTACCTCGGATGATTACAAAATTTATTGTTAGTTTCCTATTATTCGATCCTTTGCAATCGTACTAAGGATTAGATTAGGATTAGGATTAGATCCGACTTCTTAGAATATCTAGTGGCGTTATTTAGGTAGCCTGTCTGGCGGCAGTACAAAAGACCCCCCCCCCCCTTACAAAAGACCACCGTGAAAAAAATTCCTTACTCTTTTATTGAAACACAACAGCATACCTATTATACAATATACGTGCGTTGTTTCACGGTAGGCCTCTGTAACAGAGCTGTTGTAAAGTAAAGTACCTACTTATCTACCTAAATGCCGCAAAACGGGCTGCCCAATTTATAATATCGAAACGCAATGTGATCTGCCACTACTAATAATTCTCAATCAGACAATTTTGTTTTATGGAGCAATATTTAGCTATTTTTATATATAATCTTGTCAATATAAATATATATATACCTACGTTCAATTTTTCTTTCATAAGTAACCAACTTTTACACAAAATATTGAAATCTCATCAAAATATCGTATCTAATAATTTAGACGTTATTGTAGAAACTGTTTTTATTTTGAATTGGTGATTGAAACGTTTTATAGTTTCATTCGTGAAACGCGAACCGGAGCGTGATTTCTATTTGGTTCGGTGGTCACAATTTTCCGCTTAGAACAATTTTAGAAACTCACGGCCATTCGTCATTTTTATAAATAGAGCTTTATAATGAATTATAGAGTTTATCGATATCCGCTACACACCTACTTTTGTGAGGCGATAGTTGGTAAAGACGGATTTCTTTATCTCTCACCAAGTCAATTAACCAAAACTCTTTTAATCTATATTATCTTTTAAGCTATATATATCGCATATATTATTAGCTATTAAGTTTAAGAAACCTTAGATATAATAAAATATTTAAACATAATTTTCGAAATCATGACTAGAGTAAGTAAATATACCTACTTTATTTAAAAAGTACCTAAGTACCTATATTTAGTAAAAAATAAAATATAGTTATCACTGGAGTATGTCTTTGGATTCACTGATGAGTTTTATTATTTATTAAAACATAAATTAAACATTGAAATTTAAAATACTTATTGGTCAAAATTTCCAAGAAAACGGCCCCATGTAGGGGCCTTGGAAATTATTAAGTACAGATCATAAATATGTTACTTAATTTTTCTACTTCCAACATTATAAACATTTGAAGATTTTTCAAATTACTTATTAGATACTAATATACAATATTGACGACTTTCGTCACAGTTTTTAATTAATGTGGATATAATTAACGGTCCTTTTTTTAATCAGGTAATGATAATAATCGGTTCAGTTTTTAGCAAAATTAAAACAATTTTGAATACAATTGTTTATAGGACTGCAGCGACGGACCGAACTGAAGGGCTGGCGACCATCTGTTGGGCCTCGATTAATAAGGATGATGTCCCGCAGAGGTATTGTACACGTAATTTGTAGGCTACCATCACTCCCTACAAACATTCATATAAATAATTACATTATTTATTTTACTGTTGGTATTATATAACCATAACAATAAGTGTAGGTACTCTCTTTGTACACAATCGTGACAAATTCGGTCACATTCAGTGTGAGTACCTACATTGAATTATATTTTTTTATGATATAGCATGGCAACCAAGCTAACGATCAACTTTATGGTAGTTTGCTATGACCCCATAAACGCAAAATTACAAACACAATACTACCTGCTATAATCAAAGCCTTAGGTATCTATAAATAAATTTAAAAGTGTCATTAAAACCAAACTCACCTCAAATCTATTATAAAACCACTGATTATTTAAGTGACAATGAAGCCTGGATTTAAGCGATTCGCAGTTCATTCTATATTGTATATATACTTTGATTTTGTTTATAATTAAGTGTAATTGTTGTAGTTTTATATTTTAAATATGACAAAAAGAATAGTAGGTTTCGGGGTTTCTTCTCAGGATCGTCATCTTGGCTTTTTTTCCGAAACCCTGGTAAATTTAAATTTCATAATGACGATCATAAGAATTTCTTGGAGAAACATAATTGATAAATAAATATTTTGTTTGTGATTTTGATTGAGAAATGATGGTTATAAAGAAAACAAGCATGATTGTAAGTAAGTAGGTACTGCTTAGTTGACTATATTACGTAGAACGACTCGAGTGAGGGATAATATAAACAATCAATTAATTGTTTATGAAGTGTTAGGGTATACTGAATTTAGCAATCATTTGGGCAACCCGTCTGGCGGCAGTAACCCACCTATTCACAATACCATCGTGTGAAATAATAGCATATGCGCCGTTTTGTTTCGGTATAAGTGATTCCAGAGCCCATTTATATATCTCCCTAATTCCTTACCCTTAATCCTATTTAGTCGGCAGCGCACTTGCAGCACCTGTGGAGTTGCTTGGGTTATAGACGACGGTAGTCACCACTTACCATCAAGTGGACCGTCAGTTGTCAGCTAGGAACATGGGATGGAAAAAAGAAAAAACGGTGTTGTAGGTAGGTATTACGTTTCTCATCATCGGACTTTAATGAATAATTTGAATAATAAAAACTTGCAGAATTGAAACAGCCATTCTCGAGTTTTGCGTTTAGTTACACATTAAACGATACATTTTTATTTATTAAAAATATATCTAGCTCGCAACTAACAACAAAAGAATACCCGCATTTAATAAATCATTTAAAAAACAAAAGCCACAAATGAAAGAAAATATGTTTGAGTGCAATCCGAAAAGCCATTATGCCCTCGCAAGTCGCGAGTGAGGATAGCAAAAACATATTGCGTGAGAAACGTTGACCGATAAAAATATATTAAATTAATCACGAGCCTGTTCGTGCGGGCGTACGAAAATAAATATAAAAATGGTTAAAAGCGTTTGCGCAAGAGTGCTTCGCATCTCCCCACTCCGGGACTAGCCGTTAGCCAATCGTGGCTTCCGCTGCTAAGGGGCGTGCCGTCGCCACGCCAAGACACACGTGGAATGCCACTTTTTACCAAATAATTACAAAGAATGCTCGGAACATCAAATTAATTATGTCAATTATTTTCGGTACGCCATACTCAGATAAGACACGATCAGAATTTTAATTATAGCAATGACAATATAAAGGTAGTTCTAAAGCTCGAATGAATGCGCTTATGAATCGCAAATGGGGGAAATGAGAACGAATTGTTTTAGCTTAATTAAGAAAGGTAAAAAAAGTCATAAATATAGTACTTAGTATAAATAGCATATTTCCTGTACAAATTAAAGGTCAGCACAATAAATATTTTTAAATGAAGCAAATGTACCTAATGTAAAAATGTATTGTAAATGTTAAAACATTTCAATTTAATTTCTGTAAATTATAATTTACAGAATTTCGAATGCGATGACTAACTTTTAAAAAAAGTTAATAATAAATAATAATAAATTAATAGTAGGTACCTACCTAACTACTTTTTACTTAATAACTTTTCATACATTTTTATTCTGTAGTTATACTGATGAAATATTTAACCACATACCTAGAGACCAAATAGTAGGTACCTATATATGTAGCATGTAAGTACCTAAGTTACCATGCAGGCGCTTAAGATAAGCAACAAAATATAATATAATAGAAAAAAACAATAGAAAAGTCATTGTATTGCCTGCCAACAATATCTAGGTTTCTACTTACCTAATTATTAACTGTTTTGGATAGCTGATAGACAAGTTGGTTAGTATGTAAAAAAATGTATTTTCTAATTAGTATAGTAACTTTAATTAACATTAGCACAATAAATGCTGTTAAACAGTAACTATATTTTTGTGGTGAAATTTTAATTTTGGAATATTTATGCTAGGTATATATATTTATAACTAATAATATTAAAACTAAATTAATTTATATGTACTTATGGCTAAATAAATAAAAACATTTAAGTATAAATATTTGAGTATAAGAGCTACAGAAAAGCTGCGACGACCACCTCATGGCACAACATGGGCACGCAGCATGACACGTATTAAATTAAAACCGTCGACATGTGTTTTCCTTCCCACAGGAAAATACATTAGCCGGAACATTTCCTCGGATACGCGATCTCGCTCGCACCATCTCCTTCTTGCGCACAAGAAAGAAAAGCTCGACATGGCGCCCTCCAAAGCTAACGGTGAGCTTTCAACGTAAATCTGATAAAGCGAACGCATTACGACACCAATACAAAGAAATTTTCCTTCTTAACACCATCTTATGAGCTCAACAGTGTCTCCCATCTCTATCCAACTCGCGTCTCTCCAATACGTTGGAAAGAGACGGTAGTATTGTGTCTGCGTCTGTCGCGCGTTCGGTGTTATTGGATAAAAAAGTTTACAATGTCCCGCCCTTCTTTTAGGGCTGCGTTAGCGCCTTCGGGCCGGGCTCGTAGAAATATTTCCTTGGAACAGTATGTCGGCTGTGTCGAGGGGCGGCGACGCGGGAGCCCGCAGTCATGCTGAGAGTCTCGGCGGAATCGGTGGACACACGTCGCGAACCTTTTCATGCTCACGGGAAAAAACGGTTTCATGACAATTTGTTAAAGAAACTCATGCCATTCGCGAGAGCCGATTGTTTCACGGAAATCGTCCGCGAAACGCCAACGAGAAATTTATAACGGCGCGTCAATATCTGTGATCAATACGCTTGTTTTAAGAAGATACTGAATTTATATTTTTGTCTTAACTTGTGAAGTGATTCGATATATTTTGTTGCTTGAAGTGCGTTAATTAGATATAATAGGATAACTGTGATTTAAGACAACAAGACTGGATTATCCTTACAACGCAAGTAAGAACTTTAAGCTTTCATTTTTACTCATAAATAAGCATAAGTAAATTCATAAGTAGTTATATTTATAAGTATCTGCATATTGATATAGAAAGCTAAGTAATAGGTATAATTAAATCAAAGAATATTTATAAATTCCTTTTAACAAAATATATTTTTTTAGATGAGTGGGCACCTACATTATTTATTATTATTACCTATTATTTATATTAACTAAAGATTACACCGTTTTTTTTCTCTACTTAATAAAATATGTATCTTGATGACATATTTTTCAAATGTCGTAGGTACCTAGTAATAATATAATTCTATACGTTAATAATTTACATATACTCGTAATAAGTATGTAAAATAAGTATTTGCAAAAAAGATAAATAGCTGAAGCTAATTAAAGAGGTGTGATTAATCATTAGATATACTTTATTATTAATTAACATAAAATATAGATAATTGTTAACATAATTTCATGTAGAATTAAATATTGAATATTTAGTTTAATTAAACCACTCGTAGAACTGCTATTGTAATTCTTGGCGCCAATACGTAGCGACGGCAAGCTTTTCTTTCTGTTTACTTATTTAGACTTTAAAATAGTGTTTTAAAGTTTAGAGAATAGAAATAATAAATCTCTACCTCTAGTATTTAATTTTCAATATTTTATACAAAAGGCCTAATAGACTAATAAAAATTATAGAAGGAATTAAGAAACCTTTCCAAGGTTATTAAAATAAATCAATATGGAACCTTTATACGAGTATACTCGTTTGTATTGCGATACAACAGCGACGGCAAAAATGTGTCGGATATCACTATTTTTGTTAGATAAAATAAATTTAATCATAATAATATAATATTAATACAATCAACTTGGTTTTCTTAACACATTTATTTGTTTTTAAAACATAGCTAGCTTCTTTATTAATAAAATAATAACTAAGTATATCTAATTTATTTACATAGGATCCTAAAGTAGGTAGGTATAGGTACCTATTAAAATAATTCAATTAAGGTATTTTCTAAACAGTCATCATTTGTCTAAGAAGTTTTATTCATAAATAAGTTTGTTTTCATATGCATTTTATTTAGTTAAATAGATATAGGAATCTAACATAAATGTAGATATAATAAAATCGGTAAAATTATAGAAATTAAAACAATAACAGCTGATAAAAGTTTAAATGATTTCTTAAATAATTAGGTATCATTTTGATTACTTGATAAGTAATATAAATGATTACGGTTTGAGGATTAAGAAGCCATTCTAGAATTTAGAGGATTGTCCATAATTTGACTTAGGTTATGAATTATTTCATTTTCATTTTTATAATACCCAGGTATCTAATAATTTTGTGCCTATAGGCATGTTACATAATTTTTATGTTATTTACACATTACTTATTAGGTACACACTTTAGTAATGTAGGTGTATGTTTGAAGATACCTACTTCAAACATAAGCATAGTAGTTATGTACCTATATCAAAAATAAAACTAGACAGGTAGGTAGGTATATGTGCTATTTGTAGCGTAGGTATCTAATATCTAACTTAGTTGCTCTTAAAATTACATAGAATAGGTAACTTTACTAACATTTCGACAAAAAAAAATATCTAAATACTAATTCAAACTGACTTATACATTTAATAAAAACAATGTCGATTTTTTATATATTTAACTACTTTTAGCTTTTTCCCGTAACTTCGACCGCGTCCCTCGGGAATACTACTTTTTTCTGTATACCCTTTTCTGTACCCCAGACAACGTGTATTTAAAACTTCATGTTGATCGGTTAAGTCATCGAAATAATATATCTTCTCGGTTAAGTAGTTAAGGCTTCAAAGTGTAACAAACAAACAAACATTTATAATATTATAGTTGGGATTGTACGATGAGACATTTATACTTACTTGTTTTTCTCTAGTGTGATCGTGAATGTACTCGTTTTTTATTCGTAGGGATATATCTACACTTGGGCGATATTTTAAAATTAAGTTATAAGGCATATTCGAGTGAATATCTTCTGGGTAAGCTCGCTCCATCATAGGTCTTACCTTCGCTACACTGCTAGATGCTGGCCAAGAGTAAAAAGCTAAATTTAAGCTACATCATATTTTACTTATTTATTTAATTCTGAATCTCAACTTAATTAATTTAAAATGCATCTAGCTTCTAAGCATGTACACAATTCTTTGCTGTAAAAAAATACACTGCAGAGCAGTGGGGTGGGTGCTTTATTTGCTGCTTTAAATGACATTTTTAGTTTAAATCAAAAGATAATATCTTTTTAACCATCCACTTATCTGGATTTATTTTCCATCGCAGTAAATCTTTTACACATTAAGCAACTTTACGGAATACAATAGTTCACTAATAAGATTATGACTAATTCTTTAAAACTGCGAAAAGTTGAACAGATGGACGAGAAGAATAAAAACGTTCGAGCAAAACAAATAGTCACTTTATTTTCAAGTGCACAGAGTTGTAATTTGTTTGCAATTTCGTTTGAATGATGGCGAATGTCAAAAATTTTAGTAATCGTATTACTCGATGTCTGTCTGTGAAGATCTGTCAACCCGTTGCTTTGTGATGAAGCGGTCCACAGCGGGGTGCCGCATAGATAATGTAAAGATTAGATGGGAATCTGAAAGGCCTAACATTGTTTAACGGGCCCAGGTAAAGCGGTTCATATACTACGTCTTCGGAAGACTGTTTCGAACAATACATAAACAATATTATTTGGACGAAACACGATTAACTACACCCACAAAAAATCGTGATTGACTGTTACCTACCCATCGGGATTCAATTGAGAAATTATGTGGACGCTTTGTTAGGGAACTTTTAAAATAATACACAGTACACAAATATCTACGCCTGTCATATTGTTATATAAAAATCTTCTAAGTATTGGGATAAACGGGGGTTTGTATTATAAAAATTGCGCCCCGGGCGAAGCCGGGGGTGAGTCACTAGTTATAAATTAAATAAAACAATAGTGGCTAGTTGGTATTGAAATGCAAAGAACTGAAGAATTCCGATACCAACTTATTCAGTGCTAAACCAGTAAACCCAACTTAATTAAACTTGATCAACTTGCCCTCCAAGTAAAAGAAGCATAGTAAAAATTTTTTGAAGGCTGACGGTCCACTTGATGGTAGGTGGCATCGACTATCTAACCCAAAAGGTGGCTACCGTCGCCTATAACATGAGTGCGGCAAGTGCGCTACCGACCATAGTAGTTACCCTTACCAGTTACCACTCACCCAGAGGGCTCGTCGAATTGTTATTAAGCCATTGTGTTGAACAAATTTTTAAGAGTAATATAGTAAGAGTATATAATAATAGTAAGAGTAACTGGTAGAGACAAAAACTATAAATGTGCCAATAAATGGTTTTTTGAATAAAAATTCCAATGATAATGATATGCTGATAAGCTTAGAAAGTATAGTCCTCATTATTCATTTTATTTAATATTTTTTGACTACAAAAACAAAATGATACATAACTAGTAGTATTTGTTAAAAACAATTTTATAAGCGGTAATGATGGCGGTAATAATAATAATAATAATGCAGTGGCAGGGCACATTGCGTTCCGCAGTCATAAATTAGGCAGCCCAACTGGCAGTAACTATCCCATTATAGAAGACCACCGTGAAATAACAACGTGCTATTGTGTTTCGGTGAGCGTGTAAGGGATGCCATCACATCCCGTTCACCTGTCCCATCCTTATTCCTTACTCCTTATCCTTCATCCTGTTAAAGTCGGCATCACAAATGCAATCCCCATGGTTTTACAACGAGTGGACCATCAATTTACCTGCCGACCTTTACATAAAATTAAGGCGAGGACTTAAATAGCAAAAAAGAGTTATTTTCGTCGCCTCATTTGACTTCTTAGAGTAAAATTAAAACTTAGATAAAAATACAGTCCATAATAGACTATACCTATTTAGAAAAGTTTGAATCGAGCAGATACAAAAATCTATTTTTTGACAAAAAAAATATAGTAAATTACTACAGAAAAAATTTCAGCGACATTTGTTTTTAAATTATTATTAATTAACTTAAGTTCTGTACTAAAGTTTAAATCGGCTACTTTTATTTCTTATTTCTTATTTAAGACAATATTTAATATAAAACTTCCATTTTTAAAATTCCGAGAAAGAACAATAATTGCACTTTAGGTTTAGTTTGAACTCATTTTAAGTAGTAAGAAATGTGTTTGGTCTGAGGTTATAGGTTTAGGACCTTGTCTTGTCTTAAAAGGAATAAAACATAGGTGTTTGATAACATAGCAGTTTAATATAATTTAAAGTTTCGGTCGACTTAACAAAAGCCTAGACCTTTTATTGCAATTTTAAGCGCACGACACAGGTTGACACCATCTAATAAACATAAAGAATGGTCGCAATAAAGTGTTCCCTTGCACTCCGTCCATATTGGAACTGGTTGTATCATTCATAATAAAACTATTTTCAATAAACTATATTATCGATGCTAAAGCCGAGAGTAGGTAATAAAGGAGTTTGGAGGCATGCAGCCGTAACAAACAAACCAAAATTAAATATACACGAACACAATCGAAATTTTTGTCTCAGGCGTATAAAAGTGTCCTATAAATTTACCCACAGTTTAATTTAATGTCCAAAAGTACCTGCATCACATTTTTTTATTAAAAAATGTTCAAGTTCGGCTCATCGCGCGGGAGTTTATATTATTATTTTTGGGAACGTTTTCGAATTTGTCTCGGAATGTTAGAATAACCATTGGGTTAACGTTATATATTTAACTTTATTATCAAACGGGTTAATATTAACCTGTTTCAAAATATTGGCACTGTTAGTATGCAAACTACATTGGATTCAATCTGAAGGAATACTTATAGGTATACACTTTGTTACTTACTATTTTTATTTTAAACAATGTAAACATGTAAAAAATGTAAACAATTTAAACTTACCTATACCTATAGGCTATAGGGTGCCTAGGAAAAATGGAAAATCTTATATACTTATATCTTATCCTACCTAATATTATACGAAAGTGAATAACGAAAGTATATAAATATAGCGAAAGTGAATTTGTTTCTAATCACTATTCTTAATTCCCTTATCCTGCTAGACCCTTTAATATTTATTTTGAAAAATAATGTATATTTCTGTTGATAACAGGGATCAAACCGAGACGTGGCGACTCCAAGGGGACATTCGCGGCCCTTTTTTGAATTCGCAAGATCAGTAGCGGGTGTGACCCGCCGCGTGGATGGTGGCGGGCGAATGGGGCTATGCGCCGGCATCGGCCACCCCCGCCATGAACGCTTTCCTGGAGACGAATCACGCGCACTTGGCGTCTTATGGCCTCAAGATGTCGCCTCAACCGGGATGTGGAGTTCCGCAGCACCGTGCCGCTGCCCCCCACCCTCCACCACATCATCCTTCTCACTACCAACCCTATCCTTTACACTCTTACCAAACCGGCTATCTGAGAGACTACAGCGGATGCAGCGAACTGTTCCCTCAACAGCCTCTAGAACAGAGTTGGGACTGGCGAGGTGACATGCACTATCAAGGTGGAGCACCGCCTCTGGTCCCACATTCTCACACGCACCCACCACACGCGTTCCTACGTTATGTGCGAGCGCCACCCAGACGCGACATGCGATGTCAATGGCTCGATCCGGAACAACCTCCGCCGAGGAAAATGTGCAACAAATTGTTCTCGAGCATGCACGAGATAGTGACGCATCTAACGGTAGAACACGTCGGCGGACCAGAGTGCACGACCCACGCGTGCTTCTGGCAAGGATGCTCGAGAAACGGAAGGCCGTTTAAAGCGAAATACAAATTAGTGAACCACATACGGGTGCACACGGGTGAAAAGCCGTTTCCCTGTCCGTTTCCTGGATGCGGGAAAGTTTTCGCAAGATCGGAAAATCTTAAGATACACAAGAGGACACATACCGGTAAGTGTTTGTTTTATTTGAATAGTTTTAGCCAGCTACACGGTCTACCTAGACTTCAGAAGTTAACTAAGGAAGGACTATATGTATTCTTTTTACAAAAATATTAACTTTTATGTTTATTTTGAACAGCAGTACAGAAAATAATACAATTTAGACAGTATTATACCAATTACATTGCCTATTGTTTATTATGTAAACAGATGTTTATTATTCTTAAAAAAATTAAAACAATTCTAAATCATAAGGGGTAGATTCGTGTAAAGTGTGTGTGTGTTAAATAGAATAAATTCAGTATTTTACATAGATTTATTCGTATTTTTTCCTACATGTGAACCAACATATACTTTTTATAATATTATTAAAAATACAAACAGTATTTAGAATAGGAATTAATTTGCTCTTATTAAAAAGTCAAGGACAAATTCTTATTTGACATCCGGTAGTTAAGGCTAACATTGAGATGTCGCACCAATTCAAGCGTGCGAGTGTTGATCTGCGGAAACATTTCAATTCTCATTAATTCATAATGAACCGCCCCCCGTAGCTGGCGAGTGCCGGCTGCCTGGGACTATAGCACGCCCACTAGTACGATACATCTACCACAACGTCTCACAGCACGCCTCGACAATAACTGAACCGACACAATGACACCAAACAACAAGCTGCCGTCTAACTCGATCGCTGTGACGCGTCACTAGAGAATCGAATCCTGTAACATTATTTCGGTTTTGGTATTGTGGATGCATCCCTCGAAGTTGAGCTATTACCACATTAAAGGGGTCTTAGTTAAATTTAAATGACATCATTTATTATTCCATTTTAAATTATTATAACAAATAAATGAAATAACAGCACGTGTGCTGTTGTGTTTCGGTAGATGCTAGAGCCTATTAGGTACCAATCCTTAATAACCCCTTATCCTTAATCCTATTATAGCGACGGTTGCTTGTTTTATAGGCGACGGTAGCCATACAGCATGTTGTCAAACGTCGGCTTGTCTGACAACCTGACTAAATATAAAAAATATAATTTAATTTAGTGGAGATAATTTATATCCAATGATTATATACTCTTAACTGTCGGATATACGTAGGTATATCAGATGCGAAGTATGTATTATCAATATCAAATTCATCTCATACTAGCAGGTTTAATGCCAAATATCTGGTATTCCGGTATTGGATTCCGTACGTGACACCAACTCTATCGAGCATCTGTCCAGAAGTGTCTCCACTGTCGACTTGTGAAGTCCGATTCTTAGTATTGAATTTGAAAAAAAGTCACCACGGGTCTTCATTTGTCAATTCGCTACAAAAGTCCAAAGATTCGTCAGAACTGGGTAATGTTTGTTAGAATATGTATCATAAATTAAAATGTCCGGTTCCGTCGATTCGGTTTTGGGTACAGTAATATCAAATTCATCGTCTATGAACTCTATTGCTTCGTAATAAGGTTCACTAGTAGTTTATTATGGTTCAGAACCCTATTGTGTATTGTTAAAATATCCAGTGGTACTTAACCTTAAAATATCTGTTTTAAATGAAACGGTTCTGGAATTTGTAAAGCCAGCAGTCTTAAGAATTATGGGCAAACTTATTGTTCCAAATCAATGTTTAGTATTGCGTTCAGACTTTTGTCCCGTGCCTTCATTCCCTATTATCTCACACTGACTTTTGAATGATCTTTTTGTGGGTCAAATTGAAGTTGCTTTATGGATGGCCATAAATTTTGTTGGAAGGTTCCCCGAACTAATAGAAAACTGGAAGCTCACAATGATCATGACTTTAATTAACTATGCACGAAAAAAAAGAGTCGTGCCAATTTTAGCTTTAGTCCAAAATAAAAGAATAAATCCACAAATTGAAGTCAATATATATTTTTTAACTAAAAGTTAGTTCATAATAAATTTTAGCTTATTATGATAGCGATTTTAGTAATAACTCAGGTAATACCTAGATAGGTAAAGTATAATTATACAATTCCTATATTAGTTATTTATTTTATTTGGAAAACCGACAGTGGTTTTTAGTGGTTTAAAGTTAACCATAGTAACAGCTCGAACTCTATGATGTTAACAGTTGCTGCATTATTATCATACAGAATATTAACAGTAAGTTGCTGAGGAGTTGGCTATCCCGTAGACTACTTGATGCTGCAGCATCAGGTCAAGGTTACCATGCCATGGAAATCAATCGAACCCGTGGAAGATAACATCCCTTTTTTGAGTCGCGCGTTAAAAATGACCCCTCTCTGTCGTAACTTTGGATAGGTCAGTCATATTTTACTGATATCGTTCTCAGGATGCTACTCCTGCTTGCTCCATTATGCTCTTTGGTATTTTTTATGCCCACCAGGAAAGTATCCGTATGCGCCCTCGCAATCATTCCGGAAGCAATGCAGCGCCTTAGTAGCCTGTACACCATCCTGATTCCTGAACCAAAGCATTGAAGGTTCTAAGCATATAAGTCATTCATAAAACCGTATAATTTTTGTCTTAGAACGCCGATAATATGACTCTTTATAAACAATTTAATCTTACAATATAGAACATACAATATTTTATTTAAATATTCGATAAATCAGATTTTATAGCCTATTGGTTTTAAAAATTTGACAATAGACAATTCTTTTCTTGGCGTGCGTTGCTTTGAGTAAACTAAAGTATTCCTAGTGCTCGTAGATAACAGCTTAAACTATTCTAATACACCGAGGTGTTAACAATTTGCATAAAATTAAAACGTTATATACCTATTATTGTTTTAGTTTGTATATCAAGATTATAAGATAAATCTTATAAAAAATTTCCAATTTAGTCATAATAGTATTAATTTTTCTATTATGGTTAAGTAATAAGTACTTATTGTTTTTTTTTTTCGGTGTTAGATAATAATTACCTTATAGGGGCTCTAACATTAAAGAAGACAATATCATGTGATATTTATCAGTTGTTGTCAAAGTTAAAACCGTTACGGGACGCGGCAACTCTTGCGACGTGTGGGTAAATTAATATTTTTATTAGAATCTCGTACCTAATGAGGGCTGTTACTTAAGTTTTGAGATCGACAAATAAAAACAAATATTTATAATCGGAATTGGCTTTATTGTTTTTTCAAAATATTCTCCATTAAGATCAATACACTTTTGCATGCGTTTGAACAATAGTCGTAGCACTTCTTCCATTCCGATTGAGTACCTCCAAAACATGTGATTTGGCGCTTCACATGTTTTGGAGGTACTCAAGCCTGAATCTTCAGGAGTCGAAAAACGTGACCTCACAATTTATTTTTGATCTGCGGGATCAAGAAGAAATCAATAGTTAGGTAAGGTGATAGATATAAAGTAGTTGCTTTTACAGAACACTATTATGTAACAGTACTTTAAATGCTGTTTCAGTGTGAGATCCATTTCCCGACCTCTCATTCTTTATACTCACAGAGTCTTATTTTCTATTGTGAAAATATCATTGTATCATGTTTTTAGCCAATTTCACACTTTTAATTTTTATGTATTTATCTATTTAAAAATTATTTTCTGCTAAAAATTGCTAAAAAATTGAAAATTCTTACCAAAAGTAATTTAATTTATAAATTGTAAACTCTATAGAGTTTGAGTATATGTATCAAAGTACCGGACATACTAGCATCATTATCTCGACAGGCTACGAAACAAAACAAAGATTATTTATATTTTAATTTTTTATCTAAATAACGTAATTACTAATATTAGTATAATAGACAAATTAGTAATTATAGTATGAATAAAGATGTGTGCAAATAAATGCTATCTGATTTGAATATAATCAAAAGCACGTTGGCTTGCCTCAGGGCGAGTCACGTAGAGCTGCCACGCACTACGCGGTGTGAAAAACGCCGGCGGCAACGACCACCCGAGTCCCGACGCACTGCGATCCGCCCACAATCAACTCATATCACTTCGTCCACCTGTTAACTGAAATCACTTAATTCACAGTCCTTCTTTCTTTTTTTTAGACTTTTCCACCTTCATAATGATGAAAATTTCATTCACATATCTCAGTTTATATATATACGAGTATAATGTTCTTCCAGATTCAATGTGTATTCTTAACCATACATACATGCGATACTATTACATCGTAGCTAATCGGTCAACTCATCAATTCCATAGAATAGGTATTATTAGTACAACTATCAATTCTTTGTTCTTTGTTTAATTTTAGTAAAAACCATTTTTTCTAAAATAAAAGTAGCTTAAGTTACTCAGCCTTATAACATCAGCTATCTGCCAGTGAAAGTCACGTCAAAATCGGTCTAGCCGTTCCGGAGATTAGCCGGAACAAATAGACATACTTAGATATAGACAAAAAAAAATTAAAAATTGTTACCTACTATGGTACATTTAGTAAAAACAGTTATTTTGACATTTCAAACAGACACTTCAATTTTTATTTATTTGTACCTATATTGCATGTGTATATGATATATAGATATAAAAAAGGTACATAAAAAATCAAAATGAAAAAACATTTCCAAAATATAATACGAATAAGTTTGTCAATAGTTAAAAGTATTTTTTTAAAAACGATAGCTGTGATTTTGATGACTTCAACAGCAGCGCTTCAGTAGGTAGGGTTGCTCCGACACAATACAGTAATGATGATATGATTTCGACCGGTGAAGACGTCCCCCGACTATCAAACGCAATGCTTGGCTAATATCCCATATAAAATGACGCTTTCAAAATATTTGCAAACAATACTGTACCCTTCCTGCGCCGGTGTCGGTGCCGCCCCTGTGTGCTGAGCTGCGGTTATTTCATTGTTTGCTTTGATGCCACTCGCGTCGAGTGCAGCTCCTTATTGCTAACTAATGCGTGATGACTATTCTACCATTTTTTATGGCTTATTTGAGTAAATATTTCAAATTTCTCTCAGTAAATTTATACGTTATGCGATCCATATAAAATCATACTTCATTTGGTTTAATTGGTTATCATAATAATCATCATTGTGATTATTATCATTATGATCATTATGATCATCATTATGCGAAGGCTATGAGAAACGTTGAGTACAGGGTGGAATGGAAACAGCTGGTGGTTGATGCCACCAAAGCATTTGAGAGCGGGCACGATCTTCAGCAATGAAGAAGACGACTCTAACTATCTATCTGTCTTTTTAATAATCATTATTTTTGCCACAGCAGTAGACGCCTTACAGTAGGACAGTAGGACATTATTTTACAGTAGGACCGGTAGATACAGACCGACCTAGCGGCATCGGTCGCAAAACAATTCACATCTAGTAATTAATTAATTAAAATTGAAATTTACCCTATCTATCGTTTAGCCAGGTTATGTAATTCTAGTTTTAGTCACAATCAATAGTCATATTTTGAAAATGACTTGAGTAATAACTAAACTATATTTTGTGACAACTCTTGATCCAAGAAAAACCAAGGGAAAACAAACTTCACACATTATGGTCCTCTATTAGGTAATTTGTGATATTATAATCTCCGTGATTGTCTTATCTTGCTTTTCTATCTGTTTTTGTATACATCATTGAGAAAGTTTATTAATCGTGCTGTAAATACCCACACTAAATTTTTCTAATACTTCCGCTAGATTTTAATTAATTAATCCGCTGCTTACTAATAATTATATTCATTATAATGTTAATTATAATGTTCATTTTAACATTATTAATATACGCTAACATAGTACAAACTTGGGTAATTCTTTATAAAGAACTTAATCAACTAAAATAATTATTTTATGAGAATGGGGAACGGACAGTCAGACAGTCCACTTAAGGGTAGGTGACGACTAATATCGCCTCTAAATGCAGGAATGCCAAGAGAATGCAAAATAGAAAACTGATAGAATTATAGAGTGGTGATAGGAGTAGGTAAACTAAAAAAAATTAAACTACTCATTGGCTTGCTTAGATAAATATACTTACTACTAGTGTAGTGACCCGCTTCTGACTTCACTCGGGACGCTTTTTTTATATTTACAAACCTTCCTTTGAAAACATTTTTAAAACCGGTCACCCATTCTCGAGTTTTTGAAGCATACACAAACCAACTTAACATTTTTTTATATAGGTATATTGATAAATACATTTTGTTAACAATTTCATTTTTATTTATTCACAATATAAATTTATTCTCAAATTATATAATATAAATTTTAGTTATAAATATAGAGAAAATACTAAAAGTAACTTATGAATTGATATTTTTTATTAGGTATTATACAACACAGTCTCGTCTCGTATTCTCACATAAGTATGATGATAATATTATAGTGCGTATAGAAAGAAGGTAGCCTCGTACAATAGTCGGGTGCATTTGAATAGGTGTTTATGTGAGCCGCGGCCATCTGCCCCGGATTGATAAATTGTATAAAAAATGTTAGCAACAATAAAAGCGCAAGTGTGTGCGTGTATACGAAAGAGGATTTCGTATTCAACACATCACACACTCACTGTGCGCGTCATCGCCATTTTATTTGCTTATTATAATCTTTTATTTGAAAGAGTAAATTAATTTTAATAACATTTTTATTTTAATAATTTAATAATGGATAAATTAAAATGAATTTTTAAATTAAATATCATACAATCTGCAACTAATCTGAGTCTGCATTTAATACTTATTCGTGAAATTATGCTTAGAAATTTTCATTCATACTTTTGTAATTATTTTTATGGCGACAGGCACAAGCCTAATTTTTGTTCATGGTGGTTAACGAAGGCGAATAGATTTTGAATCTGTTTTTCATTTCGTAATATCTATCTACGATATTATTTTATCCAACATCAATAAAATTGGTTAACAGTTTTATACTTAATATCTAAAATACTTTGACTTGAACGATATTTATTACAAAAAAATAAAGATAACATTTTGATACTAACACTACGAGGTATATTTTATCTCATAATAATTGTAATTATATAGCTACCGGCGTTAAACATAATATTATAGGTACTTACGTATTCATTCGAATTGAGTGGCGAATATATTAATAATCACCTCATAGCTTCATAGTAAGTACAATATCCGTATAAAAATGATAAAAAAAAACGTTTATCTCATGGGCGTGGCTAACACATCACCCGTCGTACGTCGCCAGCAATAATACGACCCTCACACAACCCCGAATCACTCACCGTATCCACTTACACACACCATCGTAACGTAAATCTTTTCGCATACATAGATAATCCGTCCAAACACACACAGCCTTTGTCCCATAGACAAAAGTGAAAAACGCTTTATTTTTTGTCTCCTTGTCAGTGACACCATACAGTCCCCGCCTTGCATAAAACTAAAACGAAGGCCACATATGTTATGATTGAAATTGCATCGTCTGCATCAGGCATTGTTTATGAATAGCAAATTATGGCTATAAATATCAAGATATTCTACATACTAAATATTCCCAATTACCCGTTGGACTAGCCCGTTAGATGAGTGGTTAGGGTGCTTGCCTTAACGCTCTGTTCCAGGGATCCCGGGTTCGATTCCCGGCAGCGTCAACTTCGAAAATGAACTTTTCAAATGGATCATAACAGATTAAATTAATTACTAAAATGTAGGTAATCGGTGGCTCCAGGCTGATGATGGGGTAACCAAAAGGATTGTAACGGTATTGGCGGTGACTGAACACAGACACTTTTACAAGCAGTATCAAACAAAGAATACATATTTCTGGAAAATAACATCCTGCACAATGGACTGTGTGGAGGACCTACTGGAACTGTGTGGTGGGTATTGAGCAAAAAAAAAATATTTGAAATGGCCACACGTTCCCGAAAGTTATCTATACATACCGCCCGATGTGATACAATTATTTTTATTCTGTGGAATTTCGCTAAACGTCAAAGAGATGGTGCGAACAAAGCTACGGAACTCGCGCAAAAACATCAAAACTCGTATCCAAGTTGACATACCTACACATACGAAACTGATTTTCCATCAGACAGGATCGAATTCCTTTTAAAATGATACCGATCTCGAATCGCTAATGTCACTCGGGCAATTAGATAATTATAAAGTCATATTAACAAAAACACAACAATGATTTATGAATGATTCCCTCGGAGAGTCGGAGACTCACAATATACCAACATATCGAACCGAAATGTGTAGTCATTGAAAAAAATAAATTAATTATCTATTTATGTCTCCGTCTCTATAAGGACGGGAAGTCTTACTGTATGATTTTTTGCTAAACTCGAAGCTCTGCTCTGGCCAAAGCTTGCCACCCACAAAGCGCTACGTTCGGTAATGAATAATTAATTTAAAGTACTTACACTATAAAAGCTTTTTGTTAACATCTTCATTTGAAAGTTTATCCACAAAAGAGATCTCATCTCTTCCTATCAATTTTTCTGACATTTTTTTCTATCAACGGAATGTAGGTATGTACTAGCTGGTGGACGTCATTTTGTGCGCGCTGTATAGTTCGTTTTGTGAAAATCCAACAGGAATTTTTCCTCATTTATTCCACACATTTTTCTAGGATAAAATTGTCCTATAGTTTAATCACTTGGATTAAATTTCGGTATTGGGTATAACTTTATTGTTTGTAAACCGATTGGAATGAAACAAACATCATTGAAAACAACATTCAAATCGGTTAAGCCGTTTCTGAGATTAGCATGCACAAACGCACAGACAAAAATTCTAAAAACTTTGTTTTGACCTCGGTACCATATTACTAAGCTTACTACGTGTACAATTTTTTTTTGTATAAATATTTAAAGTACAGACACGGCTCGTGTACGATTTTATTATATGTATAGATATAGATGTGGTAGGCATAGGTAAATGAAACTAGAGTCTGGCAGTTAATGGCAAATTTAATAGAATTATTCATTCAATCAAGGGCTCTTTTGTTCGTAAAGATAAGCATCGGGAGCGAGCAATCAATCAAAACTCCAACACAAGTTTCTCTATAGTAGATCACCTGTCTTCGTCGTTAATTGAACTAGTAATCGGGAATACTAAATGTAATATCCGTTCTGGATTGTTAAGATTACAATCTATGTTCTCATTATAAATGTATCTAATATTATTATTATTATAAAATACACTTTTAATATATGAAATTCAGGACTACTTGGTAGTTTCTATTTCCTATTATGTTTCCCTGCCAAATTCAAATTTTGCGTGGCCAGTTCTCAATGTAGTAATTGCCTTCATTTTTAATTAAAAAAATATATTTGAACTTATTTTTCAATCTCATTCTGTAAGAAAATGGTAAGAAATGTCTGGAAGTAGTTTTTGCGAATAAATCAATTTTGATGTATCTTAATGTATAGATAACTTGGTATCTGCGAAAGGAGCTCCTGTTATTACGCGAGCAAAGTCGCCGACAAAAGCTAGCGCTCAAATATATATGTATGACGCCTCAATGTTTACAAGCATTGTTCATCCCTCTATTTTATGACGTTAGAAAAGTCCAGGAAACAAGTATCTGGCAACCGTTCCGAGTTCAGGTACGTACTCAGTACCGCGAACGGTCATAAATTGTATGAACGCGGTTGCGTTGTAACAATAGGTTAGAAACGATGCGCCCGGTCGCGGCTCTGACGGTCTGCCTACGCTTTCCTAACTTACCGCAGACATTCCTCTGACACTTTACTATCTATGTCTGTATTTTACAATGACAGCTGCTCTGTCTGCCGCAAGGTGTAATAATACAACAAGGGTAGCGATACTTTCAGAAAATATTACCGGCACTGTTTAGACTAGTTCTTGCTTAGGGTTGATTTTTACAATATTTTCACTGGTTGTGTGCAAATGCACAGTGATTTTATATTCAAACTGACTCCGAATTGTGTAGATACCGTCACCAAAACGAGAATGAGTTAACTTTTCTCTTTTTTTAAAATTCTTTTTACTATGCTTCGGTTTTAATTTTCCTATATAACATCGAAATTGAATATTTATTTCAAATAAGGACTAAGGATACGCTGACTATGTTCGGCAGCATACTTTGCAGCATCTGTAGCGTTGTTTGTGTCATAGGCGACGTTGCCATCTACCATCAAGTGGACAGTCAGCCTGTTTGATGACAAAAAAAGTTAACACCTCTTATAATCGTTAGAATTATTTATTAATTTTTTGCTAACCCTTTACTTGCTGACCGTACCGTACGATACTGTGGAAGCAAGTATCATTAGGTAATTAAGCTTATACATAGACACGGTTCTGTTTCAACTATTCAGTTCATAATAAGCTAGTATTTTTTTTTATGTATAGAACATAAGTTTCTCATTAAATTAAATGAGCTATCAGGTCGCTTTCAATGCGGTGAGAAAAACGTTTAACTCTTTGAGGTTCCTAACTGTGCGAAATTCTTTAGTCTTGTACGGCAAACGCGGAGGGTCTCACTGCATCATTCATGCGTTTTTTCGCCGACACCTTGTCGCTATCAATATGTATGGAAGTGTGTGAAGTTGCCGACTCCGAGGCCTTCCACTCCTTAACTACGAGCCAACCTCTCGTAACGTTACTATATGTTTTTTTTTATATTTAATGGTCCTGCCTTAAGAAATTTACTAATATAAACCCTAAGAACGCGACGACTAGACAAACATAACCCTGATACAGTTTAGTATAGAGGATACTTACTGGTATTTGTTTATTAATTAATCGACAAAATTTTTTATTGTTACATTTTTTTTATTGTTTTTTATATATATAAAGTATTGTATATTATACCAGCCGCCACTTTGTATATATACCGCCACCGGCTTCGCACGGAGTTAAAATTTTCAAAAATCATTTCTTAGCTGACGCTTACATTATAAAAATTTCAGCTTTCTAGACTTTTCTAGTATTTTTGGCTGTGCTTTGATAGTCAGCCAGGACAGACAATTTTCTTATAGATTATGATTTTGTACGACGCGCCAGAAGTCGCAGTACCTATAATTAAAAATTATTTTGTTGCTCCTGTGGCGTTGCTTGTGTTATTAGGCGACTGTAGCCACCTACCATCAAGACAAGTGGACCGTCAGCCTGTTTGCTGACCTTAACATAAAAACACCCTAATTAGCTACTTAAAATAAGTTTTACTAGATCCTCTTCGAGACTTTAAACTATCATTTAATTTAGCAATAAACATATTAGTGATAAAATTGGAAACGTTGTTTTTATATTTTTAGACGCACATTATACGTTTAGATATACGGTACAAACAGTTCTCCTATCAAAAAATTTGAAACACGCCAAGAATTCGAGGACAACAAGATTTTTAAAGATGTAAAAGCAAAACAAAAACCGCTATTAATATTCGTTAGAAATATTGGTTTGTCCCAGAAATGTGCCCAGGGGCTGAAATGCGATCTCGCGTTGGCGCTAAGTGGATACGGTCTCGTTTATACAATGAAATAACTATAGTTATTAATTTTAAACATTAGTGGTCTCGGCTTCTAGCAGACATTTAAGATGTCCATAAATCGGTAGTGTTATAAATTTTCACATAATAATCATATTTTATTAGCCGAAACAAGAAGGAAACAATTCAGAGCTTTTGTTAGTAGTGGCGCCGAATTTATTATATGTTTGGACGATCCAATAAAAATTTTCCAGGATCAAACGTATCCTATATGTTAATCCAGGTAATGATCTATCCAAATCATGCCATTTCATCCAAATCTCTTCAGCCGTTTTTGCATAATTGAGTAACAAACATACACACTTTCGCATTTATAATATAATTATAGTGTTTTAACTAAGTAGTTGAACCCGCTGCCTTATTATCTAACAGCAAACGACTTGCAACCAACTTGCGACAGGCGAAAATTTTCTATCAATTTATGCAACATCATTGAAGTGATGTTGCATAAATTGGGGAAAAAAGTATATAAGCTCTTTCCTCCGTTTGAATGCAATGTTGTGTAAAAATTTCAAGTCAATCCGTCTGGTAGTTTTCGAGTTTTTGAGTAACAGAAACCAACACAAAAATTTTATATACGAATATATATATATATATATATATATATATATATATATATATATATTACATTAAGATTATTAGTTAGAAAACAAGAGATTCTGACCTCTACGTCAAATATCTAAAGAATATATGCACATCCCTACTTTTGACAACGACAATAATTTCGTATCGCTCCTTTGTGGGAAGTTGGTCCCTTTACCAAGAAATGTGACACCATTCGAATACGAATAAAAAGAGACAAGTATCGTAATTATCAGAATATGTTCATCCCGAGACTAATTCCATTTCATTTTTTATAATATAAAATAATATTGTGTTTGAATAGTTTCCTCCACGTGTAATAACTTTGCTTGTCCATACGATTTTGAATTCAATCATAATTTTATAGGTGCGTACACACATAAAGTGTATTGTATCATAATTGTAGTACACTGTGCATTGTCATACATAAATTAAATCGTCACGAAAAACGTTGGCACATGCTACCGTTTCTTTTTTGTTGTTTCTAAAAAATGGGCGGTTTCGAAAATCATTTAGCGCCATTTTATTTAAAAAAAAAATATACTCTGCCAATAATTTTCGAAGAACACCGTCCCTCACCAGGGTTCTGCTTAATATAAAGAATTTTCTCTTATAGTAAATACGTTTATCATGCTTCCCAGTACGTCTTACCAACAGATATTAAGTCAGCGATAAGTTATCGAGCATCTCGCGACACGGGCCGACTGTCGTCGGAGCACAGGGGGCGCAGTCTAACCTCTTGCGTTCACCAATCCATTGACACGTTATTATGATCTTAAATCTAAATTGGACGAGCAGTAAAGCCTTCGGAGAGGTCAAACAATATTTTTAATATAATGCTTTACAAGCATTTTTTTAGCAAAACTGAAATGTAACACATCTAAATTCTACTAAATTGATATGTGTGGCTCTTTGATTCCTAATTTTATAATTGCACAAGTACCTACTTATACCTATAGATGCACACAAATAATTATAAACAGAAACACCCCCTCTCTCTCTATCTCTCTCTTTCTCTCTTTCCAGACACAAAAAACAGAAAAATACTAAGTAGATGGATTATTGAAGACTGATATTATATATTGTGATAACTGATAGGAACATCTTTTCACAACATATAAGTATTTCTCCTTTAATTGTTAAATTACGTATATATTTTTTGTATAAACTATTAAACATAGACTAAATCAAGAAGTAACATTAAAAATATAAGTATGTAAATATCACATGCAGGTAACTACATGGATGCAAGACATAATTCTTATTAGGTCACCTTTAGTAATATGAAACAAATTACAATCAAACAAAACATACTTAATTTATTGAAGTTAGTTTAGTTACAATAATCAATTTTATTCGTTCGCTGAATCGTAAAGTCGCAATGTAGGTGTACGGGCATTTTGTCCCGACCTCTTACGGCGCGTTGTTTTATTTGTTCGAAGCGCTCGCTGTCATACCGGTGACGTATGGACACAGACTTCCCACGGCTTTACACGCATTACACGGCTATACGTACCCATCTACTGTTCGAACCCAACAAATTGGACTTTTCTTTCCAATATTCAATAAAGCTATCTCGGAAATATGCAAGACTCGATTAAATTTAATAATAGATAATTATATGCAATTCAGTAATTTAAAACCCACATTATATAATCATACAATTTAACTGTTTCTGTCACGGCTTCTTAATAGCCGGCTTTCGTTAGTGCCCAGTTTAAAGTCTATAAGGAAGCCAATATTGAGTAGGAGTCATGTTTTAATATGAGTTCTTTATCGTTTCAACGTTTTCGCATTACAATAGACAAAGCAACATTATACGTAGACAAATATTTAGTTACAAAAAAATTACAAAAATATCAGCAAGTAGTTCGAATAATTAAAAGCTGCTGCTGCTATGATGCTGCTTTTATTTGAATTGAAAATAATAATAATAAAGGAAGTTTTAGTTAAGTTAAGATGACATTATAAAAAATAACCATAAGAATTAATATGTCGTATACGCTAAACAGTAACAGAAATATATAATTATGAATGATGAAATTAGTATTTATTGAGTCAAGTGAATTTTTAAATTGGTCTAATAAAAATCTTTATAGTGTTGCCAGGTTTGAAAAGTAAGTTTCGACCAAGTGCCTACAAAACTGTCTCATATCTAAATCGAAGCAGCTAATCTGACAGCTGGGACCGGAGAGAAATATTTTTAAAAATTCCCTTAGAACTTCAACATTTCAATATTTATTAACTAGAAGTTAGCATGTAATTTGAAATTTATTGTTGTATTTTTTTAAAGCAATATGTCTATGTAGTCATTTGGGCCGTTGGAGGTCGGCGATGATGCCGGTTAGAGCTGTCAAAACGCTTGACATACAGATTGACGAGCATCGCCGGTACGGGCTTCGGAGTCTTTTTGTATTTGTTCTCACTGGCACAGGTGCTCGGCATTGTTTCCTACTAAACTTTTCTGAAAATGTCCTCCAAATCGAAAAAAAATCTTTTTTTATGTTTAGATATCTGACATGCTGACGGTACACTTGATGGTTACCGTCGCCTAAAATACAAGTCACAGGTGCTGCTGATGCGCTGCAGACATGCAGGCAGAATGACACAAATGCTGTCATTTCAGACTTTCTTAGCACGAACTTTAACTTATATTTACACTTAACTATTAATATAATAATATGAATTCCCACTGTTTGGTACCGGGCAATCTTGTGAGAAGATTTGTCAGTGCACCACTGTAGCTCACTCATATTATTCGTGTGAGTCCCTCGTGGCATTTTGCTCTGTTGGCAATTATTATCGTTTGTAATCCACAAGTGAAAACCAAAAAGGAAACCATCCCCATCGAGTTTTTCAAACCTATTACGTCTCCTTCCAACCATCCTATCCTAACTAATATTATATATACATAAATGCGAAATTGATTTTGCTTGTTTGTTACGCTTTCACGCCTGAACTACTCAATTGATCATCACGAAATTTTGCATACACCTTGTCAGGGATACAGAAAAGGACACAGATACAGAAAAAGACCGTTTATCTGGAAAAATAGCATTTCCGGGGATCTTCTAAAAATAAAAATAAAAAAATCAACACCTGACAAAAATAAAAGAGCAATGAAGATTGAATAAATATTTTAATAAGAAAAGGGGAGCGGACGAAGTCGAGTGCAAAAGCTACCATATAACCATAAAATCCTAATGTCAAGACATTTGTGTTGAAAGAAATGTATGAATAAAATGTTAACATCGGCACTTTTCTTTTCCATATCTCCCAAGATGAATGCTTGTGTAAGACAAGATATCTCTGTTTCACGGTCTCAGCAGATAGTTATCGGAGCAAGACAGATGGTATTTTCGCAGTTTCCGCCAGTATAACGCACAACCGGTAGTTTACTCTGTGATTTTTAGTGTTGCCCAAATTTTTACTGGTCTTGATCTTGCAAAAATGCAAGAACAAGACCAAGACTGCAAGACTTGCAAGACTTTTGGGCAACACTAGCTGATTTCAATGATCACGAACAGAAAACAGGGAAGACACGAAAATTCTTCCCTGTTTTAATCATTAATCATGTTAAATCTTTAATTGTCTTTAATATTTTTTATGTTTAGTTCCTACTTTTAAAATATAATAAAATATATTTTTTTAAACTCTATATCGAAATATATTGAAAAATGAAAGGAAACAAGCCAAGTTCTTTAGTATTATTTTGGATTTTTTTTATTTTTATAGGGTCAAAGAACAATTTTAACAAATGAATATATAAGGAAATTTAATTCCATACAAAATTTATCGCTGAAGTAAAATGTTATTAAAATAATTGGAAAATCGAGTTATAGAGGATGGAAAATAAATCTCTTTTTTTTTTCTAATTTACCATACCAACATAACATAAAAGTAACATAATAAGTATATTGTGCTAACGCACAAGATGTTTTTATTAAAATAAATAAATAAATGTTTTATTTTATTTATTTAATTAAATTTTTATTGAAGATGAATTTATACAATTTTATGTAGTTAAGTATATACCATTACTAGACAAACAGAAGCGAACAAAAAACAAATTAATAAAAATTCTTACTTAACTTAGCTGTATTAACTTGAACATTAGCAAGTGAAATTGATCATACGACGCGTCTACTTTGCGCTTCCAGTATAGTAACTACTGATATTTAGTAAAATAATATTATTCATAGGCTTCCTATAATAGGTTGTACAACTTAATTGCTTACAGATAGGTCTGTCAGTAATGTAAGTGGATAATTTAAGCGGTCGGACGGTGCCGCACAGACAACGTTCCGATGTGAATCATGGGTCGTGGCTCGGCTTCAACGCTGGGCCACAAAAAAACAGACGTCATTGCCTTTTTGCAAAACTACTCACTTCACGTGAATCTGCTTCTACGGGTTGACTATTTATAAATTGAACAAGTATATAATCTAATTAGTTACGTACGTTTTACATTTTTTTAAATTACTTACTGTGAGATCAGTAGTGGAAATTTTGACGATGATAAAGAGGTATTTGAATTGTCTGAGATGTTAATACAAATATTACTTTTCAAAAATTTCATGACGTTTTTCACTTTTCATGAGGTTTTCAAGAAGCGGTATCAAATCACAATTGCAAGTAATATGTTGTTTGATAGTCCCTTTGTTGTCGAAATTAAGTTCATTTATATTATTTTAATGTTTAATAAAACGTAAATCAAGTGAATGTTTCCCATCTATTTTATTAAATGCGCGTTTAAATATTATATTATGACGAAACTATGTCTGCGTAACTTTACAAAATATATCCTATCTTTCTCGCTGATAATGTAGCAAGCAACTCGACTGATTTTAAAAATACTTTCACCTATAGAAAGCTACATTATCAGGGAGTAACATAGGTTATATTTTATAAAATGCTATTGAATATAAATGCTCCAGAATCATTTGTGTGGGAGATACTACCTTAAACATAAAATCATTAGGTATATCTTAAGTAGTATTTTTGACAAATCAAATTAAAAGTAATTAACAATTGTAAGTTCAAATATAGGTAAATTTGAATAATTTTATCATCTGTGTCCATAGCATTCTTCGTTTCGTGACCTTTCCGCGCGCGTAATAATCAAAAGTTGGTTTTCTTATTATCGCCATACCTTGCTCACGCGCTCAGAGTTATCATTTAAATAATATTTATCAGCACGATATGACTGTGCAGTTTGTGGCCAGTGTTGTTGCTACATTTACTATTATATTTTTATTGGGATGCTTTTGTATGAGTTGGCAGATATTTATCGAGTATCGAACATTATTCGGTCCGCTCATAATCGTCGACATAAAGCACCTTGTCACACGGTCGTTGGGCGCCGAATGCGCCGGCCCGGTCGACCCCGCTTATTCTTTTTGTGTTCCCGGTACGAGGGCCCGTATTCTCTGAGAAGTGGAAAAAATGAAGATATTAATATATCTTTCTAATTCGAAATACGTTTCGTATAAAAGGTACATCATAAATCATTGGACGCGTTGCACGAAATACACTTCATGCCTCTACCTATACAGTGTACCTAACGCGGAATATTTTTCCAAAACATTTTTTTTTTTGAAAGCTTTTCCCAATTGGAAATATAATAATTACTAAAGTATTAAAGTATTTTTTTAATATTTCGTGTTTTGTGTACTATCCTTGTCACTATTTTTGCGAAAATTTATAAATTAAAAAAGTAAAACAAATAACAATTTTTTCTCTAAAGCTATAAATATATTTATTAAGAATATTATTATGAGATTTTACTTTACAAACTAAACTAACGCTGAATTTTCTTACTCTAGTCAACGATAGAGGAACTTAAAATTTCAATATTACCCTATGGGAGGTTATTATCTGAATAAAACTGTGTTAATCCACAACTTAGAGAAGTTTATGCGTTAGGTAACAAACTTCAAAATTATTTTACTAGCTTTTACATTCGTAATTTGTTTTTTTTTTATTTTTTATTTATCCATTTTTTTTATCCAAATCATAAATTATTACTGAAAGAAAAGAGTTTTGTAGTAAGCACTGAAGCAAGTTGTGCCAAAAGACCAGAGGTATTATTCTTCTTCCAGTCTTATTCCTTGATATATCTTGCTTAATATTAATTTGTAGGAATCGACTTACCGTATTAAGTATGCTATGTATAATATTAACTAACATATGCTACCAGCCTGACTGCCTACCAGATAACTAAACTAAAAATTATCACGCCTGCTAAACAACCCATTTTACAAATTAGTTTGGAAAAAAACTTAAAGTAAATTAAGTAAAATGCACACTAAAGTAACCAAGTAGGTTTTATTATTATTATTATTATTAGTTACTTTAATATATTTAAAAAAAAATATCTTTCGAACAATTCTTCTAATATTTTATACCTGAAATTAGAAAATGAAAACAGTTGGTAAGTACTGTCGGCGCAGTGATATTTTAGATCACCAAAGTTGACCTATACACTTTCCGTGACCACGTCTGTCTGGCTGCCATATGAAACAGCCAGTCATCCGCCGCTTATTAGCCGCCTGTCTATTCAAGATTGAATTAACTCCGATATTATGCATCACGCCGCACCATTTAATAACCGAATAAACAATCACTAACATGCTCCAATCTGAAAAGGTAATTATTTAATAGACGCTCATTTCATTTTATTGTCTTTTTATGTGCTTATAGATCGTAGATCATTGAGATGTTTTGTATAGAAGATAAGATATATGTAACATATGTATATACCATAGTGTACCATACAATCTATTAAATATAATTCGAACATACATCATCATCATCTCAGCCACAAGACGTCCACTGCTACAAATAGGCCTTGCCTACTACTTTATTCAAATAAAACATTGCTACCTAATACGTAGACTTAATTAGGCGGACAAAAATGCAAAAATATTAAACAGGTGTATAGTTATCAAATATCAAATGAGAAGCGATGACAAGTAGTTGTGTAGAGTTAATGTTTTAAATAAATCCATTAAATTCTTAGTTCTCAGTCATTTTTATTTTCGAAGTTAAATAGCAATTTGTAAGTATAAAACGAACGTAACGCGCAATTCGATATGGACTAACCCACGATTGTTTTTTCAATAAACTCACCTAAAGCAATTTACCACAATTTGGGTGCAAAGGCCGAAAGTGTCGGGTTTCACATCACTCGTGCTATTTCTAAAAAGCTTGTTTTCTCAGCGGAGCGCGCTTAAGTAGCGATTTGTAACCTAATATCGCGTATAATTCGGTCTAGGCGGTGTGCCAACACATTATTTGCTTTTTAATACTAATAAATTAAGAGATATTACAACGGGTGTATGAAATTTTAAAGTTTATTCGACTGTTGCAAATCATAAATTAAACTAAAAATTTAAAAATTGCATAATTCTTTGGGCCATAATTATATCCGTATATCTGGACAAAATGTTTATCCTTTTTTTATTATTATTACTGGAGCTTACCTATTAGTGAAAAAGTATGTTCTAATATTCTAAATCAAGTCTCTACAGACAGCAGTAATTTTTCTGTGATTTTTTGCCTTGGATTAAATTACTCTTTTTCATTATTAAATATGACAATCGTCAATATTAATTAGTTTTAAATAAAACTGGCCAAAAATTACTAGAATTCAATGAGGAAAGTGGAATGTGGGAAGTCGATGAATTATTATTGTGAACGTCGCAAGGAAGCGTGGGCGCACGAGTTTAACAATCGGAAACAAACAACAACAGATTAAGATAATCTTCGGAGTCGCCACAGAACATTGAATAACACGGTCGGGATAACGTTTCACATCGATAATATGTTTACAAAAAAGTGTCTCCTGTGGGTGATACAGCCGTTTAAGATAAGCATCTGACCCTAGCTCGTGTCCCGGCGCGGCATGCAACGAATTCACGACCAGCATTCCATGCGTATGCCCTTTTCTTTTTAATATAACATTTAATAGATATTTGTATATAACATTTTTAAAAGGACCCATGGTTTGTTTAAGATTTCATCTATATCCTGGGTTCGAATACTGACAACTTTTTATAAAGCTGACTTA
This sequence comes from Synanthedon myopaeformis, assembly GCA_944738685.1. Classification (NCBI taxonomy): domain Eukaryota; kingdom Metazoa; phylum Arthropoda; class Insecta; order Lepidoptera; family Sesiidae; genus Synanthedon; species Synanthedon myopaeformis. The sequence goes on along the minus strand of OX122918.1, from coordinate 7,226,300 downwards.
GTTTTGGGTTTTACACTCTCAAGCATAGGCATATGCTAGTGCTATAAATTTGGGAGGTGACTGATATGTGTAGATAGTAACAGTTTTTAATTCTATGGTGTAGATTGATATGGATAGGTATTCTCACTATAATATTTAATGCACTATAAAATACATGCATACTTACAATTTCAATAATGAATGCAGACAACGAGAATAGAACTTGTTAAACAATCAAAAGGGCAAATAATGTAATAACAAATTTGTATAATAGTTTTAATTTTAAAATACCATAAACAAAATTAGAATTGTATGTTATCGTAAACGAAAATTCTTATCGTTTAGTGGGCGCGATGGCTCGTGCGGGTTCGCAGATAACGCATCACCTTGTAATAGGATTTGTCGTTGATCCTTTTTTGTGACGTCCTCCATTCCAGCATCAACCGTGGCCGAGATGAGACGCCCGATTACTAATTAGACGGGTGACACATGTTTTCAACTCTTTTATTTTATACACTCATTAGTGCCTCGGATCGATACCCTTTTTATTGTTTTCATCCCAAATCAGACTACTCCACATTTCATTTTTTATCAGAACGAGCCTTTGAGAAAATATTTTGACAAAATACGCAAGTAGGTATAGCGACAGCTTGAATAAGTTAAAACAGTTTTTTTTTTATGATAACGGTTACCTGGCTGTTTAACAATTCGTATTAAACTTCCAGTTAAGAAATTAGGGAATTGTTGTAATAAGGATCAGGACATCTAAAAAGTTAGTTCACATTGAAGGACGTACTGTTACATACTTAAGAACGCACGATGACAACAACCTAAAAAATCCGGAAAATTTTATAAAATAGTTACAGAAGAGTTCCAAGGAAATTCAAGAATACCAGGATCCCATAAGTTCACATACCTACATCAGAAGGTATCTTCAACCGCTTTTACCAATCAGCTCATAAATCCAATGCCTACCTTATTTATTAAACAATTTATTTCAATTAAGTCATTCTTCGTGCATTTTACATTCTTTTTTTCTTTTATTTATATTTTAATATTGTCACTGTAACCATTAGCTGCATTAAACGCCACTAAGCAGATCCAAATCTTTTAATTACTTTACAGTGGATGAAAGTCTCCCAGGGCTTTTATGGATTTTAATACTGTATCTCTTTATTACAGACTAATTTCGATGTGGTACGTTACCACATGAGCTTACATATCTTAGTTATTGACTTATTGTTGTAGCAAGTACATTTAGGATATGCACATAAACTTAAAACACTAACTAAACATATTGAACTCTGTATATCCGTGCTTGCTTCTTTATTTTATCAGTTTTTGTCCAAATTTTGCAAAAAAATTAGGTCAAATTTTTAATAAAAAATCTTCCTAAACTCTTCACCATGAGTATAAAAACGCCTTCGGTTCATAAATACTTTTATGTCGTTACGCGTATTACCACTTTACCTAAAATGCGTATTTTATTTAACATAAAAGCCCTAAATATATCCAACAGAATAATAAGTAGAGCACAGGATAGATAACATAGTACAAGCCATGAGTATTTTTTTTTTCTTTTATAAAAGCCCAATACTTACAGGGCATAAGCACTCTTATAGTCTGAATAACAATCTTAGTGCCAGAAAAATCCAACAAAATTTGTTCAGCAGAACTGGAGACTAAAACGATTGTTAAAACACTTATAAACATTAATGTTTGTCATGGAGAACTCTTTTTCAATCATATTTAGATGTAAGTTACAATCAAATCGTGAGTTTTACATGTCAGGACATAATCGTCTTTGTGTTTACTTGAACGACAAACATCATTTCACAAAGGGAACTGTTGTGTGAAAGGAAGTATCACTCCATTCAAAATAAGCTTCGAACTCGCAGTTCTTTCATTGAGTAGTAAGGCAAGGTACACACTTTTTGATACACACAAAATGTGGTAAGCGTACACCTAAAAAGCATTATTGCCGCGTTAGCAGACACTTGAGATTAGCATCTGTGCGTCCTCACCGCGATCTTCAAGTTTCAAACACAATACGGGGGATTACAACCGAAGAGGTTTATTTGTAAACATGACAAAGAAAAGCACACTTATTGTAGTGCGGTCACACTGGCCGCATATTGGTGAGTGCCTTCGTCTTAATGCGTAACATTGAATGGTACTCGTGCACGATTCGGTGAACTTGTGACGAATCTGTCAATGTGCCTTATGGATCTTTATAAGCGAGATAGTAGTGGTAAAATATGCACTAAATTCAATGGATTCAATACAATTAGTAATAATAAAATCAATGAGGTATATTTACCTATACAGAAAGCACACACCAGGTACAGGTCTCAACTCGAGTCAACTTTATTAAATTCATTTTCAACTCTGACCTCTGAATCAGAGCAAGCACCTCGACTATTGGGCTCGTCATTGTATTAGCTTGTTAGATTAGCTCATAATATATATAATGGGAAATATATGCAAATGAATAGGGCACTGCCGCTGACAGAGCAAAATATTTACAAATGTGGCAAACCAAATATACCTCACAATTTAGATGTGTAAAATTCATATATTTTTAAGACACAAACTGTAGCCAAATAAATGAAAATATAGTTATAGACGTTATACAAATGTTATAGATAAATTTAGAGGACTCTTTCAATACAATTAATTCCTAATTTAATCTAAAAAAAAGTAAGCTTGTATTAGCTAAGTTGTATTATTTTTAATTTTCATACAAATTTCTGTATTCATAATTTTAATACAAAAAATAACATTTTATTACTGTCGTTATAGTTAGTTGATTTTGATACTAAGTGCGATTTAAATTTTATTGTCTTTCATTTTAAAATAAAACAAAAATTTGTCACTTACTTTATTTAAATAATAATTTAATCGACGCATAGCAACACAAAGCTCAAAAAAAATACAAAATAATTTATTTATATATTTAAGCCTAGGTACAAAAAAGGTGTAGGGGGGCCTCCTATTAAGTATAAAAATACTTGTATCAGGAGACCCCGCTCCTCCAACACCGCGCTTAAATCTTAGGCTAATTTAGAATACAAAAAATGGATGATGCAGTAGAATAAAATAAAATGTGTATCTAGTATATAAAGTTCTAAGTTCATTATCTAAGTACATATAAAGTTAAGAGTAGCTTTCAATCAAATAGTGATAATTAACATTTAATTTAGTTAAGTAATAGTCTTTAATAAAGATTCGGTTTCATTATAATTTAGGGTCTTGAGCCAATCTGTCTGTCAAGCTCAAGAAAGAGAATTCACCATTAAATTAAAAGATATCTTTGCGTATAGACATAATTCGTATAGTGATAACTATACGTATAGCGTATAGTGAAAGCAACATAGCAAAATATTAAAATTTAAAATGTAAAAACATGTTTTTAACAATGTTCCTGCAATACTTTAAGCTTCTGAGTGTTATATATATTTAGTGTAAGTGTAATAAAGTCTTCAAAATTTTATGGCATAAAATTTTATAGTGGCTATTAAAGAAGGTGCTTAACTTTTAAACAAACATTAAAGGTGCTTCCAATTACATAATTTTTTATATAAAAAGCACATTTATAATACTTGAGTTGAGATAACATATAAGAATTGTTGAACTTTTAATAATATTCAAATATACTATTAGTACCGGGACGCGACGCCCAAGGCTTCGAACGGATGTATCTTTTTTTTCTGCTAAATACCTTATCTAATTTTCATACATTCTTCATAATTTTCATAATTCAAAAAAGTTATATATTTTCAGAAAAAAAAATGCACCCGTGCGTAGTGGATCGTAGTTATTAATAGTTTTGAATGTCGAATTTTTTTCACGATTAGATCGAATATTAGGTGGAAACGGAGGCATTTTTTTAATTATTACTATTATAATGGTGTATATATTCTTATTTTAATAAAATATTAAATGATGTCTCCGGCTTATACGTTAAAGTTCCATATTCTTCATCAAATCACATACCAATGCGTATTGTTAAGGCAATGTGACAAAGTCGTCTTATACAGATGATTTATGCTCTTGTTAAGTATCCCGTGCAATTGTTGTGAATATTTATTTGTATACTCGTGAACTATAAACAACGAGCAAATCTGGTTATTTATGACGTGATTGGACATTCGCTTACAGAGCACATACTTTTTTATTCTAGTTTCCGTTCCGGAAATAAATATTATAAGATCAATACACCCGTTTTCCTTTATAATTACAACGTACTCCTTTGCCTATAAATTTTACGTAAATACAATAAAAGTAATATTTATAAGCAGGTAATTTTGCGGCATAATTTATAAATAGCAAAATTGAATTGCAGTCTTTACTTACTCAGAGTACCCATGCTGATAATATGTATGTATTATGTACGTAAATATTATCAGCATTTTTAAAATCGGTTCAGTAGTTTTTGAGTTTATTGATTACAAACAAAAATACAAATATTTCTTTGTAATAGTAGATAGTAATACTAATGGTGATCTCACATTATGCTTTTGTCCTTCCCAGGTGAAAAACCTTTCAAGTGCGAGTACGCCGGATGCGATCGTCGGTTCGCGAACTCCTCGGACAGAAAAAAGCACTCGCACGTCCACACCTCCGACAAGCCTTACAACTGTCGGGTGCACGGCTGCGACAAGTCCTACACGCATCCGTCTTCGCTGCGGAAACACATGAAGGTCCATGGAGCCGCTGGCGACGCTTCCCCTAGGTACGACAGCGACGGAGACGATTCCTCATCAGCTGGTAGCGTGAGTGTAACGGCAGGAGCGGCCAGTCCAGCCGCACCTTTACCTCAGCCTCCCGCAGCCCCACCACACCCCCCTCACCACGCCTCCATCGCCGATAAACTGGAGAGCCTAAACGACAAATACCTCACACCTCACGACCAGAAGTACGATCGACCGCCGGCCCCGCCCCATCACAATCAACCACCGCCGCACCTCACGAATATAGGTGGTAACGGTGTGATGGAAAACAAGTTAGGGTTCAGTGGTCACTGGACACAGTTTCAGCAGCCTGCGCCCACAGTGCCCCACTCTGTGCCCGAGTGGTGGTGTCCAACGCAGGAGTCGTATCACCATCACCATCTGATGCACCATTCCGGTGCAGCCGCCGCATACTGACCACACCACGCTTAGGGGACTCTTCATTCGACGTTTGAATGAAATATGTCTATGGAAACTTTGAAGAGCCGAGCCTTCTGCTAAATTCTCGAATATAACTCGTGTTTAAGGCGCTACCGTTTCTCTTGTTTCTTGGGATCCTTAGGTAAATTATCCAAAAAAATATCAATTTTGTGACTGCTAAACATCAAAATTTTGGAGAAGATCAAATAAGAAAACATTTACCAAATACCTAATAAAAATATAAAACAAAAATGCCTTTTTTTTATTTGATGTTACATTAAAAATCTTACCTACTGGTGCTAATTGTCACCTAAGAAACTGTGACCGTTATTTATTATCTCTAAATACATATGTTTTATACAGATTAAAAAAAACAGTCCGTGTGGATTGCAGGCTCCACGTAGTACATAATTGAAAATTTACATTGAAAATACAGTTCAGCGTTATTTATGTAAAAAGGTAGAATTTAAATAATTTTTTGTTTATTATTATGGGCACCAGTTATCTGGTGAATTGGTAGCTTATGCTAACAATTCACTTGGTGGTAGGTGGTGATTCCTCTTGGAACGAAATACATATTTATTTTTGGATTATATCTGGATATAACTCAAAAATATCTCCAATATATTAAATTCAAATGAATAACTGTCCCATTTATTAGACATTTTTTTTAAATTCATGTTTTACTAAAAAAAAGATTGACATTTTTTTCGCGATTCGTAATAATTATGTCAAATGTTCAAATATTATACTCTAATCTTGTATATCTAATAGGACTACTATACTAATAGGACCTAACAGATTATATATATTCTCATGAATATTTGTCTCAGAACATAGGCATATATGATATAATGAATTAAAAATGGATTCCGTGGTAACGCCTTAATAAACGATCTCATCGTGGAATGAAAAGTTCACTAAAGCGCTTTAAGTTGTATGCTTGATTTTGTAATGATACTGTGTTACGCTTATTAACAGCTAGGTAGGTAATTACTCAGATTACTTGATCAATTGGTGCAATAAACGTATTATACAATAAAAAATTATTATGTACAAAATTAACAACGATACGTGCTAAAGGCTTTAGCACATATCCGACGGGATCGTTGATGCATGCTATGTCGACATTGTTAGATATGTGCCGAACTCTTTACCTACTGTTTATTGCATCAATTGTAATTACAATTTGTCGTGTGCAGAAAACCGTCCGCCGTCATTACTAAATACTACATTACTATATGATTATAAATAGAACCATTGAATTTAATGTATAATAAAATAAGTAAAATTAAATACAAAAAGCCTGTTGCCAACATTTTGTTGTTTGCTTACAATTGAAATGTAAACAGTGTTGAATTGTAAAAAAAAGAGTCATATATTTTCTTTACAACACATTCTTACGCGAGAAACTCGCCTTATTCTTGTAATAACACAAAAAAGCGTACAACCACGTTACGTCCGTTCGTAACTTTTGTAATTTCTTAAGGGATGCGTCATTACCATTATATACCTAAATGCAGTGTAGATTTTTGTCATCTGCCTCATTGACAGTGATTTATGGCAAGCTTTTGTGACAACGAATTGCTTTGTAAAATTAAAAGATTTTTCTAAATAAATTCTAATGACAAATCTAAATTTTGTCAAATTAAAACTGTTGTTTAACTATTTTATATTATTTAATAATATAATAATATGCAAAAAAATACATTAATATTCTTCAAACGCAATTTCGAACGGTGTGGCCTAAATTTATTTATGCCAAAAAATATTAATACGCATTTGACAATTTGTTTTCAATTATGCAACTCTTTTTGTATAATAGACAATTTTTAAAAGTTAAAAAATTTCGAGGAATAATGTCATTAATTATAGGTTTGCCAAAAAGCGGGGCGTACAATTTGGCTGCCGATACGACAGATGCAACTTAAGATCTCGGTTGCACTTTCGTGCTTACACTTCTGAGTGTTTTTCGATTAGGTACTTGTGTGAATTAGATATCACTTTCTGCAACGGTAAGAAGAAACATTAAAAAAAAACTTGAGTCTTCTAGAAGTCCAGAAATCGTCCGAAGACATGTAAAGTCTTCCCATGCCGCTTACAATTAACTACGTCTTATTATACATGGTGTAAAGTACGAAATACAAAATGTTATTCAGTACGAATTCCTTTATTATTCAGTATTTGTGATGAAAAAGTTTGTTACTATGTCTTACACTTTTTTGCAAAAACTAATGAATGAGTTAATGAAACTTTACAGTAATATACATATGTAGTTTATAAGTCAGAAAAATATAGAATACATTTCCAAAGATACGTGTACGAAGTCGCGGGAAAAAATATACATGCATTCAAGAACACCATTATTGTTTATAATTAAATTAAGTTTTTTAAGTAGTTGAAAATATAAAAACAATGGCTGGTACCTACATGGCACCTCACCAATTATCGAAGATCCAAAATATTTCTCTATCCAGTCAATATATTTCTTACTTATTTTCTTTATTATACATAATTTGCTTAGATCTATCTATTTTCTCATTAAAACGATTATACCTAGTTGTATGAAATACCTAATTATAGAACTTTGCTTGTGATCGGCGATGACTGGTTTGTATTTCGTGATTATACTCGTAAGTTTGAATTTTCACTACCTATTCACAGTGCAGAGAAATCCCTTTATTTTCAAGTAACAAACGTCAAGGAAAGAGAAATTGTAGGTATGGTGAAAAGAATCCCAATTTATAAGCAGTAGGTATACAATATACAAATTGCGGTAATTGGTCTACCTCGATAGGCCCCGTCCATCACTGAAGAAAATATTAAATAGGTGTGGAATAGAATTATTATTTTTAATTTCAATTGTGCTACAATATATTATAAGCAGAAATATTTGCTTAATTTTCATTTATTAAAAAAAAACTAAGTAATTGTTAAAATGGCCAAAGTATAACAGTCCAATAAAACTTAAGTACGATTTATAGGTTGTAAAGTTCTTGTAAATTTACTAGGTAAGATCTCAGACGAAATAAAAACTATAGACAGAATTTTGGGGGCAACATAGTGAAGCCAGTTTTATAAATACTTATGTATGCGTAGGCCGTTTACTGTATTGAGATTTTGTGTTCGAAGCTATTACTTAACTAAATTATTTCCAAGTTTACTTACGTGTGCTTTTTTATATCTTGATACCTTTTTTTTTCACCCTTTCACTACACAATTCGGCATTTTCACTAGTAAATATTTTAATTATTGCATTTGTGTGAGTGTAACTGTGTTTGTATACATGTATGTGTGTGTATACACGGCGACGGTGTAGTTTTACCAGCTTCTCTCTGCCGCCCACAGGGCTCTATCTTTAGTTCTTATTTTATCTGAGGGTAAGATGACAACTAAATATATTGTAAAAATTATTTTAAGGCAAATCCCCAGTGATAATAGAGGTATAAGAGATCAAATTTATATTGTAAAATTTAATCTGTACATTGCCACATCAGAAAAGTGCTATCGATTTCTGCAGCATGTGTCTTAATATGTAATCAAACTATTTTTTCACTAACTACAAGCTAGATAGAAGATAACAATGTTATTTAATAGAAAGAACTGATATAGTACATATAATTGTATTTTAAGTTATTTTAAGAGAATGAATTTGTTGTCTTTTCCACAGCTCTGTAAATATAGCAAGGAGAAATAAAAAAATAATTCACCAAACCGAATTCATCTTTTACTTAAATGTTTAATAATCTACTAATGAAAGCTTTTACAATATTCTGAACATTAAGTAGGTATATTTTTTTAACTTGAGCTAAACATAATACCTATATAGTACACTTTATATATTTAGTACACTTTGTATCCTCCTAAGAACTTATAAAATACTTCTATTTTATAAGTTTGTATATGTGAAATCTCACTAAACTTTTGTACACTATGAATAAGAAGGAAATATTGTTTTCTATAAATACAGATTTTCGATTAGTTAAAAATAACCAATCGAATTCAAAAGTTTTCAGTTCAATCAATCAACGAAATTGTTTGCCATAAATGAGATATGTACATAATTATATCTTTTCTTTTTATATTCAAAGGACATACCTACATTATTATTATTGATTCTGTAAGACAATATCATGTGTGTCTCATATTTCATAACTTTTGATTTAAAATATAAAGCGAGGAGTTTTGTCTCTGTTTTTTCGTACACGACAAAGGAATCATTATTTTTAACGTAACACGAAAATATATTATTCATATAAAAATTCTGACATAAAATTAAACATAATTTTCGAATATTTAATAAATTAATTTCGAGTAACAGACGTTGTCTTCATTTTTTTCCACAAAAAACAGGATCATAAACAAAAGCCCGTATGCCAATACAATGCTCAAAAGATTGATCGCTCGTTGCACGAAATCTAAAATGGAAATCCAATTCTCGCGATCATTTCGATCGGATTCCGATCAAAAAACCTAAGTCCGTGACGATGCCCACAATAAAACACCACAATAATAAAACGAGGAACAATCATATTCCAAAAGAGAATTGAATTTATCACTGAGAGGGAACGAGACAAAGAAATGATAAATGATCGCCAGAGCGCTAAGTGCGGCGGGCGCGAGCGAGACAGAGATAGTGTTCGATTCGACTTCACTGTCCGCGGTAATGATTTATCGATTCTCAACAGGGATTGGCCGATCCAGTACTTAAAGATTTATAGATCCTTATGGTGCATGCGCGGTAGGAGCGTTTTCTTATTATAAATCTCACTCCTGCGCGTGCACTCGCAATTGCCTCTTTGGCTGTCCGGAGGAGAAATTAAAAAATCATGTTAACATATTACACACGCTGAGACACGAGCCAGTTTTATGGTGGCCAAATACTTACCTAGATATAATTAAAATGCGACGGAAAAATAATATATAAAAGAAATCGTCTGCTAATTAATAAAGATAATTAAGGAATTCAGTAAATGGAAATAATATACTATATATCGTTGTTGTCAAACCAAAATCTGCTTATGAAAAAAGTATACCTACTTTTGAGACATCGACAAAAAAGTTTTCCTGAAAATCCTGACATGAAGATAAAAAAAAAGTATTTTATTTGAAAATAAGAGTTGCTTAAACTTACTTGTTTTTTAAACATGAAAATTCAATAGGTTATTTATTATTTTGATCATAAAGTAATTTTTGCACATAACAAATTCTAGTTGCTACACGTATCATAGGTATTAATTAAGTATTTAGAGGTCGTAGTAAAATTTAAGGGTGTCAAGCCCGTCACAAACGTAGCTATAACATATTACAGTATATGTGGGTGACGTCATAGAAATATATATTATAGCTGCGTGTGGGGTAACTCCGATTATTGTAAAAAAATGATAAAGTAAATGAGATGTGATTGTATGATTGATTAAGTAAGTAACTAAGTTCCTTAACAGAATTTAGCTATAGAATAAAAAGAAGATGATAGTTGCCGCAAATCGGGATAGAAAGTAAATGTAGTTGCAGTTGAGATTAGAGGCGAGGCTTGGGCCCTAGACAGGCGACTCGCCGGCAAAGGGGCGCCTTCGGTCCCGGTTCGAGATAAGATCTGCAGTCTGCGACTGACACCTGGCCCCGCCCTTCGCAACCCCCGCAGTTAGGGTGTCCCTTTTTGTTTACACATGACAATGTGTTTTATTAAAAATCTTTTATGTATTTGGTTACTGTTTGTTACCTATAGGTATATATTTTTTAAAAATTTGACTACGCAAATAATGCACCTCTAAATCTAAATGTGTTAACACATTTTTAACACGCTACGTTACGCAGTCATTTCGGCAGCCCATCTAGCGCCAGTAACCACCCCCAGAAGACCACCGTAAAATAGCAGCATATGTGCTGTTGTGTTTCGGAGAGTGAGTAAGGGACGCCAGAGCCCATTTCTCTATCCCTTCCCAATCCCTTAGCTTTAATCCTACTGTAGTCGACAACGCACTTGCAGCACTTGCCGCGTTGTTTGTGTTATAGGCTACGGTAGCCACATACCATCAAGTGAACCGTCAGCCTGTCTCACGACATTAACAAAAAATAAACTAGTATAATACTAAACACAAGTAATAGGCGGTATAGCTGCAACAGCTTCCAATAAGCACATATTATTATCCGTAACAGACATTATAAACGCTATTAAATGACTTGCAAAATTTAATTCACCTTAAATCCGACAAAAATATCAATCTAAGTATTTATATAGTATAATTAAAATTCCTTAAAAATTTTGGTATAACAATTGAATAACCATTTAATTCGTAAACCAATTATGCCAATTTGTAAGATATATTAACAATATTGGCTATTTATTTACGAAAATATTTGATGAAACTTTCACCATACAATAATTATAATACAAAACAAGCCCTTGTAGGTGTAGTATAATAAATACACTATACCTACCTACATTCAATGGTGGTGTGGTGATTGAATAAGGGAGAGGTATCAATTCACTATAATCAACACATCTTTTAGCTACCTTCAGAACTATGATATTTCTTGATTTTCTAGGCGACAGTAGTCATCACCCCACAATCAAGTGTCAGCTTGTCTGCCATTCTTTAACACAAAAAGTAACTGTAATTGTAATGTAATAAAATAATAGCATTTAAAATATTATAATGCATTATAGTCCTTACTGACTCTCAAGAAAACTTTTTTTTTATTAAATATCTACTTAATTAAGCTTTTATCGATTCATTTAATTAAGGCTCTATGAAAGGGTCATGACAAAAATGTAGACAAAAAGAATGACTCGTATCTAATATATTCAGTTAAGGTGCAAAAAAGAATGTACAGCAAAACACAATAGAGTCGGAAATTCAAATGCAACCCGGGCGGTCGTTTTTAGAACGGTCGTGTTTCGTATTCACTTCAATCTTTAATGTATTAGAATCAGTAAATTATAAACGTTTTATTTCCATCGTATTGTTATTGACAAGCGACAAAAACTTTTCGCAGTGAAATTAAGACAGAATTGTGTATTCGACTTGTATTAGCTGCATGTTTTATGAATTCATTAGTACAATATACTTATTATTTTGAGCACGGCTTAACCAAAGATTGATAACATTGTCACAAGTATAATTCGCTATCAACATAGATTACCTAGAATATTAAACAAAACAAAATATATTTTATCAGTTTTCCCAAAAATTTATTTATTTTGTTTGTTAAATACAACTTGCAATACTTATGGCGCATAACATAAATTTATCAACACCTGAATACACGATAAGAACGCATTGTTTCACTATCAGTACAAGTGTATTGACGACCTCCTATCGTGACTCGTCAACATTCGATCAATCGCACGCACTAACTAAAAAAATACACGAAAATATACTAAGGAAACCACCGAAGCGAGTCAAAATTTACATTTAGTACAATCTTATCGGTAAACTTACTTAGTTTAGTAATCGTTGGTAAAACCCGAGTTAGACACGGGTTTTCAATAAGACAGCCCTAAATTGTGATCGTATGTGTCAATTAGTAATAACTTAAATCAAGAAAATTGCTATATGCTATCATTTTCTACAGTAGTTATAATACAATAGAAATATTAAAAAAAATCCTTTAGAACCGTGATTTTTTGGAAAATACTAAGGTTTTTTTTTTAAAGGAAAATATATAATCATACATAGCGTGACAAATGTAAGCAACAAATAGTGTCTTTTTGTGACCTTGGCAAAAGAGTTAGACGCAGTACGTCCCCAATACTTCAATACTTCATATTCAATGGGTGAGTACTTGGGTGAGTAATTGATTTACTTGGTAAGTAGATACAAGGTAGAAAGACACTATTAAAAACAATTTCTGCTTACGATTTATAAATGGAGTAGGTACCTATACCTACATGATCAAACTTACTAAAATGCATTTGTCCATTTTAAAGGAAAATTAAACCTGTTTTCACAGTTTTCATTTAATTTGACAAGCCCCTTGAGCGAGTATTAAAGGTGCTTGCCTTAAAGGTATTAGGTATTTAAGAGCCACGATATTCTTCTCTCGTAGTCTTCTTCTAATCGTAGAGACACTAACTGCGGTCGTCCGAGCTTCCCTGAGGCGTTGTTTCACCTGAACAGCACTGGAGAAAAGATTGCATAAATGAAGACGTCACAATGAAGCGATCGTATCTTTCGGATGTGCAGCGTCGCCGACCAGGTCCATGTTTTCTGATGTAGCCTCCAGTCTCTTGGAACCGCTGGAATACTCGGTGGACAGCATAATGGCTTAAATTCAGTTGCCGAGCGACATCACAGTGACTCCTATTTGCAATAGTGGTACGACTTGAACAGATTCAGCGGCGGTGGTTTCCACCACCGATGATTTCTTGCTGGAACTCCTTAGATGTGTTCTCTTCGACGTTTGGACAGTGTATGATTGACATTTGACTTTATACAGATCTTTAATACCCAAGGGAACAGGTACAACTAGCGATCGTTCAACTGCAAGTTTTGACACCTTTTTTAACGCTCAGTCCTGAAAACCTCTTGGCTTTTTATTTAAATTAACGACGTTAATTGAAAGGCTATTAAACGTGCTTTCATTTGATATCAGTATTAATAATGTAAAGTAATTTTTATAAAGTTTGTATTAGCTTGAATCAGAAATTCGCGGAGGGGCGATATTTTTGACGCCGAATGTATAAATATTATACAGAGTCGCTGGAAATGATCCAGTGAAATTTCATAAGAAACGATAAACCTACATCAGTTTTAACAGCTCTTTTTATAATAACACAGTTCTGAAACAAGATTTTTTACCGTACGTCCCCCTTTGCTTACGCAGAGGGCATAATTCACACAAATCTTTATTTTTCTTTGTGTTCATGTGAGGGAGAACTGTGAGCCCTCCCGTTGCGAGCTGATGATGAGTTATGACCACGAGGAGCAGTAGGCCGGAACCCGGAAGTCGCCCCTCCACGCCCGCCGCGTCATCCCGCCCTACTTCCGTTACCAATCGGTGGGCTATGTCTAACACTAACTGCCAACTGTTACAATAGCGACGATTGAGTATTTCATAACAAGAATCAAATTCGAACCTAAAGAGTTGTCTTAGTAGTAGCAAATTGGTTTGTTAACATTTTTAGAATTAGTTTTTATATTAACTTCTGAATATTTAACTTTCTGAATATCCTTAATCCTAATATAGTCGGCAGCGCACTATCAGCACCTGTGGTGTTTCTCATGTTATAGGCGACGGTAGCCACCTATCATCAAGAGGACCGTCAGCCTGTCTGCCGACCTTAACTTAAAAAAGAGAGCGCGAACGATGTCGCGAGTACCAACTAGTATAATATAATATTTGGTAAGCTGCAAAATAAACACAATAAATATGATTCAAAGTTAGTTAAGAGCTTCCGCTTAAACCCACTAGATCCAAGTTGAACTTATGTCACACTAAGCAAGTGTTCAGAAGTGCGTGTCAAGGGGTGTTTGGCGCGTGGCGTCGATCTCTCGACGCGGTCGCGAAAAACAATATTCATAAATAACTTGAATAACAATGTGGTGAATAGAAGCGGCACGTGCCACAAACCAGTGCCTCTGGCGTACGCGCGTGTCCCACCGATGCGCCGTCAGATCTAATTAATAGTAAATATTAATAAAAGTCTAACCTCTAAAACACTAACCTTATTAAAAACCCCCACCACAAACATAAATTAACTGTCATAATAGCTCGTAAAGATGTAAGGTGAAAAAATGATGCTGGCCACTTTTAGTTAAAAAGAAAAATAGCCACCATTTTGTTTAAACAACGTTAAGGGAGGTTTACAGATGCATATATACCTATATTTACGTCTTATGAAAAGAACATTTCTTTTCATAATAAGAAAAAGTCAAATATTCGTATTTTATAATAACTACTAAAACATCACTCATTATTAATTACCTACTTCTGGTTGTGTTTGGTGAAAGTTCAACTTGCAAAAACAGATTTTAGTCTTTCTAATCAATATCAATCTTATGTTACTGATGATCTAGTTAAGTTTTTTTATTATATTTAGAGAAAAAAAATGGCAAGTGATTACATCTGCACGCTTAGGACAGTAAAACCTTAATTAACTTTCTTAGCAATAATAAATGCCCTTCTATCGATTTAATTATAAAAAAAGCATATTATTAGAATTTTAAGAAAATAAAATTAAAATAACAAATCGTAACGCCATATTATAAAAAAAAAAAAATGCAACAAAATAACCGACGAGGATGGGATTCGAACCCACGCGTGCAGAGCACATTGGATTAGCAGTCCAACGCCTTAACCACTCGGCCACCTCGTCACGTGCAGCCATGACGCAATTTATGTGTATCTATCTAACAAATGTTTAGTGCTCACAACTTGTTTTTCACAGATTATCATTTTTGTATTATTCTTTGTACCTAATGACGTCAAATTTAAATTGTTGCTTTGTATATCTTATCGCGATAATGTGAATTTTGCCTGAATTTTATTATAGACTACTAAAATTCTTTAACAAACAATTGAAGACGCGAGTGGATGCATTTTTGTGATTTTTCGTTTTTTGCGTTGATGAAGGTAATATGTCCATATAAATGATTGATGTTAAATAGAGTTGAAAAAAGTGTTATGTACAGTTAATTTTAAAAAGCAAAAAGTGCAGAAAAGTTATGTTCACTTTTTTTTTATATTAAATAATAAAAATAATACAAGTATTTAATTGCTATCATACCATTAATATTTTAGGTTGTTTACACAACTTTGCATCATAATTTAGTACAAAAATCAGTTCCGTGGCGACTTATCTCAAAAATGAAAAGTAAAACTTTAACCTCGATTTACTCAAAATTGGAATTAAGCGACTATTATCACCTTCATCCACTCACGTCTTCAATTATCAAGTAAAATTACTTTAGATACTTGTTTTTTTAGCTATCGATCCATATATGTACCTATATACCTACATCCATACATTCATCCTCACAAACTTTCGCAATTTATAAATTTGTGTGAAAATGAACTACATAAAAACTATTTGGTTAATTAAATGAAACCAATTAACTACTAATTGTTTATCGTTCTTCGTATAAAATGTAAAATCGTTTTATATTCTTAATAGATTGTTGTCGTACTTACATTAATGCAGTAAAAACGAGTTTGTACACACAAAATAATAAGTGGTCTCTAAGAGGCCCTGTAATACCAAGAATGACTAATGATCAACATATTATAATGATGTACAAGCCTCATTTATTCTCTCCTCTGCACCACACCACAATGTTCCAACCTAACTAAACAAACATTATGAAGGCGGAAAAAAGACATTTAAAATAATAAAGAATTGTGAATGTGATATTGTTACTAACTGTTATTATACTATCTGGTGCCCGCGACTTCGTCCACGATGAAAATAAAAAATATAACACCTGAGAAAATATATATCTGACATCTCTAGCGCTGTTGACAACGGTGGCGCCGCGGCGACAGTGGCTCATATTTTTTTATATTTTTATTCGATTCCTCGGGAACTAAACATTTTCCACGATAAAAAGTATCATATGTTAATTGTTAATACAGGTAATAAAATATCTTGGTGCCAAACATCCATACATTTATCCTTACAAATTTTCGCATTTATAATATTAGTCAGATCTTCTCTTAGAAAGCTATTTTTCTAACTAATTAGAAATATTATTTAATAATATTATTCTAACTTATTAGAATGATATTCTTAAATATTTGCATTTTTATATCATATAGGACACTACGTAAGTATGAGAAGTAATTTTGATGAAATTGGTAGTGGTATCCTATCTATATCCTAACTAAGTATATCTATCTATATCCTATCCTTTCTACGTCCTATCCTATCTATATCCTATATCTTATCTATATCCTAACTTAATATTGCAAATGTGAAAGTAATCACAAATACATAATATGAAAATCAGCGCTGCAGGTGCATGTCTAACATCTGAGCACAATGCTGAGCCAGTATCCGTTTTCATTAATTGTTTATTAATTTCTGCTTTGTGGTTTTTGTATTTTGTTTGTATCTTTGTGTTGCGTGAATAAAATTCTTTCTTTCTTTCTTCAATTTAGTTTGTTAATTTGTTACGCTTTCACGCCATAACTACTGATCCGATCATAATGAAAATTCTCATACATGTCAGCTTCATAGGGACACAGAAAAGGACATACGGTGTAGGGAATTTCACCCAGAAATAAGTAATGTTGCCGAGGAATCATTTAAAATTCATCGTTTGACAAAAATATATCTGACAAAATCTCCAGCCGGCCAGCCCAGGACATTGTAAGACAGATCACCTAAATCACTCGAATATCATTTAATATCAACTAACATCAATCTAAGATAACGTTGTGCGTGTCTTTAGGCGTACTAAGTATATTTCTGCAGAGTCCCTCATAAGTAAATTATAACTTATCAATACTTAAAATCGTTGTACACGATTTTTATACTTAAAAATTTCAATAGAAGTTTTTAAAAAACTTGAAATAGTTTAATTATGTACGCAAGAAATGCACTTAGAAAATTCGAAAAATAGTCTCAGACGGACAAAGGCGGGTACAAGGCGCCAGTCACAAGTTGCATCGTCGTCTCCCGAATAATATGACAAATAACATTAAAAATGAAACTACACGAATACTAACATAAAATAAAAATGTCAAAAATTTAAATTAAGGATTAAAATATTTAAATTTAGTGCGGGCGCGTCCCGCTCGCGCCAGTCCGGCCACTCTTGAGCCCTTACTACTGACAAGCTATACAAGTATGAAAGCGGATTCATAAATTCCAATAAAGGATTTAAGAATCAACTTCAATACAGAAGGACTTACTTTTGTTAGTGACTTCGTACGCGTCGTTACAAATTAGATCTAATTTTTCAAGCTGGAATCAACTATTGGCGCAATGTTTGAAAAATTGGCACAAAAAATAATAAAGTTCAATGTCTGCTTTGCTAATACTTAATCTTTATGGAATGGGCTCTGAAATCCTTAGGCATCGAAACAACATAAGGCGTGCTGTTGTATCACGATGGTTTTCTAAAAGGGTGTGCCTTCTTGCATAAAAACAATTATCCCAAAATATTATCATTGCCTAGCTATGTGTACTGTAATCATGTTGGCAGAAATTATAACCAGTAAATGTGTTTCAACATCCGTACAAATAAATGTGAAAGTTCACGCCTTAAATGCTCAACCGATCATCGTGAAATTTTGTGTATGCCTGTGTCAGAGACACAAGAAAGGATAAGAGGTACATAGATTATAGAAATATAGCATATTTCTATAAAATTATATAAATAAAAATATTCTTTTATCCAAAAATAAAATGTTGTTCCCGAAGGATCATCTAAAAATAAAAGATCCAATGCCTGGCAAAAGTAATAACAGCAATGAAGATGTCAGGTACAATGAAACAATATAGCTTAATATATTTTGTCAGGCGTTATTTTGTTTATTTTTTAACGCGAACGAAGTTGTGGGTACCAGCTAATTAATTAAGTATAAAATATTGCTAGTGTAAAATAATTTATTAAAATTAATAAATCACTTTTAGCTAAGGAAAAATAACAAACGTTCTCCATAGTTTCTTAGCGCGTCCGAATACTATAAATTAATGGTGTGTACTGTGCCAGAGAATTTTAAATATTTGAAAGCATTAGGTACCTCAGTGTGGCTCAGTTTAGAAAAAATCAAAACCTCCACCACAACATAATATATTACGTAAAATAAATAATGAAATCATATAGTACCTACCTACTTAGTTATAAGTGTTAGTGTTTATAAAATGCAATCGTGATTTTATGGTTCATATATAAAATACGGGATGGATAGTACATCAGTAGGAATGAGTTGTTTTAATTAATGTAATTAACTGCGGGATGAGAGCGATACTCTTACAGCCACTATCCCATTCTAATCTGATGCTCGCACATTCATTATATAGGTATTTTATTTGTTTAAGAAATTAATATATCACAAACGAAATTAATTATCTCATTTTTTATTTAAAAAAAAAGGTTACTTAAAAAGGTAACAATTCAAATACTTGAATAATGAGTAACAATTAAATACTTCAACAACAAATTCAAAAATGAAAGATCATAAAATTCGGTTATTTTTTTTAGGAGGGAAATGACGTTTACGCACTATCCCTCGTCGACAGTCGACGAGGGGGAGTGTGGGACTCGCCCGGCGAAGCGACTTATCACCGGGAATACCCACTAAAACCCTCCCGGATTCCACCATCAGCGGTGATGTGATGAGGCCCTATCCTCGGATCCCCACACAGCTTCTCGAGTTATAAATATTGTAACTAACACAACTAGCTCTTAGTAAGTGGCTACCACCAGGTCACAGTATCAGGTGCTGCAATTACGCTGTCGACCATAGTATGATTAAAGATAAGGGATTAGGAAGGGAGAGGGAAATAGGCTATGGCATCCCTTACTCATTCACTGAAACACAATAGCACACATTCTGCTATTTCAAGGGAGACAGTCGTCTACTGTAAGGGAGTGGTTTCTGCCGCCTGCCCAAATGACTGCGAAACACAATATGCTCTGCCACTACTTGCTAGATCCAGATCAGAGCCAACTGTGAAAATTTTATTTCCAAAGTTGGCCTTGCCGCGTATCGGACCTGAGACACCTGACACTGGGAGTTCCTTTACCTCTCGACCGAGGGGCTCTGAAACTATATTGTAAATCGATCGAAAACTTCAAGGATGACCTTGCATTATTCCTGCTCGGTGTGTCTTAAGATTAAATAACAATAATAATTTGTTAATAATGAAAGGTCGGTTGGCTTGGGAGCCATCGCTAGGAGAAACATCTAAATTAGTCTCAGGTACCGAGTCATGTAGTCCTGGCGGTGACAGCTCATAATTCGCGCCCCTCTCGCATCTCGGGTCCGCATTGTACGCGACAGCCGACCTTTGTGTACTAATAGTAGGTACATTGTACCCGGTACAACCTGTCCGATACACTGCTACACAAAAATGAGAAGGGAGACGCAATTTCTTTTTGACAAACATATTAAAATGTTTTGATGAACCGAACAAGCAATTACCTTAACGTTGTTAAGTTACGATCGAGCATTAAGTAGGTGCAAGCTGTTAATATATTTATTTATACAAAAAACTTACTAAAAAGGTGCTTGAAGATTTAATTATAGCTAGAGAGACGCGCCCCGGCTTCGCTCGGTTATAAATTGAAGAAGTTGGTATGGTAGGTATATACAAATATACCTACCATAACATATAGCATAATAAAAAATTCTAACTGTCTCTTAATAATATAATTATATAATATAATATAATTATATTATTAAGAGATAGTTAGAATCTTTTATCACTGCAGGTAACAGATATTGTCTAGTCATGGACTGTACATATATAGGCACGGTTATTAAACAAAATTTATATATTTACAAAGAATATGTAAACCATATTGTTTGTATAGCTAGAGCATAGCTAAACTTTGAGCATAGCTATTTCAGATTTACTTAGAGTGCATTAGCAACAGATACTTATCGCTAAAAGTTCGTTACCTTTAAGCTCGTAAAATACTTAATATTTTTAGCAATACCTTGAAAAACTTGAAAATGTTGTTTTACGATAATACATTAAAAGATAATTCATAAGATCGAGAATATCACCACAAATATTGCAATGTCAACGTGGCACAAGCGTTTAGCCCAACTTTGTACAGTGTTCAAGGTTGAACAGCTATTTCAGACTTCAGTTTCGGTTGAAAGCAAAAGGGCTATCAGGCGAAGGCAGGGAGGGTGAATGTGCTTTGCGAGGGTGGTATCGATTGCCACGCCCACCCGCGGCGCGTTGCCTAGCAACAGGCACGCGCCTGTCGCCTGCTTGTCCTCATTCTACAGACGTGTTCCCAAGACGTTCAGGGTCGTGACACGATAAACATTTTATACGTGATTTTTTTCCAATTAAGTACATTTTTATACCTACTTATCTGTATCTTGAAATGTACCACAGAATACTTGAAATCTATGTTTAGAGTAAGAAAAAAGAAACATGTTTTTAATGCACACTGAAAATCCAATACACAAGAGGATTTACGATCCACAGAAAGAACCTCAAAGTTAATTTATAAAATTAGCTTTTTTATTTAAAATTATAAATTTCATTTTATCTATACTAATATTATAAAGAGAGAGTATTTGTATGTTTGTAATGAATAAACTTAAAAACTACTGAGACCGATTTTAAAAATTCTTTCACCTATAGAAAACTACATTATCAGCAAGTAACATAGGCTATATTTTATAAAGTTACGCGATCGAAGTCCCGTGCAACATCTAGTGATTTACAATGTGTAATTATGGTCTAACCATAAATTGATTTTGCTTATAGATACTTTTTCCTTAATTTCAAGACTACCTACCAAATAGAATTAGGTACGTCAAAAAAGTTAGCCCAAAATTAATACATAATATATAATAAAATAGTAAGAAAACCATGTCTGTACATTAAATATTTTTTCAGGAAAACAATTTGTACAGGTTGTAGGTACTTATGTTACCGGGTCATTCAGTTATTTTGAAAATTGTTTTCAGAAGTCCGTCTGTTTTTTCTTTGCGTTTGTGTACGCTAATCTCAGAAACAGAATCGGCTTAACCGATTTAAATGCTGTTTTCACTGATGTATTGTAGAAAGCTTCCTGTAACATTTTAGTGTATATTTCAATTAAATCAGTTTACTACAAACAAAAAGTTACACGGAATAACGAAACACCACACGTACGAAGTCGCGGGCACAGCTAGTAGGAACTAGTAGAGTTGAATGATAACTAATACGAGTATCTTGTCAATACTCCAAATAACTAAGCAGTTATGAGAGTTACTCTTAAAGAAGCTTGCGACAACAAACGATGTCTTGAAAATAATAAAGGGACGTATCAAACCTCAGAAGGAAGAGGGGACAAAGGCAAGAATGGAAATATAATAGTAGGGAGCCGGGAAATACACACCGAAAAGCATAACACGCTGTACGGCTATTAGATATCTCCCCGCGTTTGCTATTCGTGCATACAAATTAAAAATTCTTTCTAAACGAGATCAATTTCATCTCTATTATTTTAAAATTGCATACACTGGTAATGTTGAATGTATGTTTGTTACAATTTCACGTAAAAACTACTAAACTGATTTGGATGAAATTTGGCACACAGATAATTTATTAACTGATTTAATATATAGGATACTTTTTATCCTGGAAAAATCTTAAATACCCGACGGAGCGTCTAAAATATAAAAATTGGACTACACTGTAGCCATTCCACTCCACCGTTGTCACAGCGATTATAGACAGCAGGCACCAGCTACTTAGTCTGTAATAATAGGTGTAAAATATCACATAAATAAGTACCTACAATTATTTTTTGTTACTTCTCATTAGTAAAACCGATATTTTGTCTGACGGTCCTAATTGATGGTACTTACTTAGGAGGCTGCGGTTACCTATTTGCGCTGCTGACCTTAGCATAATACCTACATGTTAACAATTAAAATATTATGAAAGTGCAATGATACGTGACGTAACTAATTAAAAATACAGGCGATTGATTCTCAATATATACTTAACTTTTTAATATAAAACGCCCAATGCTAGGAAGAATATTGATTTATTAATGGAACGACTCATTTATTATCGGTTCGTTTGTATTGTGAAATGTTAAACACTCTCTATGTGTTATTTATAGGCCTTTTATCGTTTGAAGCCATCTTCGTGACGGTCGTCTTTTGTCGTGGCTACGGTTTTTTGATGCGTTCACAAAACGATGTCATTAAAATTGTCCCGCTGATTGCAAACGGACCATTTTGGACCGCAATCAGTGCGGAATTCTTTGTTGTTAGATTGTATCTTTACGATTTGTCTTAGTTTATAATCTGCGATAGTGTGCTGTGCCCCCTGTTTTATGTCGATCGGTGGTTTTCAACCGACTTCAAAAAAGGAGGTTCTTAAATGTTTTTTGGGCGATTTGGTTAGACTGACCCTTTAAGAATTGATCGCTTTCTTGTGGGTGTAATGTGATAAATTAAGAAAATAGGGAAATTATAGCAGTTTGGGGTAGAATTTTCTTGAAAGCAAAGTGTAAAGACAGTTCCTATTAGTGAGAATTATATCCATATCTACTAATATAATAAAGCAGAAGAGTTTTTTCTATAGTTTTTTCTTATAACGCTGCACTTGAACTAGTTTTTCTTTTATATAGCCCATTCCTATAGGTTTTTTAACATCACACTATAACCCTTAGAAGTCTTGCAACAAATAGAAAGGAAAATAAAACGAAAATATATGAAAGGAAGAGGAAGAAATATTTCGATGCGATGGATCGGATTCGGCCCTCTGACAATTACCGAACATTACGGATATTAACTAAACTGAAATGCTATAGTACATTCTCATGTAAATAACTAGGTTATATTTTTTCATATGTAAATATTATAAGTGAGGGAATCTGAGTAGGGAAATCTGAGTAGTACTTAAAAAATTCTAACAAAACCTTTTACTTGTATATATTGATAGATATAATTTCCCAGAGTGAGTGTATATTTTACTCTTTTTAATATAAGTTTCTAATAGATATTTAATATAGATGGGTGAAAGAAATTTTTGATTCCACCCTGACAACAGCAGACCATAATATTCACAATTACTTACTTCAAATTCAGAATACTAAACTATATCAATATAACTTTTAAAGGGTCCACATTTAAATTTTACGACTTCGCCTAGCATCAGTTTTGAATTAAATA
Source organism: Synanthedon myopaeformis (assembly GCA_944738685.1). NCBI lineage: Eukaryota > Metazoa > Arthropoda > Insecta > Lepidoptera > Sesiidae > Synanthedon > Synanthedon myopaeformis. The sequence goes on along the minus strand of OX122918.1, from coordinate 7,202,358 downwards.
AACATTATTACGAGATAACGATCTCCACAAGCCTTTTCTAAAATATGTAACACACCTATCATATTAAAATTATAACCTATAATTTAATTTTCAAAATGATTAACAAATAAAAACTTTGAGCGCGTTGTCAGGTGGGAAAAAACCGGTCGCATAGAGTCGTTTTTTTTTTTTTAATATAAAGTAGATATTAACCCTGCGTTATGGTTTTCGGATTAAAAATGAGGGTATTCTAAGAATTACCACATAACTTATGTGAGTAGTTTTTCCACATTGTAATAAATTAAGTTTAAAAATAACAATTGACTATTCATAATTAACTTGGCAAGAACCCATTTTACACTATTAAAAATTCAAGTATTTTTATCAATCAAATCTTATCGGTACAGCTGAAAAATACTTAATAATCAAATTAATTACATCTATGAAAAAACATATTTTATGTTCAGTTATGACTATCGAAAAACAAAGTAATCTATAAACGTTTGTTAGATATTAATATAATTACAATTACGATATCAATTCACGCATGACATAAAATACTAAAGAAACATTACGCCTTAATAAAATTAGTTCTCTTTTAACATTAACATATTTTAACGATACATTACTTACTTACAAATAAATATAAAAGAGTAGAATGATTTTAAATGTTCCCACGAGCAACAAAAGAGCGATGCGCCTCGCCATCGCCATCGCCAATTCAACAACCTGCGCCCATTTCATGTTTGACGAATGACTCCTACGACAGGACACATTATCCGTCATAAACACGACTCGATTGATTGTGCTGTGTTCACTTGGGTTGCAGAAGTCAGCTACAATACAATGTTGTTCGAGGAAATATGTTTTAAAATGCAACCACTTCGCCCTTCAGGTAGAGAACAAAACAAGCTGATACCTTCTTAACTTGCCAAGAATTATCTTGTGTTGTGTTGGTGTCAATTTAACGTAAATTACTTAGGTTTGTTAGTTTTTTATGAGTAGGTACCAGAGGTCTCGATGAGAGACCTCTGGTTATCGGAATCTCAGTTAAGATTGACAAGACGAAAATTATGTCTAATGTCGAGGGTCCGACACCGTAACATCTGGGATCTCAACCCTTGATGTTCTTGGGACAAACAGCCCATTAGGTAGACAGCGTTCGGGAAGCCTACCTACTTCTTGTCCAAACTCCTGATGACTTTAAATTTTTTTTTTTTTTTTCAACTGAGTGTTGCCAATGATGACATAATGGTGCTGAAATGTGGTTTCTAATAAATTGACTTGATGAAGCAGCAGGCAGGATACAGTACGGAGAGCCTACGGCCGCTGGGACCGAAAGGTCTTCAATGGAGACCACGGATCGACAGCCACATGTCGACGTTGGATCCAGGCTACACTTCTCAACGGTCCTATACAACTAAAGGGGTTCTTACCGCTGACATGATGATTATTTTATATGCTTATGTTAATAACGTTTATTGTAAATAAATCTTTCCATCGATTCAACAATCAACAACAAGTAATATACAAATAATTTAAGCAATCATTTCATTAAATATCAAATTAGTTAAGCTTATTGTACTTTTTTTTTCAAATGTTTGACAAAAAAAATTAATCTATATTATTGTAAGTATTAAATTATAAAAAAAGGTCTTTATTCGGACGTATAAAACTATTAAATTTTGTTATGTCACAAAAGAATTAAACCGTTACACCAGAGCAGAGCACAGGTGGAGCGATCTGACTTTTTGCAGTAAAAAATGGATATCTTTCTACAATACGTGTACAACAATGGTGTCCACTCCGCATATTATGTTGCCGCCCGCGAGCCGCGACAGATGTATCAGTGAATAAAGAAATGATTAATTACACACAACTATTAACATTTCACATGAAGATGAAAAACATAAAACAGATCTTTTTGCCTTTTGTTTATTGCGACGACGCCAACATGTCTACACTAAACAGATTCGAATTTCGAAGGACGATCATTAATTATATTTTGTCTTACTCACGCATTCCATTTTCGAACTCGATATGATCTATAGATCCGATCTAGGGGACTATCGATCACGCGCATCGGAATCTAAATTTATTCATTTAGTGGCATCTTTTTGCAGATGATGTTTGACGTATAGAAGATGTGATAAATTGTCTACGTTTTAAACATAAATTGTGCTCTTGATCTGAAAACTAATTATTATCGTTCAACCTCAGAATATTAAGTAGATATTATTTAAAATATAACATTCTGGCCATTAACTTTTCTATCGTTGTTCAACTAGTGTGTTGCCCTTAAATAGATAGGTACTATACCTACTAACTACAGCACGTACGAAGTTGCGGGAACCAGCTTGTCTTGTAATATGCATAGATATATTATATACTAGCTCTGCCCGACGGCTATCTTTTACATATTATACATACCTACTAGCTGTTGCACGCGACATCGTATACGTAACTTTATAAAATATAGCCTAAGTTACCCGCTGATAATGTAGCTTTCTATAGATGAAAGAATTTTCAAAATCGGTCCAGTAGTTTTTGAGTTTATTCATTACAAACATACAAAAATACTAATCTTCTCTTTTTATAATATTAATATGAATTAATTTGTACAATATAATGTTTCATTTAATTCTAAGTATAATATATATAGCTTGTAGAGATATAGCTAAAGCTATAGATACTTGTATAAAGTATAATATAGCTTGTAGAGATAGTATAGTATAGAATTTAGTATAGATTGTGTCAAGTTTCATATAAACCTATGAAACTGTTTCCATTTTAATTCACTTCGAATATAGCTAGAGTAGTTACCAACAATATGAAACAAATTAATTAAGATATTCTAATGATTTAACAAAGAGAACACCATTAGTAAATAAAATAATCACATTATAAACAATAGACAAGTAAGTAATTAACTTGAAACAATATTTCATCTACCGCGATTGCTTGGCGCGAGACAAAAAACGAAAGGTCGGAGTGACCGCGCCAAAACCAAAACGCCCTCTAAAGCAAATAAGACCAAAACAAAAAATGATGCCAGTTAATAAGCTGGATGACATTTGAGAATTCGAAAAATTCATTCAAAACATTATTAATAGCGCGTTTGAAGTGGGTTCCATATCATTATTAAAATGAGAACGCACCATTTACTTGAGCTTAGACAAAGGATTTTTAATTAGTTATGTTTGTTAAGAATCGACGGTCTTGTTGGATAGCTTACGCGCCTGTTTCTCAGTGTATCGTTAATCCGATGCTATGTTTTAGTTACCTTATTGTTTTATTGCTCGTACAAGACCTTTCTTCATATATAAATGTTCCTCGAGCTATACTCTTATTTCATTTTAAAGTTTGCCCCTTCGTAACAAGTCCCGGATGGCGTGATAGCAAATAATTTTATAAAGGCCCTTAACAATATGTCAAGCCGTTTCTTATGCACTTTTTTCTTATTTTCAATAAATAATACATTCGACCATAAGTTCACATTGTTCGATCCAAAGCGAGGCGCTGCTCTGCGACGATATTTCTCAAATACACAAAAAAATATATATAAATAATACAAAGTGGATTCTTTATGCATTTCGGGTCTGCATTTGATATTATGGGAGAATGATAATGTGATTATTGTTTTGCGAGCTTTCGGATGATTGATAGTCTGATGTCACGGATAATGAAGTGTTTGGGATATTTCAAATTTTATGGCTTTTTATATGTAGTTCTTTTTTTTATAAATCATATTATCGATGTTTCTGTTTATACGTATATAGTGAATGCACAATGATCATTAGCAGGATTCAGTACGCGGGACTAATTCCGTTCATAAAAGAGACTTGCGGAATTGAGAAGAAACGATGTTACGCTTTAAGATTGTTGCCGTGATTAAGTTATGGAAGCTAGAGCCCATTTTGTTATGCCAAACTTATCCCTTACCTTTTATTATATTAAAATTGGCATGCTCTCTTGACTTGCTTGTTTTCAGAGTTGTCGATAGCCACCTATAGTCGCTAATGAAAAGCCTGTAAATAAAATTATGCAAACGAACAAATTTGCCACACGGGAAAGTATGAAGGAACGTATCTGTATAGCTCATACTTCGACGCTCGCAAGCAACTTAATTTGACAGGGTTATAAAGAACATTTAGTCCTAAATTTTTTTGAGTAGACGAATCATGCTCGCTTTTGGTTTTTATTTCATTTTGTTTTTATTATTTAGAAATTGGTGTCGTTTGTTAATTATTGTTTTATTTATACCTCATTAATTATTATTTGATCCAAATGTTGCGAACCCCTGAAAGTTTGTTTACATAATTTACAGCTTCTCGTGCCGACGACTTGGCCGTCAACCTTAAAAAAATTAAATTAAATTAAAGTCGTTCTTTACTTTAAAAAATGCTACAAGATGTTCTTGAATTATCTTTAAAGCTTCCAGAAACTGCGGTCTCCCGCTAATGCCTGGATTCCGCGGGATTGAGAACGCCCAGTCCCGTAAATCGTTTAAATTATTTTACTGGAAGGCATACTCTATGGAGGAGGTTAACGCACAAGACTCATTATAGGTATCTGCTACAATGTATCCGAGGAGTGTTCGATACAATCGTTCGTTTATCGGACACAATGCAAGCCGACGCGGGACAATGCCGCACAAATTAATAATTCACGCCTATAAGGCTATTAGATGTAATTTTAATTTGGACTATGGCTCTGTTCGATACGCTCTCGCCGTAGAAACATTGATGTTGCCTTTTTCTGCTTATAGGATTTCGTCAATAGACTATTATTGTTGTGGTGGCTCGTGTTGATCGCGTCGATTGTGGGATGTCGATGCGAGCGATTGTTCGATCATAGAGACTTCTATTTTTAAAATAACTCTTTTACTATGTAGAACTCGGTTTTTAAGAACCTCTAAATAAACTCACAAATACATAACAACAAATCCGGGCTAAGAAAGATTTTATCTTTCTATTATTATAATAAGGTCGTGACTGCTTGACCTGACACAGTTTATTAGGTAGATATTTTTTTTGCGAAACATAGATTGAATAATAAAACGATTGTTTTCTCAATTGCCTTTCAACGTATTGATTGAATTACTGCTCCACTTTATTATATAAACGCAAGAATGCATTTGGATTTTCATCGACATAAGTATTATTATTGTATACATATTGACGCAATATTAAGTAGTGGCAGCTACAATACATATCTAGTAAGACAAACGAAACATTCTGGTATATGTTACTAAACAGTCAAGTATATCTTGTGTAATCTTTTCTCTGTTCCCTACTAATTCCTTAACTTTAATTCTACTTATGATCGGCAGACCACTTCCAGCACATGTGGCATTGCTTGTGTTACAGTCACCTACCATCAAGTAGACCGTCAGCCTGTCTGTCAACCTTAACATTGAAAAAACATTATTTTAATTCACTATTTTAAACATCTGGGTTACGCACCACCATAGTTCTTTTGTAATATCCAGTACTGTGCACCGCTCGCCAGTCGCTCTGAAATTAGCAGCATGTCGTGAAGAATATTTAATACTGAATCCAACCAAAGTAACTACTTACAAAATCAAAAATTGTAACACTTAATGGTATATTACGAAATCATTCTTAAAACAGAAAATACATACATTATCTTGATAAAAAAAATGTTTGGTCCTTCCAAGACTCCTAATAAACCGTCATTACTAAACTATAGTCGTTTATTTGATTAAATTGTCATAATTTAAAAGGAACACTGGTCAGCCTTTTTGTGTTTTGTGTAAAGTAAAAATGAATTCCATGTTGGTGGGCGTGCCCACTCCGCCCAGGATCACAAACCCACTCATTATCCACTTAACCACATCACTTCTGTATGAAAAATGGACATAACATCTTTTTTTTGAAACACCTTTGAAAAACAACCAAGATTACATTTCAGTGTGAGTCATAAAATATTCTATTTACCTAGTACCTCGTATAGTTAAAATATAAAAAATATGTATGAATTTTTATTTTATTTTATGAATAAAAATATTGCATTGTAAAATCAAAATACTCTCTATAGGAAAAATTCCAGCCACACAATCACACAATCGTCAATTTTAGGATGCTTATACACGTTGTCAGAAAAATTTAATGTTTATGTTTACAATTTTTGCAATATATCGATAATAATTTTTATATTTATGATGACAGGCAGTTTTATAGTTGAGGGTGGAGAGGAGAATGATACCATATTATATTTGAATAGTTTTATAAAGAAACATTACTTACAAGCGTGTAGCTAACAAAATTAAATGTAATCCAAACGAATTAAAAGGGGTTTCACGAAACATAATCATTGGTAATAGCATTTACACTGTAATCTTATTTAACCACAATTTATTACAATAGCCCCTCCACAATCCATTAGGGTTCTGAATTCCTAATGAATTTACATAGATTCCAATAAATTATAGTAATATTCAAATAATTTCAATTCATACGCTTCTATCAAGTTCCTATAACAAAATTTCAAGCCATATAAGCCATAAGTAGTGGCAGGGACTACGTTATAATTTAGGTAGCACGTCTGGTGGTAGTAACCACTCTTTACAAAAGATCACAGTAACCTACTATACTAATTACAAGCCACAGGTACGCCACAGGTGCTTCAACTTCAAATACATATCCGACCTTAATTAGGTTAAACATAAGGGATTAATAGGAAGGGGTAGAGAAGTGGGCTCTGGCATCGCTTACTCAATCACCGGCTGCCTTATTATCTAACAGCAGACGACAGCAGACGACTTGCGATCGCGTATGCTGCCATACAGAAATGATGCACTTTAATTTTAGTTATTGTAAGTAAGAGGCATTATCGCAAACCACACCTTTGTTATGAGTTACGTGATACCAAGAACACGATTTAGTGTGATATTACACAAATTGATAGAAAGTTTTCGCCTGTTGCAAGTTGGTCGCAAGTCGTCTGCTGTTAGATAATAAGGCAGCGGAACATAACAGCACACGTGTTGTTATTTCACGATGGTCTTTTATAAGACCACTGGGTTCGGTTACTGCCAAAATGCCAACCATCCTGCCACTATTTCCAAATCCAGACCAGAGGCAACTTTGGAAAGTTCATTCCATCATGGATGCCGAAACGTGGGCCAGGTGTTGCGGGGTTATACCGGACTCAGCCTGGCTTACAACCTTAAAAATTTAAAAAAAATGAAACTAATAAAATAAGTAGCCGCACGTGTGTCGTTAAACTTTTTTTTAATTTTCTTTAACAGTACGAGTAATGAGAGAGCACACTACATTTCGCATAAATTGGACAGCCCGTCTGACGGCAGCAATCACTACAGCAAATCTGACGGAAGATTACCATGAAATGCTTTATAAGGATAAAGGTCGGCAGCGCTAGTCTTTATAGGTGTCAGTAGCCACATGTACCATCAAGTAGATCGTCAGCATGCCTGCCAACGTTTACTTTAAAAAAGTAAAAAATTTGTTAATCTAAAGTATAATTAAAACGCTAAAATTCAATGATTATTTTTATAAACAGTTATTAAGCTCTTGGCTTTTTCTTCTTTTTTTATATTAAAGTTTTACGTGTAATAAAGTCGGCTTATCTATTCACCCTTACTGTAATCAATGTCTAATTCCGTATTCGCAGCTTACGATAATGATTAACGACAAACTTTATTAATTCGATCTAGTAGGATTAGAGGCTCCGCTGTGCGGCGAAGGGTACGTGGAAAAAACAAACGAATTTTGCAAGGGATGTCCCGTTGGGAAATCCTATAAACATTTAGGTGAGGGTTGTGAACTACCGAAAAAAATAAACTACACAACCTTGAGGATTTGTTTTTATTAACCAGATTTTGACAACCCCATTGTAAGACATCATAATAGGTATAAATATTTATTATACTACGAAATATTTATTATATTATATTTATTTTTAAAAAATATTTTGCAGTGACAATAAATTTAAAAAATAATGCAACTTTTAATTTCATCAGGGTGTGATTATTGACTTATCTAATAAAATATAATAAATACAAAACAGCAAAAATAATAGAAAAATACCACAACGCTAGATATTATTAGAAACTCTTCGAAGCTTTGAACACAATTTCTTAAATAACTGATTTCTTATCTTATCTTATTTTTAATATATATTTTATTTTTATCGTTACTGCTTAAAATAGTATACTTAATAGTCAGTGTACTAAGCATTGCGTTATGTTAAAATAATAAAAATAAAAATAATTACAAGAATAATTTAAATTTAATTGCCAAGACAATAAAGTTGTTAATCTGTTATACCTACCTACTTAACTCGCCAAAGTTAGTAATGTAACTTAAAATAAATTTACGTAACATGTAAAATTTATATGAAAAAGTTTAATTAAGTATATAAGTAATTTAAATGTCTAAAATGATGTTTGATCGTCAACTAGTCGTCAACCCTAAACCTCAAATCCTTTGTAAACAGACGGGGTCGCGTACCCTACACCTCAAGGGAAGCGTTTGTTTTTAATAAACGCTTTTATTTAACAATAATGTTGTTAGGATCATCGCCGAGCAACCAGCATTACACATTTATAAAACGAAATTACTTCTCCCTCGTAAACAACAAATCTTATATGTAGGTTCCGAGGACTTCTCATCATTTTTTTCAGAACGGAAGACAGAATTTTTAATGAATACCTATTACTTATCTATTAAATTTATTTTTCTTTATTTAATGTTCATTACATGAATACTTGAATGTTGTTTGTGTTCATAGCTATTTCTATCATAAAAAATAAGTCCGTTATTGGCATTAAGATTTAAAGCATAAGTATGTATTTATTCCCATATTATTGTTGAATTAAGTGCTGTGTGACTTTGATTTAATAAAAATAAAAATAAATTAAAAAATATCTTTACATACTATAAAAAAAAATGGCTTCCAGCCGTCTGTTTCTCTGCACGCTTAGATCTTTTATTTAAACTACTTATTTTAATGCGGTTTTCACTAAGTAATGGAAAGAGCATTAACGCGAGTCGGCATATTAAGTATTTTAAATACGAGATTTAAACACTAATAATTAAGATATTTTGAGCATTTTATTTATTTTTTATTGTCATAAGAGAGAAACTCCACACAAACTTCGACTGAACATGGCAATTTGATATCAGCGTGATAACCTACAGTTTTATTAACCAAACAATATTAATGAAACAGTATATATACTCACTTCCTACAAAATTATTATCACTTTAAAATACGATTATTAATGCGTCTTTATTACTTAATAAAAACTTAACTCAAGAACACACACAAATTAATGGTTTATTTAATTTTTTATAGTTTTAACAGTTAAGCCCTATCTCTATATAATAACAAACTATAACAAACTCAAATTAAGCCGTATCTCTATATACCTACCCAGTTTGTTTTAGGTGGTTGTGAAGCGATCTTTACTTGATTCCTTGTTAACTGTCGACTCTACTAAAGTAGGTATAGGTATAGTCGGGGTACGATAACATTCGTCAGTTTTCAAATTCATTCCTTTAACAAGTTGTAGGCATTTAGCTCCTTATGAAACTAAATCACTAAGCAAACTTCAATGTTTCGTTTGAAATTAAACGTCGGCATGACTCATAATTGCCCTGACGATTTTAAGCAAATGTAGTTGACATCGACATTAAGGTGACGAACCATTTCTTACCCCGACTGTACATAGGTACTCGTTGCAAGGTAAAGAATGATAGATACATAATCCCATATCTATTCATGCCAATTTCTGTAGCAATTTTGATTGACAGTGTGCAGGAAATGTCAAATTCGATAGATAACTATAATACTAAACTACAACAGTCTTATCTTTTCAGTACAGTTGGTAACGGAATCGATTGTTTAATGATAAATTATTAATTTTGTTTTACTGTGGTCGGAAAGTTTGTAATTTGATCGAAATGCGGTCGAATTCTTTGGTAGGTATTATTACAATACAATGGTAGGTAATTACAATGTAACTAACGACACATTCCCGGTTTCGCACCAGGAAAAATCTTGCTCGATCAAACGCGTCGAACGCGTAAACGTCAATTTGTATGGAAAAGAAGCAGCGCCACCTAGTGGCTAACGTGTAGCGCATTAGTGTAGTGTAGTAAAATCCGCACTACGCAATGATGACTATAATGGTGAAAACCGCATCAATCCGCATGTATGTTTAAACTTCATGATGATCGGTTGAGTAAGTTAAGGCGTGAAAAGTGTAACAAACAAATATACTTTTACATTCACTTGTAATATTATATTGAAATATATACAAAGCCTCAAACCAATACTGAAACAATTGGCATATCAAAGTCTGTGTTAACTTTATCTTATTACACACCTACAAGCAAGCTACAATATTTCTAATGAGAACTGCGCGGGTGTGTCGATGTTTTTATATAAGATTAGTTGGCAGATATACATAATTACCTATAATAATAATTAGATAATAATTAGATAAATATTTTAAAATAATTATCTTAAATATTATCAGTTACTTAGCATAGAGAGACGCGTCATGTGATTAGATTAGAAGGACGCGTTTCTACGCAACGTAAACGTCGCTTTACGCTACTTATGTGCTAATTGAACATACAGAGTGATAATTTATTCTTAATTATGTAGTTTAGTTTACTAATAATAAATTAGTATTACATATTTGTTTTATTTTTAAATTAAATTGTAAGTTATCTTAACTAAGTTAAGTACCTACGTCTATAAAATTTGTAAACGTGGTTTTAATTATAAAAAGATATAATATAATTCAATAGTTAAGGGTAGAGAATCAAAATTATAATAGCGATGTATCCGAAATAATTTGGTTCGCTTGTAACCCTTTCAACATGATGATCTTCTAATGTTTTCAATCTACACACCAAACTTCGAAAGCCTAGTAATGCTTTGCCATCTATGGTTCTATAAATTATTAATAAAAAAATGCGACCTATACCTATACTCGATTTTTGGTGGCCATCGTCATTCGTCAAGCAACATTAGAACAAAAAAGGAAATGGATTCAGATATCCGTTCCTTGTGCATCGAAACGTGGCCGATCTGTGAGTACCTTAACCTACTCGTATTACGAAAATGGTACGCGGAACGCAATGGCCCTGTCACCACTAAGATAACTATTAAAATTTTGTTTTTCACAAAATAGTAGGTACTTATTTCTTTGAAAAATCTCACCAAACTCAAGTCTAGCAAATCTAGGAAGCCCAGGAACTTTTAATTAGCGCCTTAACCGCTCTTTTCTTACAAATATAAACATCGATGATCAATGTAGATCAATCGGAGCAACAGTAAAAAAAGTCCGCGTCGTTCGATCAATCGGACGAAACAGTCGGACCACGCGGTCTCAGGGATATAAACGAACTTAAATAAAAAACTTATAAAATCAAATCAAAATGAAAATATTTATTTATCAATTAGGTTTCTCCAAGAAACTCTTATGATCGTCATTATAAATTTAAATTTACCAGGGTTTCGAAAAATGCTGAGAAGAAACCCCGAAAGAAACTCAGGATACAATTCTTTTTGTCATCTTTAAAATAATAAAATAACATTAATTTTAATTCAATTTCAATTAATTATAAAAAAATCAAAGTATACAGTACTAAACATATATAGTATGAGCTCCGAATCGCTTAAATCCAGGTTTCATTGTCTCTTAAATAAACAGTGATTTTATAATAGCCTTTCGAAAGGAGTCCACGGTACTGTAAGATAATTACTGCACTTAACTTCTCTTTGCCAATTAATTTTTCGTAACAACTATACGATGAAGTACAGTTACCTATATTAATAAACTTCTTGTTTTGTCGCGCATGAATGCTGACGATTTTCTTCACCACTGTACTGCACTCATAATTGCTCGATGTCTCTCTATTTTACATAGTAGCACAGTGGTAAAGTATATCTACTCATATCAGTCTCTTTTTGTTGAGAGACGCGCGCGCACTGATAAATTATCGCGATCAACGACGTAGGTACATATACAAGTAAGTAAACACTTCAATTTATATTTTATTCAATAGAAAATAAATTTTATAGTTTAGGTTAGGTGAGAAAATTTGATTTCAATTTAAAAATTAACACGTGAATTTTTATTTTTATGTTAGTGTTTAATAATGCGAGAAGTATAGCAAAAAATATAATTGTAACCTTAACCTAAGTACTGCTCTAAGTAAACTTGATTTTCGGCGCGTTGACAAAATAAGGATAAATGTTTCATTTTCCCTAATTACTTAATCATTTTGAGAATTTGTTTTATATTGTAGATACTGTTATATTAGTACCTACAGAAAATGTTTTTTTTTTTAATACGGACTTTTAATCACCAATTGCATGTTTTAAAACGATAATATTCATTGTTTGTACTTACATTAAATTGAAGTCATTACGTTCATTGCTAACGGATTACCGAGGTCATGGATAAGTAAGAAAACCTCGTCTATATTAGCTGTTTCTACATAAAATAAAAAGGTAGGTAAGTATAGCTAACAGATAAATTATAGTACAAAAAATAACTTGTTTCCGTTTAGAGTTAAATTCCTTTTATAATCTTATAGGTATCTATCACCTATTCTGTTCAATAAATTAACTTGATCATACGCCTCCGCGTAAATAAATTAAGTAATGTAGATGCATTTTTTTTTTATTCATTTATTTTTGAGCTACTGATTCTATACTGTGTTGTGTTGTTAACTTTTAATATACCTAGATACCAAATTCGTACCAAATAGAATTAGTTAGGAAATAGGTCCCCGTAGCCTCTTCACGATCAGGAGGATACGACTCCCAAGTTTTCAATCGCGACAATACATACTTACTTTCAAATTTCTTTTAAAATAAACAAATTTATAATAAACAATTTCTATAATAAACAACATTTGTTAAACACGCTCAATTATACTGTGTTATAATTACAGAAATGATGCGAAATGCTGCATCAAAGGTGCTGTTCTTAGCCTATCTAACTACAGTAATAGCTTCGCCTGTTCCGTCTGACGAAGAAACAAGTACAGAGAACTCCAATGGCAACCCAGACTTTTGCAAACCATTGGTGATTGCCCATCGTGGAGCAAGTGGCTATGTACCTGAGCATACTCTTGGATCTTACGCTCTAGCCATTACAATGGGTGCGGATTATGTAGAACCAGATCTAGTTATGACCAAGGATGGTCATTTGATCGCTAGACACGACAACGAACTAGGATTGACTACAGATGTAGGCGAATATCCTGAATTCCAGAACCGATACCGTACCCAAACTGTGGACGGTGTGGAAATGAATGGATGGTTTTCGGAGGACTTTACTCTAGAAGAAATGAAAACTTTGCGTGCTAAAGAGCGCATTCCAAACATAAGACCTGGTAACGCAAGACTCGACGGTGCTTTTTACATACCTACGTTCCAAGAAATTATTGATCTCGTAAAAAGTATGCAAATAAGCGAAAAACGAACTATAGGTATCTACCCTGAAATCAAACATAGCAGTCATTTTAAAAATCTGGGCCTAGCAATGGAGCAACCTGTGGTAAATACATTACATGAAAATGGCTATGTAGGCTCTAAAGCCCCAATTTACATTCAGTCTTTTGAAGTTAGTAATTTGAAGGAACTTAAGAATATTACTGAGCTCAGATTGTTGCAATTGTATGAAAGCGATAGATCATCACAACCGTTTGACCAAGTTCAACTTGGTACAGGATTGACTTATGGTGACATGGCTACACCCGAAGGACTTGCAGAAGTAGCAAAATACGCGTATGCTGTAGGGCCAGATAAGAGCTTTATAATACCACGAAACGAAGACGATAAACTTGGTGATCCCACTAGCTTTGTAGACGATGCACACACGGTAGGATTGAAAGTACACCCGTATACATTCCGAGCTGAAAATCCGTATCTCCCAAGCGAATATAAAAATAAAGATGACACCTCTGATTCAGGTATCGGTGATCTTAAAGGTGAAATACAAGCCTTCCTTGCTACTGGTATAGACGGACTATTTTCTGATCAACCAGATGTACCTGCACGTATTAGAGGACCTTGCGTATAGATAGATATACGTAAATATATCCTATCTAGTCATATTAGGACCAGGGTCGATAAAAATAAAGGAATAAAGTTTTACCTACCCAAAATTTAATTAAAACAAGCTTCAAGTACTTACCTATTATACTTACTTGAGTAGATACTAGAAGCAACCTGTATTATTTTGTGTTTAAAATATTAAAATAATATTGTTTTTATTAGATAAATATTAATATAATAACCTAGTACCTACCTGTGCTTGTAAATCAAATATAAGTAACAATCTTTACGGTTTTTTTAAGGCTAAAATATTCGAAGTCAACGTATTTTTGATTCAGTGGTAAACAATTAATAATTCTTGATTTTACTCGGGAAAAAAATATTTCTTACAGTTCTATAAGCATCCTTGATGATTTTACCATATTTAAAACTTCACTCTATAGTTAAATATTACGAAGAGGGAAATTTTGATCGTTTTTCGGGTCGTAATTAAAATATACTTATCACACTTTTACTCACGAAAAAAATAAAAAAAATAATGTAATGATGCTTAGAAGAATATTTTATGGCTACTGTTTCTCAAAACAGTTATTATATTTTTTCACGAGATATTGTTTTAAGAAAGCACCAACACCAAGCGTGCTCTTCTGTCAGTTGGCTTCAGTAGGCCGCCGGGCATCATCAAAACAAGATCCTGTGTCACTTGCGCTGCGTTCCCGATTATTATCCATTGAAAATATCTCTTGCTTATATTATTATTACTTGTTCGTAAGCAGTTATGGACATAAGTCTGTAAATAATGTAAGTTGTATTAACAACTGTAGGTAATTAATAGGTAATCTATTTATTTGGCGATTCCGGTGCACGCGGGGTGCGGAAGCGCGGAATGACTACTCCACTCGAACATGCTGGCCTTAAAAGGATTTTTTCCAAAAACTAGTCATAACCTAATTTAAAACTGTTTTAATTTGTAATGTAACTAATTTGTATAAAATGTTTCCATTACAGTTATCACTGTATCGACTTATACAATTTTTTATAATCTATCAGTTACTTTACCAGTATAAAGAACTGATTTAGATTGTGAAACTTTTATTCTAAATTTTGCACAGTATCCAAATAATGCATTATAAATTTTTATTTTGTTATTTTTGGGATCAGCTATACAATATGTAAATTTGTAAATTACTATGCCTATATGTCTAATAAAGTGTTTAAAGTAAACGAGAAACTTTGTCTATGATTCTTATTTAGGTATGCATATACCTAAGTAGATACAAAAAAATACCTAATGTTTAACGAAACTAGACGCGTGTCGCACCTTACGCATCTATACAAAAATTATAAGTAGGTACTAATAATTTAATATGATTTTTTCCTAAGTGGAAGATAGTGAGATCCCTTCGTCAACTAGGAAATGGATTGATGATCTTCCATCGCCTGAATAGATTTTCATAAATTATAGCTATGAACCATCTCGAACACGTCAGTTTTCTATCGAAAAAACCGGATGCAAATCCCAAAAGATCCATCCTTTTGGATTTACTTATTTATTGAAATTATAAAATTATTATTATTACTTATTTAGTAAAATTGTTCGTTTTTTTTTCAAGAATCTTCATTCCTAAGATATTATAATTAGAAACATATATACCGCCTACCTATCATTGGACGGAAATAATATGGGTAAATATTAGTTTGTGTAACTAAACATGAAATTATAATACATATTTTTAAAATAAAAAAATTAAATAAAACTATATTCTATCCTATTTCCTAGAGCACTGGCTCCGCTTCTAGGGCGCGCTTCAGCAATTTTCAAAAGTGATAACAATTTCAATTGTTAGAAAATTGCATTAAATGCGCAAAAATATCGACCTAAGTAAGTATATTAACAAATTTATTTACTCTTCTCCACAAGTCAATTTTCAGCTCTATTCGAATAATGGTAAATATCTACTTTGAACGGACTTCAGACCGGTCTGCAGGCCGGGCGGTTTATTTACTACACTGAAAGGCTGAATCAATATGAATAAATATAATAACGCTAATTTTATCTATAATATTATCAGAAACCATTTTAGCGACACCAGCCAGATCAAAAGTACCTATAACTCGACTTACCTACGCGAACCCAGAGTTACAATTTTCAAATCTCGTTGACTCGTCTTTTGTTTGAGCATCACACAACTCGATTAGGTATCGATTATCAAAACATTAAAGAGCTTGATTGTTTATATCCAGTTCAATGAGAAGATAGAAGTGACTCCTATCGCTTAATTTCGGGGTATTACATAATCATAATTAAATAACCTAATGTTCTTAAAATAATTTCAAAAATATTATATTCAAAACAAATTTACTGGATAAAGCATCTCGTACCTAAGGAGAGAGGAACTATTTAAAAAAAACGTATGTTATCTGACAATATTGTTGACAGTTAACTGACAGATTGACAATGACATTAAACTTATGTTTATTTATAATTCCTTTGACTTTTATTCATTCTTTCACTTTTAAAAATAATAAACGTACACATATGTTTTGAGAAATATCGGTATATGCAATGAAATATGTATCAAAGTTTTACATAGAAATGTAAGCAATATTATAATTATATCTTCAGAAAATGATAAGACAATATTTGAAATTTAGGAAAACCATAACCTGTTTGTGTTTCTTGTTTTTAGGTAAGTATTTCTCGTTTATTTATCTCATATGTTTACTTTCGGTTTAATTTAATTACTAATCCTTACATAGTATAAATTGAAGTCGCTGTCCGCGTATGTTTGTCTGTATATCCGCTAACTGATTGTGATGCGGTTTTCAATAATGGAACGAACGATCTACAAGGAAGGTGTTTGTATATAATTTGCAGAAAAAAAAAGCCGCTTGTTTAATACAATAACAAAATTATGGAAATCGGAATGACATTGCATTTTTCATATTTGTTTACAGTAATTTTACTGATACTCATTCTCACAAAGGATTTACCTAATAACGCCTTTGAACGAAAACACCAAAGAATAGCTGACGATTTTTCTGAAGTAGCCTTAAGAGATTTTAATTATATACCAAAGAAACCTGAGCATGTCGCAGTAGAGTGGAAAAAAGATAATATGGAGACTAACAGAGCCGATGATAGTACAAAGCATGAGTTGATGGAGGCAAAGACCCGTATTGAGCAGTTGGAGAAGAAAATAGCTATTTTAGAAGGGAGAATACCACAAAATTATCCAGATGTAAAATATTTGGGTTATAAAGAGCGAAAACGAATATTAGTAAGTACACATTCCTTAGACCTTTACATGATATACCCTTTATTTGGATTTTTTTACTAGCTACTATGTTGAAAAATAAAAAATATAAGTAAGTGATAAAATATATAAAAAATATAACGCCTGACATCTTTAATTGCTGTTATAACTATGCCAGGAGATGGATTTCTATTTTTAGACTTTCTCTTGAGGACAATCCTTTTATTCTGTTTTATTAATGTTAC
Source organism: Synanthedon myopaeformis (assembly GCA_944738685.1). NCBI lineage: Eukaryota > Metazoa > Arthropoda > Insecta > Lepidoptera > Sesiidae > Synanthedon > Synanthedon myopaeformis. The sequence goes on along the minus strand of OX122918.1, from coordinate 7,184,807 downwards.
CTATATCCCTGACAAATTAAAAACATTAGGCATAAAACAATATTGGATAATGTATTAAAAAACACAGAATGAATTAAAATACTGAGGGAATGGTTCACAATAATTTTGAACTTAACAAAAAATAATACAGTTTATAAATTATGTGTGCATATAAATGTATGATTATCTTCCTTACAACAGTTATTATTGTATAGAATTGTTAATCCATGTGAAACAATGGTTTTTATTGTTTGAAAAGTTTTTTTTTATCATTACAACTCATTGAATTTGTATAATTACTGATATCTTTTTTATGGTAAAGTTGTCAGACAAGCTAAAGGCTGACTTGATGGTAGGTGGCTACCCCGTCATATATAAAACTAGCAAAACCACAGGTGCTGGTGACCATACTAGAATTAAGGATGCAGGAGGGATACCTTTACCATGAGTTTATAAGACTGCACTCACTAGTGAGTGTAAAACATTTATATATGGAAAATTGACAATTTGACATAGACAATTGTCAATTTTCCATATAAATGTTAGAGGTACTGGCATTCCTTACTCACTCGCTGAAACACAACAGCATCACAATGGTCTTCTATAAGGGGGTGGTCACTGCCGCCAGACGGCGAGATATTTATTGTGAGCTTAATAACATACTGTCTGTTTCAGGTGACTGGGGGAGCGGGTTTTGTTGGTTCTCATTTAGTTGATATTCTAATGACACAAGGCCATGAAGTCATAGTAGTAGACAACTTCTTCACAGGCCGCAAACGAAATGTCGAACATTGGTTTGGTCATCGGAACTTTGAAATGATACATCATGATATTGTCAATCCACTGTATGTTGAGGTATATGTATACTAATACCAGGTTATGTAACATCATCTTCAATAGCACTCACTTTTGCTGAAATTCTTTAAGTTTATTAGGGTTCTTTTTGTCTGATGTTAGTATGATGAAATATAACTTTAATTATGTTCTAGGCAGACGAAATATATCATTTAGCGAGTCCAGCGAGCCCACCACATTATATGCAAAATCCGGTGAAGACTATAAAAACTAACACCCTGGGCACGATTAATATGTTGGGTATGTTTGTAACAGTATAACCCTTAGATATATGTATAGATAGAGTATGCATTAGCTAGCTTATGTATAACCTATTTCAACAGATTTTAGAATAAGAAGACCCTGCCCCCTGCCACAAACCAGCTTCAACTCGGCATAATGCAAGTTGTAAAAGCCTGCGCTGGTCTTCTGTTAGAGCCGATAGTGAGGTCATGCACTTACTAAAAATCAAATAAATAGAAGCTCTACAAGAAAAAGATTAAAAACAGATCAATTACAAAATAGTATAGAAAAAATGAATAAACCTATCAATAATTGTACAAAACTAGAAAGAACTTAATTATATTCAGAAGGCATTTTAAGTAATCGCAGGGCACACTGTGTAACGCAGTCACTTGGGCTGCCCGTATGGCGGCAGTAAACACCCCCTTACAGAAGACCACTGTGAAAAAATGTTTTGATAATATTTAATTAATAATTATATATTATGGTGTTAATTGGTAGGTTTGGCACGACGTGTAGGCGCAAAGATTTTGATAGCCAGTACATCTGAAGTGTACGGTGATCCGATGGTACATCCACAGCCAGAGACATACTGGGGCCACGTTAATCCAATAGGTATCTAATCCTTGTTAATAAAAATTTAGCTTCCGATTGAGTAAAATTTTATACAATTTTAACTCATGAATGTATGTATTTTTATACCTACTTCTTATTCCAAAGTTCCAACCGAATAAAAAAACGAAACGAGCTACAGCCAAGAGTGGCCAGGTTCAGCTAGTGTAATACAATATTACTGTCAGATATAACTTTTATTTTGTTTCTTTTTAATTATTTTTACTGTATTTATATTTGGAATACAAATACATTGTATATATTAGTATAAGTTAAAATTATTATATAAAAATAATTTGAATACATAATTTTGTTATATAAATAACAACACTTGCCCTGTTGTGTTATAACAATAAGAACCGTAAGCCTGTCTGTCTTTATTATATGAAAAAAAAAAACAAATTATTGAAAAAAATGCAAAATATTGAAATTTCACCTACTACTCGTTCGGCTTGAGAGAAGTTAACTTTGAACACTATAGAAGTTAACTATACACACTTAATGTAGGTCTTTACTAAGACAAATTTAATTGTTTTTTAATATAATTATATATATAATGAAGACAATCTTATGGCCCTCCGTAACAGCCTAGTATCAGTAGTCCGATTATGATCGGACTGAGTAATCGAACTACTGATACTAGGTCTCCGTAACACAACAGCACAAGTTTTGTTATTATTATACTTAAAACTGAACATGTTTGAATCTACATTGAAGTGAAAAATATTTTGTCATACAATTGCAGGACCTCGGGCGTGTTATGATGAAGGCAAAAGAGTCGCAGAGACTTTGGCATACTCGTATGCAAAGCAGGAAAATGTGTCCGTGAGGGTTGCTAGAATTTTTAATACATACGGTCCAAGAATGCACGTCTCGGACGGTAGAGTTGTGTCCAATTTTATTCTACAAGCTCTACAGAACTTGACTATTACTGTAAGTATATATTTGTCTTTACTTTCATATTTATTAAATGAAAAGTTCTTAAGCAAAAACTTCAAAAGCTTTTATTTATATATTTGTTAATGTGAACAGACAGGTTGATGGTCCACTTACTGTCACCGGTGGTTACTGTCGCCTATAAAACAAGCAACACCACAGGTGCTGCAAGTGCGCTTCCTACCATAATAGGATCATGGATAAGGGATGGGGTAATGAGGTTTGGCATCCCTTACTCTCTTACCAAATCACAACAGCGACAGGGCACACTGGGCTTCGCAGTCAATCAACCTCAGTCAACACAAATAGCAGACGCTAACATTACTTACTTGCAGCACCAGTTGCGTTGCTTGTGCTATATAGGCGACGGTAGCCACATACGATCAAGTTGACTGTCAACCTGTTTGACGACCTTAATATAAAAAAAAATGTGTAAATTTCAGGTATATGGTAATGGAAGACAAACACGTTCATTCTGTTACGTGTCCGATCTGGTCGATGGGCTTCTGGCTCTGATGGCATCCAGTTATACGCAACCAGTTAACATCGGCAATCCTGTTGAGAATACAATAGAAGGTATACTCTTGTTTTATTTTCCAATCTATACTAATATTATAAAGATGAAGAGTTTGTTTGGTTGAACGCGTTAATCTCTGGAACTACTGGTTCGAATTGAAAATTCTTTTTGTGTTGGATAGTCCATTAATCCACTTATCGAGGAAGGCTTTAGGCTATATAACATATTGAACGCGGACGAAATCGCGGGCACCAGCTAGTATATTAATACGAATGTGACGTCATCTATACTGTCTATAATAATATTATATAGAAGTAAAGTTTGTATGTATGTTTGTTTCTATGTAGGAGGGTAATCTTCGAAACTACTCAATGGAATTAAAAAAAATCTCACCAATAGTTGAAATGGAATTTCAGGATGGACATAGGAAGCCGCCGGCACCTATCTATCTAGAAATAAAAGATCCAACGCTCAAATAAACATTAGAAACTATAACTAGCCGTTGCACGCGACTTCCGCGTTTGTTTGAGTGAATTCTGTCTACAAAATATTGTGTGGGTAAGATTCAGACGTGTGTACGTTTGTGTTCCAGAATTCGCCCTCATAATAAAGAATCTAGTCCCCGGATGCCGCAGCACCGTGTCCACGAGGGCGGCCGTAGAGGACGATCCGCAGCGACGGCGGCCGGACATCACAGTCGCAGAGACGCATCTGCACTGGACACCCAAGGTCACTATTATCACATCTTCTACACTGTACAGTACAGCCACCTCACTGCTCAACACTTTCAATGCCGCGGACACAAATTAACATGAAGATTAAATTAACACTCATCGACTAAGTTACAATTAATAAGTTTTCAATTATTAGGTGGGTGGCACCTGTAGGTAGTGATTTCATTTATTTCGTGATGGCATTGAATGTGTTAAACTGGGGAGGCAGCTAATCTGGCGACAGTGACTGTCCCCTTACAGTATATCATAGTTAAATAACAGCTCGGCTGTTGTTTCAGTAAGAGATCAAGAGTAAGTAAGGGGGTACTCTCAAAATAGAAAGAATCCTATTATGTAATATAAGTTATAAAATTTTCTTTTAGCAATGCCATTACTTTATTTATTCGTCAATTATATTCCAAACAAAAATTTAAAAATAAAACTACTGCTTTGGTTTATAATCTGATTAGAAATGAGTATGGAACATTCCTTTGCCATATCGAGCTTTAACCAAGTTTAAAAGATTGTTTTTTTTTTCAGGTGTCTCTTCAAGATGGATTACTAAAAACGATAGACTATTTTAAAGAAGAATTATTAAGAACAACATTTTATAATAATCAAACATACATGGACATCAAAGTAAAGCGACATCCTTAGGGCAATAATTGAAAATCCTTTTTAAATGTGATATATAATTAATTATATGACAGATGTATTAAAGTTTTTTTTTTACGTTTTTGTAATATTTGTTTGAATTAAAAAATGCGTTTTGACTACATATTCTTTTATTTTATATGTTTTAATAACAGGGGGTAATATTTGAGTTCAAAACAAGTTTTTTTTTATATAAAATAATAGGAATAAAGGAAAGTTTTGTCGTTTTTGAAAATGTGTACTTTACCTGCTAATATTATAAAGTAGTAGTTTATTGATTGAAGACATAATATTTGTAGGACATAGTGGAGTATATGATTTGAATAAAAATCAAGGCACAGAGAGAATTCCACAATGAAAGCTACTCCATCTGTTAACATCTTAACAAACTATTGCCGAAGTAAAGCTTATTATCCATCGAGACGTACGAATTAATTCGGGTAGATGGCGCTTATTTCATACAATTAAATTTCACTGAGGGTGTCGCTCACAGAGCATGACTGCGTGAGTTCACTGTGTTTTTTTTTCATACAAAAAGTGCCCAATGCCTAAAGAAGTATTCACTTTTAAAAAGTTTTTCTTTAGCCAAACAAGACAAAACTTTCCCTTACACTTTACAAATATATTTTTTATTTTCACAAAAAGAATGCTCAAAAGAAAAATTACAGGGTATATTCAAATACATTCCACACAATATGTCACATCTTAAAATGTTAACAAATAAGGATCAGAAACAATCGTTAACAATAATCTACTCAACTCACACAGAATAATTGTGAAGAACTACTTTTTTTTTATCACTGAAACTAGACTATTTGCCATAAAAATCATTTTTCCCCAAAATGATATGCTTTCTTCCCTCTCCACAGGCTCGGGCCTCCTTTTTTAGAAGTCAAAAAATTGGGGCCTCACTATTTTATTTACATTAAATGAATACAAGAATAGCCTAATTATTACAACTTACGAATTATAATTGGAAATATGAAGTACTTAATCAAGTTTTTAATAATATTATATACTAACTTGTCGTGACTCTGTAGTTCATTTTCTGAAAATCCCAAAGCAACAACATTTTTCCAGGATAAAAAGTATCCTATATAATGAAATGAATTGGTCCACTCTATGCTAGTTTTTTTTTTTTACAAAAGTAAACAAAACTTACTACATTGTATATACAGCTGATAGACATTACCCACTAACAAAAATTGACTAGAAGAATAAAAAATACATTATCAATACATAATAGTAATTATTATTATCTACAGCATGTACTGGGTAAAACGTTCCATTTGTATGAATAAGATTTCCTATCGCTCCTTTCAGCCTTACAAAGTTTTTCACCTTGTGAGTACACTAAAGTTCTGTATATTTGAAACATATCACTAGGAGTCTGCTTATGTCTGACAAGCATTACGTTACTGCAACCTCTTGACTTCCATTCAGTATCGAATCTGACGTCATGAACTCTGTTTATGTCAGCTAAAGCGGATGTCCATACACCCATTGATACATCTTCGGAATTGTAGTGGCTGGATTTAAATGCAAAAGAAATCAATATAATTAGCAATAAGAATATATTGACGAGCCTGTTGGATGAGTGATTAGGATACTTGCCTTAACCAACTGTATTAGGGTCCCGGGTTCGATCTCTGGCTGGGTCAACTTTGGAAATGAACTACAAAATTGTCTATGTTCTGGAAAGTTGTGGCCATACACAATTTGTGAATGATCAATTAGGTACATTTAAAGAACATTTCAAACAAATATTACCTCAGAGAATCAGCATTTTTGGCTATGAAGTTAACAATACTTTGTGATATGACATAACCACCGCCAAGTGCATATGGCAGATAATTGTCACAAAGAAACCAGCTTTGTTCTTGCCATTTTCCATTGAGATATACCCTTGCTCGGCCATCAAAATAGCCCCAATACAATCCTCTGCATGAAGAAACAAGTTTCTGAAATAATTAAAACATATGATTTTAGTTTAGCACTTGTAAGCGAATCTCACAACCTGAGAAGGCCTTGGATTCCAAAGTGACATATATTTTAGCCCATATGTAACTTATATTAGTATATATTTCTTACCTTGTAACTAACAAATGTACTGATTTCAGATCCATTCATTTCAGGTGCAAAAGCCTCTAATTCTTTTATAATCAGATCAATCCTCAGGAAAGAATCATCATCGCATTTAATTAAATATTTTAATCCTTTCAAATTAATGTCAACCCATTTGATGGCATGTAACATTTTGATGGCTAAATTTTTATAACTATCTTCTACATCATTTAAAATTAAAAGGTCATTAGTTCGTTCATTTTCAGTCTGCAATTTGACTACTTTACTTCCCGCTAAACTTTGCATGCCAACTACAAAATAAAATTTTATTATGTTCTGTGGGTTAGACTGGAAAGTCCAAGTATGGTTCCACTTATAAATCCTTTCTCCATTTTCAATGATAATATTGCTCTGAAATTTCATCCATGTAGCTCTTATCGCATCCCTCTTACTTTCATTATCTGGTCCGGTAAGTATTAATACAACATATTCTATATTATTTTCTTTGGGATCGACGATTTTTTTCTCTTCGTATGAAAAGCTAGCATCAGCGCAATCGAGACGCAAGACACTCACAGAAATTATACAGCCCATATAAAAAAAGAAAATGCTAGCGAGTACCATAATTTTGTGTCTTTTAAAGAAACCTCTCACCATTTTTATGTAAATAAAAGAAGGAATTAGGTACCATTTAGTTGTTTGGCTAATAGTTAATAGTAGTGATTAAATTTATCAATCTAATTGGTTAGATAAATTATACATTTAGCGTTTAATGAAAATGAAACGTCATAATTACAAATAGGTATCAAAACTATGTATACATACAAAATTACAAATTACAAAATTAAATACAATAATAGAATAACCGAAATCCCTAGAATTAAGAATACACAAAACCAAAAGACAAAACACAAAAAGTTGACATTGACAGTAATGACAATGACAAATCGAACAAATGTTATTTGATTGAAGTGGTGAGCTTCGCGATTGCGATTGGGATTGGCGTTAATATCTTTGTGGCTTGATGGTCTATTCTCTGTATACGGCTTGGTGTCTATACATCCACAGACTATCTAGGGTACGCTAACGATTTATACGACATACGTTATTAAGTGAGCACAAGGCTCAAGGTACTTGAATTGAACAATACCATTTCTACTGAAGTGAGCATCTAATAGAGGCATTTGAGATTGGCGATGAAAAGATATGGCGAAAAGAATGCAGCCCAGCTCAACTGTATTCATAAATCTCCTGTTTGCCTCTTTACAAGTTGTTCTTAGTTCTTACCTAGCTTTAAGATTTGTCCAAGGCGTAGATGGAAGTATAAAGAAAGATTAGTAACACCCTATCCACGCATGTACCTTACATACTGAGTCCAATGAACTCAATCATTCAGTCGTTCTGAGTCACGTGTATAAGCCCACAGTTTTGTACAAAAATTTAAATAAAATTGTCGACTATTATTACACGTGTTCGATATCAGAATAGTAGCTGTCGGGACGAGTATTTGGGCATTTAATTTTATGTATGTAGTGTTATATAAGAACGTACCGTATCTTTCTTTTTGCTTCCATCTATGATGCAAGGTAAGTTTTAATTTTTTTTTGTAAAAATTAACACAAGTAATGCCGCAAATGATGTAGGTGCGCTGCCAAACTCAGTAAAGTATGAGGACGTGGTCTCTGTACGGGGGGCTCTTCAGACGGGCTGCCCAAATTATAAATACAAAAAGCAGTGTGGCCTGACATTATATTTGCCGAGCCCAAACCAAACCCAACCTTATTTCATTTATAATGTCAATGATAATTTAAGTAAAGAACTATAAAGGAAAAAAAATTAAACACATTAAGAATGTAAATATGCCTTTTATCATACATTATCCAAACAAATTAACATTTCCAATATTATGTCTTTCCAAAATTTGTATAAAATTTTCAATAAAATTAATGTTTGATTTCAAAATTATAGAAACAAAATCTCAATAAATTGTTAGTGCTTTATAAAATCTATTTATTTAGTTACATCCTAAAATAGCTTAAATATGTATATTAGAAGCTATACTATAAATTGAAAAAGCGCTATATTTATCACCGGAAGCGCTCTATAATTTAGTACTGAAAGCTGTAAAATGGCAGCACTGCTTTATGTGCACAATTTTACATTATTATTCACATTCATATACCTCTCATTAAAAAAATGCGATGTTGCTAAACTTCATGTACGGCGAAACGTGAGAAAAGGCTAGGTGGGCGTGGCTGTTATATTTGTACTTTCATCGAATGCAATGGAATAGTAAACAAATTGCGATACACGTTTCATTATTCATTAGCTAAATCAAAGTCTGCTAATCGAGAAGACTCAACAATTGTGCTAAACACACAAATCCATAAGCATTTTATCATTAAAACAAATCTCCTTTCAGTCAAAGCCACAAAGAACAACAAGTCCAGAACAACAACAATAACAATGACATATGAGTCCAGCTTAGCGAATAAATATAAAAGCAAGAATCTCCAACTTGGAATGCATATATATTTTTTGCAAACTTCACAAATTAAGTATTAAAGCGAATCATAATCCTCGTAGACATAGTCGTCAACAGATGGCGTTAGCAGTTGTAGTTGAGGGTTTGGCGCACACTTGTCTCCCTTCGACTTCTTACGTTTGTTCTTTTTGTCCTTACGTTCCGCTTTATCGGCGCCATCGCCCTTGTCTTTATCTTTATCTTTAGACTTTTTCTTTTTATGCTTCTTTTCGACCTTAAAGAAAAATGTTAATTTGTATTATTAGAAAGGTTTTTATGCATAAATACGCAGCAAGTTCAGGTATCTAATATTGGAAAATAGTAAAGTGAAGTGTTAAAAAAAAAAAACAAAAAGATTAAGATTTCTTTAACACACGTTTAAAAATAATGAAATAATAATAATAAAGAAAACCTTCTTAGCCTGAAGAAATCTCACCTTTTCTTCTGTCTCTTTTAGAACTAAGTCAGGATCTTCTCCCCCTGAAAAAAAAAAACAGAATTTATTTAAAAGAAGTCTATTAATACAATTTGTGTATTGTGTTGTCCTGTTTTAAAATATAGACATAAGTGGATTTCATATTAAAATGATTTAATATTAAAGTGCCTTGGGAATACAAACCATTGTTGCCAAATATTGACTTATAGCCAAATTTTTGATAACTTGTGTTACATTATTATGATTCTCTAATTTTAAAGAAAATAAAATATCCCCCCCTAATAAAAATAAATTTCCCATTCTTTTATCCGTAATCCTACTATGGTTGGCAGTGTACTTGCAGAACCTCTGGCGTTGCTTGTGTTATAGACAGAGGTAGCTAACTACCATCAAGTAGATTTTAATATTCCTTTGAACGACAAGAATTTTTGTTCAAACACACCTACAATATTCGGGTTATTACGACCTTGCACAACGTGGAGACATTAATTATTTTGTTTACAAATTATTCAAAAGATCCGCACATTAATAATAAAATATCACCTTCAGGAGATCTTCTGACGCTGGAATCTCCCGCCCACAGAGGGTAGTCGTGCAAGTGATGCGCGCTCTCACTCGCACAAGTAGCGCTGTCTCCCTCGCACCCGCGGCTCAGCGACATCTCGCCCATTGGCACCTGCAAGATGTCTCTGCTCAAGCCTGGAGCCACACTGTTCCTCGTATCTTGTGGATACTCAATGTCCAAGTCGTCTTCGTACAATGTCACTTTTGGATTTGTCAGGCTATCGTCTTCACTGGAAACACAAACAGGACCAAAAACATAGCAGATACGTTAAAAACGTTACAAACCCAGTTTGGGTTGTAAATTTTACTATTATTTCAGTTTGACTATAATAAAAGTAGCCGATTACAACTTTAGTCCAAATTTTAAGTTAATTAATAAGCTCAAAAACAAATGCAGGTGTTGAAAAAAAAAATTATTACTGTGAATAGAATTTTTTTTAATTAGTAATTTGCATATTTTTCTCAGAAAATATATTTTTTGTACAAACCAGCCGGATTTAAACTTTTTTAAATACAGTATATTATGCACTGTATTTTATCTAAGCTTTAATTTTACTCTACCAATTCAAATTAGGCAACGAAAATAACATTTTTCTGCTAAGTCCTCCCCTTAATCCATATTATGTAGATCACTATTACCTGTCCGTTTCACATGCAACATCCTGGTTGGCGGAGAGTGGCGCAAGGTCCTCCAGGAAGCTGCTGTCCAGGTTGCCCGCGTAGAATTCTTCCAAGACACCACCCGACGCCTGCGCAACTGTTGGAGGAGTACTGCCACTGAAAAATATCAAATTAATCTTACATTATTTACTTCTTATAGCGCTACAGCACGTTTATTATCGGATCATTCAATGCGTGTCTCATTATGGGGCAACCCGAAACTATAACTACATTGTGATTTGTGAAGTTAAAAAATGAGTTATACAGGGTGGTAAATATGAAACGGATCAGTAAGGGCAGCTACCTCCTAAACCATTATAGCTAGAACAATCCGTAGAAATGTATGAAAATGGTTTTATTTTGCGTATTTTGACGTTGCTACTCTAACTTCAGTTGGTCCCATAGGGTCAATGTATCCCTATAAGTAACAGAATAAATTATTGTGGTGAGAGGTTTAGCTACAGAGAACAAAAACGACATACTAGTATTATTATCCCACCTGTCTTTTAGTGTTGTCTCCACACCAAAGGAATGTCTGGACTTAAGCAACTCTGTATTCACGTACTGCGTTTGCTCTGCGCCACCAGGTGGCGACAGAGGGATAGCGCCCAGTGGATTTATTGATTGACTTACCTATAACAAACATTTTATTTTTGGACCAGACAAATAAATAATCATAACAATTCTACCTGGTTCATTCTAAAAGTAATGCGCTAGACTTTATCCTGACGCGACTATTCATCGCTACGTGCGTCCCCCGGTCGGCAAAAGCAGTGGTGGGTCTGCTCTATGGATGCTACGAATAGTTGTCATAGCGAATAGTCGAATAACTAGCCAATAGTCGAATACGACATAAAAAAAAGAAAAATAATTTATTTGATATTAAATAATATCACGCTCGTAGTAGTCTTGAACTTACCAATCATTTATTCAGTACTGTAATCTAAAAACTTTAAATTTTAAAATTAATTTTTTAAATTAATTTTTAATGTAATTTAAATTAAAAACTTTTCTAGAAAAGAAAACCATGAAACTTGATGGTTAGTGGAAAGTAACAAAGGGTTACAAAGTAAACAGTACATTAGTGCTGTACAATGTACATAATACAAAGCTTACTTACTAGTGGATTGACGTCGTGTGGCACTATGGGCTTTCCGGCGCCGAGCACGATACTAGGAGAACGTTCCCCGCCGACCCCCGCCGCAGCCCCCACCCCTGCATTCGTCCTGCGCTTGTTTGCCAGACGATCCACGAACAAGTTGTAGTGTGACTCCTCCGACATCTAAAACATATTGTTTTATTAAACCTTTATATGTATATTTCTTCTGTCAGTGTATATATGTGACAACTTCTCATAAACGGCTGAACCGATTTTAATTAATTTTTTTGTGTGTGTTTGAGTGGGCCCCTGAATAGTTTAGATTGAACTAACAATTGACCTCAATAATTTATAAAATAATTTATCACTTATTGGCCATTGTCTGCCTTGTAAAGTTTTGAAATTCCAGTGGTTTTTATGGTTGAACTTTCAAAACACAAGCTATTAGGTATAATTAAAATTATAAAGTAACCCACTTCTATTGACTTTCTATTGAGCTAAAACACGCTATATCTGTTGTAAATTGCAGCATCAGGTTATGGTTACCATGTCATGGAATTACCATCGAAGTAATAGTATACCAACCAAAGTAATAGTATACCTACAGAAGTAATAGTACACAAACCGAAGTAATAGTATACCAACCGAAGTAATTGATTTCACATCAATTGAACACGAGGCAGACGATGGTCTCCAAACGCCTGAACAGATCTTCATAAATTATAGCTAAGAAAGATCCCAATCACGTCAGGTTTCAAACAAAAAAACGGGATCAAAATCGGTCCATCCGTTTGGGAGCTACGATTCCATAGACAGACACACAGATAAACCCCTTTTTGCGTCTGGCGTCGTGCGTTAAAAATAAAACATCACAAGAGAATGTGTTCAAAATATATGTTAAGACTTTGATTTTTGTTTTGGATATAATATTATTGAATGTTTTAAAGGAAACTTTGCTTTATTTAAATAAGTGAAATTATCACCTGAAAATCATCAAGCTCTTTCTCGATTTCTTCCATGTCCTTTTGATTTCTTTGCAGTTGTTCTAACAGGCTCGTACGCTGTAACCTCAGGAATGGAACACTCAGGAATTTGTGTAATAATCTCAGTCCAAAGCCATTTCTCATTGAAGATTCGGCATATCTCACTGGAGCTGTCCTGTGAGATTACATTAACATAATCATATTGTAAGGTTCTAACTATCTATATACAATAGACTAGAATTAAAATAATCATCAATATTTATCAATTGTAGTTTTTTGCTAAGTGTTGCCAGTAAACATCAGTCCGCGTAAATATCAAATGATATAATATCATGACATATATGCAATATCCATATATACCAGAGAATCCTGATTTAGAATAAACCTTTGTTCAATTTAAGTTGAATCCGAACTTGGCACAGCTAAAATAGATGTAAATAAATAACAGGTATAGGAGGAGACAAAAATGGCAACAATGTAAAAAATTAAGTATACACAATGTATTTTTGAATTCCAAATTGTTTTAATTAGGAATACATAATCAGAAATATTATTACAGCAAATATTTACACAAGTTTAAATACTATTTAAACATTGTAGGACATCAAAGGAGGAATAAGTCAAATTATGTCTATATTTACTTAAGTAAATAAAGATTTTAGCAAAATATACCAAAGCACAGTTTAAAATTTTATGTAAATACAATGACATTTTGCACCTACATTATCCTAATATTATAAATGCGAAAGTTTGTGAAGATGGATGTATGGTTGGATGTTTGTTACTCTTTCAGGCAAAATCGCCTGAACGGTTTGAATGAAATCTGGCATACAGATAGTTTATTACCTAGATTAACATATTATAGGATACTTTTTTCCTGGAAAAATATTAGGATCCCCTAAAAATATAAAAAATCCGAGTGGCGACCGACGCCACCGTCGTCAATGTCATTACCTACTCATATATTTTCTTATTTTTCAAAGTGGACTAAGTCATAGGCACCATAGTAATATTATAAAGAGAAATAGGTTATTTCTTTGTAATAAATAAACTCACTACTTCAATTTTAAATATTCTTTCACCTATAGAAAGCTACATATAGGCAAGTAATATAGGCTATATTTCATAAAGTTACGCGGACGAAGTCGTGTGCAAAAGCTAAAAATAGTGGTGTATCTTGAGTGTTCGAGTATTAGGTAAACATCGTGATTCAATCTTTTACCTAGTGAGTTTAGCTTGATGCAACGCCTGCTCAATATGATGTGGATGTACTTGGCGGTGATGCTGCATGTCACAGTGATTTCCCAACACAACAATAGGGATGTCGGCTGGGATACTAGATAACTCTTTCACTACATATTCAAATGTCCTGAAAATAAAAACAATAGTTTCAGTTCATAAAAAAACGATAATTAATACCAATGTCATGGTATTATAGGGCAGAATAAAATTGATATAAATAGAACTAATATCATTTTCAATGCATTTACCTTGGTATATAGTTATTATAAAGATAAAAATTGTTAGGTTCCTGAGGGAACATCTAAAAATATTTAAAAAAACTGGGTGCTACAGTGATAAAGATGTGAGATATTTTCTCAGGTGTTATATTTTTCGATTATCAATGTGCAAGCACCAGCTAAATAAATATAAAGTAGTTTACAATCTCCAAAAAAATATCACAGATATTTATTTAAAGCAATAACTAAATTTAATCAGAAAATAATCTTCTTCATTATAAAATGACTGAACAGAAATTTTACTAACTTTTATTTTCATATTATGAATCATTAGATAAATATTCCGTACAAACCATGGCTTCGTTATGTCAAGCACTAGAATAACACCACTGGCATTTTTGTAGACATCTAAAAAAGTGGCATCTAATATTGGTGTCTCATAGCCTTCTTCTAGTGCCGGTGCAGACTGGTTCTCTAATTTCAAACCAATCGGGAACTTTTTCTTTGTTTTTCCCTTATCAACTACTTCCCAAACTTCCACCTGAACACACCATTGGAATTAGATGATATTAAAACAAAATAGCAAATTTAAAAAAGAAACCTAAATTACATATATACCTTCACTATGTGATCTGTATTCTTGTAAGTCCAATGTATCGGAGCGACTTGTATCTGGTCAGTAGGCACATAGTCTTCTATAAATGGTCCCCCTTGTAATCTTTGAAGGAGACAGGACTTGCCAACATTTCTATCGCCTTTTATCAATATCTTCACTGCAATGCAGAGACAACCATGAGTTTAGAGTTAATAGTAATTAATGAAATAATTGTAATACAAGTACATTATTTTATACTTAATACAAGTACAAGTATTTTTATACTTAATAGGGGGCGGCCCCTACACCTTTTTTGTACCTAGGCTTAGGAAAGTTAATAAATTATTTTGCATTTGTATTTTAATGAATTTAAATAACTGTAATTAATTAAGTAGTGGGCAGCCCATCTGGCGGCAGTAACCACCTCCTTACACAACCACTGTGAAATTACAGTAGGTATGTGTACTGTACTCACTCACCGAAATCCCTATGCCAAAGCCCATTTCTTTATCCCCTATTCTCAATCCCATTAAGGTCGGCAGCACACTTGCAGCACCTGTGGCATTGCTTGTGTTATAGGCGACGGTAGTCACCTATCATCAAGTGTATGTCGAGCTTAACATAAAAAATATATATATATTACAAATAAAACAGATAGTCAACTCATATACTTACTGTTGTAATGTACACCCCTTGAAAATTTCTTTTGTAAGGAGGAAGACATAGGAACAGGCGCTGGACATCGTTCATCGTTATTTCTTGTTAACTTTTTCAACGCAGAAAACATTTTATGTTTATAACTTACTTTCCTATTATAGGAAGGCTGTTATCATTTCAAAGTCGCTAAATAAAATTAATCAACAACTCAATAAATTATTTCATTATTTGGATCTACATAGTTTTTAACAATATTTAATATATTGGTACAAACAACGCTTCTTAACACTAAATCCTCAAAATGTTGAAAGTGAAATTTAAATAAAATAAATAGAAATTTAGATAGAAACAGATGGACTAAACCACTAACTAAACTCAGTATGTAAATAACATAGAGTAACTTATAAATTCTGGTAAATAATATAATATAATAAATCAGTACGGTGTGATTTTATAATGGTAATATTGGTAATTGGTATTTGGTATTTGGTATTGAGAAATTGAGATCACTGCCAGCCAGGCAGACCTGCAATTTTTCTTCTCTCGACAAATTGACGTGTTGACTGACACCAGGTGATTGACATGACATGACGTTGACGTATACGACTTTTTTTAATTAATGACAGCTTAGTTAGATACTAACTTAAGCTGGCGTTTAATTTAATGGTAAAATGATGTATTATTGAAAAAGTAATTATGTATCCCCATTGAAGACTCTTTTGGGATACTTTAGACCCCAAAAGACTATTTTCAAAAAATCTTTAAAAATAATGTAATGTGAGATTAGTTTTCAGGCGACAGCAACCACCGACTATCAAATGTACCATCAGCTTGCTGCCACAAATTAAAGTAAATAAATATGTTGGCTACTAAAGTAAAGAATGTGTGAAAAGCTAGAGGAAAGTAGAGTGTAGAGTGATCTACAGAACTTTTAACAAATTAAAATTTTTGCCAACTGCAGAGTAACTTTTCGCGGGAAATACATTGATTCCAATTTTTTATTATTTAATAATACTACAATAAATATTCCATAACATCTGTTACAAATCAATCCCATTTGGACTTCTTCTTTTCAAAGATCTCCTTTCCGTCTTTATCTATAGCTGCATAATATCCCATAGATTCATATTTTTGCCTCATGTATGCAATATAACCTAATGCAATTCCAAAGCAAGTAAGTCCAATACTCATTATTACTATATTCTGCAACAACAAAAAAACCTGTTTATAACATAGGTATAGGAATATAATATCACAACAATATTGTTGTAGTGTGCTTGTGCCATTTACTTGTACACTTATGGATCATATGTGAGTAGGTATACTTTTGGTATATTGTCATGTAAACTTATTTGTCTTTTAAGCATTAAAAGTCAATAGTTTATTTATTATTTCGTTAATAAAGTAAATTTTGCACATAACAGATTCTAGCTGCTGCACATAGAATTTTTTATTAAGAGATTGTAATTCAATAAATAGTGTTCGTAAGCACTTAGCTGTTTTTTTTATAAGATAGATAAGGCGGTGAACTATTCACAAAGGTCAAAATGTTGGAAAAAAAAGTGCACATAGCAGATTTTGGTTTGATAATGACAAAATGCTGGACTTAGGCCTTCCTTATAATTTTCCAATAGGACCGGTCAGATGTAACCTGGATTCACCATTGCCCTGCGGCCCTTATCAGATCGTCTGTCCACCTTGTGGGTGTACACGTTCTGCTCTATGACTAGATACTTTATTTAAATTGAGCTGGTGTTTCTCAATAATGTGAAAAAAAAAACAGGTCAATTTTGTCAGAATGTCTAATGACATTAAAAATATAAACGATAAGAAGGAATAAATATGAACTACGTTACAATGAAAAAGCAGCCACAAAGAAAAAGATAAGTTAAAAAAACTTACAGGTTTTGCATACAGTTCAAAATTAACTAATCTAAATGCTGTACTGGATTTTAACGATCTTATACCATCGCCTGGTTTTTCGTTAGCGTTCTCAGACATTCTGCAATTATAATAAAATATTTTAATTCAAAATCATTTAGTACCTCACTGAAAAAAAAGTGTCCTATCCATAGTAAAAAATTAAAAATATAAGTATAAGTAGTAAAATAAAAATGGAATATTATTTGGATTTTGCAACATAAAAATATAACTGTACGTAAATAAGACCCTACCTAAAAATAATTTTATAATTCTAACCAAAGTAACCAATATGTACACACACAGTAAATTTTTAAATTAGATACTATTAAATAAAACCAAGATAAGATAAGTAAACAAACAGAATCTCAAATCACAAAGTAATTGGCAAATGATTGACAACTGCTATGTTAACAATGTTTATTAATAGTCTGTGTTATATATCACTACTAGTATATAATAAGTAGTACCTGTATTTACCTTATAATTTTAATACATATACAAAATTACAAACACAGTTAATAACAAGACGATTACAAGCATTATTATTTATTATCACAGAGCGTACAAAGAAGTTGTTATAATATTATTTATTTACAACCTTGTTTTGAGCGAGAACCATAGAGGAACCGCGATTAAAGCTTCTGTGGTTAATATTTATGAAAAAAAAGTAAGACGCCAAGTTGGCACTATGGTTTTTGAGATTTGTCAAAAATATTACATTTTCTGCATTTTGTAGTAAAATTACTGAAATAATTGTTATTATTGATTCCTACATTTCAATGTTTATTCGTGTTACGTAGTTCTGCATTATAATTTCGTTTGAAAATGGAGTCGGACTCTGCGATTCATGAAGATGTTCCTGATGGCGCGGAAGTGTCTCCCTTACCCGAAAACCCGTCTATTGAAACAAACGAAGGAATTTCTGAAAATACTAATAGCGATCATGAAACTGACGGGGCTACACCTGTGGAGTCAGGTATATATTCCGTTCAAAGATTTCAACAAATTTACCGGTATATCGGCCGACGTTAAGCCACTAGGTTTTCTTTAATTTTTAATAGATAGGTTTACTCTGCGAGGAAGTTTCTAAAGTAATTCTTAACTACATTCCTTCGAGTAATTACAGACTTCCAGACTTATATTCATTGCAAAAATTACTACATTTATTTCGTGTAGCTACCAATGGTGCAGACCCCACAAGTAGCAGTGATGCACTGGATATAGGCGCTGGTGAGCAACCTGGTGATGATGAAGAGCAACAAGTTGTGCAAGGTGAAAAGAATATGTTAACATCCTCGTCATGATTCATTATAACATATCTGGCATACTTATATTACTAACTTTCATTATTCCCTATACATCTTCATCATCTCCATTTTATTGCTAAAGTAAGCACAAAAGTTAAACCAAAGTGTGGCCAAATGTTGGCGTCGCCACACCAACAGCTGGTCTCACTCGCCGCAAAAGATGTTTTACATCGTAACTAAGGCACATTTTTATTACTGGCTTTAGTGGTTTTAGTGTGTCTGGTATACATGACCATGTGTTTTTACAATGAATTTATCGTTGATACTAACCTTTGGTTGTATGGGCTGTCATAGAAATAATTTCAACAATCAACAAAACTATTTTAAAGTATGTACTTTATATTTTATTTTATAAACTTAATTAAAATTCAAAATATGGGGTACCTACCTACATTTAGAGTGTTTTCCGACTATACACTTCACAAAGTAATACTAACACCACACAATTCTGGGCAACATACATTTGTATGATCTATTTTCAAATGCAATGACTTCACACGGGCAAGACAAACGATTCTCAAACTATGTTGTGATGACTTTTTTTACAGTGACGACTTAACCTCTGTGCAGAACACATATTAAATTAATATGTGTCCTGCACAGAGGTATTGGGGATTAATACTATTAATAGTACGACACAACTACGACAGCACAGTTGAATGTTGGTGGAAAGCATGTTGTTCCTATGGGATAAAGCTAAGGCTGAACAATTTAAAGAAAAAATGGCTGGTGTATGTATGTAAATTCCAGAACTGGTATTAAAAATTTTGAAAAAAAAGTCAAGAAGAAATTGTTTTATTAATTATATCATACTTTTGTTTTGCCATTAAATTATTTTAATGGCCTGAACTTGTGTCTGTATGTGAAAGACTGACTACAGTGTCATTGTGAAATTATTGCTCTTGGGATATTGTATAAAAGGACACTTGTCATACATCAAGTTTTGCTGTGGTTCCAATGATGATAATCATTGGAAACACTCTTAATTTAAAATAATAACTATCACATTACTAAATTTAGAGTTCATGTGTAAAGGCACTTGTAAGCCATTAAACAAAATTTGTGTTTGGACCTTTGTTTTTAGAAAATGCAGAAGCTGATCCCGAAGAGATGGACTTAGATGACACGGCAGCCAGCGCTGTTGCGGATGAATCGGCTTATATTGGTGATAATTGTTTATCAACACCAGTGAGTTTATGATTATATAAATTAATAAAATACAATTATTGGCTATAATAAGACCTATATTCTATTTCACGAGTCGAGCTCCCTAAGGAAATCATCAGAAGAAAATAGATAATAATCTATTATAACTAAACCATTACTTAAGATTAGCGTCACTTGGAATCATTACAATTAATTTCCGTCGATTCAGAAGTTGGTAAATTGTAAATATTCAATTATAATTAAGGAATTACTTAAAAATATGTATTATATTTAAAAGTCACTTAATTATTAAAACTAATGTTAATAGGAATTTTGGAATAAGTAGTCAGAATGTTTTCTGATGATGGTTTTCTTTGTTTTCTTGTAAATGTCTAGACAAACCTAATAGGTAATGGTTTCCAGACATTTTAATCATTTTGTATGTGAATACGTGTGGATAATGAATAAATAAATAAATAAATGTAACTCACCTTTAAAATGATCTGTTTGTCCCTTAAGTTTTGCTGCACACATTGACCAAGAGCTTCGATAATTTAGTTCCCTAGAAGTTTGACTCATGGAATAGAGTGTAACTTAAATTAAAGACAGGATTAAAGAAATCATCACAGGATTTACAAGTATTTAGTCACATTGAAAGAGAACACTTGCATACATATCATTTGCAAATTAAAAGGCTAATGTTTGAGTTGCATAATAATTATGTGATATAATTGACGCCTATATCCACATTCATGAAGTTGTTCCCACAATACCGTCATTGTCAAACCAAAATAAACTAGGAAGGTTTGTGTCTATAAAATTGCATTCATGTGAAGCACATCCGGTTTTTTTATATAAGTATACTTGGAGAAAATTTATGCACATTTATTATATTTTCTCATTGTCCAGGTCGCGACTGAGGACAACTCTCTTCAAGAAACAGACAACCAGATGGAAGGATTGAAAGAAGGCGGTATGGACGACGTGGAAGGTTTGGCACCGGAACAGGAGGAGTCACCGGATCAGTCCATCAGCTCTGCAATGCCCATTGACAGCGGAGTTGGTGAGGCTGATGGTGCGCCTCTTGTACAAGATGGTATGTATTGTGATTAAATCTCTGAATCCTCTCTGAAATGAACAACCCAAAGAGGAATTTTCGAAGTGAAATTAGCACTTACGCAGAGGCATCAAATTGTATGAATGGTCTCTTTGTATTGAAATTGAGGAATGTAAGTGCTAAATTTATTGCAGTAAAGTTTAAAAATAATATGTTTATGAAAAATCCTTTGCTGTACTGTGTATGTCAGCCTACATATCGAATATATTATTATGTTTCCATCCTACGGACCATATATATGTCTTTTCTCTATGTTTGACGACATGTTTGGTCTAGTGGCTAGTATAGTAACTGTTAACCAAATGGCAAATGTTTATATACCTTTGTAAATCTATGTAGTATATCAACTGTCTGGTATCCATAATATAAGCGTTAGTTGCTTACTGTGGAAGTAGATGGTGCTGTGTGGAATGTGTGAAGATATTTATTTAAATATTATTTATTTATTAAATATTTATTATTATTTTATTTTATTTATGTTAAGAGTTAAACCTCAATTTCAGACTGACTGGTTTCAGTACTTAAAATGTAAATGGTTTCAGATGAGTCGAGCACAATGGACGAGGACGTCGGTGGGGCGGAAGGCGTCGCTAGCAGCGATGACGTGCACGACATCACAAGTGCGGCCCACGACGCTCTCGCTGCTATCAGGTCGAGTACGATTCTGTCGAGAGTGATATTGGGTGTTAGGTGATAGGAGAGAGTTGTGATTTTAAATTGTGTGCGCAGTTCGAGTACGGTGGAGGGCGGATCAGATATAACGAGCAGTGGACAGACGGAGGCGGCTCTCATCTCGTCGACGGCCAACGGGCCTGCCGCGCCACGCTCATTCACCCTCACCGTGCAGCAAGACGCCGCTAACAGGTCACTTTTTATTATTCTCACTAGCTGGGGGAACCTAACATTTTTCCAGGATAAAAAGTATCCTATATATTAATCCGGTTAATAAACTATCTGTGTGCCAAATTTCATCCAAATCTGTTGAGCTGTTTTTTGTGTGAAAGACAAATTATATTCTGAAAGGGAAAAACGTAAAATTCACTATTTCTTTCTCTCGTATTTCTTTCTCTTCCAAAAATGCAGAACATATAACACAATCAATATATTATGACATTCTTAGGTCATTACGAAAGAGTGAAATACGTTTATTTATTTAATAGCAAACCTAAAGCAATTACATGTTTGCAAATTTGATTTCCCTCAAGCACGTGCATTAATGCTAACGAATAATACTTTGAAAAACAAAAAAAAAAATCAATTACTTTATTGTCATTTTTTTTATTCATTATTGAAATGCCGGCCTAAAATATAAATATTATGAATATAATATTTCATCTCATCATCTCAGCCGCAGAACGTCAGAAGAAGCGTGGATTCAATATTATAAAATAAATAAATAAAAATAAAAATTAATTTATTTATTACCTATCTAGTGCGCTCAATTTGTTGTGTTGTGAATGCTTAGCTTCGACGACGCAGACACGTCGGAGATGGACGTGTCGGCGCCGGCTGCCAGCGAGTCCTTGCCCGTCCTCACCATGACGGCTAACGGCAGCGCCCTGCTCACTACACACGCCCTTTTGCAAGGTATATTACCTTTTCCCACTTTTACAAACTTTTAATCCAGTAATGCTGAAGTCTCATATATTTAAAAGTGTTTAGAATTCCCAATGAAATAAAACAAGGGTTTTACTGAAAGTGTATCATTTTGATGACATCACTAGAAAAAATTAATGATGTCTACCAGGGCTACCAGAATCTCATGGCAAATGGGGAAATAAAAATTTGTAGAGTGCAATACGGAAATTGGACTAAACTATCTTGATAGTGTTTAATTTTAATTTGTCTTTAATAGGAGGCGGCATATAAAGTATTTATACGAGGTTTAGACATGAACAATTATGATTTCAAACATTTTGTTCTTTAATGCCGTCAGATTCTTATATACCTCTAATAAAACGCACGAATGAATTTGCTGGTCATCGAGCAATGTTAATTGTTTTGTAAAAAGCCGAGGAAGGGGCGGGCGTGTCGTCGTCGGCGGAGGGGGCGAGTGGCGGAACGGCTGGCGAAGGGGAGGGGGCAGTGAGCAGCTCGGGGGCGGCGAGCGCGGGGGCGGCCGCCAGCAACAACGGGGCGCCCCCCATCCCACCCACGGACGCCGCTCACGCACTCGCCACACTCGCCAGCGCCGCCCTGCACCACCAACACGAGGTCAGATCTCATAACCCTTCTTGAAGAGAGTCAGATTCTAATATAACTGGGGTAGAAAACGCATACGCACCAAATCTAGTAGTCCACCACCCCGTAGGATTTCTTTTTTGCTCTTATTGACAATCTCGCGCTCGCGATTTTTATCTCGAGTTCGTTTTCTTAGATATACTTTCTGTTGGTGTATTATACTGTCAATGTGTATTTTTCGGATTGCTTTCCAAATGTCATTGCCTAGAGTACGCCACATCTACCTGTTATAATAGAAGACTGCTCAGAGTGAGGAAGTTAACTCAGTCTCTAGTTAGGAAAAATCCTTTGCTGTGCCGTTATTTATCGTTATTTGCTTTAATTCTGCATATCCGAGAAAACGCTAGCAATCTCGGGAAAACATGTGAAACTGGTTGACGTACGCACAAATGTAGTATGGTCTCAGTGTGTTGTATTGTGATTCCAGAACGAGTCCACCGAAGAGTCAAAGCCACAGAACGACGAAGACACGTGGTACACTGTCGGCATCGTCAAAGGCACTACTTTCACGGTAAGTCTCTTGCCAATTTACTTAGCTATTATGTCGTTTGCCACCCTGGATGAGTGGTTACGGTCCTTGCCTTAACGCTCCGTCTCAGTTAGTATTTGTATATATTTGCTGTTTATGTATTTGTATTTGCTTACTGATTTGTGTATTTCTATAGTCATAAAAGACATAAGGTGGTGTTCG
The DNA here is from genome assembly GCA_944738685.1 of Synanthedon myopaeformis. Lineage (NCBI taxonomy): Eukaryota > Metazoa > Arthropoda > Insecta > Lepidoptera > Sesiidae > Synanthedon > Synanthedon myopaeformis. Next base: position 7,160,852 of record OX122918.1, on the reverse strand, counting down.
CGTTTCAGGTGCAGAACTACATTAGCGATCCGAACGTGGACCTGTCCACTCTGTCGCTGGACTCGTTGCCGGACCTGTCGTCCATGGCGACGACTCCCCTGGAAAACGGCACGGCTTACAAGTTCCGCATAGCGGCGGTGAACTCGTGCGGTCGCGGCGAGTTTGGCGAGGAGTCTGCGTTTAAGACGTGCTTGCCGGGCTTTCCGGGGGCGCCGTCCGCTATCAAGATCAGCAAGTCGACGGAGGGCGCACACCTGTCGTGGGAGCCGCCGCAAGTCGCAGCCGAAGGCATCTTCGAGTACTCCGTGTACTTGGCGGTGCGTTCGAGCTCGCAGGCCAAGGAGGCCAAGTCGCAGTTGGCCTTCGTGAGGGTCTACTGCGGCAAAGCCAACACGTGCGTCGTGCCGCAGTCCTCGTTGGGCGCCGCCCACGTCGACTCGTCCACGAAGCCGGCGATCATATTCCGCATAGCGGCGCGCAACGATAAAGGCTACGGGCCCGCCACACAAGTCAGGTGGTTGCAAGGTAAGACTGGTGCTCTCTTTGGCTAAGTTTCCACTACGCCGGTCCGGCAATTTGCCAGAAACGTAAGACGTAAAACGTCCACTCGAGAACCTTCCGGCCCCAGCGGCCGTCGGCTCTCCGTACTATGTGTCCCGCCCACTGCCATTTCAACTTACTAATCCGCCGGGTTGTGTCAGTAACTTTTGTTCGTTTACGGAACATAAGGCGTGTGGCAGTTTACGCCGGCAGTACCTAGACTCTTCTCTCTATCGATGTTGGTTTGTTTGTTGGCAGACATAAAGTCGACGGGCCTGAAGCGCACCAGCGACGGTCGGCTACCAGGCGCCTCTCCCTCCAAACAGCACAAACAGTTACTGCACTGAGGTATTCTTCGCTGACACACTCAGTGTGTTTCCAATTACTCCACAATCCACTGTCACTGATGCGAAAATCACTAATTCGCCGTATGAACTCGACAATCGCTAAAAATGAAATAAAAATGTCATTTTTATTATTAGGAAAGTTTTTTAGAAGAAAATTCTTTCACTATTTGAAAGTTACATATTATTCCGGATGAACGAAGACCGTAGTACCATCAGTGGTACAACTGGGAATGTGGGCTTATATTTTTTATACTAACTCCCCTCAAGGCGTCATTTTATTTATATACTAGCTGTTGCACGCAACGTCGTCCGCGTTACTTTATAAAATATAACCTGTGTTACTCGCTCATAAAGTAGTTTTCTATAGGTGAAAGAATTTTTGAAATCGGTCCAGTAGTTTTTGAGTTTATTCATTTTTACAAAGAAAAATACAAGAATACAAATCTTTATAATATTAGTATAGTTGTATGTTCTTTCGTTTCGGATGCTTCTGCTTATAATTATCAATAAAAAAACTTAAAGGCTATGTTAGTGACCATAAATGATTATTAAAATATAATAAAATGATAATTAATGTAAAGAATAATAATTATTATTCACTAAAACAAATATTTATGGGTAGAATAAACAACAAATCATTTGTTTACTCTGCAGCGATTTTCACTAAGGGTTTTGTATTACACAGTCATAAAAATGCTTATAACAAACTATTTGCTACAATTAAATATAAGTAGATATATAATTTTTTAGAACGATAAAATTAGATAATTCTTTGACCGATTTTTTCCATGTTTGATTTACAGGCAAATTCGACTTTTTCATCAGTGACATTGCACCAGATGTGAATATGTCATGCGTCATACATATAGGACAATATTTTTGTATTGATAGGAAGTTGATACACCATCAACTCTGTTAGTAAATAGAAATTGACGTACATCAAAATTAAATATGTAAGCATATGATTCTTTTGTATATTTATAAAATATGTCAAGACATATATATGTTATGTACATATATGTTTGAATTCCCTTATGTTTTCTTTCTTTTTATATATTGTTAAAATATTAGTAGTAACATAAGAATATAATATGACGATATTACTCACGTTAGACGATGAAACGATTTGTTACAATTACAAAACTTCAACATACGTATGGGAAGTATAAAATTTTCATTCACCCCTTTTAAATATAATTTTAAGTTGATTTAGTTCTTTATGATATTTTTCTAGAATTGTTTGTGTTCGATCATAAATGTGTGTGGGTTATAAATATAAATGAATGCAAATCGCGGATGAGAAGAAATGTATGTATGCCTGCAATATTTTAATATAAAATAAAACTTAATGTAACGAATTTAGACATATTACTTATACCCTCCACTTGACTAGTCCCTGACTCTTTCATACGGCGGCTTCATATGGAATATCTCTATTATTTTATAAAAATTACGTGTCACGTTGTTTGACGCCACTGAACTAAACTACTGAGCCGATTTTGATAAAACTTCGTAACTATGTGTAATTTGGTCTAACCTAAAAGATAGGATAGTTTTTATTTCGATTTATAGTCGCAATATTTTTTTATTGCAGATTATTTGTTTATTATATGAGAAAATTATAATTATTCCATAAGATTCTAACAGATGGCGCGGTGTAAGGTAATTTAAGGTGCTGGATTAAGTAAAAATGCAACGGTGCGAAGCCGGGAGCGGGTAGCTAGTTATATATAAGATAATACACTATACATTTATATATAAGAGTTCATCCCTCACTTATCCTTAATCCAACTATAGTCGGCAGCTCACTTGCAGAACCTGTGGTGTTACTTGTGTTTTAGACGACGGTAGCCAGTAGCCATCTACCATCAAGTGGACCTGTCTTCCTTTATATAAAAAAATCCATAATGTTTGCCACGTTTCGTCCTCGGAAGAATTGAGAGCAAAAAATTGTAGGCCTAGTGTTTGTCAAAAGAATAATCTAACTACTAAAGGACTCACTGTAAATAAGTTGGATAGAAAAACACTTGAAATGCGTTTGGCTTTTAATACTTAATTACATAATATTTATTGAGTACACTATACATTTGTTTCGATTGCTATAAAATGCTATCTATTCAAAACTCCGGTAGGCATTCCAAAAGAAAATCAAAGTACAAATTATTACTTTATATTTCGTTTTATAGAAAATGCCCTATATTTAAGATATTTAGCATTTTAATATGATATTAAAGCAGTATCACTAAATTTATTATTTTGGACAATCGTAAGTTTATTGTGATCGAGTTCAGCGCGTCTCAGCAGAGCAGAGATGTGGTTCCGAACAGTTTGTACCAGCCGATGACGATATTGGACAGGTTCAGGTCGTCCAGCATAATTTGCGCCACGCCCATGAACACCTTCTTGCCCTCGATGCGTCCGTAATCGCCCCACACCGTCACCTGCCATTTATCATCACTTAAATGCTCGTTTTGGAGCGCGTGTGGTACTGGACATTGCTTATCCTAATATTGTAAATTCGATTACGATTATTTATATTTTTAGACGATCCCTCAGGAATCTTAACATATTTCCCATCCAAATCCGTTCAGCCGTTCTTGCGTAACTGGTAACAAAGATCCATACTTCCTCACAAACTTTCGCATTTATAATATTAGTTGGAAGGATAGCACTCATATATTTTCTCAGGTGTTATTTTTCATTTTTCAACGCGGACCAGTTAGTACCTATATAATGTTTTTTATTTTTCTTAAATAAATGCCTCAGTTACTTAGAACATCAGCTATCTGCCAGAGAAAGTCCCTCCAAAATATGCCCAACCGTTTCGAGCTTGGCCGTAACAAACAGACAAAAAATAGCTGATTTAGAAACGTCTTATTCTTTCAAATCTTTGGTTCTATTAACAAGAAAGATTGGGACTCACTTGTAATATACACCCCTTGAAATTCTCTCTGAAAGTGAGCGTTTGTTGGTAGAGAGGGTCGAGCGTCCGTCGCGCCGTACTCGTCTTAGCTTTGGCTATACATCGCTTGCCGCTCACGAGGTATACCTTCACGTACGGCGCCGGTAGAGTCCTGCTCCCTTGACGGGCCTGAAGACCTCGCGCTCTTATCACCTCCACCTGTTTGCAATACCACCCATTAAACAAACACATGGTTAAAAAATTAACACAACTCAATTGAGCCCGTAGATAAAAGCAAAAAAGAGAAAGATACCTCGTTCGAGTGATGTTTTAATGAAACCGAGACTACTGGACTCAGTTTAAAGGAACCACATTCGGATAGTGAGTCACAAATCAAATCAAAATATTTATTTATCAATTAGGTTTCTCCAAGAAACTCTTATGATCGTCATTATAAATTTAAATTTACCAGGGTTTCGGAAAAAAGCCAATATGATGACGATCCTGAGAAGAAAGAAACTCAGGATACCATTCTTTTTGTCATCTTTAAATTAATAAAATCACAACAATTACAATAATTTCACTTAATTATAAACAAAATCCAAGTATATTTTTTCCTTCCTCTTTGCTTCTATCTACGATTAAGCCCCATACCTTACCTCAAGAAATCCTTTTTGATAACACATGGATAGCTGTACGTCGCCAAGTGTAGGCGAGCCCAGTAATTGACGGCCGACCAACTGGCCAGGTCCCAGGCCATCGATGAACTCGTTATAACCTCCTCCGCCATCAGACGAGCCTGACCCTCGCATACCCGGCGACCATCTGACAACAAAGCCCGAACTATTCGATCATACCCGCCGAAGTAATGATTTCGTCCTTTGTACCTACTTTGGAGACGAATAATAAAATTATTCGTATTCAATTATAATTCAGTACCTATTCGATCAATCGGAAAGGAGATCAATCTTGTTTTGTATAGATAAGGCCATCAGTTTTTTTTATTATTTTCTTAACGGTTGATACTTCTATCATCAGTTAATAAAAGTTATAGATTTTACTGAAAAAATATCGTGTAATTTGAAAGTATAAAAAAGTCTTTTTAATTTTCGAATGAATTTACAAAAACTAGTTACAAAAACTAAAATATTCACAGGAAATTACTGAAATTAAGAAATACTTTTATTACCAAATTCTCCAGTGTAAGTTAAAAAAAAAATGTGTGTCAGCGACACACATGGAGTTTACTCCTTACGAACGATTATAAAATTTAAATTTTCACAATTCGAACACACGCCGAAAGAACAACATTGTTCTTTTTTTAAATAATATTGTGTTGATGACGCAATATGATATTCTAAAATATTCAAAAAATAGAACATAACTATAACGCGTAACAGAACATATTCGTGTGACAATTTTGATTTTATTCCCATAAATTTTAATACCAGGAGTACACTCTATATTCTTATATCTGATTCTTAAGGAGTACACTCCAAAAATAACGGCCTTTATGCTCATTTACACTAACGTTGGCGGAGGGCTTCGCTTGCTCGCGAAGTTTGCAACCTACCTGGTGTAAATGCCTTCGTTTGATGACTCAGTTCGCTGTCAAATTCTAGCCTTCGGCGAACGCCATTGGTTGCTTTGGTCTAAACAGCACTTAAACAGTGCCGCCTAGTGTAAATGAGCCATTAATATAACTATCCCATCCCATGTTTGCTAAATTATGTTTAGGTACTAAATTTTGGATGTTTTCCATCCTAAGCCTTTTTTAATTCATAAAATATTAACATGTCAAGTGTTTAATGTTAAGTAAATTATATTTCGAGATATCTTTTTTATACAAAATTAAATTTATAAAATATTGCACATTAATGCCAAGCGATAATAGCTCATATTTTGAATCGTATCTGAAATCGAGAGAAAAGTGATTCTCGTGATTATAATTCAGGACGTACGATGTGTAAGTGCTCATTGCGTTTCATAGATTTGATAAAGTATTGTTTTTAGTGTAAAGTTAACCACAAAAATATAATCATAAGATTTTTTTTTATGGGTGCATGCAAGAAGGAATAGGGTTTATTTACTCAAATCTACCAGTATTTTTAATATTAATATTTATTTTTACGAAGAATATTTGTAGTAAATCTTTATTAATACCTATTTGGTAGATTTTCTTTTGTCTTTTGGTACACAGAATGCGCAAAAGCCCTGATATTAAGTTCTCAGGATGTGACCAGATTATATGCGTATAAGTGTAACCACTTGATGTAAATATTTCTATTATCCAGGGCTTTTGGTTTTTTCGATTCCCAAACAGATTATCAAGGCCTTTGCAACTATTCTGACAATTTCTCAAAGACGTTGTATGGTCTGTTTACCCTGGGAGTATTTATTGACTACTGGCTTATAATCTATTAATGATAGGTAATTAAAATACAGCAATGACAACATTGATACAATAGTGAAGAAGAGGGCGGTAATAATTCGGATGCATCGACTGAATAGGTAATACCAATGTGAAAGTAAGAAAACGTTAAAACTTTAAGTATAGTACAGACAACTGCGTACAGGTTCTAAAAAAAGGTACTAAACAGGCTGAAAACAACTGCCTATAGAAGATAGAGTTAGCCAAATAAATACATCAGATAGAAACATGTTTCAAATGCTACCTCATGATTTATACCGGGTAGAAAGAGTCGCCTCATTTATACTTAGGTGGATATACAGATTTGCTAAATCGACGCAATCCACTGAAGCACTGGTTGTTTCATACTTAAAACCTGCAAGAGGTTATACAATAGATAACGGAAATGGTTCGTGTTGTGAGATAAAATACATGCATGGTCGTGACGTGTGTGTGAACATCGACAAACTGAATTTTGAAGAATAAATTAAAAAATGAGTGTGCAGATATAGGTATCGTAGGCGAAAATTGCAACATTTATCATCCATGGAGTCGTGCAGCGGAGGTCGCGAAGCGCTTCCTATTTTTATAACAAGAAGTGAAGCCACCATCGACGTCCGATCCGTAACGGAGTCACCGTGGAGAGACAAGTGCGGTTCCGAGGCGAGAGAAGACTCGTGCGTGCTGAACGAAAAAGAATGAAGTAAAGGACACGAATACAATGAGCCGAATCATGCGTTTACAAGACGAGAGCTCAGGCCAAATAAGAACTATAGACAGAATTTTGTGGACAACATACTGAAGTCGGTTTTATAAACATGTGTTACTGCATTGAGCTTTTGTTGTTACAAACTCGATTTTTGTTTATTTTCAATGAAACTATTCCCTTTCATTACGCAATAGCTAATGCATTTTGATTAGTAAATATTTTAATAAGGCGTAGTTTGATAGTATATTTGTGTGTGTAGCCGTGTAATGTACACGGCGAACGCATAGTTTTACCGGCTTCACTCTGTCACCCACAGGGATCTATGTTTAGTTCTTATTTGATCTGAGGACGAAAGGCACACAGAGGGGTGGAGCGGAAGACGCGAGACAACATCGACGGGCGCTCGGCGGCGGCGAAGGGAGCGAGTGACTTACGAGGATCCTTCCGAGCTAGATATGGAGATGAGGCTTGTGGTGCAGGGCACCTCGTGCGACCGCTGGAACGTGGTGGTTGCGGGCCCGGAGCGCTTGCGTCGCGACGCGCCGCCGCCTTCTATGCGCGCAACAAGCGACCCATCAGCGCCGGCGGACGGTGGGCCGCGGTCGATCTCGTCCCACCGACCGCCAGTCGTTAAAGTACGACACCAATCGCCTTATCTTACACCTATAACGCCTGTGAAATGGTCTAAAGGCCGTCTAAGTGCGATGATCATGTTTCATAAGCTATTATTTATAGCGTGAATCGTTTACTTCATGGTTGTGATTCGCGGGGGATCGTTTTTGTGTAAATGTTCCTATTCAATTTCACTTCTTTTGCCGTCGTCGTCAATTTGTTTCGTTCAACAGTTAACAACCAAAGCTTCGTAGTTCTATTTAGAGAAGCAACATTGCACATTTATCTATGAGTAGTTGTATGTGTCACATGCTGTGTGGCAACGAGTGTGAGTTATGTCCGCGAGATAGGCAGAGTGTGTAGTGTCCGCGAGTGGTACCGCCCGCCGCACTATTGTGTCAATGAGCCCTCGCGGGCCTCGTTGGGCCTCGCGGTCGCACCTGCCCTCGTCGTTTTCGCTGGAAGCGGAGGAAGCGCGGGACACTCCGGCGGCCGCCGCCCGAATATCACCGGGTACCACCTCCTCGCTGCGTTGGACCGTAAACGAATTTTTGCCACGTTTACCAAAACCTAACCTTCGCTTCCGTCCTGTCGATCATGTTTATATAAAGTTATAATAAAAGAAAACATAGACTCTCCGTACTGAAATCCCCTGAAACTTATTTTTCTTACGATGCCCAGGCGTGTGGCATGCGAGAGTTAGTACAACGTGGGTCAGTTAAGGAAGTTTATGTAAGGGTAACCTGAGTGGGATATTGTTCACCTGTTGCAGATAGTTGTGAGGTAGAGTTGCTCTTCTTGCCCATGCCGGGGCCGAAGAAGTCGCGCGGCTCTGCTTTTAATAGCACATCGTCGGTGTTGCGCTCCTCGCTGTTGCCGCCCAAAGCGGTGTCGCTGAGGCTGCCATCTTTTTGCATAAAAATATAACATAACATATAAATTACAATCTATTCGTATGTAGGTATTGCCACAATTATCTGGTATTTCGTTCTCCTAAATTTATTAACGTACATATAAAAAAATAAATCACCTGCTTTTTCATCAGGTGGCGCATCCGCATTGCTCTGACTCCTCGTAAACTGGCCACGACGTGACTCACGTCGCTCCAGTTGTGGTGGCTGATTGTTATTTCGCCCATTTTCTCGTCCACCATAATCATTACTGTGTTTTGATTCGTGTTCCAATGCATCACATTCAGATTTTTTACCATGTTTGGAAGAATATTTTGAGTTATGTTCGTTATTTTTTGCCAATTTCATCATTTCAAATGGGCCATCGTGATCCATTTCCTCGGTGGTTTGTTTTGTGGTATCGTCGTCGTCGTTTTTATGATGGATGCCGTCGAGCATATGTTGTGAAGAGGCAGGATCGAGCGCACCACGAGGCGAATCGGGATTCAAGGGAGAAACAGCAACACACACATGATTAGCTTTCTTACAGTTTATTTTATCTAAATGTTCCCCTGACGATAGAGATCGTGATCTAGTACTAGCTGCAATTTTATTTGGAGGCTTAGGTTGTCGGAGATGTAAATCTAAATTACATGGTGAAAATGTGTGGTGAGGTGAGTCGTATTCGTGAAGAGTGGGTGTTTCTTTTATAGTAATGGTATTGCCATACGTATGGAGATTTTGTTCGCCGCAATTGCTTTTGACTTTGTCATAATTTCGACATATACTCATTTTTTTGAAAATATCATCGACTTCGTCAGGTGTTTTTAAAATTCTTGTATAAGGTAAACTAGAAACAGTGTTCTTCCGTGAGATTAAATGTTTCATATTTAAATTTTCGAAATTTCTTACATAATTACTACCAGCATCACTTTCTCCTTTCGCCTCGTTGTCTTCGTAACTGGTTCTTAAATCGAGTGACATAAATCTTTTTCTATTATACCGCGATGATTTACGTTTTGAATATCCAGCGACACCTTCTGTTTCAGAAGTTGTATCTATAGGACTATCTATGCTTATTGTGTTTTGTTTACCTATATTCACGTAAATGGTAGTTTCAGCTAAACTACAGTCACTTTCGTAACCGTGACATTTTAATTCCATATCATCACTGTTACTAGAATTTATATTTTCATTCGCATTCAAATAACTGGAAGGTAATTGAAACAACGATTTGGAATGTATGTAATCATTTTGTGAGTGATCTCTATTATGAGACGAAATCATAGAAAGAGATTTTGAGTGGATATCTCGATTCACAAATTGATTTGTGTCTATAAAAGAAGGAATCGCTTCTGAATAACTTGTAAGTATATTTGATTTGTCTTTTTCCAATAATGTTATGTTCGAAATATGTGGAGTAACGTTTAGGTCTGGCACTCTTCGTAATGATTCGTTGCGTGAAAGAAATTTAGGAGATTTTAAATTAACGCTTGAAGCTGACAAATGTATTTTGTTGTTAGAATTACACGGGAGTTTATGAACAGATTTTTCATGCATATATTGAGAACAAAAATATTCATTTCTAGGAAGGGTTTTAGATGTAACTTCTTTAGCTGCTTGTATAAAATAATTATCAGTATTGTCTGAACGGTAAAGTTCTCTTCTTTTATAAATTTGTTCATTTTCTTTATCAGGAAGAAAGTTGTGAGTTGTCGACAAAGTGCTATAATAATAGTTTAGCTCGTCATCTAAAGGTTGAGATTTAACAAGAGTGTCGTAATTATTTGTTTGATTGATATTAGTTCGACAGGAATACTCATCATTTATTATTTCATAAATGTTACCGTCTACAGTTTCTTCAGGGCAACTATAACTTCTTTCTAAAGAATGTCTTTTAGAACAGACTTTATTGTTCTTAGAACCAACGGAAGAGCTTCGTGCGAGTATATGCCGAAGTGGGCTTGAAGAAAATCTTAATGAAGTCTCTATATTTGAGTACGCAGAACTTCTGCCTCGACTGGAATATAGTTCTGTTTCTCCAGAGTGGCATACGTATGGTAATACGCGACTGGGATACAAATAATGAGGATAGGGAGCGGGGGCTGGAATAGCAATATCGTATAAGCATGATGTACTATTGACAGTGTCACGTAGTCTGCTGAAAAATTGGGTAATTTTATGAGTCAATTCTATCTAGTACTGAAATATTATAAACACTTAAATTGAGTATTTTACAATTATTTTAATCGTCCTATTTAAAGCAATAAGTTAAACACAACATTGTGTTTTAAAGCAAGCTATTTGTATAGAAGGCAATGTGCAACATTACCTGAGCATTCGCGTGGGTCGAGGCCTTTCGGACTGTGTGCTGAACGCGCTAGAAGTGACAGAGGCGACGGATTCCAGGTCGGAGTCTCCGGCGGCCGCGTCGGGCGACAACCGACGTCTTGGAGCCCATCCACCTCCACCGGCACCGCCGCCTCTTGCTGCCAGCTCTGAATCCGAGAGCCCTGCGTAGTGGCGCTCCCATCCTGAACACCGCTAAGGTTACTTATTGACCAACGTTCGCTGAGGCTCGTGATTAAAATTAAAAAACAAAGTCTAGGTGGAATTACGTCGGTCCTAACGATCTTTCCTCCACTAATTCTCCTCCCATAAATCTTATTAACGATTCTGGTCAACGCATTTGCGAATCACTGGCCTCGTTTTGATCTGTGCGGGACATTTCCATAATATCTGATCGATGTAAGTAACAGTTTTGTATATTTTATATACCAAACATTCTTTTCCATTGATTATCTATATTTTCTCAAAAAACATTCCTTTGTGCATTTTTAGCTACACACAGTAGGAACGAAGCTTTTTATGTAATGAGATCAACTGTCGGTTGGATGATGGAAATTAAATACGCTGTACGCTGAATATAGCCTAGAATATTTTTCCTCAAATTCTAAATTGAACAGTGAATACTGTAAATTCTAAAACAGTTTGAACAATGTTCTAAAATTTCAATGCGTTATTCATTTGATTTTTTTTAATACACCACTTCGGTTAACAATTTGCGAGCAATTGAAACACCAAAAAGTTATGCCAATGCTTTCTACTTAACTCGAATAAAGTTGGTTTAATTTAATTTGCTTTCTGTACAGTGATAAATTCATAAAAAATGAACGAAAAATAGCCTGTCTATGACCTAAGAAAATTTTGGGTCTTTACTTAAAAATTTATAAGTAGGTAGGTTTATTTAAATGGGTAATGAGATATATGAATCAGGTAGGCTTGTAGAGTATACATAAGCAGGTTACGGAGAAAGATAGAGTATACATTATGGATATTAACTAAAACATTTATTGGTAAACAATTGAAGATGTTGGAAGTGATGTATGTTTGACAACCGTAGTAGCTTTCTAATTATTGGCTGCTACCAGATTTACCATACCAAAAAACCAAACCAAAGCTTGTTTAAGAAATAACTTCGGGCATATGGCCCGTAGGGAACAAGAAAACTTGGAGAAACTGGCTGTGGTTGGAAGAGTAAATGGCAAGAAGTCTCGTGATCTCGTGGTCTAGGCTATTGACAGATCAAGTTGTTGCAGTGGCGGATTTAGATAAGGGCACTTTGGGCACGTGCCGGGTGCCCTTAAAACTAGGGCCCCCACATTTTTAACTTCCTTGCTAAGAGAAAAGCGCGGAAACGCATTATTTATCTTGATACTATTTCATTTTTGCATGATTAAAAAGTTTAGAATAATTAGAAATATATATAAAATATATTGATCAATTCGATTTTGATTTCTTTACAGGGTACGAAGGCTAGTGTGTCCCAGGCTATAAGGGCAAATTTTTTTTTTGCGAATGGAGTTACGCATACCCCTTATTTTTTTTCCATTTGACCCTAATGACTTAAATAATAAATATTATGGCGATCGGATAATGATAACCCGTGCCGACTTGATGTCAAACTTTGAATGAAAAGTTAGTATGGAAGCCATAGAGAGGTTGTAGAACTTAATACGTATTTCAGTAAATGAAACACTTTTTTACCCGTATATAATATTTATTAAGTATTAATCGTTAAAAGAACATTATTTACTAAATTTTCTTTTTAAAGTTTGCTTTTTGCAATCCGGATATACCTGTCTGTGTTCTTGTACGCAACGTAATAAAAATTGCTTTTGTTCCTCTTCCACAGTAACTTGCATTAACTTGCATTAACTTAACCGCTCTTTCAGCCGTATCGTTAACTGCTCTCAGTGCCAGCACCTTTTTCTTAGCATGTTGAAACGAGGTATTATTCGACCATGAAGCAGGACACTCGTTGAGGAAACTGTCATCAATTTTGAGTCGATTGAATACAGCCTTACTTTTGATTGACACAAAATCATAAATGCTTTTCTCTGAAATTGAAAAAGATAGAAATAAGTTATCTAAGCAAAGTGATAAAAGAAAACAAATATTTTTACTAGTTCTACTAACCGAAAAGTGGGCCACATAGTTCTTCCTTCGATGGGATGTAGCGTTTACCGTAGGCTGATGAGTTTTCTTTGGCTAAGTTAGCAACAATTTTTACTTTTGTTTCCTGGTCTACATTATCATCAAATATAGACAAGACAGATACTTCATCTATTAAATACCATAAATGCTGGCAGAACTTCTGTAAAGCTGCTTTTGAGATGCTTTTGTCGACTCTTTCGTAAGCCTTCATGGTCTTCAAAAAGCATAAATCCTGGTATGGTGCCTGTACCGCTAAAGTGCATTGCAACCAAGGCTTCACGTAGGATGTCACGATGAACAGGCACACGTCTAATAGAGCTACCTTGTCCTTGTTCGAAATTTTAAATTGAGAGCTAAGTAAAGTTATTTTCAGTGAATAAATCGCTCTCGCCATCCATCGAGCTTGGTGCATGGCACCTGGAGGCCGAATCCTAAGTTTCTTCTCTCTATCTCCGCCGAGAAATATTATTGATAGCTCTATTAATTCACGATAGTCATCTCTAGCAATTTTTTTAATTAATTCAGATTGGTAAAAGTCTAGCAGTTCGTTAATTTCTGAAACATTTAGGCATGCTAGCTTTTCTGAATAACTCTGTATCCTTTCGGGATCAACATTTTTCCAGTTTTCTCGGAACTTTTTAAACAGTGGAATGTCAGGGCTCGTAGTGACTTGGCTAATTTTGGCTTCAAACACACCTTTTAATACCAACTCGTAGACGTGATGGCGGCAAGCAAAAACAAGCATTTCTCTATTCATTTTCTGTTCGAGAAGCACACAGGCACCATTAATACGACCTGTATTGGAAGCAGTGGTATCACAACAGAGAATCTGCACTTTATCTTCAAGATTCCAATCAATCATAGCGTTCCAAACTGCCTGTGCCTGTTCGTTTCCTGAAGAGTTCTCTAATTTTGGCACAGCGATGAGTTGTTCTTTATGATCGTACGAAACTATCGGTAAACGTTCTTCTTTAGATTTTCGTGCATCTAAAGCTGGTAAGAGTTTGCCATCCCAGTGGACAGTTACAGTATCCGGTACCTCGTTTTGAAAATCAACTTTTATAGCTTCTGCGCGCTCTTTTCGCTTTTCTGTGCGAATTCTTTGAATTGAGGACTTACTTATAGGATATTCGTCAGTGTTATGTCCAAGCGCTTCAATAGTTGCTTCAATAATAAATACAGAATTTCGCATACTTAACTGACACCTATCTAAAGCTGCCACTAATTTCGGAGTTATGAAATTTTTCCTCATAGAAGTGTTAGACTGTGTGCTCTCGGTAAAGGTGGGCAAGTTTTCTTGCAAATCCATTATTTCAGATTCAAAAGACGAATTTTCTTGTAGTGGTTCATAAGAAGGTGATGAAGGAGTTAAGGATGACAGATGTTTATCACGTCGCTTTTGCTCGTCAATGTTTCTAACGTAGGCCTTTTCCTCCTTTTCGACCAGTTTTTTATCCACTCCAGCTAAGTGACCAGGCCGACCTGGCTCCCTCTGGCGCTGCAGGAAGATCTTATCTTCATTAATCCTCATTAAATTAAGGGCATCGGCGTGTGCGAGATCAAACAAATCATTTAAATTTGAAATAAATTCTCGCCGACGCTGCACAAACACGCCTTGAGTTTTATTTGCATTTTTTTGCAAATCTCTCCAAACTTGGTACAAGTTAACTAGTTTTTTAACACAGTTTGGTAAAGACTTAGTTGGTATACGTGCCTTTTCCCAGCAAATAATGCACTCACGAATAGTAAGATTGGCGCTTTCATTGACACTTAAATTAACTTCTCGAATATTATAGAACAGAACTGCCAGTACCTGTCCATTAGAGGGAAGTTTTGAACCGGTAATTTGATGTTTTACGTCCCCTATTAAAAATATCCCCTTTTTAGAACTGCGTAACTCCATTGACATGTTGACTGAATGAAAACAATGCGTTTACTAATCAAACAAACAAGCAACAACAAGCACATCAATACGTTGGCTCCCGCGCGCCTTAGTAAACAAGTACCGACATGTTTCGATGCAAGTCGGCACGGGTTGCCGTGGTTCTAAATACGTGAAACTTTATTTATAATAGCTTTGACATCATTGAAACAAAATAAGAGGGTATGCGTTGGAAAAAAAATACTTTTATTTTTTTGGGACACCCTAACGAAGGCCCACACAGCCTTCGTGCCCAATGGCCCATTAAGTACGAGTATAAATCCAGCTCTGAGTTGTTGCCCTTACAGGCTCTAAAGTTACGAAACAGGAGTCGATTTCACCAAAGCATTTCAGAGCGGACGCGACCTTTAGCAGAGAAGAAGAATACTCATTCTCTAACTTGTTTATGTATACCCTAAGGCTTAAGGGGCTGTAAGTAATGTTAATCGAGCAGGTATTTATTGTAAGTGCGTGGGTTGCGTTCGGATGGTGCGTGTCAATAAAATTGACCTTGTGGCGTGCTGCGGTAGGTGAGTGTGGCGCCAATGTGATGCGGGGCGATCCACTTACGTTCCTCCAGGTCGGCGGACACCTGCGCTCGTCCCGCTCTCTGACCGCTCTGACAAACAAATACATTCTCATAACTATGCTCCCGCAGACTAATTGACGCTGCAGCACTAGGTCAAGGTAACCATGTCATGGATATACCACCGAAGGTGACAGTATACCAAATTTCACATCAATTGAACATGTGGAAGTTAGTGAAATGCCTTCGTCAGCTATGAAATTCGCTGATGGTCTTCAAACACCAAAACACAGATCTTCATAAATTATAGCTAAGAACATTCCGATCACGTCAGCTTTCTAACAAAAAAAAAAACAGATTAAAATCGCTCCTTCAGGTTGGGAGCTACGATTCCACAGAGAGACACACATATCAAAGTTATCCCGTTTTTGCGTCGGGAGATAAAACTAGTAATATCTAGGTAATTATTGAGCATTGTCTACCATTTGTAGATAGAAATAATTTTATTCATACCTGGTGAGGTATTTGCGGTAACTGCCGTTTCTTGGGACTGGTGGTGGGCGTGGCGGTAGCCGACCGCGACTGGAACCTCGGCGAGTACGCGTAGGTGGGCAGCCTCGTCGACGCGCCTCTCTCCTCACTCACTGCCAACACAACATACCGTCATCACACCGTCCACCGTCCGAGGCTCACTACGCGAGGTGATCGAGAGTCGTCGAAGAGCTAACACTTTGAACATTTCACTCATAGAGGCTGAAGTATAATAGACATGCAATCGTGAAAGTGAGTGGGCGCTTTGCGCACCCTTTGTGAACGTGCATCGGATGGAGAAGGATCGGTACGGTAGATGCGTGAAGTATAAAATAAAGAAGAGGTAACAGTGAGTGGTTAGTAAAGTGGTGGATGAGCGGAAGACGATAAACGTGCGTGTCACAGCGACAGTGTTCCGTGCGGGGTCGTCAATGTCGGGATTCGTATCCCGAGGTCCCCTGTTCCCTGTCCCCTGTCCCCTGTCCCCTGAGCGCCAGCGCTGAGCTGCACCTGTGTAGCGCGGAGCGCGGTCCGGCGGAGACAGCGAACGACGCGGAGACTTGCTGCGTCCCGCCGCCGCCGACTGCGACCGTGTCACTGCGTACCCGCCGCTCTAACAAACACATCAAACGTTAACCGTACAAATTAGCTTCACTACTTCGGGATCACCGTCTTCTAAACTTCTACTCACCCGTTCTCTTGACATGCCTTCGGCTCTCACTCGGCCCGCAGGCGACATGTCGCGTCTACTGCATCGCGTACCCTCCATCTCCATACGCTGGAAAATTATGAAACAAGTGATTATAAACTAACCCCCGACTTTCGTACGATCCCGATTACGTCAGCTTTCAACAAAAAAAAAGCCAGATTAAAATAGGTTCACCAACATACACACAAATACAGAAATGAATAGTACCTCGTTGGGAGGCGGCGGGCTAGAGCTGGAAGCCAGGCTGGAGAGAGAGTGGTGCCTGCGCAGATCGCACTCGCTGGGCGTATCGGAATCGGAGAGGCGCGACGTCGAGGTAGATGGTGGAGACAGATGTTCGCCATCTGGCTCTTCGTCGCGATACCGCTGTATTCAATATTGCTTTATTATATTTTCAGGATATGACCAGCTCGTTGTATGAGTGGTTAGGGTGCTAGCCTTAACCCTCTCTTACTGGGTTCCCGGGTTCTATTCATGGAAATGAATTTTTCAAAGTTGTTTTTATTTCAATAATTTTAAATTCATCCAATCCAACCTTGACTGTAGTGCCTTAAAGTTGCCACTTGCTACTTTACCCACATAAATGATTGTACCTGTAATTATCTACTCTTCTTATACCCAGGATGATACATATACTAATTATACTTAAAAAAGTATTTTATTTTTTGTTTATAGCTTTTAGCCTACATATTTTTCAAATAATAAGTACTTACACTAAAACTAGCTATGTCTTCGTGTGGCCTAAGAGTGTACCAGTTTGGTTCGTGGTTCATGACAACATTATCGAGGTCGAGAAGAACTTCGCCGAGGAAGTCGTTCGGACCGTACCGGTTGAGATCCCATACCGTCACCTGAAAAAAAAAAATGACAAATTAAATATGTGAAAATAGTTAGCCCATAAGAACTATAACATACAACTCGACCGCTTAAATATTTGTGTAATATGTAGTTTGTTGTTGTTGTTACACAGATAGTTTGTTGCCTGGATTAATATATAGCATACTTTTTAACCTGGAAATATGTGAGGTTCCCGAGGGATCGTCCAAAAATATAAAGAATTGGGCGCCACTATCGCCGTGGTGGCGCCACCATCGTCACAGCGATAAAGATGTCAGGCGTTATTTAGTAATTTAGATATTATATTTTTCATCGCAGACGTTTTCGCTTGCTTGTATTCTCATAACAGCATCATATCGGCAATATTAAAATGATTAAAGTAGGTACCTCTAAAGTTCTCTTCTTGATGTCCGTAATTCGTATTCCACAATACACGAAGGTCTGGTTCCACCGCGGTTCTAGCGTATTTGCTAGAGTTTTAGTTCTTCTCTTGCTCTTCTCACTCTTGTCGGGAAGAAGGAATATCTTCGAGTAGGGACATCGCGGAGAGCCGTCAAGTCTCGGCGTCAATCCACTAGCCGACACCACCGTCACTAGCAATTGGAGGGCGCTTATGTCGAAGTATATCTTAAGCTGTTTCAATCAAAATCAAAAATATATATATTCATCGATTACCTAACCAAATTATCATAATATACACATATTAGAGAGGGGTGTGAATTACAATAATAGAATATAGAATTTGTTGAAAGTTATTGTGTATACTAGCAACCCACTCCAGCTTCACACGAATTTCGAATGACGGTTTAGTACGTTACCTTCATTCCAAATTTCAGCTTTTTAGACTTAATAGTTTTGGCTGTACGTTGATAGTCAGTCAGGATCCATTGATGAGTGATTAGGGTGCTTGCCTTAATGCTTTGTTCCAGGGTTCCCGGGTTCGATTCCCGGCCGGGTCAAATTAGGAAATGAAATTTTCAGAGTTGGCCCTGATTTGGATCTGGAAAGTAGTGGCAGGGCACACTGCGCTTCGCAGTCATTTGGGCAGCCCGTCTGGCAGCAGTAACCCCCTTACAGAAGACCACCGTGAAATAGTAGCATGTGTGATGTTTTGTTTCTGTGAGTGAGTAAGGGATGGCAGAGCCCATATCCCTATTCCTTCCTAGTCTCTATCCTTAATCCTACAATGGTCGGCAGCGCACTTGAGCACCAGTGGCGTTGCTTGTGTTATAGGCGACGGTAGCCACCTACCATCAGTGGACCGTCAGCCTGTCTGTCGAGTGCCGTATTCGTACAATACTTGTTTGTTGTTTACCTGTATTCTTCCGGCTACATTAGCGTTGTGGTGGTTGTGCCGCGGTCGACGACGAGCGTGAACATCAGGAGAGCCGGGTGACGTCACCAGAACGCTTGGTTTCTCACATCCACCTATCACTTCCGTGTACACTTCTGGGTTATAAATAAAGAAATATATTTTATTATGCTCCTATACTTATCTCATCTGGAGACAGTGGAACATGGAATTTCTTAATATCCTTTTTAAATGTCCTTAACGTCTGCGGTATTGGATGCAGTTATGACACTTAGATAATTTATATTTATTTATTAAAGGAGAAACAACAATTTGCAGTAGGTAGGTACAAGTAAATATAAAACAAAATAAATAAATATGTAAAATTATTAAAAATGTGATAATATTAATATCATTAATTAATTTCTCATTGAGATAGGTATACAAATGTTAACAAGCTATAATTAAAACCCCTGACTATCTATTGAGCCCAAACACTCTATATCTGGTGTAAGTTGCTGAGGAGTTGGGTGTCACGCAGATTAGACACAAACATATACAGACACACACTTTAAACTTATAGCACCCCGTTTTTGCGTCAAGCGACAGGCTTAAAAACTTTTCACTGCATGACGTGTGTCAAATCAACGTTGGATCTAAGACAAATTGTACAAAATCTAATCAATTAATGTTAAAATCTAATTTAATACAAATTAAAATCCAATAAATATAACTCTCATCCGTTAGATCTCTTCCCTAATAATCAGCCTGCCCTATAATTTTTCAAAAGGATCGGTCAGAAGCAGCCTGGATTCACCGGGAACCGTGGCGTTTATCAGATGCCGTTCCGATTTATTCAACGATGATACTCTATGTAAAAATATGAATATTATTAAAGTTGTAAATATAATTCCTCCAAAAAGTTAATACCTTTGTGAGTCCTCCAGGGTTGTGCGGGCGGGCGTGTTGGAGCTATGGGCCTCGAAACGACTAGCTCCACGTGCGAATCATGTTTACTATCCGCAACTACTGCTGCCACCTCCTCCGCGCCACGGCCTTGCAGTGGTACACCGTTCCATTGAACTACTTCGTCACCTGAACAATAAATCGATATAGGCTTTTACAAAATATTGGGGAAACTACCCAATTATTGGCACTTTAAGCAATACGATACAAAAAAAAACTCTTATAAATCTTATACAGGGTGACAGGGTAAGTCGTACTGAATATTAAAGGACGTTATTATTCAGGGCATTCCTAATGGATTTGATCATATAATATAGTGTTCTAAAGTTAACCGTTATGGAGATATTGAACTTTTAAGATTGTTTTTTTTTTTTAAAAAAACCCCTTTTTTTTCTGCTTTGATATCGATTTTTTGGGATTGGAGCTCCTAGGGTCCAATTTTTTATGTTTTTAGAAGGCATGTAAATTAATAAAAATGACTTTAAATTATTTCACAAAATGTTTACAACTTTTAAGCGCTTTTGTAAAGAAAAAAAAAATTGTATAGAAAATTTTGTGCAGATGATCTTAAAATCGTCTCTTTAGCTATTCAAAAAGGTATAACACATCCTATTAAATAGGCGAGACATTGACGAAATAAAAGTTAAGGTAGCAGAGGGTACATTTTTAGTTTGAGGTAAAAATAGCTAAAATACGCAAATAAAACAAAAAATGAGAACAATATTTTTAATTCGTTATTATAATTCATGGTCAACATACATATTGGTTTGGTTTTATTGCCTTCTTTTTTATTTGAGATTTTTTTATCTTCTTTCGCTCCCGTTCTTCTTTTCTTTTTCTCATTCCTTCCTTTTTTTTTTATTCTTATTCACTTTTATTCTTCTTTTCCAGCGACGCAAGAACAATAGGTGTTTTTTTGTGTTCCTGACACCTTTACGTTCAGGTGTTTTAGATTAATAGGTTTTAAAACTTTCAATTTAAGGACTCGCAAATGAAGTGTTTTCTACAATATTATTTGCCACTTGGATTTCGGTATAACTTACAGGTAAATTTGGATTAGGCATGTTCTCTTCGTGGAAATATTTGAAGAGTTCAAATTGGCATACCTACATAGTTTTCTTCGGTATACCGTTTTCGTCGTTACACCCCTCTCACAGAATGTTTTTAGATTGGTTTCTTCAATACCTAAAACCAACTATTGGCATGCTATTACTAGTTATTAACATTACTGTATTAGCATGTTGCCAACAATTGGAAATCTTATCAAAAACACAATGATTTTTTATAAATAATGTAATAAATATTATAATGTGTAGGAAAATAAGGTGCAAAATGCAATAAATAATAATAATAACAGAATCCAAAATATTGGCCCTGTGCCATTAAATTAGAATCAGGTTTTATTGTCAAACCAATTATTGGCATAGCAATAAATTAACAACTAACAGTCAAAGCTGCAAAATGCCAACAAAAATAGGTACGTAGCTTCAACTATATAAAACTATAAATATAATTATAAACAATCATGGAAAATCCCAATAATTTAGCACATAAACAATTGAAGCAGGGAGCACTTACCTTAACAAAATCTTAAGAAACTGCCCGCGTAACAGAAAATTCTGACTCAAATAAAATTTGAAAGTTTGACAGTGATTAAATCATCTGACTGTTTAATGTTAGCAATTCATAAAGATCATTTATTTATTTTTTGTGGGAACACAGTTTATGGAATAGTTTTCTTATTTTTTAGAGAAAAGTTTAGGGTGCCAATAAATTGGAGAGGTACAACATTAGGTTATAACACCAATAAAAAACTATTGAGCTATAACTTATTATATAACATTCTATTGAGCTCAAACCCGCTATAGTATCTGCTGTAAGTTTCTAATGAGTTGGGTATCCCTCCTTAGCAACTTTAACAGCAGATACCTTTGAAACTATTTCACGCTGCAGGTCAAGATGTCATGGAAATACCACTGAAGGAAGTAATATAATATGACATCACTCGAACATGTGAAAGTTACTGAAATTCCTTTGTCAACTAGGAAATGGGCTGATGGGTTTCAAACTCTTGATCTTAAATGTATGAACATTATAGCTAAGAACGATCCCGATCATGTCAAAAAAATTGAATTCGTTTGGGAGCTACGATTCCACAGACAGTTTTTAAAGGGTGTGTTATAAACTACACTTCATTACGTGCTGATATATAGCTTCGAATCAAGGTTAAACCTTATCCCAAGCTTTGTGCATTCTAAACTCTGAAAATCTGGTCTAATGATGTGGGTAATAATAGATTTTACCTATTCTAAGCTGTCCCTCCAAATCGGCTATTGATCCTTTTTTAACTTTCTCAACCACAGCTCCTCGGGTACCGTCCGGCAATAATTTGCCTCCGACAACTTTTAAGCCGAGAATAGCTGCCGACGAATGTGAACTGCCTTCCACGACGCTCTTACGAAGAACCATATGGCCGATCATACGGGAGCCATCTGCCGACACCTGCCAGCTCAGCGGAAACTGTCGCATCAAATAAACACAATTTAACCAATAAACCAACTAAACCAACAATAAAATTATTCTTATCAACAATAAAACTTTTTAGTAACTGCACAAGTTGCAACAGTCTTTGAAGTAAATTTTAAGTTCTATGTACTCGTATAGAGGTGCCACATTTAAATAGACCGGTGCAAGCGCGCGAATGCATCCATGCTGCAGCCAAAAACAAACAGATATACAAATTTAACTACATTTACAGGAATGAAGAACAAAATGGAAGTAAACTAGTAAATAATAAAGATGAGAATAATCGCATTTCAGTAGTAAGAGTTGGGATACGTCTTACGCTCGTCTACGGTTCGAGTGACTAAACATCAAAGAAATCAACGTGATTTGTTTATTGACATATAAATTTTGATTTATTAACATATTGAGTCTGATAGGCAGGTGGGGTACAAACATATTGTGTCACTATAAAAAGCAAGTCGGTTTTTTAAATATGATAGGTACCTATTAAATATCTATGCAAATCCAAATGATCTGAAGTACCTTAGGGCAATCGCCCCTGTTCGAGTCTTCGCTGGAGGTGAAGGTGCTAGAGGTATCGATGCCAGAGTCTTTGGTGGCCGAATCTTGGCTCGTCTGACGCTCGGACTCCCATCGCAGGGAAGCCCAGTCGTGTGGCGCGCCGGACGCGTCACGCCCGCCTCGCGGGAACGTCGCCGCACCTTCGTGCCCATCGAATCGGACAGTCTTTTTTCTTCTCTCAGTGAAGCGTCTATTGTCCAAGGAATCCTCCCATAAATAGGCACTCTTGTACACGGCTCGATCGGGGCGCGGGCCCTCGTCCGGTGCGAAAGGTCGCAAGTATGCGCCTTCGCCATCGTCGCGAGCGCGCCAGCGACAGTCGGTGACGGAATCGAAGCTGCGACCGACGGCCGGCGAATGATTAGTCAAATTGTAATAATTGTTTGCGGCGACGGTGGCACTGCGGAGATGCGGATGCCGCAGTGATTCGCGTCCTTCTAGTTGCCCTAAACATACATCGTATAAATAGTATCGCATAAGCCCCAGACAAGTTCCTACAGGAGTTACTACTACGGGTAAAGTGCTATCATCAGCGTGCGCGTCCGTACGCGCCCGGAACCGTTTTTATCGATTTCTGCATTTCTTTCTCTAGCACCCACTGTCTAATCGCCAACATTAGAGATAAAAGGCGAAAAATCACTCGTTCCCTCCAGCTGAGAAGAAATAAATGGAAAGCGGTGATCACGCACAAGCGGAAAGAATGTGTGTATTCAGAACAACAATTAGGTAAATATAAAATAAAATGGTTACACGTTCACAAAACGAACATTTCGTAGAAGTAGACAGACACTTCTTTTCGCCCAAGCATGCGGATTTTGTATGAACCAGAAATTGTTTGCAAAATGTAATCATAATCATGTTTTATTGGTACCTAACTAACTATTTAGGCTAGTTGTATAGGATAACTTAATTTTTTTATGACACTATGAACAACAAATAGCCAAAAAATATTAACACATTTCTGGTTTAAACATTAGATAGGGTTCTGAAATATATTTACAGAATAAAATCACTAAATATTATGCCGATATAGCAAAAGTATACTTAGACTTGTATGTTTTTTCACTTAATAAGTCTCATCAGTTAGTGTGTAAATATACTTCATAAGAAGAAAAATAATAAGTAATATGAACAAAGAACAGGTATAAAGAAAGTTTGACAGCCACCATACAGTCGGTCAACCAGAAGGAAGAAGTAGAGTTTTGGATTTTGAGGAAATCACCGACGAACACGTTCAACATCTAAAAAATAGCATATGATACAACGCAACTCTCCCGAAAAACACGCGATCTCACCGCTAGAAACTTTTTCATTTTCTCGTCTAACATCGCTCGACGTTGACTTCTGGAGCTCTCGGAGCCGCTCCTATCTCTAACACCTGCGAACAGTGAGGGCTGGTGAACGCCGTGTTACGACGCGGCGGCTACCGGGCGCGTACACGGTACACTAATACGCAACGTGTACGAAGCGTGTACTTAATTTTACAAAGGCATTTAAGTTCAAAGTTCACATAAACGGAGAGTAATCGCAAGAGGTCGCAAATGTGTAAGCTCTACATTTGACACCTTTAGCGGCGAAAGTCCTGTCTGGAAAAGAAATAACAGTAGGTATGACTAAGTGGCTTCCACTCTTCTACCACTTACGAGTACTAACAAAAGAAAAACATAAATAACACTACATATAAATGATGGAAACATAGATAAGTTTAGGTGCTCTACACTATCGTTTTTAGTGAAAACTGTAATACATTAAACTTACGCATGAGACTACTTCTAACACTTAAACTTAAAGTACCTCGCACGGAACACCTTAACTTTATCATTAATTTCATTATGCTCATGGTGGATGTGTATGTGTGTCTGATATAAATTGATCCTTCGGAGAACTAGTGTGACCAGTGTAATGTTGCGGTATTGATTATCCCAATAAAGCTTCTCGTTTTGTATGATATTCGATATAACCAAAAATAGCTGGGATGGATGGGAAGTGTGATGATGAGTCCGAGGAGGGATGAATTTAAGGAGAGTGCGCTTAACTTACCGCGATCGCGATATTCGTCGTTCTCATCGGATATACATTCGGGCACCTCGTCATCTGAAGACGAGGAACGGGGCGGCATAGGAGGATGTGAAACGGGTCCGTGAGGCATCAGCTGTGCTGGGTTAGGAAGCAATCCACCGTCTTCCACCCCGTACGCTGCTTTCTGCCTCGGATGTACAAGATGCGGATGCGTGCGAGCTAGCCCCTCTAACTCCCCATAACATCGTGGCTCCTGTTGGCTGTACTGTCGTCGAAGTGCGCTCCCTGATCTCTGTAACGGATTGTTTTCCTTTTCTGCCGCGCTGTGTGCTCGTTCTAACTTCGGCCGTTTATCGTGTAGAGAATCACTTGATGGAGGTAGTCTTAAATCTGATTCCATTTGCCAGAGCATTGAGTCTTGACCGGAACTTTTATGAATCCACTGTCCAGTCTTCGATAAAAGTTCTTGTTTTTTGCGGCACAATATACACACCCAAATTACCTGTAAAAATAATCAAATATTTATTCTCTCGATGGGACCGAGACTCGTAAATATTTTGTAGATTACTAGAAATTTGGAATGCCAAGAATTTGGAGAAATCAAAAACCTTGTTAGAACGCAGCGAAACCTTTCCTCCACATCTTGCACAGCATCTCACTCGACAGTAATGACAGGAGTGACCGACGCCGTCTGCGAACTTGGTCTTGAGACAGATGTGACAAGTCGCTGCCAGCTCGACGCCTGCTGCACGTTGTCTCTCATTTCTCGAGCGAATTGTTTGTTCCAATACAGCTACTTCATCTTGTTTGCGCCTGTTTTATTAAAACGTAACCTACTAAGAATTTCGTACGTAAGTAATACACTGCAATAATTTAAGGCAAGAAATATACCAATATTTCTTGCCTATTGTCTCTCCTGTTAATCTTATAAAATATTTACATGAAAATCTAGACACCAATTCTTTATTTACTTGAATGTGTATAAAAATGAAATAAAGTGCTGCTAATAATTATGATAGTACCTACTTTTTATTACTCAGTTTTGATAATAGGTAAGTACCTACTATAATTCGCTTATAGTCAACCTTAGTTACGGAATAGTCATGTTTAATAAGAAAATCAATAACCTAATGTGTTGCTTGTTTAAAGAAATAAATAAATGAATACAACTTTATTAAATTAGATACTATATCAAATTTAGCACCACTATTAAATTAGACCATCATTCAACAGTTCCTTTTTTTTGTTACTTGTTAATTTTTTTATTTGTTAAATGTAATTCTTTAGAATAAATATGCTAAAAAATCTAATGTTATTACGGTATCATCAACTGCACGAGCAAAGAAAGTATAAACTCTGGCGTGATACGATAGGCAACTAGGAAAGATTTGAGATAAGAGAATCGTTGAGATTGGCACTCAACGAAACAATTCATATGAGGCGATAGAGCATTTATTTATTAGACTGTGTGTCAAGATTCAAAAACATAATATCTTGATATTTAAACAAAGTACCCACTTGAGATTGATTCCGAGTCACAGTCATTGTTTAACTAACGATGGAGCTCGAACATGAACATTTTCGTGCAATGATTTTGTACGATTTTAAATTCGGTTTAAAGGAAAACGAATGCTTTGAGCGACTAGTGTCGGCCTTTGGGGAGCATGTTCCATCACGTGCAACAGTGTTCAGGTGGTATTCGCAATTTAAACGTGGACAATTTAATTTGAAAGACGAAAAGAGGAGTGGCCGTCCTGCAACTTCAGTGACTTTAGAAAACGTCACAGCTGTGAAGAAACTGTTGAAAGAAGACCCAATAACAACATACAAGCAAATAGAGGAGACTAAAAATTCCATCGCCGGCCATAAATGAAATTTTACATGAACACCTGCAGGTCAGGAAACTTTGTTCGCGTTGGGTTCCTCACTCATTGACGACTGAACAAAAATAAACGCGAGTGACATTGTGCAAAGAAATGCGTTAGAAGGACAAAAAACTGTCCTTCTACAGAATTTTTCTGCACCACGAAAATGCGTCGCCCCACAAAGCGAGTCTTAAGCGGGATTTTCTAAATGCCACAGAAGTGCAGGAGTTAACGCATCCACCGTATAGCCAGACTTGGCACCGTGCGACTTCTTCCTCTTCCCTAAAATAAAACTTGGACTCCGTGGAACACGATTTGATAGCCTTAAAGATGCTCGAAATGCCATTTGTAACTGCTCTAGAGGAGGTACCTAAAGAAGAGTTCCGAGATTGCTTCAGATCTTGGTTTAGACGCATGAAACTTTGCATAGAAGCTTATGGAGAGTATTTTCAAAAGTTATAGTGTAAATTATTTAAATATAATAAAAACAATTTTTGTATCTCATAACTTTCCTAGTAGCCCATAACACATTGAGACTTTATGGAAGTATTAGATATATAAATTAGGCAGGTAAAGATTACAAGTTAGAATTTAATGTTAGTTCTACACAAAGGGAAAATACTCGTAATTTAATTAATTCCTTTTTTATATAACTTATACTTTAGGTATACCTACCTATATAATTACTTAGTCGAACAACGGCAATCATTTAGATACCAAGTTAATTATCGATTTATTTAAACAATAAAACATGAGAAGTGGTTGCGATAAAATCTTGAGCTTTTATCATATTTGGTATTCAATACACTTTCAATGGCAAATCGCGCAGAAGTGAGTAGAGGATATCTACGTCAATACATTCGTCAACAAGCCTACGCATATTACGTAGGTTTATTTTCAGGCGTCAAGGGTTCGCGAGTGATTAGCGGTGAATATTTTTGGTCACAATTTATTAACGTTGAACAAAACTAGCTATACTAGGTCACGACACTTTCACAGATGGTGCATTAGGTGGGAAGAGATGGCGTTAGGGGTGGGGCGCAGGTCACACCTCATGATCTCGTGTTCGCGTTGTTCCTCCTGTCGCTGACGCATCATGACGCCCTCGATGATAGCGCGCTCCTCGGGCGTGAGGTGCGATAGGTCCGGCATGTCGGCCATGGCGGGCGGCGGCGAGCCGCGAGCGGTGCGCGAGCCCGCCGCTAGCTGCGGTGCTGTGCCCGCGTCGCGACACTTAGCGCGCCACTCCACCCGGAGGTTTATTTAATAATGCCGGGTGGGCCAATGGCGCGGCACCGCTCTCTGACGTCAGTGGCGCTATTGATCGCGTTTCTTCGCCAGCCGCGTGCCCAACCGCGCAAGCGCCCTACCTACGTCTTTTCCCACAGATTGCGTGCGCATTGTGCCCGTTCTATATGGAAACTTGCCACGTTTGAACATAAATATTGTACTTACTTAAACTTTACAATTATCCCCTGTAACAGTTAAAAAGAGAGTATTTGGCGTTTATCCAAACGCAGCTGCAATTTTAAACAAATACAATAACGCTACGCCTGATTCAGTTTTACACCTACTACGAGTACTGCTGCCACACAGTTCCCTTCCTCTAAAGATCTTTTTAATTCGCCTCGATAGGAGTCGCACCACTTCGTAAGAACGTGATTTATTAAAAATGTACTTACCAACCTTTTATTTTCTAACCTCCCCCTAACTGTTAATTTTAATTTTAACAAAAAAAGTAGTTACATTTTTATGAAAAACTAAATTATCTATTTTTATCTGAAACTTTTTTTGTAACTTACCATTTTTGCATAATTTCAGGATTTTTTTTTAAATTTTACATATGTTCTAGAAACCTATATCAAAAATTCTCCTAGGATTAGGATTTGTTAATAAATTTTCCTGGACTACTATAGATGATTTAAGTCGGGTGAACTAAGTAAGTAAGCGATAAAAAAAACCACTTTTATTTTACAAAAGATTATGAAAAATACCTAAAAATAGGTTTCAAATTTTACAATCCTAAGAATAAGCTAGATTTTAAAAAGAAATTTTTGTTTGTCTCCAATGATGCTCTGGTTAAGGTGAACCTACAACATACTCATTTTCAAATAAAGACAAATTAGATCAAAATCCTGCAAACTGGTTGAGTAGGTAAGTATTGCAATACAAAATAAATTACAAATGTAAACAAATTTTAAAAATATTTTATCTAATAAAAACTAATTAGGTAAGTATATATAAGTGTATATATTTGGTAAATGCTTGATATGGCACAATTCGAGACTTGCTGATTTTTTTCTTAATCGCAATCCAGAGGAGGCGGCTCACACTCGCCCGGCAAGTGATTTACGTGTTCGTTGTGAAATAGAGTTTGGGACCCATCGCCCCATGGATATTTTTTGGTTCGTATACGCATGTATTCGTAATCCCGACACGGTCCCTTAGGCGGTAGTTCGTGGCCAAGTGCCCTAAATGCTTGGCATATGATCAGTGGAAAGCAGATAAAGAATGTTATCAGTCTATATTTCTTCCATGTGTCTTTGCCGTGGTGGAAACGTGGTACGCACGGGTTGGGTGGAATAGGTCCCGGTCTACAGTCCGCCGGTGGCACTATACGTTGGCCCGAGCCCGGCGGGGTACATCCGCCACACTCTCCAGGAGGAGGTCGCGGTGGGCAGCATAAACTGTATCTTCTTACTTTTGCACTTTTCCTAGATAAAGTTTTAGCAAAGTTTACACTAAATAATTTTAAACAAATTGTCATGTTTCTTTGTTACTTGTAAGTTTTGAGTTTTTTAGTTGTAATTAATTTTTAATGCAGCATTGTGAATTTTCTTGTGTTTGACAATGACATAAGAATTTTAGTTAGAATAAATAGGTGGGTATAATGTTTACAATAGAACTTGGAAATTTGTTTACGGCCAGTTAGTAATAAGAATGCAATGTATAAAGCTAAAGCTAGGACTATACCTACTATAGCCTAGCCAATACCTACACTTGCTAGTAAAACATCTCATTGGGTAAATCGCCCAAATCCCATAATACCTTGCCAGTTTTCGCACCATTGCCATTGTCAAAAATAACACATTTCACACTACACACCGGAGTGAAGAAGCCGTATTATATCTTACCCCAGTTCAATACACATTCACACCCAGAATACCTGCGTCGCTTTAAATTATAGACTTCTTTATTAATCCCCATCGTAAATTCAGTTTTTTAACCGTAATGTGCCAAATGAACAGAGTTTGTTTTTAAGTAGATATTTCACACTCAGAATACAAAATAAACCAAAAGTCTCGTTCAATCATAATCTAAATAAACCAGAAATCTTTCCTTTAATTTTTTTCCATCGGTCCATTCAAAAAAAATCTGCGATGCCCTTTTTTAGATTACCAATCCATTTTAGATCTATTTTTAGATTGCCATTTCTTCTTCTGTGGCCCGTGCTGTCAACCATAGAAAAATAGCAAAACATATTATTCTATGCATCAACAACTGTTACTGTCATTTGTCACTGTCAAATTGTCAAACCAAACCAATAAAATAAAATATCAATAATTCTATTTCATTTGTATTGTATATACGATATGAAGTAAATAAATAAAGTAAAGAAAAATTATTATTATTGTACGTACGTATGTTAACTTGCTAAGCTAACTGAATGCTACTGTTATTACTTTTTTAACTTGAAAAGTATTATTGTTTTAAACCTCCAGTCTTATGTACGTTACGACGAACGATTGTTTTATTGTTGCGTTCCAATGTTGTGATAAGATAAAAACCGGCAATGTTTTGTGGACCTAAGTGAAAGTGATTTCCATTTTCGATGCAGACGTCCTACCTTGCCTGTTTATGTACGTATGTGTTACTGCGATTTTTTTTAATTTTTTTTTCGCGGTTAGTGACTACTTCCTTCGCTTCGTTATACATAATGGGTGTATTATATACGTCCTTGAGAGTTGTTGATCTGTAGATAGTATGTACATGTAGATATCTATAACTACGCGATAACTGCCTTTTCATGACTCACAGTCTGACACCGCACAGGCAGCAACATAGCTTGATGGTATAATGATGTCATAGATACAATTTTATTTAGAATTACAAGCAAGTCAAGTCATTCAATTCAACAAAACAGTACAGTACCGCCGTGATATCCTAACTCTTTAGTCGTGTTATTCATATTGCGGTTATTTGTACATTAAGAATTCAATTTGCTATCTATTTTTAATAGTAATTTTCCATTTTTTTCAGGTTTACTTTCTCTAACATTACAAGTATCTTGTTCGGCAGCACAAATGGATTCAAAAGCTTTTTTATCGGCAATTAACAAATTCTCAGCTAAATTTTGTAATGTAAGTACCCTACTCGTTTATATCCAAGCACCCATAGAGTTGTACCATTATTTTTATTTAGAAAGATTATTATCAAATAAGTACATACCTATTATGTTAATTGATAAAAGTAGGTATTAACTTTTCCTCAAAAAGCATAATAGAAAAACATTCAGTGATAATAAAGTACCTACCTATTAATTTATTTACATAACATAAAATTGATTTATTGTGAATATTGTGAACTGCCAAAGAGAAGTTAATGAATTATGATCATACTAGCTGTTTCACGCGACTTCGCCCGCGTAACTTTATAAAATATAGCCTATATTACTCCCTGATAATGTAGCTCTCTAAAGGTGATAGAATTTCAGCTATAGAAATCCATCCAGCTATAGAAATATAAATATAGAAATCTTTTAGCTATATTTCTATAGCTAAAAGATTTCTTTTTTTTAAAATTGATCTAGTAGTTTTCGAGTTTATTCATTACAAACAAAATTACAAACATACAAAAATAAAAATCTTTTCTCTTTATAATATTAGTATGGATAAGTTTCTTGTTAATTGAGTATTTTATCTTATTCTAAATTGATAAAATGAATTAGTCAAACACTTGCAATTAAACAATTTTTATTTAATTCATTTTAGGAACTTGAAAAGGATAAAAATGTTGTATCGTCACCACTCTCTGCGGAATTTGTTTTGGGCTTGTTGACATTGGGAACGAGTGACCCAGCCCATTCCGAACTACTCACTTCACTTTTCATTCCTGACGACAATGCTGTATGTAGTTTTTATATTTTATTACTTTTAAGAAAAATTATTTATGAAAAAAAAATAATTATAGCTAATATTTTTTTATAGTAACCATAACTTCATGTCTCATATTTAATTTTGTGGTATTAGAACAATTAGTTAATAGTGAATTACATATACATTTTTGTACTAAATAGATTCGATCGTCATTTTCATCGGTATCATCAAAATTGAAAGCAATGAAAGGTGTTATATTGAATGTTGCAAATAAAGTGTACATCAAGGAAGGAAATTACGAACTAAAACCAGAGCTAAAACAAGATGCCGTGACTGTATTTGATGCAGATTTTGAGAAAATTGATTTTAAAAATAGCGCTGTTGCTGCCGCTACCATTAACAAGTGGGTGAGTATCTGTAAAAAAAAATAAGCCAATGATTATAAGTATTAAAAAAAATGATGTTACCCTAACAACTTTTTGTAGGTGGAAAGCAAGACTAATGACAAAATTAAGGATCTTCTTTCATCGGATTGCCTCGATGAATCTACTAGGCTGGTCCTAGTTAATGCCCTTTATTTCAAGGTGAGCTATTTTTTCTAAGACATTGTATAATTTCTGTTTATATATTTATTTGGACTTCATCTGGGTAACTTTATAAAATATAACCTATATTACTCACTGATAATTTAGCTATCTACGGATGAAAGAATTTTTTAATAGTTCCAGTAGTTTTTGAGTTTATTCATTACAAACAAATATACAAATCTTCTCTCTTTTTAATATTAGTATAGACTGTTCAATATCTATTTATATCTAAAACGAAGTTATATATATTTACAATTTGTACATAATATTAAGCTTCGGTCCCCTAGCCAGGGTCCCAAGCATGCTAGCTGAAATCCCCAAGAAGACTGAGATTGATTTTATTATGAAGTGTTAACCAAATAGAAGATAAAACTATCATTTTGTAAATGATAATTTAATGGATTTAATATAGGGATCATGGAAGAAGAAATTTAATGCAAGCAGGACTCGACCAACACCATTCCATATAAACTCTTCGACAACTGTGGATGTGCCCATGATGTTTCAAGAAGATAACTTCAAGTACGGAGAGAGCCAGGAACTTAACGTAAAGGTAACGTAAGTTAAATTAATTTTTGAAAATGCATGCCTAAATTGCTAGCAGAAACCATCGGCTTGATAAATCAACAAGTCAGCAGATGATGTGTATAATCTCCCTTGCCCAGTTGCTCCCTTAAGATTCTTAGTCTATTTTCTTTTCTCTTTCATTGCAATTTATCACATAGGGACATTCAGCAATAGGTGTATAAAAGACATCACCCATTTTGGGCTAATTTTTTTTTTGGCGGCCAGCGATATTTTACACATTATTATTTAGTATAACGATCCAAACATTTTTCACTATGGCGCCACGGCTCTTTCTAAGCGTTTTCTCCGAGTAATTAACAATACAGTGTGGAAAAATAAGTGGCTCATTTTACATAAAGGAGACATTCCTTTATTTTTAAAAAGAAACAAAATGCATTCAAAGATTTTCTAAAACTCGCTTGCCTCGCCCGGGAATCGAACCAACTAAAATTAAAAAAGCAAACACTCGCTATTATATTTTATTATATTATAATCGATAGGATTATTATTCAGGATAAAATTTCTCTAACAAACTTACTCTCGTTTGTCGTACAAGATATCCATGAAGAATAATATGTAAAGGAATATAACGCATGGACATACAAGCGTTGGAACTTTATTTTTAGATAGCTGGTTCCCGCAACTTCGCCTGTGTGGAATATTTAGCCTATGTCCATTCTGAAATTCTATTCTAACTATTGGTGAATTTTTTTAAATCGAATGACTAGTTTAGAAGTTTACCTCCTACATACATACAAACAAACAAACATACGAACTTTACCCCTTAGAAATATTAGTATAAGATTAGATATTTTGTGAGAAAAAAACGCTATGAAACAGTGAACAACGAAACTCAAAGAATCAAACCTAACACTCAAAGAATGAACATAGATAAAAACCTTTATCTATGTTCTATGAAAAAGAAAAATTATTATTTTTTCCTTGAATAAAAACCATTTTAATCACAAAACAATTTATTCATGACAATTAGGTACATTCATACTTAAGGACTATTTGTAAGCGCATACTATCATTATCGGCGGATTTCTCGATAAATAAGTGACATTGTTGGAATTTGTTTGTGTAATTTGTACTGCCGTTGTATGAATTGTAACAGGATAAAAGAGTTGGTATTTTATCTTACTTTAAAGTCCATAATGGGAAGGTAACAAAACTTCGTACGCGCTCTAGTAAGTTTTTTAAAAATCCCACAGAAACCTAAAAATTTTCTAGGATCAAAAGTATCCTATAGTTTAATCTAGGTAATCGTCAATGCATAAGGGTCAAAATCATAGAGGTGAACATTTTGCTTTGGACGTTTTTAAAGTTTTTGTATAAAAAATAACATTGTAACACTAACATACGCATTTAAATAGACAGGTATTATACACAGGTATACGCACTTTGCGTATTTATTTTTAGAAATTTTGTTTTCATTGATTTTTAAACAAAAATATACCCAAATAATCATTTCGGGAATGAGTCCTTAACCAGTAATGTCTGAATTCTAAAAATGTAATAAATCACAATATTTTCCGACATGCTTATTACAGTTTTTTAAAAACAATTCTGCTTTACATCGATTACATATTATTCTAAATAATTTAAAAAATTGTTCCCAAAATGATTTCCGACTCTGCCATAGTTCTCATTGACCGCCAGAACTTTGAAAATATGAATTTTCCTGAGTGCCTCTTCTGGGGATAGTTTAATAACATTTGGCGTTATAAAAATCTTTTGTTAGATTTATTGAGAAGAAAAATTAATTATTCAGATTGACATTCAAATATGTTAAGCCGTTTCTGAAATTAGCGTGCACAAACGCACAGCATAAGTGCCTACAACGTGTACAATTTTTTTTAAATATATAATGTACAGACACGGCATGTGCACAAATTTATTATAATATGTCATACATAGATAAATTATTTTCAAACTACTGCTAGTCTATACCTAGAAAGTAAAGTAAATAGAATGAACTAAAACATTGTTGCAGTTATTAGAGATGGCATACGAAGGCGAACAGTCGAGTTTGTTAATCGTTCTGCCGAAAGAGATCGAAGGTCTCAACTCTGTGCTGCAAAAACTGGCCGATGGCTACGATCTCCAGCAAGATTTAGACAAAATGTTCTCCAATAAAGTGAATGTCGCAATCCCTAAATTCAAGATCGAAACTGAAATCGATCTCACTTCAATTCTGCCGAAGGTTTGTTTCACTATTTATTTATTTACTTACTAGCTGGTGTCCGTGACTGAATCTGCATTGCAACATGAAAATGTGTCCGCATTGGACCTGAGAAAATATAAGTATTATAACGCCCAAAAACTTAATCGGTGTGACGACGGTGACGCCGCCACGGCGACATGGCCGTTTGTAACGATCCCTCTGGAGCCTAACATTTTTCCAGAATAAAAAGTATGCTATGTGTTAATCTAGGTAATAAACTATCTGTGTATCTGGCATTCCTTACTCACTCACCGAAACACATAGAGCTCCTTCACACTAAGCCGCAAGCGACGCGGCAGCAGCGCGACTTTCGCGCGACAGTCGCGCTGTTCACAGGCGGCAGACTTGTGTACTAAAAAGAGCAGCGCGACAGTCGCGCGACACGTGATTGTCATAGCGGACGGTAGCGCGGCAGCCGCGTGCGATCAGTCTACCTCGAGCCAGTATTGCAAGCGCACGTTCGCACGATTTGCACAATTTTTCTCGTTGAATACTTTTCTCAAGAAGACTTAATAATTCGCCGAAAGACTTTTTTGGCATTCGAACGTATTATTCCAACTTTTCAACAATTTGTATACTGTTACATGATCACTATTCACATGCCGATTTCAAAACAAAGTATCAATCCAGTATTGTCTTTTTTTATTATGAACGCGACGTCGATGGCGCCGAAGGAGAACCAACAAAAGCAGGAGCAATAATTATGTTTCCTCGTTGGAATCCATTGAAATGAAGTGCGCCACCCTAATCTAAACAAGTCGCCCGGCTGTAGTTGTAATAAGAAGGCATCCGCTGCAGTCGCGCGGCTGCCGCGCTGCTGCCGCACTACTTACGACCTAATGTGAAGGCGCCCTTAATGTTTTTTTAGAGTTATTTCACGGTGGTCTTCTGTAAGGGGGTGGTTACTGTCGCCAGACGGGCTGCCCAAATAATTGTGAAACGCAGCCCTGTCACTACTAAAAGTGCGTTTTAGTAGTTCATTCGGTTTTCACAACAAAAAAAAAAGAGCGTTAAACGAGAAAGTTTTTTAAATATAAATTGTAGAAAATAAATGCAACCACGCGAATACGGGAGCGGGTCCATAGTTAAATATATGTAACTGTAACTTAAATATATGTATTAGACTTTTGACATCCAACTAATCGGTCACGAATGACTGTGGCACTTTCAGCTGGGAATCAAGTCTATTTTCAAAACACACAACACCGGAATAGATAAAGTCTTGTCAAACAACGAAGAGCTGTCGGTGACTAAAGCAGTGCAGAAGGCTTTCATTGAAGTCAACGAAGAGGGAGCGGAGGCTGCGGCCGCTACAGGTTCGTTTATTTAAATATATTTAATATTACTAGTACAGGATCCGAAGAGAGGTCGTCCTTCGCCCATCCGTTTACCAGACGAAAAGTATATTTTAATCTTAATAATTAAAAAATAAGTACTTAATTTAAAAAAAAATTAGTTGCTATGCTGCGCCCTTCTCCAGTACAGTACACAGTACGCTCAATGTTTCTCTGTCGCACATCTTTTTCATGCTCCGATTTTCAAATTTCAATAGTATAAGTTGCTTGCGAAAATCCCTTCATGAATTACTTTTGCAAGGCTTTGAAATTTGAAAATCGGAGCAAGCAAAGATGTGCGACAGAGAGGCATTGAGCGTACTGTTCAGTGCAATAGAAAAGGACGCAGCATAACAGCTAGTTTTTTTTTAGTGAAATATATCAATGAGATAGGCAACACACTCGCGATTTATTTTCGCATAGATAACAATTGATAAAATATACTTTTCGTCCAGTAAATAAATTCGAAACTTAAACCATAGTGGTGGCCAGTGATTGGAACTCGACCTTAATTCATTTAATTTTTAAGTACATACTACACTAATATCTTCTCAGTTTGACCACAGACTTTGACCATAAACAAAAGTGTATATACATATTGCATGTGTAGTGTCTAACGTAGCGTGTGTCAAACACTCCTCCATCCATTTATAATCGTTGCACTAATTCGACTTTGTTTGCATGATCCAGCACGAAGGACCAAAAATAATACTACAAACAGTAGTTCATTGAAGTGTTGGAATGTATTTAAATATATTATTTGTTATCTGTTTCTAAATTCTGTAATTTGTTATCTGAAGTCCAAAGTGAAATAGTTTAAAAATATTCGAGATTATTTATCAAGAAAGATAAAAATACACAGTGGCTTAAGTGTTCACAGCGAGTTTTATGTTATTGAAAGTTAAGATAGCGATTATAACGCTTGATTTAAATTGGTATTGATTGGAAAGAGCTTGTGAGAAACGCTTGATAAATAGTCTGTGTCAAGTGTTCTTTAAAAAAGACCTCTATCAAAGAGTGCTTCAAGAAAATCGATATGCTACGTAAAGTTTTCGTTAGCAAGAATTAGAGGTCTTTCCAACCATTCAAAAACGGTAGCTTTGCTGACAAGATAAGCATTTAGTTAGACCCTTTTACTATCTATAGGAAATAATAGTAATATTACCTAATCTATGATCAAAAAATAGTTTCACCCATAGAAAGATAATCAGAATCAGCGAATGACATAGGTTGTGTTTTATTTTAAAAAAATGAGTAAATAAATAAAGAGCCCTACGAAAATTATAATAGTTAATTAAAGTCAAATTAGTATCAAAAATTAGCTTATTAGAGTCAATATTTGGCTTGCGCTGCAAATACTTTTGATGTAGGTACTACATGATTATAAAATAATGTACTACAGGTTTATATTACTCATCATAACTCACAAAAAATTAACTGTAGAGGCTGTACGTCTATCGTATAATTTTGATAATAATAATAATTTTGTTTTTATTATTAATAAAGCCTATGCATATTTTCGTTTCATTTTCCTCATTCGTTTATTTAAACTGAAGTAAATTTATGTTTTAAATATTTTTAAACGTTACAAATAAACCGATCCAACATTTCTAATGAGTGATATGTTTATGTAAACAATTCGTTATCCAAGCGGCCAATGTGGGCGTAATTCCATTTGTATGAATAATGTCCAACCTTGCAACCGGTTGTTGACTTTATCGTTCGATGTGTTGCAGATAGTAATTTATAAATTGAAAGAATTCAATACAAGTATTTTTGCAAGATTTGAATATTAAACAAAAATTCTGCAATTGTATCTATCATGTGAACAAAGTCGGATTTGTAATATAAGAAAGGGATCGCTTGTCATGCAGTTTTTATTAAATATTAATATTTTATTAATAGTATTGTAAAAATGTTAGTAATTTATAAAAAAAAAAATGATATTTATAAGTACTTTAAACACATTAAAGTGCGCTTCAAATTTTTTTGACTGCTTAAATTAGGCTACACTTCATACAAGTTAAAATAGCCCATTTTAGATACCTAATAATTTATTAGTGAGTATCTAAAATATGTAAAAGGGAGCCGAGCCAACCGCCTATCGCCTCGGTTTCAAATCGGTTATAGAGTTTGAAGCTTTGGGTGTAATTACATTTGTTCAGCTCAATTCAGCTTTTGTCCATAGAGATGCGTACGCACTTCCGTTCAGCTCTCCGAATCTATTCAGCTTTCTCGCCAAACAGGCGAAAATAACGAGAAATGTGTTTTATCATTCGCATCCCTCGTAGACAAGGGGGCGTTCATTAATTTGCTTCATTATTTTTAGTAGATTTGAACAACAAAATACTTTATAAAAGAATGTTCATTCCAATTGAGTCCACGGAGAACCGTGAGATTGGTTGAGATTTGGCTCCACCCCCCTAAACACCTGACGTAATTAATGGACGCGTCCCAAGTTACGAGTTAGATTGATACTCACTCATTCAGTTCTGTACGCGGCTGTATGAAGCGAAACTCGAATGGAGTTTAATAAGTGTTGTTACTCCCTTACTCGGCTAGACGTACAAAGAGGCCGTTAATAGGCAGAGGATGCTCAGTTTGAATGCTTGCTTTTCGGTGACGGGTGGTGTTTGTTAGGCCCTTCTCAGTACGACTAGTATTCTAAGCATGTCTCGAGGTTGAGTTTTTGCCGAGTATCTCAAAAAGGTACATTTGTATGATGAATCGCACACTTCGCTAACGGTATCCTACGCGTTCGCGTCTAGTCTTGCGATATCCGTCGTGTCGGTCGCCCATACGTTTCCTATCCAACAAGATGGATGGCGACGGAGCAAGAATCAAATACTAAATTTAAGCAGGAAATCGAAAATTTCGCATGTTCTTACAATTCTTTTATCATTTCCTACCTTTTATTATATTGTTGTAATTCTTGCGGGGCGATAGAAGCTCTGAAATTATCGTTTTCTATTTCATAGAAATAGAAGATGCTTCTTCATCAATAGATTCACTCGACATAATTAAAAAGATGAAAGGCGTCATTAATTCCGTTCTGTTGTGTTCTGAAATTAGACATTTGTCGCGAACGAGTAGGTACGCAACTGGTATTCGACTGGAGTATCGTATCTAATGAGTATCGTAATGTGCGAAGGGCCTTAGTGTGTGAAAGTACTCGGTGTGTATGTGGTGTTGTGTGGGCCGCGCAGCTGGCGTGGTGCGACGGACGCGGTCGCTGCCGGAGGAGTTCGTGTGTGACCGGCCTGCTCTGTGGCTCGTGCTGGTGCACGGCGCGCCGGCGGTGGTGGCGGCCTACCGCTCCCCGCACCCGCCCGCGCCCGCCCCTGCACCGCCCCGGGAAGACCTCTAAACTGTCACTGTCATACGTCACCATTCATACTGAGTGTCATCGGCGGCTTAACAATATCCGTCGCTCGCGTTACCATTTCAAGTCAAGTATGTACGCAAAGTGTGTGGGGTGACTGAGTTGTTTGGTGTCGATTTGTGATGACTACATGAAAATGTGTTTCAAAGGGAGTAACTACATTTATTCGGCTCAAGTCAGCTTTTGTACATAGAAAATGCCAGTTTTGTACCTGAACGGACGCGTACGCATTTAACATAAAAAATAAAATAAATGTCATTACTCCCTTATATGTGAAGGGGCCAATTACATTAATTATGTAAGGGTCCCGAGATGGAGGGGGAGTTCTCAAAATCTCTACATGCCATAATCTTGGGGTAAAATCCATTCTTACGTAATATTTTATAAGTGGAAATGTGCGATTCCTAACATACGTTCGTTATATTAATCTTACTTTATTTGAAAAAAAAAAATGCCAAAATCGTCCTTACGTAATTAATGAATGGCTCCATACTAGCATTGCTATTTAAACGCAATAAACTTATAGGTCGAATGTCGCTTTTTGAGTATCATTTTATGAAATTGTATGAAAGGTTTAGTTAGTTAGCGTTTTAACAAACAATTTAATATAAAAACTATGGTCAAGTTCAAAAGTATCTGTATTTTTTGCTGCCCACTTAACCTTTTTTGAAAGTGACATTGATTTTAAAGTTTTTGTAGAAGCAGAACCGTTGTATATAACTTCAATTTTGATATTACGATATTGTTACAAACATAGTTATTATTTATATCTCCTTTATTACGTGCAACCTACCGCATATTTCTACCAGACGCGCTTACTTTTATTACGACAGCACTCTTCTGCACAAACTTTAGCTCTTGGAGTTTTCAAATCTGTTTTTAAGTGTAAGTGTTGCTTTTTTGTAAGTGGTGTGGCTTGGTTTCGAGCGCAGACTTTTAAAACATTCAATCTTACACACTCAACGCATCATCGGTTCAGTATATAAGGTTGAATTGAATATACTTGTCCATTCTGGCGTCACACATTGATATGAATCGACCCTAAAGCGATAGCTGTTTCGCTCTTGCTTGTCAATGTACTTCCACTTGTTTGTCAAGTATTAGTTGGTACAGTGGAGTGTTGTGCGCAGGCATGGTGATGAGCCTGCGGTGCGCGAGGCCTCCCCCTCTTGCGCTCGTGGCCGACCGACCCTTCCTCTACATGATCGCGAGCCCTGACAAGACCCCGCTATTCATCGGAGTCTATCGCGCCGCTTAATGCGCACGGTTACAACACATTCCTGTCTACAGGACAATTAAACCTTATTAAACGTCACTCGACTAAAAACTTGTTGTTATTGGTGTTCACTCCTTCACAATCGTCACTTGTGCTTACGTGATTTGCTGGCTTATTTTGGGGAGAAAAGCTCTATGTAGCAA
Source organism: Synanthedon myopaeformis (assembly GCA_944738685.1). NCBI lineage: Eukaryota > Metazoa > Arthropoda > Insecta > Lepidoptera > Sesiidae > Synanthedon > Synanthedon myopaeformis. The sequence goes on along the minus strand of OX122918.1, from coordinate 7,119,581 downwards.
ACCTAGTGTGATCTCGCTTACGATGTAAGTTTAAAATAGAATCATATTAAGTATCGATGGAATTTATAATTAGTTAACTATTTTTGACGTGTATACGTCTTTAAATTTGCTACCATAGTGAGAGGCAATTCATAAAAGTGATGATAACAAAATGGGGAGGATAAATTTGCTAAAGTTATTCATCTACATGCAAAATTTAATTACACCACTCGATAACTTTCTTTAGAAAAGATCAAAGATTTTTTTGTATACATGATATATTCGAATTAGTTGGGTTATGGGTGATATGGAGTTTGATGGGAAAGTGGGCGTGAGACATGATGGGTGTTTTATTGCAGCGATGGGTATCGCGCTGTGCTCAGCGATGGTCGACTTCAGCCCCGTGCAGACGTTCACAGCCGACCGGCCATTCCTCGCCGCCATTCTCGTCGACAAAACTCCTTACTTTGTGGCAACCCTACGCAACGCCGACTAACGCGACGTATTCATTTGTCACTACCACCAAATATTTAGTTTTATTTATAAGGAACATTGTGTAATTTATTTATACCAATAAATAAAATTTAAGTGTCTGTAAATGTCAAAATAACTGCTTTTTACTAAATGTATATGAAAGTACATACGGTACTGATAACAACCAATTTTTAAAATTTCTACCATCAACTGGACCGTCAGCCTGTCTGTCGACCTTAACATTAAAAAAGTCTGGCCTAACTATGTTCCATTAGGTCTTCCAAAACTCACTGAATCTAAATAACCGTAACGTTACGAATCAATTATGTTGTTATTATTATAATGGTAATAGTGTTTGATAGAGTATTTACAATGATGGCAACAGTAAGAGGCCAGTGTCAAATGGTTCCACACGTATTTGTAACATGATGAAGGTAAATCATTTATTATTATTTACCCGCTTGTATACGTTGTTTACGCTAAAAATTTATCGGGAACGTCTTTGCTTATGCAATTACATAATGCAATAAAATTTATGGAATTTTTTTTGGTTTTTGGTATATATAATCACACTATGCTATAGAGGTGTTTTCACACATATCCTATAATTTTTTAATAAGATCATTTTTTTAACAGAGTCCAGTGGGACTTTGAAAATGTCGACTTTTATGCTATGATTTATTTGATTATTTCAGTAAGTGAAATTTATTTACTAACTGAAATAGTGAATTTAGTGAAATTTATCCTAATTTGATTTAATAATATCCGCAGGAAACAAAACCGCTCAAAAAATAATGCGATGAAATGCCATTTATCTTTCAATTTTAAAGTGTTGTTCTGACTAAAAACTGAATAGCTTAGCTTTAGTTCCTAAAGTCTGCGGGATGTCACAAAAATGCTCAGGCTTTTTTCAGGTAAAGGTACAGTCGGGATAAGAAAAAGTTCGTCACCTTAAAGTCTACATTTGCTTGCACCAGGGCAGTTTATCAAAATTTCTTTTCAAACGTCTATGTCAGTTGTCTATTTAGTGCTTGCTTAGGTTTCAAAAGGTATAAGAGTCTACGACTTGATAAAGAAATGAATTTGAAAACTGACAATGGTTTTCACACCCCGACTGTACTTATCTTATTATTACTTATCTGACTTCAGCACGTATCTTATTTTTTCCAGTAAACGTTTTTACCCAATAGTTTTACACAAGAATTAATAACGTCGAAACAAGAAAATTAAAACAGTTAAAATTCGGTATAAAAAGTAACATATCCATCATATTATATCTAACGACATTAATTAAATTTTAAATAAAAAAAAAACTGTGACAAAAAAGGTTATAGTACTAAGCAGTTCAAAAAAGTTTTGATTAACCCTCGTGGTAGGTATAATAGTGCGATTAGCAATTATGAACACCTTTCAATTTTATTTATACCTGCCAATAAAATCTAAGTCGGTTTGCAACGATTCGTTTAATATTTACATTTCTCTTTTGTTTAGGACTTACAAGCCAGGACGGTTATTACCTGCTCCTCGCCTAGACATGAAGCAGTAAGAATTTACATTTGAAATAGGTTGTATGGAATATATGTACCTACCTAGAGAAAAGTATTTAAAATCAATTTAATAAACTGTTTCCGGAACTAATGTAGTAACTGCATAATTCGATTTTTCGATCAGGCATGACTTCACGCATTGTTACTTCGATTCTGATTGCAATATTATTGCATGTATTGGAAACATGTGCGAACCATAACGAAGTATTTTTGCCTGCATTTGTGACACAAGTAAAAGATGAGTCGCATCAACGCGACGAGCAATCAAGACCAATCGTGAACAGTGATTGCAGATATGATCGAAAAAGATTTCGTCGTCAACTAGGTTTTTTTATTCCCGGTGAGCTGGTGAATCCGGGGACGTTTATATCAAATTTGAGACATTTGTTGCCACATAACCCGGTGCCTAAAGTAAAGCTAATTTTCAACGGAAAACCGCATCACCCGCGACAGTTGTTTCATCGGGGACCGCAAACTTATGGATATTTACCTCCATTAACCACAAGCGTCTTAAAGATTCCAGCTTACTTTAATAATTTAATTAATAAAGATAGAATAGGAACTGCCGCCATTGTAAACGCGTCAGACCTTAACAAAGTTGGCATCGCAAAAAGTGATGTAAAATCGCAAGGAGTTTCAAATAAGTCAAGCTCAACTACTGAATCCCTCATTGATGGGTTCACCAAATCACTTGAGCGGTTTCAACGTAAGTTGTATAAGGTAAGATTTTCTTGATTTTGCAAGTCGATAATTTTTAAATTCTAAACTATACCTACAGATGCGACATATGTGATTACTATGGATTTGCATAGACCTCATTAAGACGCTTAAGTAAATTTGGCAATAAGCTCTTGATCATGATAGGGATTAAAAATTAATATGACATGTAAGTGCCAAACGCCTACTACGATTTTCAGAAGGTGTCATTTCGCACGCAAGGAAATAATAGATGTGCGAGATGACTACGAAAATTATATTTAAATTTAAAGTTGGCTTTCCGCAAATTTCGTACGAAATAAAATCGTGCGATGACAACTAAACCAATTTTTTTTGATTGACGCTTCGACTGCGCTAATATGCAATGTTTTAAATTTTGTTTTGATTTCTAAAAAAGAACTTATCAAGTAAAACGAAAGTTACCTAAAACTCTCTATTGGCAATCCTCCATTAGTGTGCTTTTCTTTGAAATAGAAAAACAATTTCAGGCTACAATTTCTACGCTGTCACCTATGAGTCCACCAGAACGCCGTGAAAATGGAATAAGTTTTGTTCAGTCTGGACTATTCGCCTATCTTGTTCTCCTGGCACTTTCTACAGAAACTGGTCTACAGGAAACGGCGGAAATTGATAAGTGTCTCGAGATTAACGCCAATAACACGGTAAATATAAAAGAGAACCATTAGCACTGCCACATACCTACCTATAGGTAGGTAGGAAGAAATCTCAAGAAGTACCAAAGTATATTCGCCCATTAACGACCGTTGCACTCACCTTACTAAGTATGATAATATGATAGAAGATATGACTAAGTAGATATGTGTATGGCATTGATGACGTGAAACGCTAGTGGACTGCTAGTGCCGCCAAATGTTTTAAGTTTTTGACGATTCCTTGAGAACCTAACATTTTTCCAGTATAAAAATCATCCTACATATTAATTCAGGTAATGAACAAATGTGTGTCAAATTACATCTAAATCCGTTCAGTACTTAGTTTTTATGTGAAAGAGTAACAAACATTCGCATTTATAATATATGTAAGATATAGGCATAAATTTACTTATAGGTAAACTTAAGTAAAGAAATACCTATTTCTAATTTTATTACAGCGTCAAATTTAAATTATTAAATTAAAGAATAATGCCTACTTTGTGTGATTGACGTTTTTTAATTAACATACAATCTTAATTAACTTGATGATTACAAAGTTGAGAGAAAATTTTGTATGAAAAAGTATGTATGTCACCGACATACACTATAAGTTTGTGGTTAACGTTATTGACAAAATGATTTGTTTTTTGTCGTGTTTTAGAAATAAGCGGATGATAGCGGATGAAGTAACTTACTTAGAAAGTTTTCCGGGAGTTTTGTAAATTGGTGATTTTATAAATTTGCCACCTCGAATTTTTCTTCTCGCGCCGTCCTATTGGAAAAATGGCGTCAAAAACAGTTTTATTTTTATTTTATTTCTCTCCTCTCCTCTCCATTCTCCTTTTTGTATCTCGTTTTCCTTTCAGACTCATTTTATGATAAAATGCTACAGGTGCTGCAAGTGCGCTGCCGACTTTAGTAGGATCAAGGGTTTGATCCCATGTCAGTTAGCAAGGGATAGGGTAAAGGACTCTGACATCACTCACTGAAACACAACAGCATACGTAGGTGCTGTAATTTAACAGTGCTTTCGTAAGGGGTTGGTTACTGCCGCCAGACGGATAGCCCAAAAGACTGGGAAACGCAAGTGAGCCCTGCCCTGCCACTACTCATGTTATAAGTACAGTTTTTTTTATAAAATATATAGTTTCAGCTTACTAGCGCCGCAGAGTCTAGTTCAACATGCATTCCCCAAATAAGTAGATTAATGTAATTAGTATTTTGACAGGTAAAAATTCAAATTATAAATATGATGAAGGCATTGCTGCAAATACCGAAAAGCGATCATTTAAAGTTTCAATGGTCACATCGATTGTCGCTGGCTGCAGGGTTGAATCTTAGTAAAGTTTTCACGCACGGGGGCGCTGCCGAGGCACTGCCAATGAAACTGCACCAATTTAACGGAACGGAGTCACCTGATCAACTCGTCAATATCCTCAATCATATGGTAAAATATGGTTTTACCTATTAGGTTACTAGAATATTTTATTTGGAACTTATAACAACCTTTAGTTTCAAAAAAATATGTTATATCTACCTACTTCTTTTTAAAATAAACTTTCATGTAAAAATTTTCAGGAAAACTTAATATTTTGTCAATATCTCAAAAGTATACTTTTTGATCTTAGCTAATTTTGGTTTAACAACGACGATATTACTTTTCTCTTGAACCAGAAAGTCAAGAACATTTTATTGATTATTGCAGACTAAGTAATAGCGAAGTTATTACGCATCGCTTTGCCCGGGCATCGTGCCAATTGTGTCACCCTTACCATATTTTGTACGTACCACCTACTTGAAATAGGTACTGCGAGAAATCTGTAAGATAATCCTACCTATATAGTTGGATACCCAGCGCCCTAATCTTCACATTTATATCCAGCTTGGAATTTTTTTGTTGTTCCAATAATTGCTGTCATCAGTCCGAAATCACAATTGCATTACAAAAAAATATTTCAGAAGGGTATTATTTTATATTTTAATTTCCTCTACATAGAAAATTTATTACGTAAAATGCATTTTTAAAAATTAAAGTTGAGAATTTTATACCTACCATCATTTCTAAAACTTCGGTGAAAATGCTGAAAAAAAAATGTGAAAAGGATACCGTTGCCTGTCTAGTTACCGTCGTCCATAAATAAATTTTACTTAAGTATAAAACAAAAGAAAAATTGAATATTAAAATATGACCAGATTTCTTTAGAAATTTGAGAATTAACATCTTCTCTAAAAAAAAAGTAAGTTATCAATTGGAAAGGTCCTAATCACGCGAGGTCGCGCAAAGTGTCCTCTATGTAGATGTAGGCTCAACGAAACTTTTTTTTTTTTTTCATAAAGGTAGAAAGAGATTCTGAGGGGAAAATACGCGACGCATTCATAGAAGAAGAACTATCGTCCGGTGTCCGCGCTGTGTTGCTGACCACTGTGTACCTGCGGAGCCGATGGCGGGCCCCCGTAACACTCCTAAACGGCACATGGCCTTTTCACGACCACGATGGACCGCCCACACGTTTTACAAGGATGTTCCGCGTTAATGACATCATGAGATATGCTGCACTGAAAGATTGGGATGCCGAAGTTAGTAAAACAACACTTTATCTACTTATACTCGTATACCTATAATATCTTTATCCATACTAATATTATAAAGAGAAAAGATTTGTAACTATGTTCGTAACGAATAAACTCATAAACTACGATTTTGAAAATTCTATCGCCTATAGAAAAGAAAGCTAATAATCCCTCTTTTCATGAGTGAAAACCGAATTAGAATCCGTTGGATGGTTTAGAATAGAAGTAGTTTTAGCGGAGAAACAGACGACGCGGACTTGGTTTCTACAGTACGATTAAGGATAAGGGAAATGGGAAATATAATTCATATTATTAATTTGGATTAAAAAAAAATTAAACTTCAATACAGTACTTGACTCATATAATTAAATATTTCAATTGTACTATCTATAAATTTTCTGTGTAAAATTAAATACAATTAATGAATTTAAGTTATAACTAAGTATTAATTAAACATATCTATAACTGTATTCTAGGTAGGCATGTCTAATTATCTAAGTATTTTCAATATCTACCTACTTAATTTAAAAAAAAAGTAACTAGGAACAGTAGATATAAAATACCACTATAACGGCGGACAGTTCGTCTTAAAACAGAAATTGAAATTAGGATAAATACAAAATACAAGAAATGCGAAAGATATTGAGTTGATAGAAAATGCGGGCTGCTAATGAAGAGATGATTAACCCCGTCTTGTAGTAAATAAAATTTTATCTATTCATCTACTTAACGTCTACCAATCTAATTCACGCTTTATATGGAATGTACACGAATATTAGTATTAAATAAACAAGAACGGAAACAATGAATATGAAGCTGTTGAGTAAATTTGCAAATAAGATCCAATCGTTAGCGGCATTAGTTTTTTGCTCGGTAACATCTACGCTGGAGCCGTCCTCGGTGAGAACTTTTCCTTCGGCCATTGCACTAGCGTCAAATTCAGTGAACACCACATATCTACCGGGACCATTGCTACTTAAACGCGTCAATGATATTATCCAACCGGGCGGTGACGTTACACGCCGCTTCAGAGACATTAGGAATAATGTCACCAAGATAGACGTTAGTGTGATTACCATAGAATCTCGAATGAACAACAATATTATCGGAGTTTCGGCGCTGTGTTTTGGTATATCGTATCCGATCTCCGTAAGAAATATGAAATGACTGAAAAGACTGAAGCATGCCAAAATTAATCTCGTATTGTCTCTTATGTCTAATAACAAGGAGGTCAGCGTAAGCAATACTATCACTACGGAAGGCACTACAACGATTGCCGCCGGGCCTGCAGCCTCTCTCTGCATTATGAATATGTACTTTAGTATTGGATATGTGCTGTTTGGGTAGAAGTGGTATTTTCCTGGCAATCGTTTGCTAACAACGTTCAAAAGTCTCCAACCGGGTCCGTCTTGATAATCGTCGAGGACGACCGGCCTCTCCTCGAACAAAGTGAAATTCACTTGCTCACCGGTATTCATCCACGAACCGAAGAACAGTGTGCAATTTTGCTTGTCGTACGGCCATCTTCTCAGCGACGAGCGACAAATACCAGAGTGCGCTACGTGGGGAACGCAAGAGACAACGCCAATGTTCGTCACGGAACAGGTTGTGTATATGCTATCCGATTGGTACTGAGTGGCGTCTGCGTTGTACAGGGATAACTTGGGGGTCCATATTTCGTAGCTCTCAATTTCAGTCTCTTCTATATTACCATAATCGGACGGCGTCCATTTTATGAATTCATCTTTCCACGTAAGCGCAACCCAACTGTGGATTGTAAAAGTCTCTTCTAAAACATCAAAGCTGACATATTTTAGAGCGAAACGCACACTGACGTTGACCGTATCTCTGTGGTCTTTAACCGGACGAAACATCGAATTGTATCCGCATAGAATATCTGTGCGGAGTTTGCCTTCGTCGTGAACTGGATTTTGACGGTCCGCTGGACACTCGTCAGCACCAGCGTAAAAATACAGCGCCGATAGCGCTAACAATACAAACGTAGTAGTCCAAGTCATGGCTGTCTACACAATGAACGGCCTGCGCTGCTTTAAAACCGGACTCACTATCACATGTGAAACGTAATACAAGAACGCCCCCCAAAGATAAATAAGTATAGGTGATAAATGGTTTTGACTAGTTTCATTAAATTGGGTTGTTGTACAGAGATTTTATTTCAAAGTAGGTATTACTGTCAGCAAATAAGCATACAAGTTTAATTACCTACAATTTTTGCAACCGTCCTCTTTTGAAAATGAGGTCCAGAAAAAAGCCTTAATTGCCAATTGCTTTAAGTCTTAATTGCCAAAAAACCAAAAAAGTAGGTGGCTACTGGCTACCATCGCCTATAATAACATAAGATTAAGGATATGGTATTAGGAAGTGATAAGGAAATGGGCTCTGGCATGCCTTACTCACTCACCGAAGCCACACATGCTGTTTTCTCGCGGTCTTATATAAGGGGGTGGTTACTGCCGTCAGACGGGCTACCCAAATGGCTGCTAAACGGCAGTGTGCCCAACCACTACTATCAAGTGTTCCCTTACAAATGGGTAGGTAATGTAAACGTTTCTGTTGTAGGTTGTTGAAATACCATACGCGACAAGTGGCCTCACACTTGTCGTGTTGGTGCCTCGGAGTTATTCACTACGGAAACTGGCGAATTACGTGACGAACACGTCTCTGGACGATGTTGTTGCAAAAATGCAAACCACACGGGTAGCTGTAACGTTGCCACTTTACACGTTGCGAATGACATTATTGATACCTAACAAGTTGCAAGCGGTAAGTACCTATTGATTAGGGAACTTTGCCACCACATAAACACAATTAACTTAATTTTTGTGCAGTCCTGCTTTTGAACTGGTCGGATAGTTCAAGATTTAATCAAAGACAGTGGCGTAGCCATCGCCATATCAATTAAAAATGGCGTTGCTACCTCCGGGCTATAGGGGCCCGCCGTGCCTACAATATTATCCACAATCTCACTTAAATTTTTATTCACTTTATTACACTTTCTTGTTTAACTTTATCTATTATATGTATATTTTTAAAATGAACATGACACTAGTTGAAACAAAACAACCTACTTTCTATAAATACTTGGTGAGCGCCGAAAAAATATATTTAAAATTGATGTTCATATAGGTACGTACCTACTTACTTGAGTATTTATACTATACTATTATTTCAGATAGGTATATCTAGTTTAGTGAATTGGAGTGACTCAGAATCGGGTCATTCGTTGAGACTGTCTCATGCTATTCAGCGAATTATGTTTTGGTCGGAAGCCGGACGAAACGCGTTCAAGGATGATGGTGAGTACCTAATTGACTATGCTCACAGAGGATAAGGATCAGTAGTATTTAGTGCAACTATGCGTATGTAGCGTAGCAACTTTTATTTCAATTTTATTGTTAACGTTGGGAAATCCTCCTTGATCTCCGACTAAGTGGGTGTTGCTAAAACTCAATAACTCTAGCGCGGCCGTAAATCAGCAGTCGCGGGAACGTTATGTTACATATGTTACGACACGACATCCGCTAGCCATCACAGCTGTCTAACACGGATAATAGTCCAACTTAGCATTAAAAAAATAATAATAAGAATCAGTAAACAATAAGACATAATTTAATGAATATATTGTAAATAAAAATATTATTTTTTCAGGTATCGAATGGGATCCTGCACCAAATTTGAGTTTGTTCATAAACCGCCCACATATATTTTTTGTTCGTTGGAAAAACATAACTCTACTTAATGGGAATTTTGTATTATAATAAATATACATTTGTACTACGTATATTATGTAAATTGTTCATTACAATTATGTAGTTGTTATAATTAGGTAATAAATATATTGACATAATAGTTTCTTCATTAACATTTTTCTGATAATATTTATAATGAGCTAGTTGAGAAATATATAAGGCTTACTATTTACAATTAATTTACTGTCAAATACGCTATCCTTAATCAAAAGACATTTTTTATTTGTTTAATATGCTTTACCTTGTTTTTTCTTAGCTCAGGGGATGATAGGACTGGCATACCTTTGTAAGGTGAAAAAGTCCTAAAATTTAAAAAGATAGTTAAAAAAGAACTTTACCTAATTATTAACAAAAAATAGATTTAAAAGTGAAACTTAAAACTGAAGAGGAAATTGACGAGGCAACGTTTTACATAACAAACCTTATACAAGTGCATGGCGTGCCACGCCAACATTGAGAACAGATATTGCGGACATAAATAACATCCCTTTAGAAATTCGAAGTAAATTTGCAGAGAAAAGAAGATTGGGACGAAGATTACACCTTAGTGGAACTAAAGAAGACCTTACAAAATTCAATATAGTGTCTAGAGAGCTAAACAGAATACTTAACCAAAGAAAATAAAAATAAATATTTCCAACAAAAACCGTCCACACTATCTGCCCAAAAAAAAAAGATAACAAATGGTAAAATATATACTTACTTAAGAATGTTAGAAAATAAATGTATCCCTACTCGTTATGAATCGAAGGAAAACAAAAGAAATGGATAAGTGTGGTGTGGGTATAGGAGAAAATAAATAAAGAAAAGAACACATAAATGATAAATATAGGTATATTTGCATTTCAACTTTCACAAATTGATTCGTTAGAATAACAATATTTCTGAATAATTATCATACGAGGAATGGCTGAAAAGTTCTGAACCTAAGGTATTTCCAGCCTTACTTATTACTCTTGCTACCTCTCACTGTGTTGTTAAGCGACATCTAATTACTAGAAGTAATTGAAATCATTATAACCCGAGTTATTAACCTGTAAACATCACCTTGTCCGAGTCATCGCTGTATTCAAATAAATTGGAACATGGAGTCTTGATAATTTTGAAGAGGTTTAGAAACCGCCCAAACAGTGCACGCTATTAGGATAAAAACCAAAAATAAGCTATTGAGTGGTAGATACATGTAAAAGGTGGAATGTGAAGAAAATATAGATATATTTTTCCTTTTTTTGGCATGTAAGTATCCCAAATATACTAACGTTGGCGGGGTTGTTGCGGATATTCGCATCCACAAATGCGGAACTTCCGCATCGGTTTTATACATCCGTAACTGTATCCGTAATAATCAATGCGAATTTTTTGCGGATACGGATATGGAGCAATCCTAAAACTGGCAAATTTCCCCAGGACCAATAATGAAATTGTTTCAGTATTTTAATTTAATTTGTTTCTATCTATTCAATTCTTTATTTCCGCATTAAAATTGTTTTCTGCATCCACAATAACCCTGTTACCGACCAATCAAAAATCTAGTGTTTTATTAGTTGCAATATGACCAACGACAGAGGTCCTAGTAACAAAAAATCAAAAGTTTTTAGTTTTCCCAGTAATTGTATCTAACTGAAATGTAACGCGACGATACCTTAGGTATCGGAAATGCTCGCGTCGCTCGACAATCAGCGTCAGGTTGTAAATTTCATTGGCCTTTTACATTTTACAAATTATGTGAGAAGTGAAATTTTCATTCTATTATTAGGTATATCCTAGGCTCAGAACTTTTCAGCCCCAATCGAAATGTATGTGATTTGCATTTTTATGTACAAAACAGCAAATATTACTACTGAACCCATACTAAAAAAAAACCGAAAACATAAAAGGCATAATAATATAGCATTGCGCGCTATTAGGTACCATCAATGTATAAGTTGATCTAACATTTTAGATATAATACTGAAAACATTTTTAAAAATAATTATGTTTGAATTTATAACTATAACCAAACAAGATAATATGTAATACTTTCGATGTGATGTATGCATTTACTACTGTGATGTGACGTCACAAACTCCACAAATGTGACAAAGAAAGCTTATCCCTACTGATTACGTTCCCATTATTAGGGTTTCAGATATATTTTTATTATATTAGAACAAAATGCTTATATATATTGTAGGTATATAATATATATGATTTAAAAATTTAGTCATTTTATTTCTACATTAATGTCAAAAATAAACCAATAAAATAAAGTTTAAAAAGCACTAGCACAAACGCTCAATACACCATTTTGTGGAATACCTATATATTTTCCAATTACCTCTGAACACATAAAAAATTGACTAATATTAAATTATAAAAAATAAAAGTAAAAATTTTCGGTGACAAGACAACTAAGTCACAATAATTTAAAAAATATATATATGATAAAACTTAAAATCTCACAGTGTGATTGTTGGTGGTTATAAGTCAGTTCCTCATTGCCCTTACAATTATTACATTAGTCGTGATAACCTCACGTGTATTTTGGAATACTGCTTCCTGCAAGTAAAAAAGAGATATTATGGTTTTTGGAGTGTCGCTACGATCAACTAAAATCAAATACTACAAATTCAATGCGTAAATTTTATTTGATTCAAAGTCATGAAGTGTAAACGTTACATTAATCGACATTACTTATTTTTGACACTGGTGTTAAAATACTCGTTGACTAGTATACCGTAATAACATCAATTTATAATATTACCACCAGACCAACAATATTCACAAATTGTATAATATATTTTTACTAGGTATTCAAATGTATATTATAATAACATTACAGCATAGCTCTCGCTCACTTAGGGCTAAAACAGTGCCAATATCGGTCGCGTGTAAAACCGACAACCTAAATTCATAAAATTGATGAAGGAAGGCAGTGCGTTACCGAACATTGTATGGTACCGTCTCATTCGTGGCAAATGGCAACTGTATCATAAAATTGACGTAATAAGAAAAAAAGTCCAAAAAAAAACGCGTATCACCATACGCTGCCGACCGTCAGCTTCGTACTGTTGACGTATAGTACGCGACATACGCGATCGATGTACGCGTGGCACTGTTTTTAGGCCTTAAGGTATACTTCTCGATTCCTGTACAAACAACTCACAAATAATGAACATATATTAAAAAAAATACACCTTTTTATACAAAGGGCAGGCAAGCAAATAATTTGACCAAAACACACCTACAAATAAAACAATACAATACATATACAATTTGATATTAAAATATTTTTAATACAATAACACATTATGGATAATTTCTGTGTTACGATTGACAATGCGTATAGGAATCGAGGGCTTTATGAATTATATCATAAAATTTATGCATAACAATTTTACAAATTAGGTACATAGGTACTTAAATATGCTAAATAGACGTGATGTGATGTGAGTAGGAATAACGTTTAAACACATTTCCGTAGCAAACATTAAGCCAGCACATAGCCAAAAAAATGTATGAGCTACAATAATTTAATATTTAAATTTGAAAGTGATGTTCATAATATTGTGTTATAATTATACGATATTTATATTAGAGCAAAATACATAGAATGTATTTTAATTACATAAAAATATTACTTACAAGTACAGGTAGGTAAAAGAATAATGAACTTACTAAGTAAAGCAGGCATGGTTTTTCAAATATTATCGGGATCAAAAGTGCAAAACTAACATTAGGATAAAAAATGTAATGCTTCCAATTTGGTAAATATTGCTTTGTGCCATTTCTTTTTGAGTTGCTAATTTTATTTTTCTTATGTTAAGGTCGGAAGACAGGCTGACAGTCCACTTGATGGTAGGTAAGTGGCTGCCGTCGCCTATAACAAGCAACGCCACAGGTGCTGCAAGTGCGCTGCCGACTACAGTAGGATTAAGGATAAAGGATTGAGAAGGGATAGGGAAAATGCGCTGAATTAATTTTAAATTATTTTAAATTAATTTTAAATTTATATTTAAGTATATCATATTTTCATTTAATAAATCAATAGAGATTGTGATATTTAACAAATATTTCAAGTATATAGGCTAGTTAGAATATGTACTTACTGTCAATCAAATTTAATAAGAGGTACAATTCACTATAATTAACAGTAAATATATATATAATATTTGTAATATACAAGGTAAGTTTAAATTGGTTTAATTTGAAACAGATAGTACTCCCAGTAGGTACAAAAATCAGTTTCAACTTGATTACATACAAGATGTACAGTCAGGGTACGAAAACCTTTGTCAGTTTTCAAATTTATTCCTTTATCAAGTTGTGGACTCTTATTACCTTTTGAAACTAAAGCACTAATAAGACATCTGACAGACGTTTGCAATGAAATTTTGGCATGACTGGTAATATTGCCCTGGTGCAAGCAAATGTCTACTTTAAGGATCTTTTCTTACCCCAACTGTACATAGATTAGTGATTCTTTTGTTATTAGGTCATGTTTCCTTTTTAATAACGATGAGGAAACAACAATAGGTACATTATTTCAGTACAAAGTTCTAGTTTCAGTTTTATGCACCTCTTAAAATATACACATTATAATACTAACGATTTTTTTTATCTATCTAAGAGTTTTTAAAAGATATCTAATTTAATTTAATGAGCTTATTGTTCCAGTTATATTAGTCATATTTGAGGCTGTTAAAATGTAGCTATGGTGTACTGGAATCGAAAATGGAAACAAATAATTCCATTCTAAATCGAAATTATAAACAAAATAATACTTGAAACACAGAACAAATATTCCATGTGACAATAAAAAAATAATATTTTTAGTGAAATATTATGAAACAAAATCAACTAGAATAGATCAGTACACATAATTGGTCATGGCGAAAATGCTATTCAAATTTTAGACATCAATATTCTACAAATTTACAAAGAATGTTCTACACTACAAAATTGTATTTTATTTATCCCGATTGGGAAAGGCAACGGCACGGCACTGTACAACCAAGTCCAATTTAACATTATATCCTAATAATCAATAATGGAAATGGAATATGAATAAATACAGAGACACATTATTTATATTAAGAAAATAATTTCTAGAAGACATTTTTGTAGTTTAACTGTATGAATTAAAGGATGACAAGGGAAATATGCAATATTTGAATAAGCTTTAATACATTTTATTTATATAATTTAGTAACTTTAATATTACATCATAATGAGAATAACATTAGACCGAGTGTTCATATGAAATGAATCAAACATTCTAGACTGCATCAGAATTAGTACAGCCAAAAAGAAAGAACTTGGAAGTTGAGACTGTATGGGGAATGTTTCCTTACAACTAAGCTTGAATTGAGATCAACATGAATCCACTATCATATATAAATGATGACATGAATAATAAGCCTTGGAATGGTTGTAAAACATTACGCTGTTATGAACCTATTCATGACAATCAGTTGATGTTTCTTTCTTTAATTTATAAATTAAGGAAAAATATGATAACAGAATCATTAAAATCCTAAAGCCTCTTATAATAGAGAGCTCATTTTGACTGATATTCTGTATAAGTGGGATTTCAGTGATATACTATTCCATAAAAGTGTTGTTTCACACAGACTAGCACGGAGAGGAGAGTGGAGTACATTGACATAAGATCAATTTTGGCATGTCACACAATTCATTCATCAATATAGAAAGGATGCTCGAGTGCAGGTCCCATGTGTGAATTGCAAAAATAACTCTTTTTTTTTTCCAATGAACTAAGCATTATTTTAAGTAAGTACCATTTTTAATCTACCCTCCTCTCCGCTCTCCTCCCTGCAAAAGAACCCTAAGATGTAAAAAAATATAAAATTAAAAGAACTCAGCTTAATAGTTCCACACTATTCAAACTTATTATACTATACTAGGACTTCACATATGATTTGTATTTAAATGGTAAAAGTAATGTCA
Organism: Synanthedon myopaeformis; assembly: GCA_944738685.1. Taxonomy (NCBI): domain Eukaryota; kingdom Metazoa; phylum Arthropoda; class Insecta; order Lepidoptera; family Sesiidae; genus Synanthedon; species Synanthedon myopaeformis. The sequence goes on along the minus strand of OX122918.1, from coordinate 7,103,921 downwards.
CCGAAAAAATAATAACTATTAGTTAAAAAGGAGAATGTGCTGTTAAAACACTATAATTATAGTGAAACAATAATTAGTATAATAGTATAATAAGCAATAATGTCTCTAAAAATCACATTTATGTTTATCAGATAAACATTGTGGATTTTAAATTTAATTAGTCCACAGACAGTTGAAAATTGATACAGAGAATCCTCCCATCAGTTGGTAATACTTTAACTAAACCTGAAGTTATTTTAGACTTTACATGTCTATCTTTATCGATAATGTGAGGATATAATAATACTTTCAGAAAATCAATTGTAGGTAAGCCTTAGGTAATTCATGTAAAAATAATTTTACATTTTTAAATGAACTCCCTAAAATGATCAACAATTTATAATTTCCTTAGCAATATTACAATCAAACATACCTATATCCTTACAATTTTCACAATGAAAGCACATTAAACCTGCTATATTAAAATAAAACTAAAAATACTGTAGAGGCTTCTCTACTTCTATGTTAACATGAATACTTGTGACTTAATAGCTTTTCAAGTAAACAGTAATAACTTAATTATTATAAAGGACCTAACAAAACCATACCATTCTAAAAACTTAATTTGTCAAAGTTAAATATTAAATGTGATATAGAACAACTCTTACATAATCTCAGCATACATAATAGTAAAATGGAACCTCTATATTAAATGAACAGATACTGAGTAAACTTCTAATGAAAACCAAGTTTAGCAGGTCCCACTGTGTCAGATAAAATAACCTACACCTGTTTAACCTTACCTTAAGAAAGATTTCATAATACATAACACACTCAGCACTTACTAACACATATGATTATATTTGAAATGTCATTACAAATAAAAATAGTTCCATTAATGGTTGCCTTTCATGATCCAGCCTATAGTTCAATCGGCATGATACGATTGGCTTGAACAAGCCAATTAGATGGTGCATGTGTTTGGATAACCAGGCCTTTATGCCAAATGACACCCATACACTGTCCTATTGACTCAATCAAGCTAATTAGATGGTGCATGTGTTTGGCTAACTAGGCCTTAATGCCAAATGACACCCATACACTGTCCTATTGGCTCAATCAAGCCAATTAGATGTTGCATGTGTATGGATAACCAGGCCTTAATGCCAAATGACACCCATACACTGTCCTATTGACTCAATCAAGCCAATTAGATGTTGCATGTGTATGGACAGTCAAGCGAACATGCTAAATGACATTCAATTAGCTCTGTCAACCAATCGTATCATGCCAATTGGACAATAGGCTGGATTGCATATGGCTGACATTATTGTGCTGCCTACTTGCTATAACAATAACGTTTTAGTCAAATAATTTAAAAGAATGTGATGCTCTTTAGGGAAGATAATGAGTTACCTATTTCAATATGCAGTGATTTGCGTGCAGTATTGAAATATTGTGAATGAACGGTTAATGAGAGTACTTGATTAATTTGCAATTCCATAGTTAACCCCACCTGTGTTGAGGCCAGTATTCTCAGATGCGCCCGGTGCTGGCGCTGGCATCGGGATGGTCACCTGCTCGGCAGCTGGACGGCCCTCACCTCCGGGTTGCGCCGTTACCGGTTGCACGCCATCTGAGTCATCGCGTTCCAGTGTGTGATAGTCACCGGACTCTTCCGGGCGACGAGGTTTGCATTTGCCGCAGCAACAGTTGAAGCAGCAACACAGACAACAACAGCAGTAACACCCGGTCAAAATGCCGCAAACGAAAAATAGTGCTTTGCACCAAGTGCTTGTAACTACGAAATAGGCGTTGACGTTTTCTTCGCCGAATTGTTCGGCTATATAAAGTCCCAGAGAACCGTAATTATCATAAATATTCCTCTTTGTAGCGTCACTGAGAATGGTGTGTGCACGATTCACATCCTTAAACTTGTCAGCGGCCTCTGGATTATCTGGATTTTTATCTGGATGGAATTTTAACGCCAATTTCCGATAGCTTTTCTTGACGTCTTCTGGTGTTGCAGTTTTTGGAAGTTGAAGAATTTGATATAAGCTATCACCTGCTGTAGATAGTTTTCTATTGTCCATTTTGTGATTTTCTCTATTCTCCGGTACAAACTATAGCTCAAAATACACTGATAAATTGATTATTCTTGTTTTATCAGAACTTCTTACGATACGAATTATAGATACAAAAGACGTTTATAAAGCAAAGTTGCCAGATGCATATTTTTATTTGTTTTACTTGTAGGCAGTAGTAGGCACTACTGGTTGCAAGTTATTGCCATGTCTTTTTTATTCTAAATCTAGAAAAATCTGGATAGGTATTCGGTTAAGCACATAGGTTAACTAAGCTATCCTATATAAGTAAATATTTTACTTTACTCCACATTTAATTAGTTAACTTTTTTATATACTTTTACAATCTCGAATGTAGTTAGGGGTCTATGTCCTTTGGGGTACCTACAAGACCTACGTACATTAAAATATGTTTCTAGAAATATCAATAAGGTCGATTAAGATCGAGAGAATGGAATTATTCTGTATTAAATTTCTCTTTTAGTAAACGCTATCCGACATGAATTTAGTACTCAACAATTTCAATTTATAATGATATACCTGTCAACTTCAAATTATGGGGGCTTTGATAATAGTAAAAGAGGTAAGTACATATGCTATTTATTTTTGCCAATTAGTATTTAGTTAGCAGATAAAATTTAGTGTTAAAAGCAGGACTAAATTCTTTTCACTTTATTTGTTCATTTATTCAAGGCCTACAAAGAAGCAGGTATAAATTTACCTCTAAAAGAACCTTGGAACATTTTCTACCACATTAATAGAAAGTAACAGAATGCACCACTATAAGCAGAATATGTAGGCTGAAGCGTTTAACAATAATTAATATTAATTATTTATAAACATTATTAAGCTTTAAGATGTAGGTACCTACCCTTTTTATCGTACCTACATAATCTTTACTCGGAACTAAATATATTAACTAAACTACACGTAAAAATTAGAGTTGCTCTTATGAAGATTTAACTATCATTTGATTTTAGTAACACAAAATTAATTGACTGAAAACTATGAATTCTTAAAATTTTTTAAAGAGATGCAAAAACTATAATTATTACCTATTGATTCAAAAGTCTGTTCATTGGTCTGTGATTCAATATTATTTATTGCTCTGTTACTAGTTATTATTGTCATGACAATGTCAATTGTCATATTTGGAGCAATCAGCGACTTCGAATCTTCCGACCGATCCGATTTTAGAATTTGAATTCAATTTTTAGCAAATTGTATACGAAAGAAAAGAAATATTGGCTTGTGGTAGAATTTTTCATTTCAAGTTTTATCGTATACATAAAATTGCTATACCTGCAAAAGAACGTAATTTTAAACCGTAAATAATATTACTGCAACCCAATATAAGTAAGAGTGAATTTTTTTATGCGTTATTAATTTCAAACGAATGTTATGAAACAGTATTAAATTATAATAATAATAATTGTATTCAACAAAAGTGACTATTGTAATTACTAATTATGGGAACTCGTGGGTTTATTAAGCTATATCAGACTGCTTTAAATCGCCGCCCGTATTTAATGCAAGCTATTCAAACGGGAACTCTAATGGGAGCCGGTGATCTTATATCGCAATTATTAATAGAAAATAAGACCTTTTCCAATGTGGATTTCCAAAGGACGATAAAATTTTCATCTATCGGCTTTTTTGTGGGAGTAAGTACATATTATTATCTACATAGTTTGTGACTAAAACTGTATGATAATCTAAGAATATTAATTATGTTAAATTCTTAATTCTAGGGTCCAGCGTTGCGAGTATGGTATGGATTATTGAACAAATATATTGGATCTACTGGAAAAACAGTTGCAATAAAAAAAGTTGTTATTGATCAAGCAGTATTTGCCCCAGGATTTTTATTTCTCATTTTGACTGCCGTAGGTACATTACAAGGTAAAAATTGGCAGAATGTTGAAATGGATTTGAGAGAAAATTACTTTGATGTACTGAAAACTAATTACTACATTTGGCCATGGGTGCAACTTGTTAATTTTTACTATGTACCATTACATTATCAAGTGTTACTTGTCCAAACAGTTGCATTATTTTGGAATACATACTTATCATGGAAAACAAATAGAAAAAGTCTTGCACAGTAGACATGGTTAATATAGATGTTGAGTTAATTAAGTATATTAAGAAAGATTAAATGTGCTACTTAAGCATTGCTTGATTTTATTGTTTAGTTAGTAACCATTCATTTTTGTATGTCAACTGAAAAATACCCAAGTGGGTCTTCTGCTGCCACAGAACATACATCTACACTGCACAGAAAGATGATTTTACCGTCACAGAATTAAATTGATAGCACATTCATACTACACAAGTGGTTAGCCACTATTGCACCAATAATAAGAGAGCTTTGGTAGTCAGTCGTATGAGGCAAACAAATGATTTAAAACAGATCAACCTACTTTCTACATGGGATTATCTTGATGTACACTGAATAATGACTTAAATAATCATGATACTCAATACTGGTTTCACTGTAATACTGCAGTATTAAATCAACAAAAGATAGTATTAAACCCCAATCTGTGTAGCATGTTGGTCTGCAACAGTTTTTTATGCTTATTTACGTGGTAGCAGCCCTTTTCGTCTAGTATGTAACTATAATTCTGATATGTAAATTTACAAATAATAAAAGTAAAAAAAATGTAAGCAGGTAAATAAATTCCATTTACAAATTAAGACTTTTTAACAGTGGTCAGGTCAACTGTACCAACACCAAGCAGCGATTAAAATTATAACATAAGTAATAGGTAACAATAATAAAGCTATAAACTAGTACAACATATACCTAATTCCTATTTTTTATAGTTTGAAACCCATCTGGTTATAAGCCTCCTCCATCTTCAAGCAGTTTTCCCTGTTTTTGGCAACCTTTAACCAACTTTTACCATTGGTGAAATTATAACATAATAAAATATTATATTGTAAGGACTGACTGGCCTTTCATTGCCCAGACTCCCGACAAAAAACTAAATGTCCCAACAAACAGCTTCTAGCAAAGTTTTTAACCAAACATTCTGTAAGTACCTAATGCTTATAATGTGAAAATGTTTTAGATAATTTTAAATTAATTTTAATGTTTTAAATATATTGTACAAAAGAGAGAAATTATATGACAATTACTTTAATTAAAGGCGATTTAATAATTAGACTGAGTTTTAATTTTAAAACTTTTCAGAGTACCTATTATAGGCACTTACTTCTCGTGGATGACAATAAGTACCTACAAGACGTAGCAATGCAAAAATAAATGTAGGTACATAATAGGCCTATTGTATTAGACATTAGATCTGTAAAAGGAGTTGTAGTTGTACCTACTGAAATGAAAATAATAATACAGCGGAACTCCAATCACTCGAACTCTGACTATTCAAATCGTTTTCAGAATTTCAGACTGCTTCGAGTTCACCAGTATCCCCTGGGGGATCCAGTGAGGCGATCCTGGTGGACTCGCCCCTCGTAAGGCTAACTCATTGAGATAATATTGGGCTAACTAAGTATTTAACTACTTACTTACAATACGCTTAATATGTGAAAATGTTGCCTTATTTTTCCTAATACTTTGTTTTCTTGCATTGCATTACCTATTTTTCTTTTGAAATAATTTTTTTCTACCATATTCACCATACATACAGTAGGTACCTAATTACCTACTCATTAGACCCTTTTTTTCTGAAATAATAATAATAATAATAAATTGTAAAGATTCAATTTATTCGGATAATTGGAGCTCTACTGTAGGTATGTACCTACCGGCTACCGGTAATTTAAAAAAAATAGTATAGGTAAGTGATGAATATCGGCATAGGTATTGTTATTTACTGTTCATAAATAATCCTCTTTTTTATTTAAGATATCTCGAGGAGAAATGTTAAATAACGAAATCGGGCTATCAAGTATAACAAATATTTTTTATCGGTACTTTTTAGTGATGTGCCGGATAATTAAAAATGTAGATCCGCGGATACAGATACGGATACGGATTTTAACTTTCTTACTCAATCGGTGTCGGTGCGCGTGACCTTGAAACGATAGTTGACGCCCGCCACTTCACGCTTGCATTATAAAGGTGCCAAATGTTTGATTTTAAGAAATAAAAAATAATCTGAATGGAATTTAAGATTTTCATTGCTACCTAATCAACTATAAGTAGCATTTCAACTATGAATTAATAAGGTAAAAGATCCGCCAAAAAGTAACGGATACGGATATCCGGCACATCACTATACTTATTATACGAATTACGAACTGTTATCTATATTAGATTATAGTATAGTATATCATCCATATCTTATTATATAATCTGTGTGTTATCTATTATAAGCATGCTGCAATCGTGTATTCTGTATTGAACCGTCGACGCCGGCCGGTATTTATTATATATTATATTGCTTTTGCTAATTTATAAAGACCCTATTTCGCTATTTTTGGCAGTGATTCACGTGACATTGAAACAGTGTTGCCAACTTAGCCGATTTTCCGTTAGATCTAGCAGATTTGGGTAAAAGATATTTATAGCAAATATTATTCAATCTTGGACAATACAGAACCAAGTAAAATGATTAGATTCCTTTTAAAAATGCTATTGTTCTGTTACTGTCTCTGTTTTACTGTAAGCACATTTACATCATTATGAAAAAGAAAAAATTATGGACATTAATACAATTCATAAGTAAAGATGCCGCTGTCTCTTCGAAGAGCAAATGTCGAAAGAGTTTAGAATGTAAAAATAAAAATATATAATAAAATGAAAACAGACATGGTTAATGCCATTCTTTATACATGTGCGGGACTGAAGTAAAATGAAAATCTTGTCATACGTACTACTTGCCAGATAATAGTTATTAATCAAGTTACTTAGAATAATTTATAACCAAACATCAACCTCTACCGCCTATTACAACGACTCAGCCTATTACACAGAAACTAAGTGACGACGATTTAGATTTAAGTTCAATCTAAGAAGAGTTTAATATCTTTTATATCTAATATTACTACAACAACAATTCTAATTTAGAATTGAATTATAGTGTATTAAGTAGAATAAAGTATCTAAGCACCTTATTTTTCAATAGTCACTGGAAAAAAGTAGTTATCGGAATTTTACCAAACAAATGACGAAATTTCAAAATTGTTGTTGGCAACATTGTCGTGAAGTGAGGCTCTCTCTGTCAATTTGTATCTATTGTCTACTCTTTCTTTTTCAATCAAGTGTTGAGTTGTTTGACTTTGATTTGTTGATTTGATTTGATTTGATTAGTGATTAGTGATCTGTAAAGTTGTGTGTTTGCAATTTTGTGGTCATCTGGTCATCCTCAAATATATATGTTTTTTACTTACAGTTAAAAATCATTATAAATTGTACAGAATTTTTTTTTTCTGTTTATAATCATATCATATTTTTATCATTAAGTAGGTAAGTAAGTACCTAATTGTTTATCAATGCGTATTCAATTAGAATTTGAATATTTATCTTTTTAAGGAAGTACATATTATATTCCAACAATAAATCAAGGTCATGTTGAGTACCTAGATATTTTTTTAAATTAAGTAAGAAATATAATTTCTTAACATTTAGGTTATATACACCTTTGAATAGGTGTAGCATTAGAATAGAATATTATTTTTTATCAATAATACATGGAAATCGTATCAAACAAGCGGCGTTGCCTTACATCAAATGAGGTAGTTCTGATTTTTTTATATGTTTTTACTGATGAAATGGTAATGACAAATCCAAATTTTCCACCTCGAAAGCCTTACGGATCATTGTTAAACTCATTAAAATTTAGGTCTTTTACTACCAAGGACTTCTGCTACGTCAAAAGTCTCTATGCACACTTTTTAATTAGATTAAATTTGCAATTGAATGAGGATGATTTAGCCTTGGTAGGCCCAATGTTTTTAAAGATACTATTCAAGTTTGCAAAATTTCTAAAAAAATGGATGTTTTACAGTTGTTTTTAGTTTTCGACAATTTTGACAATTTAAAGGAATGGGTTTATGGTAAAAGTTATCTTATAAGTTATTAAAGTGCACTAAATTTCCAATAAAATGAGATGGTCTACATAGACCTTATAGTTCCTGAGATACAGCTGTTCAAAGTTATGAGTACTGGACATTACATATAATGAGGTGTTTCATAATACTACATGCATTTTAAATATTAATGTTTTAATTACAAAAATGTTTAATTTTATAAATTAAAATGCTTATTTCACCGTTTTAAAAAATAAATACCTAGCTAAAGTAACTAAAAAAAATATAGGTATGATTTAAGCTGTCGTCAATTTAATTGGTTTTGAATTTGTTAAATAATAGGTGTTTGTCTGCAAAATAGTAGATCTGTTGGCAAATTGTAGTCGCCAAACAATATGACAACAACAATAATAAATCACATATAATGGTCAGGATATATTATCAATTATCAAATAAATAGGTTTGTATTTATTATTATTGGTTTATCCTGAACTGTATAATCTAAATAATTAAAAACTATCATAAAAAAAAATGAAATATGTTATCTGAAGTTCCAAAAAAAACCTGTTATTGTAGATAGTATTTAACTACTTTTTACATTACCTGTATATTATACAGGTTGTATGTATGTAAAAGTATGTGGTTTAGTAACAGATATCTATCTACATCTGTGATAGTGGTCTATTTACACCTGGTAAATTACCAGGTGTATTTATTTATTTGTGGTGTATTGATTTATTTTTTATTATAATTTATGTAGTAACTATATACATTATAATAAACTATAATTAACATAAATTTCTAGTAGAATTTGGCTCTGAACCTTTAAACATCTTTTCATTAAATTTTTAAACTGAACTGTTACATTTGTAACGAATTGTATTATTAGATAACTGAAAAAAATAAAATGTAACTATTGTACTGGTGACAAAATAACAAATAAAAAGAAGTCACAATCTGGCGACGATAATTGATTTGTTTGCTGACAGATCTACTATTTTGAGTATGAAGCTATTATTTAAGGGATAAACCTATTATTTTCACAACAAAGTTTTATTCATAGGATTTTTTTGATAATACATATTATTGACATTAATTTGGTAATTCCTGGCGACACTTTTATTTAATTTACGATGACAAAATATAAATTTTGATGATGGAAAATATATGTAGTACCCAAAAAATATTATGAATAAAGCTTAGTCTTATGAATGACACAACAAGTGCACTTAAATCAGTACAGTGTATTTGAAATAAAGAGTCTTAAAAGAGTAGACAAGGCATTATTTACATCTGCATGTATTTTTTTCAGATCTGCTTTTAAAATGGAGAAATTAGTACTGGTATCGTCCAACAAGATATTTGGAGGTCAACAAAATGTCTATTCACACGAGTCTTCAGAACTGGGATGCAAAATGAACTTTTCTGTCTATTTACCACCTCAGGCAGAGGAAGGTGGTGATGTTAGATTGCCTGTTGTTTTTTATTTGTCTGGACTTACTTGCACGGAGCAAAATTTCATTACTAAATCAGGTTTTCAAAGGTAAATTTCATTTTAAGTGCTTGTTTTGTACACACCCATATATATAAATTATTATAACTATTATAACTATACATACAGGGAAATAAGGTTATAGCGACTTTCAAGGTACCTACAACAAAAAATGGTCGTAATAAATGGATAGTTTTTATAAGCAATATTAATTTGTTATAGTTTTTCGTCAGGGGCCCTGCCATTTAGTTGTTTAAATTGTTATAACCGAAGTCGTTATATCCAGTTTCTACTGTATAGAATAGTAGAATGTATAGAATTCGATTGCCACATTTGGCAAAATAAGGTTTATACAAAATAATAAAAATGTTTTTGGATTATGTCTTATGGTGAACCAGAAGGTTATCTAACGCCACAACTTCTGGTGATGACAATTACATAACTTTTATAATTGTTGTGAGGTTAAGAGGTCACTGATAACAAATCCATTGGCAATTTTATGAATTTTAGGTGCATAAATTATTGTCTCCATTCCATGTATGATAGTGTAACTGCACTTATGCATTAAAATATTATATTTTTAACCCTCAACGCCCGACGCAAAAACATGATGCCATACGTTTGATATATATGTGTGTATGTGGAGTAGTAGCTCCCAAACGGATGGATTTGATATGTTTGAACTCCTAATTCCTAGACTTCCATTTCGTAGTTGACGAAGAGATTTCACCAACTTTTAGATGTTCAATTGATGTGAAATTTGGTATACTGTTACTTCATTGATATATAGTTATATACCGTGACATGGTAACCTTATCCTGATGCTGCAGCATCAAGTTGTCTGCGGGATACCAAACTTCTTAGCAACTTATAACAGACTAGCTATTGCACGCGACTTCGTCTGCGTAACTTTATAAAATATAGCCTATATTACTCACTGATAATAGGTGTCCATAGGTGAAAGAATTTTTAAAATTGGTCTAGTAGTTTTTGAGTTTAATCATTACAAACATACGAAAATACAAATCTTCTCTCTTTATAATATTAGTATAGATATAGCGTATTTGGGCTCAATAGAAAGTTGGAGGTCAGTTTTTAATTTATAGCTTGTGCAATTTTATTTGTATAACAGATATGCAGCTGAACATGGTATAATAGTTGTCGGGCCTGACACTTCACCCAGAGGTGTAAAAATATCCGGAGATGACGAGTCTTGGGACTTTGGTGTGTCTGCAGGCTTCTACTTGGACGCTACCAAAGAACCATGGTCAGACAACTACAGGATGGGTAGTTACATAAACAAAGAATTGTATGAACTTGTACAGCAAGCATTTAGCAATGTAGATCCACAGAGAATTGGTATAATGGGACATAGGTAAGCTATTATCATTTGTGGTTTATTTGATTATAACTAAAATATTTATTTAAAAAGTTTATATTAATTAAATTTTCAGTATGGGAGGTCACGGTGCTTTAATATCAACTCTAAGAAATCCTGGACTTTATAAATCTGTGAGTGCTTTTGCACCAATTTGTAATCCGAGCGCCTGCCCATGGGGTCAGAAAGCGTTCAGTGGGTACATTGGAAGTGAGACAAGCAAGTGGGGTGAGTGGGATGCCACAGAATTAGTTCAGAAATACGATGGCCCTCCACTGACACTCTTCATTGACCAGGTAAAAAGGAACGAAAATTTCTAGACTTAGTAGTAGTATAGTTAGGCCGAAGTTGCTATACCACACTTTACGGAGTGAAGTGGGAGAAAGGGAGGGAAAGAGGACGAGTTCACAAAAAAGCAATATTGTCAGACAGATCTTATGATTTACATTATTTTAAAACGGTCGAAATAGAGCTTTCTCTATATTTATTTACTAGCTGTTTGCACGCGACGTCGCCCGCGTAACTTTATAAAACATAGCCTATGTTATTAGCTGATAATGTAGCTTTCTATAGGTGAAAGAATTTTTAAAATAGGTCCAGTAGTTTTTGAGTTTATTCATTACAAACATACAAATCTTCTCTTTATAATATTAGTATAGACTAGTAATATAGGTCATATAATATTTGAATTATTTTAAATCAAGGTAAAATCTCAGTTTTGATGTTATAGTCTGGTGGAAAATTTAAAAAAAAAAAACACGTTTAACGGCATTTAGTGAAACTATAAATCGTGAAGGAATACTCGTACGAGGGTAAGTTAGGTCTTGTTTTCTAGGTTTTCGTATGAAGAATAATTCACTTCTGAGCTATTTTTAAACAGCTTCGATTGTTTTTCGATAAATTAACTGCGTTATACAAAAATGTTGAATACACGTTTCACTGAATGCCGTTAACTGTTGAAAGCAGTTACGAGATATCGCAAGATATTTTTATTAGCTCCCGACGCAAAAACGGGGTGTTAAAAGTGTGACGTGTGGAATCCTAGCCAAACGGATGGACCGATTTTGACCAGTTTTTTTAATGTTTGAAAGTAAACATGATCGTTCTTAGCTATAATTTATGAAGCTTTGTTTGGACGTTTGAAGACCATCAGTCCATTTTCTAGTTTGACGAAGGGATTTCACTAACTTCCACAGGTTCGATTGATGTGAAATTTGGTATACTGTTACTTAGGTGGTATTTCCATGACATGGTAACCTTGATCTGATGATGCAGCATCAAGTAATCTGCGGGACACCCAACTCCTCAGCAACTTAACCAAAATAGCGTGTTCGGGCTTAATAGAAAGTTGGGGGTTAGTTTATAATTTTAGATTGTCTATTGCAAGTCAGGACATACGATTTTATAAGTAATAAGTATAGTATAAAGTGAAAATTTTTGTACCTCTTCAGGGTGCAGCCGACAAGTTTTATATTGAAAAGCAGCTACTGCCTGAGAACTTGGTGGAAGCTTGCCGTTCCGTAGGCGTCCCGATTATCTTCAACCTCAGGGAAGGCTACGATCATTCTTACTACTACATCTCTACATACATCGGGGAGCATTTCAATTTCCATGCAAAGATACTTAAGGCTTAAAAGTGTTACCTGTGCAATAAATTCAAGATGCATTTCGTCGTTGTCAAATCAACATCTGCTGTTGCACTTTTTTTGAGATTCTAACATTTTGACCTTAGTGAATAGTTTACTGCCTTATCTATCGTAAGAAAAACTGCTAAAGTACTAAGTCCTTACAAGCACTATTTGTCGAACTTATTAATAAAATAATAAATAAAGTATTAAATTTTCATGTTTAAAAGACAAATAAGTTTACCTACAACAATTCTAAGTTTCAAATAATTTTTTTTTAATCCAGTAAAAATTTTCAGGAAAACGTTTTTTATCAATATCTCAAAAAGATACTTATCATAGCAGATTTTGGTTTGCCAATATTTTTTTTTTAATTAAAAATATATATATTTGTTCACGAAAATACGCTTTATTAATAAAATTTATTAACACAACAATATATTGTCTTTTTAATTTTTTATTTCACTTTTTTATTATATGTAGCTTTGTTTTTATAATATTTCAAATGGTTTCTTCTAGAATCTCTGGGAAAGTACTATCTGCCAGTGTCATTCTTGCGTATGTCATGGTAGTACTGCAGTATTTTATCTCTATTTGCCCATATGTGTGAACTGCCCCATTCACACCACGCTCTGAAAACATGAAAATATAATCAGCAAAAGAACGAATTTCTTTGGATCACGTTTTTAGTTTAGCAGATTTTCACGAAATTTTCGTATGTAAAGACCTTTTTTTATCTGTTTTTTTTTTTTTTTTTTTTTTTTTTTCGAAATATGGGATGCCAAAACCCATTTCCCTATCCTTAATCTTACTATGGTTGGCTGGGTACTTGCAGCGCCTGATACTTTGCGTGTGTTGTGTGTTATAGGCGACGGTAGCCACCTGCCATCAAGTGGACCATCAGCCTGTCTGTCGAGTTTAATATAATAATATATAAAAGAAAGAGATGGGGGCCCAGTTTAGATGATAAACTTACATTCCAAACAACGCTCCGCCTAGATGTGCTGCATGATCAAAGAACTTCCATCCCAATAGCACTCCGGCTAGATCTGCACTCATAATAAACTTTATAGCCTGCAATAATCAAGAAAAAGATAAGACAATTAGACTTTATTGACTTCACCCAATTACACATACAACATACATCACTGAGTTAATTAATGCTCACCGTGCCAGCGGCGAAGGTGTACATAGGCAGGAATATGATGCTAAGCCTCGTCTCCGGATACTGAACGCATACATACGACAATACTGCCATTATCGCTCCTGACTGGAACAAATATTTTTTATTTCATCATTTAATGAATCATTAGCCGATGTCCGCGACTTCGTCAACGTTAAAAAATGAAAACTAAAACACCTGACTAAATATTTGACATAATTATCGCTGAGACGCCGATGGCGCCCAATCTTTTACATTTTTAGACGATCCCTCGGGAACCTAAATTTTTTTTAAGATAGAGTATTCTACATATATGTTACATAACCAGGTTCAAGACCTCACCTAAAGGTATTTTCAGAGGGACTGCAAGCAAGCTCCGAGTTGCAGTTATGATGCATTTCTACAGTAGTCGGTCTATGCAACTAGCATGCAGTCCGCCTGAAAAGACCCCGAGTAACAGAGACAAACATAATAATATACGTACCGCTCCAAGACTAAGGCCAGGCTGGTTTAGGAGTATTTTGTATAGATAGCTCGCAAGGCTGCTGAAGACCCCTGCACTCAGGTACATACCAACAAATTGTTCCTTGCCCAATGATGCTACAGCGGCTGAAAATTTCAAGTGCACTTGTAAATTAAAGTGAATACTCATCAAATGTTACACTTGGTTTTGATTATTGGACCACAGATGGCGCTAAATATGTATAGTAGAACAGAAAAACGTATACCTGGCATGAAACTGTATAAAACATACATATTTGCAGCCAAATGAAGGGTCGAATAATGACTAAATGTTGACAGAATCATGGGTAGACATATTGCACCTGAAAGCAAAAGGCAGAAAAGCAATTTACAAATTAACTTGAACAAAATTTATGGCATAAGTAATCACAGAAACAAACTCACTGCCGGAAGGATTTGAGCAAAAATATTTAACCATAACAGGTTGTAAATATTTAATGCGCCATGCACCGAATACTAGCAAATTAGCGGCCAGTATAGGGTAGAATACCTTTTCAGCATCCTTTAAAGAATTCCACCATTTTTTTACAGGACCAACTTCGGAACTCTGTAAGTAAAGTTAAAGACATTCATTGGCACTATATTTCTCAAAGCGTATTTTTGTCAAGATGCTGTAATTTTAGATTCGGCAGGGCACACAGTCTGCAGAAATTTCAGTGATTTGGACAGCCCGTCTGGCGGCAGTAACCACCCCCGTATCTTACAGAAGACCACAGTGATATAACAGCATGTGTGCTTTTGCATTCTGGTGAGTGATAAAGGGATGTTAGTACCCATTACCCTATCCCTTATACTTAAATCTTACTTTGATTGGCAGCACACTTGGCTACTGGATCCTACTTTGACAGTAGCCACCTACCATCAAGTGGACCATCAGTCAGTCTGTCAAGCTTAACAAAAAAATAACTGTTATTATACAAAAAATTAAAACTAAAAAATACATCTTTATTTTTCTGTATGCGAAATTTTATAGCAACAAAAGGTATAATAACCTTTATATACTTACGGAATGTACTAGAAACTTTTTCTGCTGAGCGCTCAGCCATTTGTTTGTTCCTCGGAGATAATTTGTGGCATGTTTACGTAGACTCTCATATTCCCATATTATACAGCCTGTGATACTTACTGTGGAAACCTTGGATAATAATAAAAAATATTGTCTAAGTCTCATAGGATAAAATTGATATACTTGATTTTTGTGCCACCTTCATTTTTTAATAAAAATAAATACTTTTTATGTTAAAAGTTTACCTATTCTAATGTAAATTTGAAAATGTAAGTTCTACTTTTGGTATTAAATCTATATTATAAAAAAAAAAGAGGAAACGGATTTTGTATGTTTGTTTGTATTTGGGGTAATCTGGAATCACTGTAGGTACCTATTAGAATTTTTTTTCACTTTTTGAAAGGTACATTATTTTTGGGTATATTTATGTACCTATACTAATTCCCCCAATTTCTCCCGTGCGAAGCCGGGGCGGGTTTGTCTATGGTTATGTAGTACCATAGAGTAAGTAGTACTTAACCAGAAGTAGTACTTAATAAAACACTTACCTACAATAAACAATATGTAGGTCCAAGATTTTTATTAAATTGGTGTTTTATGCAATGCAGGTGTCTAATGCAATGCAAACCAGTGGTCTTATTTGCTTTTATAAATAAATGATATTTGCTACATACCCCTATAGTAAATAGGACCGGTTTTACCAAATTTCTGATATACAATGGTCCTGATTGTAATTGTATTTGTTCTAATGGATTTTTATTTGTATCCGGTCGTCGTAAGCTTCGCCGTGCATTGTGCAGTGAGTTACGCAGTAATCGGCCATGGTTTGTAGGCAAAAGACTTTGCTGCAGTATCCTTGGATTACTATAAAATATTTTTTAAATTTTATTGCATAATTGATACAAACATTTCATGGAAAATTATAAACATGCCTATTAAATATAATTATAAAAACGCACTTAATTGTTTAAGTAAATAATTGTTAAAAAATTATTAGAAGAAAGAAACATTTACCAATAATAAGTAGTGAAATCTGCTGCAGCACACCAAACTTTTCTGTGAAACATGTCAAATTATTATGAAACCGATGATTTCTTTATTCACATTCACATTATTAATAAAATGTAAATATCTCGAGAAATTTATAGCGATAAAATAATTTGTATAAGTATTGTTATTATTCAAAACTACATAAAATAAAATAAAATCGAGCAATGTGTTCAATATAAATAATAAATTATAATGTAGAAAAAAGAAAAACTGTCCATCTTATGTTTGTCGTTGTCAATGTCAGTGCAGCTGTTAGATGACAGCTGTCATTTTCTTAAAATATGGATATTAAACGGTAAAATTCTATATAAGTACTTTTTAACATTTTTAGGAGGTGAGCTTGGCAGGTAAGCAGGCTATTGGTGACAATAAAAGTCAGCAAACCATGATAAAGGAAACAAGCAAGTTGAGGATAGGGGATAGAGGAATGGATTCTGCGAGGCAATGTCCCATACACACTTAGGTTTAGTTCGCACCAAACAACAGTTATTGTCGAATCTCTGAAGTTGGTACCGGCGTTATTTCGCGCAAGTACAGTCAAGCGCGCGTTCCTGCTGATTGGCTGATACCAGTTTTAGCTATTGCGACGCAACTTACAACTTCAGAGATCGACAGTTTCTTGGTGCGGCATCTACCGGAACACCGTTGTTATTCTAAGCGGAACACAATAAAATAACTAACACAGTCATGTCTAGGTATTAGGTGACGTACGTGTTTTAAAATTTCCTATTGGTTGTTTGTTAAAAATCTCCCCTAAAAAGTTAAATAAAACTTAACTTCTTACCTATGGCTATAATATACGCTTTGAAACGATATATGATTTTTTAAAGTATTTAACATATGTATATTTAACCATAAACAAAATTGGAATTTTGCGGACCATTTACAATATAGCGCTGTATTCCTCTTTAGGTAGGTACGTACGTGACGAAGCGAAGTGCAGGCCGCTCCGCTTTGTCAGTCCGTCGCCTATGTTTGCCTATGTCAGACGCAAAAGAGATAAATCGGTGGTACAACACCTCTAGGTGATCAAAGTAGGTGGACCACGGGTAATACCCGAATCTAGAGATGGGTCGTGTGATATCTCTTGACAGCGAAATTGTGATTTTACCTTGATTAAAAATAATTGAAATGTTGATATAACCTACATTGATAAGTAAAATTCCCATGTTTACTAAAATTATATGAAAATTATAGAGAAAGCTGTATCTCGACTGTTTTAAAAATATTGTAAATCGATAGATATCATGAGATCTGTCCGATAATATCGCTCTCATGTGAACTTATGTTCTTTTCTCCCGTTTTCAGGGTACAAGGCTTAGGGATGCCAGAGCCCATTTCCCTATCACTTCCTAATCCCTTATCCTTAATCCTACTATAATTGGCAGCGTACTTGCAGCACATGTGGCGTTGCTTGTGTTATAGGCGAAGTGGACCGTCAGCCTGTCTGCGATTTTAGCATTAAAAAAAGTATTAAGAAATGCATCCTGGGTGAAGCGGGTGCGGGTCACTAGTTGACTATAACTATATCAAGGTCAACGTTAAGTACAATCACGAGTTGTATATAGGGTTCTTTTGTATACATACGAGTTTTATTGTGCTTCCGAGTAATAATAGGGTTTGCATAAGTGGGGCGCCCTCCGTACCCTATGCGCATGCTCTATTCAGATATATGTACGCCTGACTTGACCCCCGTGTGGCTTGCTTGCTTCAGTCAGTCTACAGCTGAGAGACTGGAGACGTGCCTCCTGATAATACAGAGCCAGTCACTAAGGACCATAAAATCCTTATATTTGCGAAAGTAAGTCAATAACCGGTGATACCACGTGGTACTTTAAAACATATAATATCTATATAGTAAATTACATAGTTATAGGCGTAATTACTGTTAATGGTGAAACGTGCCACTAAAAATATACACCCATGACGATATTGAGGAGATTGTGACGCAAGTGTCTTTAGTCGTACATTTTTAATTAAAAAAAAATCATGTCAGCGTAAAGTGGCCTATTTTAAAGGTGGCTTGGAAATTTAAATATGAGTAACATTTGGAAATTTCCCGCGAAAGTTTCAATGGCGTCTTGTGAATCGATATCGCTAAAACCATGTGCTAACGTGGTCTTTATTCTGTTTATTTTTAGATTGTAAATAATACATATAGTATTATTCTTGTGTGTGATATAATATAATGAAAGCAACAATTTTTTATAAATATACATTTATACTATAAATATATATACATTTATACTTTAAATATATAATACGTGCATAATATAAGTGCTGTCATAATGCAATAAGTTAATATATAAGTACTTACTTAATGCAATATTTTCCCTTTCTTTCAGAAATGATGATGCCAAAAATAACAAAAAAGAAACGTTTCCTCATTAATACAATTAAACATAAAACCTTGTGACGTACAAGAATTATATCCCGTCATATTTCATTATTTCCGACAGTTTATATTCATTAAATACTATTATTATTTCAAAAGTTGCGTTTAAGTATAGAAGTTATTTAATATCTACCGAACTAAATAGCTCAAGGTAAACAATTGATTAGGTACTAAATTCATAGTTTGATAATTATTTTTTTATATCCTCTAATGAATATTCAATATTACGACACTAATTAGTGAAATTAGTAGAAAATAACCCAGTTTTTTTAAAATGTTCACTATCTTTCTATAGAAAGGTAAGTAAGTACTTAATAACTGCTTTAGATTGCGGGATAGGAGTTTCTTAGCCTTTTTGTTTCACGAAGATGATTAAAGATAATGGGATTAATTGAAAAATAACAGAACAGTTGTACGCTCATACTTTAACGACAATGGAACCATACGCTGATGAGTTGTTTTGGCTGGTGATCAGCGGATTTGTGGTGGCTTTCGTGCTCGCGTTTGGTATAGGTGCCAATGACGTTGCTAATTCCTTCGGGACTAGTGTCGGCTCTAAAGTACTCACTCTGACACAAGCCTGTATCCTTGCCACCATCTTTGAAATCGCTGGCGCTGTCCTAATTGGTGAGTGATACTATCTATGTAATTTCGTTTGTAGAATCAGTTTTTGATAGTGATCAATACCGTACATCCATATCCATACATATACCTAAATAAAATAAAAGTGTGTTGAGTCAATAATTAAAAATAAAAATTGTCTGTTTCGGCTAATCTTTAAAACGGCCGGACCTATTTTGACGGGACTTTCACTGGCAGACAGCTGATGTTATAACATAAGTAACATATATCCCTCTTTCCACTAGTGGAAACCGCATCAAAATCCGTTGGGTGGTTTAGGAGTAGTTAGCGGACAAACAGACAGACGTGGCCTGTTTCAGCGACTTGGTTGCAAAACGGCTTCGGACCTTTTGAACCCACAAGTTTTGACCCTACCTACAAAAAAGTGCCCGTATGACCCGCTAGTCTATTTTATGTCCCGTTTGACCCGCTGTTATAAAAGGTACAGTCTAACTAGCATTTTAGTCGTTACTCGTTACGAAAAAATATAATGAATTAAATAAAACGATATAATTATGAGAAAAGGATTTATTAATCAATATACATATAAAATAAAATCGTAAATGAGCTGTGTCTGTACATTAAATAAAAAATAAAAATAACGATTTGTACACCTTATTTCAGCTTATTTCAGAAAGGACTTTCAAAAAACGAACTACAGCGCATACAAAGTTGCATGCACCAGCTCGTATTTGAATATATATGTTAAAAACTTCTCTATGCAATGGCCTAGAGCTATATATATATATATATATATGCTTCTACGATACTTGTCCCAATATAAAATTGATTTTGTCATCTTTTTCAATACATTTTTTTCTTCGATTTTCCTTGTCAGCTCCACTTTTGATAGTATTAATTTTAATATTTACCAAGGACGCTTCGTTGACTAATATTTCCGAAAAATAATTATGTTTGGCTTTCTCAACCCAAAAAAATGTCTATTAATTTTCGAGTGCCAACCTTCTAAACTATTGTTTGTTATGTTTTTTGTCATAAAAGTTCCTATTTTGCCTAAAACTTTCTTTTCCTAGCCATTGAATAAGATTAAGATAAATAAGATTAAGATTGCTTAAGATTAAAAATAATTTAATGCTTGTCTGATGTACATTTTATAGTTATCCATTGTTTAACAGCAACGGGCACTTTTATTCAGCGGGTCAAAACTTACGGGTGCAAAGGGTCCGAAGTTATAAAAACTTGATTAGGTTTCATTATAATTATACAATGAACCTTCACTGAAAAAATATTTAACTGATGTTGTAAACCGCATCAAATTCCGTAGCCTGGTTTAACGTTCTCTTTCCGTCTATGCGTGGACAGACAGACATTGAAAGCGACTTCAAATTACTATGACAGGATATAATATTAGGAGTGTCTACAGTATCACGCGCTACCCTTGCGCACGCCGCCGCAGCAAGGGTGGCTGGGTTCATCTAGTTAGGTATATATTTCTGTGAACAGGTTACAAAGTGTCAGATACGATGCGGAAGGGTATTCTGGACGTTTCCTTGTACGCGGACGGCGGAGAGAAGCTGTTGGCTGCCGGGTGTTTGGCGGCGTTGATAGCGGGCGCGGTGTGGCTTATCGTGGCAACTGCTCTACGACTTCCAGTCTCTGGCACGCATTCAGTGGTTGGGGCCACTGTTGGCTTTACGCTTACTGCAAAAGGACCAGTCGGGGTGCGTTGGTCTACACTAGGCGCAATAGGTAATAGTTAACGAAGCAGTGGGGCTTGACCTCTGATTAAGTGTCTTAGTGCTATTGTTCAGCATACAGATCAAGTTAGATTACATAAATAAGATAGATGCGGCGTCATTTAAGTAATAATTTTGTATAAATTTGATTAAAAAATATTTAACAAATAATTAATTAAGACTTGAGCTAAGTTCTGCATTTCTGATTTATTCCATGTTTTAAGCTTCTACAGAAAGAAATTTATTCTTCTCAGCCTTAACTTTTCAATCTATCATCGTGTAATTTGGCAATACACGTTGTGTAGAAAGAATCATAAGGGAATCTATCATCAAGAAAAAAGTACTTTCCACGAGGAACGCGTATAAAGTCGCGGATTTTGTACGCGATATTTTGACCCGCGCGTGTCAAAATAATTGACGATCGTCTTCAATGATGTTCACAATATTGTGGATGTTTGTGAATTAAAAAACAATCAATTTGAATCTTAAATTAGAATTGCCTGATACGAAAGTAAAATAATAATGATAAATTAACTCTTATTTAATTTGATGTAGCGAATTGATAAAGTGTTTCTATAGATGTGCTTATTGTAAAATGTTTCAGTATTGTCGTGGTTCATTTCGCCCGTGTTGAGCGGCGGCGTGTCTGCGTTCATCTTCTGGCTCGTCCGTCAGTTCATCCTGCGCGCTTCTCAGCCACTCGTCGCTGGATTACGCGCTTTGCCTTTCTTCTACGGGACTACAGTTGCTATCAATGTTATCAGTGTCGTCCATGATGGACCCAAATGTAAGATCCTTTATCTTTTTACGTGAATAATTGTTGATACTAACCTAACCTATTTTTTTTAGTCCTTTTATGCAATTTAGTAGGCTATATGATGTGCTAGACTTTTCGTGTAGTATTAAATCCAGATTTGAAGAGACTATCTTGATATATCTGTTGATAAATTCCAGAGTACATCCCTATATCCGTCCACTCTAAGCTTTTATGGTTACAGGGTTATTTACAGCGCCATTGTGACCTCCTTTATAGAACTTAGTATATAGAACTTATTTATAAGTTATAAAAAACTTTAGCGGACATTCTAAATTAACATAAAGGAGGTCGTCTCAGCTCCTCGGGATATCACGTGAAAAGAGAAAAGTAGCTTAATTGCACATAAAAATAAAGGTGTATAAAATATTATTTCCAGTACTAGCGATGGACGGGATTCCGCTATGGGCTGCTCTTGGAGGCTCAATAGCTTTTGGTGTGGTTGTAGCCGCATTAGTGCGCGTATTCCTAGTGCCCCATTACAAACGACAACTCATCTCACCTCCCGTCAACTTTACACTTGGGGTTTCCAATGGTGAGACTATTTCTCATTTTCCATGTATTTTAAGACTCGAATCAATATTTTTTTAAATCATTGTGTCCTTATAATTCTTAACAGAAACGACTCCGGCCAATACTCCAACACATTCCGCTAAGAATAGTGCTCCGCAGCGTCCAACCTCACTCTTGTCCGACGACGGAAAAATGCTGGAAGCAATAGCAGAGAGCGCTGAAATGGTCACGTTGAGTGAAGCCGATCGAATATCAGTCGGCGTAAGGGAAATGAACGCCAGGAACCGAGCCCTATTAGCCACCATGGATGACTGCAGTATACTCTCACGCAGTCTCAGCCCACCGAATAAATCTCGGTTACAGCTGATAGACGCCGATCCGCAGATAAACACGCTCAAGTACATAGACGAGACCCTGAGTTGCTGCAAGAGTTTAGATTCGACACAACTAGCCGGGATGGGAGAGAGCTACGATTCCAAGAACGGATTTCTCGGAGGTTCCTGCGACACGATAGCGCGGGGAGAGTTCGACAAGTTTGCTGTTGCGAGAGCATTCCCCGGTGGAGGAGATTTCGGAACAGAACCTCCGGCAAGAATCGATAAGGTTAGTTTTATTTTAGTTCGATTGATGGTTTGAATAGTAAATAAAAATCTGGCTCTACCCTTTCTGTAGCATATCAAGTCTACAGCAGGTACCTATAGCGTGTTTGGGGTCAACAAATCCTTCAAACTTCTAAGTTAAGGTGAAGTCGAGTGAAGTAATTGAAGGTTCATCTAAATGACTGAATATGAAAATTGCAATGATGAATGAATGTGTTTGAAGGCTCCCGAGGGAGGCAGCGCGTGGAGTGTGGAAGGGGAGCGCTCGAAGCTGCCAGCCATCACTCCAAACTCTAGCGCTGCGCCGTTACTTCGTAACTGCAGCCCCCCGCCGCCAGCACCCGCGCAGCCCCCTCTCCCCGAAGACACCATGCGCCTCTTCTCCTTCCTTCAAGTGCTCACTGCCACATTCGGAGCGTTCGCGCACGGCGGAAACGACGTTAGGTACGTTCATCACAATCATGGGGAATAGAGGTAAAGAGGATTAACTTAAATGGGTGTTGTATGTTTGTTACTTTAATAAAACAAGCACTACTAAACTAGATATCACGACTGCACGAACATTTTAAATAATAATTTTGCAATTGGAGGCTCTTCTTATACTTTATCTTTTCACTATGTGTTTTACTCTTATACGGTAATGCAGTACCCTCTGGCGTTTGTTGTGCTTCCAGGCGACTGTAGCCACTTACCATCAAGTGTATTTCAAGCCAGATTTAGATTATTTACTTCTGTGTGGATATATTATTTTATGATTGTGTTGATGTAATGTTGACAGCAACGCGATCGGGCCGCTGGTTGCGCTATGGCTGCTGTACAGCGAGGGCGGTGCGCATGCGCGCGCGGAGACGCCTCTAGCCATCTTGGTGTTCGGCGGCGTGGGCATCGCTCTCGGCCTGTGGCTGTGGGGCCGACGAGTCATCCGCACCGTTGGCGAGGACCTCACCACCATCACGCCCGACTCAGGGTTCACCATCGAGCTGGGCGCGGCGCTCACCGTGCTGGTGGCCAGCAAGGCGGGCCTGCCCATCTCCACTACGCACTGCAAAGTAGGCTCTGTAGTGTGCGTCGGGTACTCCTCGCAGAAGGGGGTCGATTGGACTCTATTCAGGTAGGCTGTACTCATTAACTCATTAGAACATTTCACTTAAAGTCATTAGTCCAGTCATTAAAGGAAAAATACGGCGATACCTTATAATTTCCAGCAACGGAAAATGTGTCATTGAAAATAAGTTCGGAACCCCGGACATCTTCTCGTCCAAAATTCCTCAGTGATTTTTTTAAGTTTCTCATTTACAGCTATAGTTTTGTGTTTGAATACTTTAGATTTAGACAAGTGACGTCACGAAGCTTATGACCTCTCCTCTCCTTGTCACACTTCGTTAACCAATCACCCCTCTGTAAAGAGTGAGAAGAAGAGATAGGATGTACCCTATGTTTGTTACAGGAATATAATATTCGCTTGGGTGGTGACTGTGCCCGTGGTTGCAGCATTGGCGTCCCTTTCAATGTTGGCTCTTGAAGCTCTCGTAGTATGAACACTACATTATCTTATTTATTTAGCTTTATTTACGTATATAAAATAAAAGGCCAATTATGTATATTACGAAGTGATCGTCAATGTAATGTTTAAATAAAGATAAAGGAATATAATATTCACTCGAACAACAATTAATGTCGCAATGGTATAAGCTGTGGTAATTGGTATGAGTATATTTTTTTAAAAACCCCGTTGTAATAATAAATAAGTTTTTATAGTTATTTACGTACAAAGGCAGTGTGATAATTGTGAAAAACTAAAGAATTGTGAAAGGATCATGGATCAGACAGCTCATGGAATGAGATGAGATGATGCTTTGGATTATGATTATTAAAATTAAAATGATGATTAAAAAAGTTATAATATTAGATATTAGTAACTAGCAATCCGTTCCCGGCTTCGAACGGAATTAAAGGTTAAAAATACTCTATGTCCTTTGCTGTATCCGTTGAGTAGTTAAGGCGTGAAAAGGTAACAGACAGACAGAGTTACTGTCACATTTATAATATTAGTATGGATTGTATTTAAAAAAAAATGTAGGTGCGTTTAAAACATAAAATAAGGGTACCTGGGTAAGTAAAAAGTAAAAAAATAATATCGCGACCCTCTTCTATGTCATTTTTATCTCTAATCTATGAGCTGTTCCTAAAATGATCAAGTTTAATTAGAATGAATGAGTCCAAACGTTACTCTAGTCTGACAAGTTTTTTTTTCACCCAATAACTTGAAAATCTGATACTTTTCTGTTTCCATGCAGATTTTAGATTCGTGCACTGCAAACTTAACTAACTGGTTAGAACATCTAGACAAAGTCTAGGTTGCATTTATTGTTAAATAAACATAGTTACAATATTGATTGTTTTATTTAAGCGTCATTTGACCAAATCTTAAATTTATTTTCATTCAATGGGAGACGAAATAAAATTTTACAAAATTTGACCATTACCTCATCCCTTCCTAATCCCTTATCTTTAATCCTTCTACAGTCGGCAGCGCACTTGGCGTTTTAGTGTGTTATAGGCGACGGTAGT
The DNA here is from genome assembly GCA_944738685.1 of Synanthedon myopaeformis. Classification (NCBI taxonomy): domain Eukaryota; kingdom Metazoa; phylum Arthropoda; class Insecta; order Lepidoptera; family Sesiidae; genus Synanthedon; species Synanthedon myopaeformis. The sequence goes on along the minus strand of OX122918.1, from coordinate 7,078,413 downwards.
CCAGTGGATCGTCAGCTTGTCCGTCGACTTAACATTAAAAAAAAAATCTACAAACATTTCACAAATATTTTTGTTTGTAAATATTGGAGTTCCCATTGAAAAGGAAATCCACCTCACATAAGTATTTCGAATCCCAAATAAAACTGTTTTGCGCCTACGTAGCCGAGAACTTCAGATTTGAGTTGAGTTGAGTGCATAGAATAATAATGGTTGAGTGAGATCATGAGATGATCAAGAAGTCGACGGGCAGCGTCCGAACGGTTCAGACGTTGCGTGCGTTTTACGTATTCTAACTTATAAACTTATTAACTTAATTCTTATCAGTGTTTTACTTACTTAACAAGTGAAATTACTTCTGCTTAACCTGGTAAGTGAACAATAATTAAATAGATAAGTAATATTAAAGTTATTTAGAAATATCTCATAATGTTTCCTTATTGTACAGTACACCTACCATTTTTGTTTATGTTCAAAGCTCTAAACTTGTTTCCAATTAATGCAAATGGTCGAAGACTGTAGGACCACGACCTCTAAATGCAGACGCAAATATAAAAATGTTACATTTTAAGAGCGATTTATTTTTTTATAGATTCCATGATATTTATATGGTATGTTATAGGTAACTATACCTACATACAAATATAATCAGATGTTTACCATTTGAAATAAGTACTAGTAATTTTTTTTTCAAAGAAATTCGTATCAATTGTTGTTGTGTAAGTTATCTTAGCTATTTTTAATTTATACATACTTTAGTTTCGGTACGTCTCAAATATGATGTTATTTGCAACCACAAATGTCTACATTTAATTGACATAATATTTTTTCGTTTTATTTATTTACCTACTAGCTGTTGCACGCGACTTAGTTCGCCCCAACTTTATGTTACTCGCTGATAATGTAGCTTTCTATAGGTGAAAGAATTTTAAAAAACGATCCAATAGTTTTTGAGTTTATTCACTACATACAAAATACAAATATTTTCTCTTTATAATCTGACGATCCACTTGTTGGTACCACTTGATGGTTGACCAGCAATACTAAAGGTGCTGCAAGTGCGATGCCGAGGTTGTAGGTATCTCTGTCCCTATGCCCATACAACATGCTGTTATTTCACGGTGGTCTTCTGTATGATTTTATATTTAACTAGCTGTTGCAAGCGACTTCGTCCGCGTAACTTTATAAAATATAGCCTATGTTACTCGTATACTCGTAATATAGCTTCCCAACAGTGAAAGAATTTTTCAAATCGGTCCAGTAGTTTCGGAGCCTATTCAATGAAAACAAACAATCAAATCTCTCCTTTTTATAATATTAGTACTTATAGATAAAATTTTATTGTTGTTTAAACGTTATTAAGTATTCGCTTTCCTATAATTCAATAAGGTGGTATTTTCTGTTTTTCGTAAATATAATCATAATTCAACTTACGAATTCACGAACGATGAATTACGATTGATAAGATGACAGGCTGACTGTCCACTTGATGGTAGGTGACTACCGTCGCCTAATAACACAAGCAAGGTCACATATGAATTAAGGATAGGGATTAAGAAGGGGTAGGTAAATGGGCTCTGGCTCTGGTATCCTTTACTCATTCACCGAAACAAAACAGCACACATACTATTATTTCGCGGTGGTCTTCTGTAAGGGAGTGGTTACTGCCGCCAGATGGGCTGCCCAAACGACTGCGAAAGGCAGCGTGCCCTGCCACTAAGTACCTTGTCTTAAATAAATTTGGTCCGATTGAAAATTATGATAATAAATTATAATATAGATGAAATTTTAGATAAAATGCCAACCGAGGACAAATCCGTGCTATACTCATCACATTATCCTTCTGCGGAGGTAAGGAAAATTTGTTTATTTTATTTCATTGATCAAGAAAAACTAAATGTTAGTTATACATTATAAGTATAACTTTTTTTTTAGTACCGCTCAGCCGAAATATTTTTAAATTCAATCCATTTATTTTAAGACTATTAGACTAGTCTACTAAGACTATTTTTATTCGCTTAGACAACAAGTGGTAACAGGCGGAAAAAATGCTTTTAAAATTCAAGATGTCTAAATATATCTTTGCAAGTGTGATATTGATATTTCCAATACGATGTTGACATTTATTTTTTTACTAAAAGTTCCACAAATTAGTAAAAGAAGAAACATGTCATTTATGTTAAACTAGCTGGTGCTTGCGACTTCCTCCGCTTAGAAAAATAAAAAATAAATGATCAATGTAACGCCTGATATATTCCTTGCTGTTATACTTTTGCCAGGCGTTAGATTTCTATTTTCAGATGATCCCTTGTAAGTATTACTTTTATTCTGAATGAAAGGTAACCCTATGTCCTTTTCTGTAGCCCTGACTATGCAGATTCGTGATAAATGTGTGAGTAGTTAAGGCGTGAAATAGTTACTTTCACGTTTATAATGAGTATGGACTAGTATAGATAGATGATTACATATACACTGTAACCATCGATGACTGTAACATACCCTTTTCAATAGTTTACAAATTCATTACTGTGTGTCTGATTTGTTGTCCAAGAAAGCAATTAAGATAACAGTAAGTAGGTATGTAGTTCAAAAAATATCAAACAAAAAGTTCAACACATTGTTATTTAAACTCGTGACTAAGTATAACGAGTGTTTATAGTTCTTATTACATAAACACTCGTAAATTTCGTGCAACTCAGGCTACAATAGTTTCGATTTTACAAAGCAAACTTTTTTTTTTTTTTATAATATTTTTGACAAGTAGCAAATTAGGATATCGCCCGTTTCACCTATTCCTACTGAGGCGTCCCACCAGACTTTAGGCTTGGACTCCGCTCAGCTTCGGTGGAGACGGTTGAGCAGAGCGGAGATATTTGTATGAGAAACTGACTCATAAGTTGACTGCGTACTATGTGAAGATTGCGCCATTTTGATGCGCTGTTCTTCGTATTCAGATGTTCTTCGTCATAAAATAGTAATAACAGATATTTTAACCTAGTTTAATAATATAGCTTGATTATTTAGCTACAATTTCAGGTACAATACATGTAGCGCCGCATATATTCTTGAAAAGCATTTATGACATGGCTTCCAGGGCTTAACTATAGTGCGACCATATAGGAAATGCGTATGTACACTATAGGCGTCCATACGCATTTCCGCTCTAGTCCGTACGCATCTACGCAACTCCGCTTCGATGGAGTCTCCCTTGTGTAACAACACATCTCGCTAGGTGATGTGTAAAGATGTGTGTAAACTAACAACGCTTTGATATTAATTTTTTATCTTAATTCAGATTGCTCAAATGAACACTCATTTGTCACACCCGCCCATGGCTCCTGTGTTAGCTGTACCTGTAAGTATGCTACCTATAGGTTACATGATACAATCTTTCACCAAATATTTTTTTGCCTTATTATATCCGATGAAATATCTAACAACGGCGCGTTATTTAGGTAATAGGTTCACAGTTTATTAGCAGATAAATAAAAAAATGTTTGATATTTTTTTTTCTGACAAATAAATTGTTATATAGTAATAAAATAAACCTACTTACCTAATATCAATTGTTCCTGATTTTTAAAAATAATATTTTGTGAGAAAAAAAAACCAAGATTTCGTACAGTACGTACGTACTAATTACAAATGAGAAGTATAATACTTTTAAAGTAAATGTATGTTTAATGCGTTTTCCTAGGTGTAGAATTAATCCAAGTTTCTTAAATGATTTTGCTATAATAGTGTCTATGGATATTAAATTGTAATTTAGAGTCTAAAATGATACCCAAATCACGAATTTGATTAACAACTTTAATTTTGTTACTATAGAATGTATAGTTATAAAAAATAGGATTACGTTTTCGAGAAAATGTAATAGTATAACATTTATCATTGTTTACAAATAGTTGATTTAAGGTACAGTATCTTTCAAAGGTATCTAGATCTTTTTGCAGTTGCCTACAATCAGCTTTTGATTGAATAATTCTGAAATTTTTTATATAATCAGTCGTAGGTGAGAAGAGTTGTGGTTGTAAATTTAGATTTGATAAAAGTCCAAAAGATTTTGGAGATGTAGTAATTTTCTCCTCAGAAAATGTAATATAAATAATGATAAATTCTGTACTCATTTTACTTTAGGGACATCAACTTCTCGGTCCTCAGAACACAGTGACAGTATGTTCATTCTGTAACGCCCACATCAAGACCTCGGTGAAGTTCACAGTGAATACACGCACTCACATTGCAGCTGCTTTATGGGCATTGGTGTGGTGAGTAAATGATCTGTTTAATAGACGAATTTCTTTCTTTATTAGTTATATATGTATAAATAGTTATAAATGTATTGTTATAAATATAATGTAGATAACGTAACTAACGTTAGCGTTACCTGCGTATACTTATTTAGAGAAATTATAATTTTAAATACTACTAAGTATATACTTATACCATGATTAAATTAGGTACTTATAGGTATTTATATTTCACACCCGGCTTCACACGGAAGCAATTTTCTCCTGTCAATTATATGTAGGTATTAGTGATGTGCCGGATCGTTAAAAATCTATATCCGTGGATACGGATCTTAACTTTCTACTCAATCGGTGTCGGTGCGCGTGACCTTGAAACGATAGTTAACGCCCGCCATTTGACGCTTGCATTATAAAGGTGCCAAATGTTTGATTTTAAGAAATAAAAAATAATCTGAATGGAATTTAATAGTTTTTCATTGCTACCTAATATATGAATTAAAAATCAATAAGGTAAAAGATCCGTAAAAAATAACAGATACGGATATCCGGCACATCACTAGTAGGTATACACAAACCTTCGTCATTTATAGCATATCTATTTCCATTAGTAAAACCACCCCAGTACGTTGGGTGGTTTAGAAGAAGTAACGGAGAAACAGAAATACTTAAATTAAAAAATAGATACCTGGTCTTCTGTAAGGGGGTGGTTACTGCCGCCAGACGGGCTGCCCAAATGACTGCGAAATGCAGTGTGCCCTGTCACTACTTTCTAGATCCAGGTCAAAGCCAACTGACCCTGCTGGGAATCGAACCTAGAATAGAGAGTTAAGGCAAGCGCCCTAACCACTAATATATGTTATGTAGTCATATATAATGATTATACATATACCAATGACAAACTAATACCAATGTATACCTCTTCTCGTAGTATTAATTCGTTTTCCCTCAGGTTCATAGCGGTTTTACTATAGGTAATTGTGACCTATTATATAATAGCATAAGAATTATTGGTGCATTCAATGACAAGAATTACCTATTTTCTATCCTCAACGCGAACTCGAAAGCTCGTAGGAAATACCCCAATAATAATTTTACTTTCTAAAGTGTTCGGAGTGTTTCTTGAACTTATCTATGTAGAATTCGCATACGCGACTTGCACGATTGACCAATAATTTGAATACTGGCCTTTTACAATGAATTCATAAAGTATAAATGCTTAGGTGCCTACTTAACATCTAAACCATGGCTTATACCATCTCAATCGATGCTACTGCGGTATTAAGATTCTGATCCTCTCCAATATGTTTGCTTTGCCGTTTTTTTATTAACTATATTTATAATAAAAAAAATTCAAGTTGCTTTTCTTAAACTACTAGCTTTTGCCCTCGACTTCGTCTGCACCCTTTTTCTTATGCAATCGCTACTTAACTTCACAGGATAAACCGCTGGGCTAATCTGAAGATTGCCCGGAAATTTCATTAAAATCGGATGACAATTTAGGAGTCCATTTTTATAATAAGTATAAAAAGAAAAAAGAACACGATGATCAGAATCGGTCAAGCAATGAATGAATTTCTTGATGTTATCTGTGTTTATATTTTTTTTTATATAATCTAAGGAAATTATCATTTCTAAAAAAGCGGTACTGATTATTTTAAAGATTAGGTGATGAGCCATCTTTATTCTACATTTTCATTTTGCTGCGACTGCGAGTTGCAAGTTCAGAAGAAAATGTTTTTATAACACCGCTTATAAAATTCATTATAATTTTACAGCTGTCTTTGCTGCATTCCATACGCCGTCGACTCTGCAAAGAATGCTGATCACTACTGTCCCAACTGCCAGAGATATTTGGGAACTTATCAGAAATAAACAATATTATATACCTATGTGCAAAACTTACATTCTTCCATAATATTATATAAAGGAAAACAAATTATAACTTATTATATGTAAGTTTCTATATATATTAAATGAAAGTAATGTCAACAAAGTTGATCATTATTGTGTATCATTTTTCGATCTTAAAAGTCATAGACGATTGGCCTTAAACTGCCTCCAAAAACGTCACTGGTTCTAGCGAGGTTGTGTTTAAAAATGTATGCCAATCAATAAATTAATTGGTTAATATGGCGAGCAAAAATAGCGTTAAATTTTCTCATCCACTGTCCGCTTAGGTCATGTCCGTTAACGTAGACCAGTGTCAAAATTCAAGGTCGTTTGTAATAAGCTAGTACCTAAAAATACATTGTCATGACGATTTAAATGTAATGGCAACACTCTTTACTGAAACAAGTGTGAAACATGTGAACTTATCTTTTTTAGAGTGTTTATTTTAAATTTTTGATATATTTTGAAACACTCAATGAACCCTTTATGTTTTCATTCTTTTCTCAAGACTAATAATAACGTATAGTTAATAAGGTTCATATTGGCTCGAATATAACCGCGAGGACAGATTCAATATATGAAAAAATTAAATTTATTAGTTTCTGCTTAGTTTTATAACAAGCAAAGGATAATATTGTGGTGCCATATTGATAAGAGGAAATCTTAATTAATATAAATGTTTATACTGGATTTTATAATCTATTTTGTATTTCAATGTATAAATATATAATTATTTCTTAAAAAAATCCTGGTTTTTTTTTATTACTTACCTACCTAGGTTAAACATATATTTTAGGACTAATACAATACTTAACTGATTTGTCCCGTTCACTATTTATAAGCACCCAGATCAGTTAGTAATTTCCAAAGTACAAAGTTGCAAAAGTGGGATCCTGAATCTAATCGCTAAGGCAAGCATCTTAACTACTCGACCAATGGCAATGACACAAGATGTACAAATTGAAATCATTTATTCTAAGAAGTTTTATAATAATATTCATTATTGTCATTACAACTAAATTTCATATATTTACAATAATTATCTTTATGATTACATTTAGAGTATACATACACACTCCTTTACAAAAAAAAAAGAAAAACAACTTTTGTACAGTCGTTCTGGGTAAAATTGGACCACCGGTATAACATTGGACCACACCCTGAACTTTTAATTATTTTTAATCTCTATCCGAACTTGCTATAGTAATATGCAAGTATCCAAACATGATGTATGAAATCCATAGACTATAAAAGCTTAATTTGACAGACAAACGATGTCACTTGTCAAAACAAACCTCCGCGCCGTAGTGACCTCCGGCCGCCATTTACAGATTGTTTTTTTATTTGCACTAAACGCTTTCCTCAGAGCTGCACTCTATAGATGGCAACGAGGAGGCCTTTTCAGACCACGTACTGGTTGGTGAGAGCTCGTAGGAGCCGCGCGCGTCTAACGGCGGCCGCCTCGCGCTGTATGTCTTCGCTGTTGTTCGCGTTGAGCTCTAACGCGCCGGCCGCTTTTACTGCGCGCGCTCGTCGACCGGCTTCGGCGCGGCGAGCGTGCATCGCCGTCGCCACTTCCAACAGAGTGCCGTCCCACACGCAGCCGTAGTACGCGTCTGTGGCGTCGGCCGCGCCGCTCTTCTCCGCGAGGCACTTGAAAGCGACCGCGTAGTCCGGTTCGTCGGGCAGCTGGCATAGCGCCGCGGCCGGCGTGTGCGCAGCCAGTTGGGCCAAACAGCGCGCCGCCCGTCGCGCGACGCCTCCCTCGTCATGCGCACGCGCACCGAAGTGCGCCGACGCGGCCGCCAACGCGCACAAGTAACGACGCAACGCAGCGCCCCATCGTCCGCCGCACATCTCTACGTCGCCATACATTCGCAGCCTGCCAACCACAACAAACACCTAGGCATGGTTCTCATATAAACCTCCATAAACCATAAACGAGTGACGTTTGCGCTGTAGTTAGTTTTTTAAAAGTCCCACAGGATTCTAACATTTTTCGGGGATAAAAAGTATCCTATAGTTTAATTCAAATGATCATCAATACATCAGTGAAAACCCAACTCAAATCGGTTAAGGCGTTTCTGAGATTAGCGTACACAAACGCACAGACATCGGTAACGTTAAAAATAGGCCTAGCGAGTATAACAGTAACGCGTTGACTATATCTCTCTCTCACTCACTTAGTCGACTCGCATCAATACCCAAAATACATCGAAAAGGACAACATAATGTTAGAATCACTTAACTTACCAGGACGTGTTATACGGATACAGCTTGAGGCTTCTCTCCAAAAGGTCTGTGATGGATTCTAACGCGTATTTGACACTGTAGTTGTTCAGGTTCGTAATGTTCGAAGGCCACAGGTTGGTGTAATCGACGACCAGTTCGAGCGACGTGTCGTCTATGAGGAGATTGTGTATGCGCGCGAGCAGCGATAGCATAACGCTGACGCCGATGGGCTCGCGCAGCGTCGCCAGGAAGGCGTTGAAGGCGTTTCTGGCTTCGGCGGCGGCGCCAGTGGCAGCGTCGCGCGCATTGGCGCCGCTCGCACTCCGCTTTACGGCACCGCTCGAACTGTTGCTGTACACCGACAACGCTGTCAAATTATATTCAAAGTTGCCTTTAATCACTTCCACAGTAAAGTTGTGTATTTAAGGTGATGTGTCACACCAAAAAAACGACCTGTTTTTTACGAGCCCGTTGGATGAGTGGTTAGGATGCTTGCGTTAACGCTCTGTTCCAGGATTCCCGGGTTCAATTCCCGGCAGAGTCAACTTTTTAACTTTGAAATTAACTTTTCAAAGTTGGCTCTAGTCTGGATCTGCAAAGTAGTGGCAGGGCACAGTGCGTTTCGCAGTCATTTAGGCAGTCCGTCTGGCGGTAATAACCACCTCCTTAAAGAAGACCACCGTGAAATAACAGCACGTGTACTGTTGTGTTTCGGTGATTGAGTAAGGGTTGCCAGAGACTATTTTCCTATCCCTTCCCAAACCCTTGATCCTTAATCATACTGTACCTAGTCGGCAGCGTACCTGTGTTCTTGCAGCGCCTGTAGCGTTACTTATGTTATAAGCGGTGGTAGTAGCCATCTACCATCAAGTGGACCGCCATTCGTCAGCCGACCTTAACAAAAAAAATCCTATTCTCCATAGTTAAAGCAGTGACAGTACCGTAGTCCCAAAGAGCCCTAGGGAATTTCCTGGTGGCCTTTCCTCGCTGCAGCTCGTAGCAAGCCGCACATAGCGCCGCCGCCGCTTCGCCCGCCGCGCCGCCCACCACTCCGCCTCCCGCGGGGCCCACGCTCTCCCACTCGCACGCGTTCACCAGGCACGTCCAGCACGCCTCTATCACCTGACCATATTCGGATACAGTTTTATTTATACTCGTTCAAAATAGTTGAGAGAAAATAAAATCTTAAGACCTTTAATTAAGAAACAAAAAACACACCTGGGGTCGAGGAATTACGCCGTCGCCGGCAGATGCGGCCGCAATGCAGGCTTTACACTTGTTAGCCAGCACCGTCAGATTTATGCGATGGTGGGGCCATTCGCTAAGCATGACGTTCACTTGAAGCAGCAACACTTCCCAGGAGAGCAGACGGCATAATTTATAGAGCACCGGGTCACTGCCGTTAGCCAACTGGCTTCGAGCCTCGCCCTCGAGTACCGACAGCAACGAGAGCGCCGCGCGAGAGCATCCCGCCTCGGCTCGAGATCTTGCAGCACCCGACACAATATATCCAAAGTCCTGAAGAAAACCTCTTGGCAATGACACCAATGTGCTACCAAGTTCACCAGCCGGTTTCCAAGTGGGACTCAATTTCCACAAAGGAAGTGACGGTGCCATCATAGCCAATTTAACCAGACACATCCGAACATCTTCGGCTGTTGACGCTTCTATGAGGCGTTTCTTTAGCCTGCCCATCTCTAGTTCAGGCACAGTTTTGCATTCAAAATCTGGCGTTTCCCAATCGTCTGTGAGTAATTCCCGAGGTATGTCCATATTTTCATCGTCATTATTTAATGAGTCATTCAAAATTCTGCTCAGTTGTTTGTCAGATATCAACTTTCTTCTGACCGTTTCAGCTGCATCGCCTATGTGCTTTCTGAAATATTCATCGATTCTGTCCAAGGGAATCTTACATTGGGATGTCACTAAATGGAGAAAGAATAATTGTAGATTTTCCCAATCTTTATCGGACAAGTCGGAAACAAGAACGGGTCCTAGGGCCCAAAAGAGTAGATCGAAGAACTTTATTCCAACTGTCTTGAATTTGTTAAGAAATTCTGGGTTAGTTGATGGTAAACCACCATCCAGTGCATATCTGACAGCATTTAAAACTGACACTCTATTTAGTAGATCTCTTGCTACAGTGAAAGCACCACTAGACGCTGAACCTTGAATGTCTAGTTCTACAACTTGTCTATGTACCATGGGGATCTCACGAGTTAGATTATCGGCTTGCAGAACAGCTATGATACCTGTGTAATGATTGGCTATTGATTCTTGCAGTTTTTGTAAAAGTGACGGTTCTTCTTTCAATACTTCAGCACCTAGATTAAGTGCTCTTATATATCCTAGTATATCTTCCTTAGCTACACTGGCATAATTCATTTCACCCCATGGCAATTTTTTCTGTGATCTGTATCCATAGATTGACACTTCCCTTTCGAGAAGAATTGAATTTTCTCTACAGCCTAGTATATGTTTTTTGGCTAAATCATGTTGTCCATAAAAAAAGTAATTGTAACACAGATCGAAATGAATTTGCATTGCAAGTTCGTACTGGCTTATAACAACATTGCCCGCATACCAGTCGTGATGCATGTCTGTGGTGTCTTCGGTGAGATGGACGAAGGTATCTAATACGGGGACTCTAATTTTCTTCACATCTCTGTTAGTGGGTAGATATTGTACTAATATTTCTTCCAAATATCTAATACTTTGCATGCGAGATGCCTCTGTGGTTCGCAAAATTTTTTCAAAGTTAGGATTCATTGGGCTAAAACCATTATCCGCTTGCATGCCGGGCCTATAAAAAAATAATATTCACTTATAAATCTTTACCAATTAATTATAAAATAACTAGCTGGTGCCCGCGGCTTCGTCCGCGTTGAAAAATATAACACCTGAGAAAATATTTAAAATCTTTATCGACGAAGATGGCGCCGCCACGGCGACAGTGGCGCCCAATTTTTTATATTTTTTGTAGAGATGTAACGGATAGTAGTTTAGCCGGGTACCGGGCATCCAACGAGCTTCTAGACCGGATATCCTCACAATCATAATAAATCATTGCTCTTGAATTTTCTCGAGTCAATTCACACTGACTTTACAAGTTCGACAAGACCGCATTCTTTTTAAAAAATAAATAAATGGTATTCGATTAATAAAATCAAGGAGTTTTCGATTATAAAAACTTTATTATGTCAGGAACAATGGAAATATTCCAATCCCGATACTTTTAGTGCAGCCCTCGTAATATTAGAAAAACAATAAAAATCAAACATATTATGAATGAAACTTACACATGATATGTCATTTTCGTTGATTTAGCATACAAGGCAGCTTTAACAGGAAACCTGAGTGCCCATCTATGATACAGTGTCAATGCAAACTGTACCTCTGGCTTTAGAAGTAACTCAGGTGGTATATCCTGCAAAATTTCAGTATATTCTTTAAAAATATATATAGAAAGAAAGAAAGATATCACAAATTTAAAACATTAAGAAATACTACAAATGCCCCACAATCATTAATTAAATTTGATGTATTGAGTATTGCGAATATTACATTAGTTTGAGGTGGTGCAGTGTAAACAGCATTAGTAGCCATGTAAACAAGATCTTGCATTAATTGTTGCTGAATTTGTGGTGGTAGTTTATTTTCAAAGTCATCTGCAAAGAAAACAAATTCTAATTAGAATTAATAATATAAAAAAAACTATAGATACCGAAATAATAATGTTCATGCTTGGCATCTCCTGCTATCATTAGGTGACACTAGTGTTCTCGTATAAAAAAATTGGGATGTGGCTGTGTCATTTTAATAAAGAGCAGCTTTGACAAGTAATGAATATAAATAAGGAAATAAACCACCTACCTAAATTCCAATGTAAGGTTGATGCAACCTTAAGTCCCAAAATCTTAAGTGCAAGTTGTTTCCGTGTGAACTTTGCTGGAGTAGACGTGTTGTTGAGTGGTGGACTTGGAGGTGCATCAACAACAACAATGTCCAGTAGACCTCTTTCACTTGCAGATTTGGAATTACAATTTTTAGTATCCACTGATAAGAATTCAACTATTAAATCACACGGTGATGGTTCTGTAAATGAACATAGTTTTATTATGTTATAAAATTATTAATGGTCAATTGACTATGAGTTAACTTTGACTGTTATTGCCAAAAAAGCGAGGAGCAACTGCAGAATGACACCAGTGCCTTCTAAATATATTTTTTATTTTTATTTTTCCTAGTAGATAATATTTTCTTTTTTCTTGTTTGTATAAATAAAGGTGTTTTTTTTGTGTTATATATTTATAGGTTGTATTTTAATTTAATTTTAATTATTTTATTTTTGAAAACTTTCTTTGTTTTTGGAGCTTTTATGTATTATGTTTTGTTTAATAAGTGCGTGACCTCACCATCAGCTCTAACGGAAGACCAGCACAGGTTTTTACTACCTGCATTATGCTGAGTTGGAGTCGGTTTGTGGTGGGGGATGTTTGTATTATAGAATCTGAGATTCCGTCATACATTTACTACAGGTCACAGGAATGGCCAAGAGGAATTTCACAGATGGATCGACGTCAATGGCTCCTGGACTTTAATGGGTTAAAAATGGGTAATGAATGAGTCCTGGATAAAAATGGCATAGTAACTAATATCCTGTTCGTGTCTTATAAAAAAGAAATAAAACAGGTTCATACTAACCTGGATTTGGTTTGCACAAATGCGTCCGTAAGAGGTTAGGATCAAGTAAAAATTCGAACCAAAGTATTGTATCCGGTGATATGGGTACTGTACCCGGACGTAACAAATCCACATCCATTTCTGAGTTCAATTATCACTTAGAATAGGCACCTTTGAAGTTCACAAACACTGTTCGTAAATAATATGTTTACATGTAAGTTGCAACTCATTATTTAATCAAAATAAGTCTGTAGTGTTTATCTATATCAATTCGCATGCATGTTATAAAAAAACACACAACCATAGAACACTATATTTTCTCAACTTATGTATGTACTCTATGCGTAGCAGTACTCTATAAACATAACACAGCACCAAGCACCATCCAAGCATAAAGACAAGCTGTCACAGAAACCAAGTTATAATATAACTATTAAACTGCGTTTTTTAATTCGAAGGAGTAATTTGACATTTCCTGGGATGCTGGTTTTTGACCATTCAAAAATTGCACCCCGGCCGAAGCAGGAGCGGGTCACTATATTGAGTTTTTTTATTCAAAGAAGTAATATGACAGGTCCTAATGTCAAACTTTAAAATAATGTTACCAGCGTTTTTTCCATAGTGTTGTACTAATATCGGTTTTATTTAAATAGTTATAATATTTTACGGTAAAAATATTTTTGATGTTGTTTTATTTATTTAACATTCGTATTATTGTTATTTTAAGGTTTGAATTTTATTGAAAGCAGGTTTTTTATTCATTTCAAATACCAAGTTGATTTGGAATGAATAAAAAACAATTACAATTTATATGTGAAGTCAAATAAATAAAAAATAGTATAATGCATTACATAGCTATTATTTTGTGATAATTTTATGTCACCTATGAAAATATTGCGACATATAGAACGTACTTCGAAAAAAATATAATTGAAAGAATTAAATAATAATTCACAATTTATTTTTTATAAAACATGGGTTTGCTCTTGACCAACAACCAACTGAGTAGCAAGGATGAGGCCTAAGATAGAGCATGCTCACCCAGAAGATGCCTATTCACTCGAACTTTGAAAAGATTTGGGTTATATGAGCTCGCAAATACAGACGCCGCCAGGGAGTTCCAAACCTAAACTAATTAGTAATATTAATTCTAAACTCATTAATTTTTTATATAGCATTGATTACGGTTTTATAAAACCGTGTGAAAACAGAATTAAACTCCAAGCGACAGTGGCGCGCAATATTTTATATTTTTGAGACGATCCTTCGGGAAATTAATATTTTTCAGGATAAAAAGTATCCTAAGCATATGTATCCAGGTAATAAACTATTTTTGTGTAAAATTGCATCCAAATCCGTTCAGCCGTTTTTGCGTAAAAGAGTAACAAACATCCACCTATATATCCATCGTTTCACAAAACTTCGCATTTATAATATTAGTAGGATATTAAATAGTATAATTATACTTATAAATAAATTTTACTCAAGTATATATTTATGAGTAAGATGCTTATGATTTTGGTGATGGAAAAAAAAACCAAATAGGCATATTTGTATTTGTATATAAGGTCGACAGTCCCATATAAACATTTTTTATGGGACTAAACATCGATGGATGGGACTGAATACGACAAAATAATGAAGTTGATAAATAATAACAAAGTAATTAAAAGAAATTTAAAATAGGTATTAAATTAAAAATATACTTAAATTTTTGTTGTAATATATTGTAATTTTTCGTAGCTGCTAATATGGATGTATTTGATATCTGAATTAAATGTCGCTATGCTTTTTTTTTTAATCTTCAATAAAAAAAAACTTACCTACATAACCCTATTAATAGATATTATATTATATGTATATCTTACCTAGATAAGTAAGTTCTTATTTGTTGATACCTAAAGGTTTGTTGATAACAAATACCTATACCTATACCTATACCTATGTAAGGTATGTACTCCTATGAATACTGACATACTTAATCCACACCACATCGTTATCTATGATAAAGATATTATTGGCCATCGGCTCGGCACTTTATCACAATCATTGAACATTTAAAGTCGTACAAACACGAAATATCGATTCACATATAAATACTTTTTTGAATAATGGCAAAATAAAAACATTGATTATAATATTACGTTTACAAATTGTAGTTACATTGAGTGAAAATAGCACCTCTTGTTATTATAGTCGTATGAAAATTAGCTTAGTTGCCTACATAATATACACATAGGTACCTAAGTACCTCATATTAGAGTATTTCTGTCTCTGGTGTAATAAACAAGTAAGTAAGTTTTATCGTCTATTTTTTATTTTTACGTCGTACGATCGGCTGTCGATTCGGCACACGCAGATTCAAATTCGAGTCTTGTTTTTGTTAATTTTACGTGTAAATTATGAAATACAATCACTCGTTTTTAAAGTGTTTTTTTTTAAAGTAAAGGTCGTCGAACAGGCTGTCGATCCACTTAATGCGACATGGCTATCGCCGGCAAAGCCACAGTAAAGTATGCTGCTGACAATAATGAAATAAGAATAAGGGATTAGGAAAGCATAAGAAACTGAAACACAACAGCACACATGCTCTTATTTTACGGTGGTCTTCTGTAAAGACACTCAGACCAGATATAATTTTAAAAAGTTAGCGTTGTATGAAAATTAATAAATAGTTAAATAACTCTAATATAATTAATCGACACGTTTGGTCTAATGGCTAGTAACCCTAGCTGTTAACCAAACGGTTGCGGGTTCGAATCCCGCTAGGGGCAAATGTTTATGTGTTAACATTTTACCTTTGTACCTGAGTCATGGATGTTTTATATTTATAATATCAACTGTCTGGTATCCATAATACAAGCATTACTTGCTTACTTTGGAACTAGATGGTGCTGTGTGGAATGTATGAAGATATTTATATTTATATTTATATTTATTTAATCTCTAATACAAAGTGAATTAAATTTTATACTTGCTGGACGTTTCAGTGGATACGAACGAATATACGCCAATAGGACAGGGTTCAAATGCAATAAGCATCGAGATGGACCTGCTACAAGTCGGCTCGGAGCCAGTAGGAATGAAATGTCCACATTGTCAAGAGGATGTGATGACCAGAGCGACCTACAGAAACTCCACCCTTACACATGTGCTCGCAATTATTTTAGGAATATTGTTTTGGTAGGTAATCATTGCATCGATTGTATTCATCATCATCATTATATAAACCGTAAGACGTCCACTGCTGGCCACAAGCCTTCCCCATAATTTACTAATCGGACATATATTCCAATCTATACTAATATTATAAAGAGAGAAGATTTGGATGTTTGTAATGAATAAACTCAAAAACTACTGGACCGATTTTGAAAATTCTTTCACCTATAGAAAGCTACATTATCAGCGAGTAACATAGGTTATATTTTATAAAATTACGCGGGCGAAGTCGCGTGCAACAGCTTGTATGTAAAGATACGGCTCGATTACGATTTTGTTATTTTTATTATATTTTATTTATTTATTTAGGCAAAAACAGTCACATACAAATTATCTTACAAAAAATAAAAAAAGTAAGACCTATATTACCATGGATTAAATACAATTATTTACAAGCGGTGGTACAAATTGACACTTCAAAAGAATACAACAATAGCATCAATAGTGTAAAGTGTTACAAGTTGACACAAATTAAGAACATAATAGCAAATCTTCCAAGCTCTTCCTGAACTTCGTTATAGAAATCGAAAATCAATCAATCAATCATTTATTTATTTGCAACTTAGTAACATGCGATTACAAAGAAAAAGATAAATTTAAATAAAATTAAAAACAAAAAGATTTTTTTTTATTGTCAGAAACACAACTGCTTGCATGAATAATTACAACATGACAACATTATTTTAAAAGAACCGGTTCCCTGCCGAGCATAATTTATAAAAAAAAAGCTCGGAAAATATTATAATTTAAAACAATCTGTTTAAAAGCAAGGAGATCAATCTTAGAATTTATACTTTCTACTCTTAAATTCTCCTCTCCTATCTGACTATGTCTAGAAAATATGTCTAGATCTGCATGTGCATGTCCCCCTGAAAAAGGTATATTCCTTGCGTAGTTAGTACGAAAAGGAAGGATATAATAGGTACCCTTCAAACGTGATTATATATATATATATATATATATACAAATTTTAATGTAATGTAATTTTAATGTACAATTTTTAATTAAGTAAATTTGGTTTGTGGCTTGTTAAGAGAAAAATATAGTTGTGAACTATTTTTTCTTCAGGTGGTTATGTTGCTGTATTGTGCCGTATTTGGTGAAAAGGTGGAAAAATGTGGAGCATTATTGTCCTAATTGCAAACAGTTCTTAGGTGTCTACACAAAGAGTACGGTAATTTGAAAGTCTTAATTTTCGGTAACACAAGTGTCGAAACGGAACAGTGTTGTATTTACCCTAAGTAAAAAAAAGAGAGTAATTATGTACAATAATGTATTTATTAAAGTAAATAAGTATATTAAGTTAATTGTATGACGTATAAAAAAAGTGAAAATAAAAAAAAATACAAGTAAAATTTTATGCAAAAATAGACTATATTTTAGTGTAAAGAAAATTATTTATTCATGATATATGAACTAGTGATGCAACAGATACGCTAAATTTCCGTAATTACGCTTAAAGTTTGAGGAACTATGTATTAAAATTTACTTCTGTAAATATTTCCTTTATTTTTTTTTCATTCTTCATACGTAACCTAGTTTTATTTGTAAATGGTAACTAAACTCGGTTACGACGAAGACAAATGGCACATCAAAAGCTAAGAGAGCATTAAGGGGAGCCACACTGGGAGCGTAGCGATATGAAGCTAAGTTCGTCCGGCTCAGTCAAGATCAAGTCTAAGTGCTTATTCACGTTGACTCGCTCGCGCGGTGGCGGGCGCAGTCACGAAATATCAAACACACGCCATAATATGCAAGTGTTCACGTACACAACGCAGGTGCGGCGAAAGTAGCGGGCTGGCCCGTGCGGCGCTCTCGTGGAAATAACAAACTTGATGTTGTTTGTGTGTGTTCACATCGAACTTACTTTAGGTAAGTTCAACCAGTTTGAAGTTGTCGCTAGAAAAGACTAGCGCGAACGCCTGGCGGCCAATGTGAACACGAGCTCGTCACATCCACCGCGCCCGCGCTTTCCTACGTCGTCTAATCAGCATGAGACGTGTGACTTTTGACCATGTGAACTTGTCGGTGTATGGGTGTAATTTTACATGACATGGCTGTCATACAAAATGATCTTGTATGTCTGCCATTAGACGATCTATTATGTCAGCAATGCGCGTTCATGCTTCATGTCAACGCGACGATGCCCGAGATTTGCCACTATTATCTAATGTTGTTGTTGTTATGGCCCTGCTACTATCAAGTTTAAACAAATTCCCTGTTTTTATAATACAAAATCCAGTGTTAACCCATTCCGATTAGCTTAGTTTAGCTCTCATAGTTCCATGAGAGCTTTGCTCCCAGTGTAGTCTGCGCTTTATAACACGAATTATTATTTTGATAAAGGATCTATTGCATCTCTAGATGTCATGATTTTTACATTTTATTGATTTTCCTACTATAATTTTTTTCAACTCTCTATCTTATTTTATTTATAATAAGTATCACAGAATTATACAATAAATTCGATCAATAGCTATAAAATATGTATATTATTTCATTTTTAAGTAACACCCAAATTATTCGCCCACTAGCAATAAAATATTGAAATTCAAATCGTAGTTAAGATCTTATACAGCCATTAAGATAATTTTTAATCAATTATTCTTTTTCTTGTCTATAATTAATTCTATTTAATTTATTTAGAGTTCCAATGAGTTATTATTAGTCAACTCGCTTGCGCCCGCGAGTTTCATGTCAGTATTTTACTTATTATTTCGCTAGTCATTTTGTGGGTCAGCATAATGTACAGTACGATAAGTATGTACAATACGAGTAATGTAAAGAAATAATAAGTAAAATACAAATATGATTACTCGCGTGTTAATTACACGCGAATTGACTAATAACTCCATCTGCATTATTAATAAAAATTTGGAATAGTGCAGGCATTTTTGTGTGCTTGTCTTAAAATCCAGACTGGACATAGGAACCGATAAACGCCTTGCAAGAAGGGCAGTAGTGGTTTGCTGTTTTGCACGATCTCATACAATAAGGTACTAGGCAACCGCAGCAACATCTGAAATAAATAAGGTAAATAATTATTTATCTAAGAGCCTCATTCACCATCTCTGAGTAAAGTGTCAAGTAGGCTAACCGCCATTTAAAATTTAAGCAAACATTTGATAATTCAAAATAAACTAAAAACCTACCACACGTTGAGTTACGGCAATTATTATTGTAAATAATTTAATCTAATGTTAATTTTTAAACAGGAATATTTCAAGTCCATTTTAATCTGTGTATTATGGATTCTTCTGCTGACAACAAATTCACTTAGTATACCTATGTCTAAGCATTCTATGTCTTCGAAAAACACACGTGAAACTTACCCGGCTAAAATACAAAGAGCTGCCGAAACGATATGTGTACGATTATTCGGAACGAAATCAACTCGTGTCACAATTGATTTGCGACATGTCGGACAAGCGGTTCCAGTTGGTCCGGGGCCCAATTTGATCGCACCGGTTGAAGGCGGTGACGTCACGACGGTGCGTGGTGCAGCCGGGGGCACAACAAGGCCCGGCGGCGGTGGAGGGTTGTTACCGAAGTATGAAGGTGGCGGTGCAGGGTTTGGTGCTGACGGTTCGTATGGTGGTGGCAGTCCCATTTTGTTCTCCACTAGAATTATTCATATAATAGGTAATTGGAATTACTCACATGTCATAATCTTTTAGGTACCTACCTATATATAAAAATGTTATGTTGGTTTATGTGCGCTTCAAAAACTCGATAATGGGTATACCGATACCGGGAAACGGGGAATATTTTTATATAAAAAAATTTCACCCTGGCTCAGCCGGGAGCGGGTTGCTAGTTAAGTATTACATTTGAACAATCCAGAAATGGTCATATCCAGAGGAGGACGTTTTAATTAGTGGCAGTACCCATTTCTACGAGTCCGTTGGCTGAGTGGTTTGAGTGCTTGCCTTAATGCTCAGTCAGAGGTCCCGGTTTCGAATCCCGACAGGGTCAACTTTGGAAATAACTTTTCAAAGTTGTCTTTGGTCAGATTAAATCTATATTTGTTAATACAGGTAATAAACTATCTGTGTGCCAAAATTTTATCCCAATCTGTTCAGCCATTTTTGCGTTATTCAAGAACAAATATACAAACTTTATATACAAATTTTCGCGTTTATAATATAATATTACTAAGCAGGCCGCCCCCGGTTTTGCAAGAATTTTTTTTGCAAATTATATATAAAAGCCTTCCTCCTTTAACGTTCTTTCCATTAGTGAAAATCATATTAAAATCAATTGTGTAAATTAAAAGTTCTAAGCGTACATACAGGCAGAGAGACAGACGACGACGGGAAGCGACTTTTGTTTTATACTAATTAAAAATTAGGATTTGATATAGAAAGAGCTAATCAAAATATTGATAATTGTATTATTAAAATTAATAAATAAAATTAGCTTGAATATCTTTAACTAGTTATTTAAAAGGCAACTTTGCGGTAAACATTGCACGATAATCAGGAAATTATGAGTTTGTGTTGCAATCAGTTCTGTTTGTGTTATTTAGGCCGTGACGTAGCTACAAGGTTTTTACAAAATTAACACTAAACAGTTATTACAAATGACAATATTGCAATTTTCGTGTAAATACAAAACTAAGGATTTTTTATTGAGTTACTCACGTCATAACTACATGAAAACGTGTTAGTATTAAAGGTCATGTAAAACATAACCAGTTTCATATTAAAACGTACAACCTACATAATAAGAATATTTAAGAATAGGTATGTATATCTGATCCGTCCGTATATTAAAGAATTCATTTATTATTTGAGTTAAATCAATATAATTTAACTACATACCTATATTATGTACGTACTTACTTAGTATAAAATACTTAACAGAAAAATGTTTAAATAATTCGAATATTAGCAGTCCGTACTCAACCTATATGTACCTACCTATCTACCTACATCAGCGAATTTACTTGCTTGCAAAGATATATTATTTAAATGACCTACATTGAATGCAGTTACTAGAAATTTATTACCCATGCGTTTCTTTATTAATTTATAATAAATATTACAAAAAAAAAGTTTATTAGATATTTATCAACTTATTATTAACTTTAAGCAAGTCGGTATCTACTTTACTTACTTGTTGCATCCATTGTGATGAAATTCAACCTTCGCACAGATTTCTTAATCCGTCAATAAACAGAACACGACAGTGCACAACGAAAAAAAAATTAGGATAGTTCAATGTAAATTATAGATACATTAATTTACCAGACCAGCGGTGTTTAGTTATTAGTTTCTTTTTCGGTTTTGATAGTGAACTTAATCTCGCGATGTTTACACAGACAGTGAGAATGTGAAGTGAACGCTGAACGCAGAGCACAACGCGATTGGAATTACATCACTCGAACGCGAACTGGAAAAAGACATATACACTTCCACTTTACGTGTAAAAGAGACAAAAAATCATTGCACCGTGCGTCACAGTCATTATAACGTTACTATTCTGTTTACAACTCACTGACCGATTCCTTTGTGGTCGTAATTATCCATAAGTTTATGCTTAATATAGAGGACAAGCAGATAGGTAGATTATCTGCCGAATATGGTGCTGACCGATTGTAGCTGACAATACAACCAGGTATAATTGTATTGTTACTGTAATTTACATTGAGGTGGTCGATCACAAAATAGTTATTAATATTTGTTTGCATATTGATACTGCGTCCATTAGCGAAAATGCTTTTGTTAACGCGGTTGTTATGACGATAATAATATAATAATTACATTGAAGGTAATTATTGTTAATGAAAGCCACGGCTATGACGCATTAAAACTTCGTCTGCCCTTCCAATCCAGCCGCTTCCTGCTATGCCTTTCAGGTCGCCTGGCCACTTGGCTGCAGGACGTCTCACGCAGCGTCTTGCAATTCGTAGCCTGAATTTGAGAACTCGCCTGCCCATTGCCACTTCAGCTTATTAATTCTCTCGCCTATATTGACAACTTTGGTTCTTCAGCGAATTTCAGAATGGGGTATTTTTCTACACTATACGTAATTACTGGCAGAACGCACTGGTTATATACCTTGGTCTTCAGCCTGATTATTGAGAGTCAATTTCTCTATCCTCACCTTTCATTTCGAGCTTGCAAGTCCTTGGTATTTCCTGTGTTCCAAGGCGACGACGTGTACACAGACACTACAGTATCGTTATTCAAGAATTTTATAATAAATTAACGTATCACTGCATTTGGCGCGGGAAATGTACAGGGTGTGCGCTCAGTCTCGCACTCGCGTGCGACGACCCCTTGTCGGTCGGCTCGGTGACGAGCTTATAACGCTGCATTGGGCGAGTGACGGGGGCCTGGCCCGGTATATGAAAATTTATGGTAGTAAAATCAAATGTCACATGTCACGTCACACAATACGCGTTACAGGCTACAATATACTTCAATACACATTAATATAATATTATAATACACTAGCTGGTGCCCGCGACTTCGTCCGCGTTCTCTATAGCCTAATACTAAGAATTTTTCAATTCGAACCAGTAGTTCCTGAGATTAGCGCCAGGGGCGTAGCTACCGCCGTATCAGCTGTATCAATGATACGGCCCCCCCGGGCTACAGAGGCCCCTGAACAGCTGAAAGAAGTTTTTCAAAATTAAAACTGATAAAAAATTACCTAAGGACTTAAATCTGACAGGAACGGCTATCAGGCTATCTATAAATGGGACATCAAAAATTTTAGAAAAACTGAAATCGCCTTCAGCTATAGATGATTTAATAAATCAATTTGCCGAAAAAAAGGCAAGAAAAGTGTATATTTAATTTGAGTTAGAACAATAAATTTGTGTATGCAAGAAAATGGAGCCCATTTCGAGCAACTAATTAGTTTACCTTTTTTTGTAAATAATTAAAACAATTTAAGATTTCATTGTTTTCCTTTCATTTAGTTTATCAAGTTTGTTAGAGAGATTTCATCCTTATAATTGACCCTAACGACTGATGCAATAAAAGTACAGGGTGTAATTTTTACAGATTTTAGTCGGTTCGATTCCCGGGTGTGGCAAGCGAATTTTCGAAAATCTTTGAATGCAGTTTTCTTTCTATTCAAAAATAAATGAATCTTTTCTTTGAGTAAAATTTTCTATCTGCAGTATTAAGAGTACTTTCCTTTCAGGTGGCATTACAAAATTCCACTCTGTATATATAAAAATTACGTGTCACGTTGTTTGATTCCAATGAACTTCTAAACTACTCAACCGATTTTGATAAAACCTTGTAACTATGTGTAATTTGGTATAAGTTTTTAATTCGATTTATAGTCGCAGTATTTTTTTTGTGCATATTATTTGTTTATTATATGACAAAGAGTTATAATTATCTGTGAGTTCTATAAGATTCTAACAGATGGCGGTGTAAGGTATTTTATCGGCTGGATTGAGTAAAAAATTGCAACCGTGCGAAGCCGGGAGCGGGTATTATAAAATGGAAAAGTTTGTGAATACGGCTTAAAAAACGTAAAAAATACTTAACGAATTGCGCATGGCGACCACTTTTTATCCTCGAAAATTGTTACCTTCCCAAGAAATCGTCTAAAAATATAAAAAAATGGGCGCCACAGTCGTCACAGCGATAAAGATGTCAGGCGTTATATCAGGGCCACCCTCCACTTGACTCCCATGTCGAGGATCCCAAGGGATTGTAGCATAATACTTGTGGCTCTTGTTATATTTTCCATTTATCAACGCGGACGAAGTCGCGGGCGCCAGCTAGTAGAAAACAAAATAAAGTATCACCATAAATTTTAGATGACACACAAGTATTCTTTTTGATTTTAAAGTATCGCCTAGAACCTACGAATAAATATAGTCTAGAACTACAAAAAGAGTTCAAAGTTACAAAAAGAGATCTAGAATTTTACACGGCTTACTTGATGGAGCTAAACAAACATGGTAACAGCCACTACAAGTTTATAATTAATCTGATAAACTGCTTACGCAAAAGTAACGTCCTCTTCGTGCAGATTATGATAACAGTTGACGGCTTGCAAAGTTCAAGTCTTCAAGAGCAGTGTTTGTGTTTGCGTGTCGAAAGAGGGCAGAAATATTGTCTGGTGGGAGTCTTCGGGTGCGCGCGCAGGGTTACATAACGGCGTAGGAAGAGGGTGAGAACGCGCGCATAGGGTGCGGGGGGTGCGGGGCGCGGGGCGATCGATGCGCGCCCGGGGGGAGTCAGTCGAGCGGCGAGCGAGCGACATGGCGGCGCGCCCACCCCGCGCGGCGGCCCCGCGGCCCGGGCCGCGCGAGTAGGTCGCCATGCGCGATGCGGTATGAGGCAGCGCCGCGCCCGGCGGGCCGGCCCCCGCTAGCGGCGCCGCCCCCGCCATGCGAGCGCCGCCGCTGCTGCTGCTGCTGCTGATGGCGGCCGCGGGCCTGGCCGTGAGTCCGCTCGCGCGCCTCAACCCCTGGCTGAGCGCGTGCGATCTGGAGGAGGAGGGCGCGGGCGAGCGCGAGTGCGGGGGCGCGGCGTGCGGCGGCGGCGGCGCAGCCGACGTGCTGGCGGCGAAACACGTCTCGCCTCTGTGCGCGCTGGCGGCTGGTGCACGCGCGCGCCGCCTCGCTGACATGCGGCTGCGCGCCTGCTGCGAGCGATCGCCCGCCTCCGCGCTCGACCACGGCGCGCGCGCCGACGTGCTAGCCGGGGGCGAGCGCTGCGAGCGCACCTTGTATCACCTACTCGGTCTCGACGCCATGGTCGCGCGCGTGCACTGCGACTTCGTCGACATCCTCGTTCGCTACGACTGCGACCAGTCCTACTCCGTACATACATGTGAAGAGTGCCAGGTGAGCTTCTCAGTCCACTGTTCTCCCTTCGATCTCAACCGTCGACAACCTCGTTCGCTGCGACTGCGACCAGTCCTACTCCGTACATACATGTGAAGAGTGCCAGGTGTGCTTCTCACTCCACATTTCTCCTCTCGATCTCAACGGTCTACACCATCATTCGTTACGACTGCGACCAGTCTTACTCCTTAAACACCTGTAAAGAATGCCAGGTGGGCTTCTTACTCCACTATTCTTTCCTCCATGTGTTATCGAAAGTAGGCGGATATGGAGAGGTGAGGCCTCGATGAAAAGGGACGCTTTACAAAATCACCGCGTGACCCGTTCATGCGTATATCGATCCATTTGAACAGGTCACGTTTTTTAACCTAAACATAGACATATTACATAATTAAGATGATACAACCTCGATAGAAGCATAAACTTGTAATATGTATGTATTAATTGGTTATAACTCAGATATTATTTCGATGTTATAACTCTTGCTCTTATATATATAACTCTTGCATTAAATTGCCTTTATGACGGTACATTCTTGCATTCAATCTCTTCCAATTATTCAAATTCTTAACATGTATCTCGGATAAAACGTAAAATTTTTCATCTCTCTACACGAAAACATGCAGATATCGTAATATGACAAAGACACCTTAAAGTTTCATACAACCATCCGTATGAAACCCTGAGAACCGGCAAAAAGGCATTCAGTAGATGGCATCGTGTCTGTAACCATTTCCTGTTCACCAGACATAACCTGCAAGAGAAACACCTGAGAGCTTTCAAACGTTTTCCACACCGTTAACTTTACCGCAGTTTCAAAACGTTTCTACAGTAAAAGCTTCCACATATAATTAACTGTGTTTCCAATTGAATGCATTTCTAATGTATCAGGAGGGAGTGGAAAGTTTTGGTTTTCACTTCTGTCTGTACATACACGTATCAACTAAATTATTGAACCGTTAAATTTGTGGCGATGTTTTAAACAAAATTTTCGGCAGGTGAAAAAAAAGTTTAAATGTTGCTACTATGTTTCCTAATATTTATTTTTTAACAGTCGTAAATGCTAATCCTAAGATTTTTCTTAAACAGTCGTGTCATAAGATGTCGTAGTTGACAATAATGCAATGTATCTCTGATATGCATACTATCCGAGTGTTTTTATCTGATTTTATAGATGACAAATAATATTTTCTAATTAGATACTAGTGCCCGCGAATTAGTACTAAAAAATTGAAATTGAAAAATAAAAAATATAACTAAGTAATGCCTGACAACATATATGAGCAAATATATAAACAAACTATAACAGTAATATAGCAAAATATATTTTTATGATCCTCCGGGAACCGAACTGAAAGAAAGGTATCCTTTGTCCTTTTCCGTAACCCTGTCAATGTGTATGATGATCAGTTGAGTAGTTAAGGCGTGAAGAGGTAATAGATAGACAGATTGACTTTCACATTTGTAATGAGTATTGATTAGGGTTTAAGTAATGATTTTTTTTTAAACTCGGACTTACACTAGGATCGTGTTGTAGACTACATAGATTCTTCTAAACACAACTTTATCACAGATAATGACATCTTCGTGGAAAACTTTCAACTAAAATCCATAAATTCGAGTTTATGATGGTGTTTATGACAGGTTAGGTATTTGTAACGTCACATATGTACATGTACACATTACAGACACTTTTAAGCTAACTCTCAGATGTTACATCTACATTACTTAATTGTACTATTACTCTAATATCATTACTAATGATATTAATAATGACTTTACAGTTAAGTAAAATTAAGCAATGCAGTTGTAACATTAGAAATAAAAGTTTATTATTATATTTGATATTTCTTATGGTGGAAAATTTTTCATTTCATGTAATTGGTTTGTTTTAAAAAATCATCCCATATACGAACTTTTTTCGTTGCCGGGTATAGTTATAGGGAAAAAAGTTCGTATGAGGAATTTACTTTAATTCCTATACACACAATTTTATTTTATAGTTTGAAAATATATTAGCTTGTAAATCATATTTTCGAATTTTCGCCAAAATTAGATATCAATTTTTTTAATGTCGTCTGAATGTCGAATTTTTTTAATTTGAAATTAAATAGTGACAATAAACATCATTATTATTGTATCTCCATAGCCACTAGGGTGAAAACTCATAGTGGCTACTGGATATATTATCTCGAGATCATATTATCGAAAATTCACAAGATACTTTATTAGAAATTAAAAACAAATATAAACGCATTGTGTATCCAAAACCTTCATTAAAAAAAATTGATTATTTAAATACAATAAACGAAATTTAATAACGAAGAAATGTATGAAAACACTAAAAATCTTTAGCTACTGTAAATATTTCTCGTAATCGTTTTTGCAAGGAGTGGTGAAAATGTAAAACGGTTTTCTAATAACCCTAACCTTTGAATGAGGTTAGGGACAAGAATGTGTTCAAAATTTTATTTTTCTTCGACTTAATATTATTGTATCTCTTCCGCCATTCAAAATCGTATTTGTTGATCGTCAGTTACAATCAATACAAGTAAATTTGAAATTAAAAATATCAAACATTTTGTTATACCATTCAATGTAAATTTGTGGTTTTGTCGCCGAGATAGTTTGCTACATTGTAGTAGGCCTCAAGTAAAAATTTTCTTTTGATAAATTATTTGAATATAAATATATAAGACAGTAACTGTGCATCCATTAAATAGTAACTTAATGCTTTACCGTGTATATTGAAATTCAGGTCGAAGAGCTCCCCTTAATAGAATGTGCAGAGACTTCAACAAGAATTTTAATGATATATGTAGATACGTTTAGATTAAGCAAATTAACATATAAGCTTAAACTTTTAGATTGGGTGTCATCATTGCATTAAGTAATTGGATTTATATTTGTTTTGACTGAAATTCAACATCAAATAGACACATATACCCATTTACAAGCTTTCTACCATTTATATCTCAGAGATAAATGTTAAGACTGTGTTATCATATTTTTCAGTTTGTATTTTTTTTTTTGTATTTCTTCTTAATCATCTTGATTATTTCTGTAAATCTGGAACAAGGAAAAAAACAGAAAATGTCTATTACATCTGATCTATCTGATAAATTGATTCGTATAATTACGAAGGAAAGTTAATAATAATAAAAATAGTTTGAATATTACTTAAATCGCACTAAAAAGTAAGCCTTGCATATTTTTGCAGAAAGAATGAAGTGGTAATAAATATGGCTGTATCCAGTGAACTTGAATACAAACTTGAATGAAACTTGCTTGCAAAGATATATTATTTCGATGGCTGTATCATTTCCGTAATACTGTCATATTCCAATAACTGCCTCATGAAGAAATGAAGGTAAAAAAGGGTGTAATTGTAGGTACACTTGAATGAATTTCATAAGAATAACTGAACACGGAAATCCTTTCCTTTTAGGTATTCGTTTGCATTATTATCCTCTCAATTATCAGATGCCGTGTTGGATTAAATTTCTTTTATACAAATTACATATAGGCACAAAACTCGAAACATTATAAAATACGAACGAAAGAGTTATCTGAGTTTTGTTATCTTTCTTTTGTTTGTAATTATGTAAATTTATATTATTGCTGACAACTCAGGTGTACGGTACAAACTTAATTGAGTTTATAGTACACCTAAACTGTGTACCACCAATTGTTTTTTTGTATGTAAAGAAATAAAATAAAAAAATAAAAAAAGTTAAAATTGTTTTTATAAAAAAAAAAAAAACAAAAACTGACTATACTTACATGTACCTAGGTACAAACTTAAACTAAAATGTCGAAAATAATATTTTAATTGCTTCAAATCAAAGAGCATTAAAGGAAAATTAAAGAAATTATTGATATTTTATATACCTATTTATAATCAGTTATTTTTGGAGTCGGTGCCAGCCAAGGACAGTTTAGTTGTGCGGCTTCTCCGACCATATTAATTATATTAATTTTGAGTTTATATTAATTATAAACTCAAATATTACAATGAAGTTTTGCATACTCTGTCGGGAGTACAGAAAATTACATAAGTTACATATTCAAACCAGTGAAAGTGCTGTTCCAAATTTTTTAAATTTCTACGAGGGAAAAATTTTGCATAAAAAAACTTCTCCGCTAACTTTTTCTAAACCACCCAACTAATTTTGATATAGTTTTCAATAATGAAAAGAGCAATTAATGAGGAAGTTTTGTGTACACAAAGCCGGAGGCGGGCCGCTAGTAATGTATATTTTAATTAATTTAATGTATCCAATGCATACATATTACATAAAAATATTAACTTTCTCCAGTCCTTCTCTATATAAACTTTGAGTGCACCAAATTTCAAACTCCTTCAGTGCAATTTTCTTAAAAAGGAACCAAAGTTTTCGCTTCACGTTTTAATAAATTATATTGATGTATTGTGCTAGCGTGTTGAAACTATTGAGTCATTATGATTATTTTTTAGTTTAAGAAATTATTCAAATTATTCAAAATTAGATCCGTGCGCGACGTATTATAATTTAAAATTTTACATATTTTTTTAAAGTGTGTAATGTGCAATTGCATGTGAATAGACTAGGCGTTTCTGTTTAAGATTTGATAAAATAAAATAAAAAAGATGTTCTATTAGATTGCGAGATTTAAATCAGAAAGCAATTTTAAGATCTATATTAATATAATATAATAATAATCAGCTAGTAGAAATATTTTATAGTCGATCTGAATCTCTAATGAATCTCTTAATAAATTTAAAAAATCCAATCTCACGTGGGCACGTTGCAACGTTTGTTTTTTACTTTTTTTATTTATAATTATATAAAAGTCATTTAGATAGGTACATAATCAATTGTAAACGAGCCGTGTCTGTACACTAAATATAAAAAAAAATGTTACAAGTTGTGTTTTAAATGTTACCGAGGCCAAAATACCAAGCGTTCGAAAACCGGGCGTACGAAGTTGCGGACAAAGCTAGTTTTATAATATTTATGATAAAAGCATATATATAAGCTGACATAGATTTCAAATTACGAATAATAATTCCTGTCTCTTTGAATTAAAAAGTAAACATGAAAGAATAAATAAATAAGTAGGTACTTATTAGCAAGCACGCTAGCAAGGAGGCAAAGTCAGGTGACGATAAGTTAGTTAAGTTGTAAAATCGGCTGAAAGCAAAGTGTGGACGTCTCGTCGGGCCTGTTTGCGAATGGAGTTCATTCAAAAACAAGTCTTGGATTGAGGTTAAGTGCTGCCGCGCATGCGCTAATACCGCGCATGCGTCTACCGCCTTTGATACTCGCAATGATTTCACCTACAATCTTTTTGTATTATCCGTACTTGTTATTGCTTCCTCTCTTAGATTTGTGTAGGTACGAGTAAAATCAATCCGTAAATTCACAGATCGTCTCTGTGTTTGTAGATAAACTATTCTCTACTGGATGGAAAACTTTAAAAATATCGACATTTTCAGTTACATAAACATTAAATAAACTGCTGATTTCGTTAAGAGTAATATTAAAACTAGATGGTATTAGGGGTTAATAAAGCTTCACAACCCACACACACACAACTAATTAAGTATTTTAATTACTTGCGCCCCGCCCCGACTTCGCACTAGTGCATTTGACTGAAAGGCAATTTTAATCTACATTAAAACGGCCAAGGTAATTAAGGCTTAGCCAGCGTAAGACTGCTAAGCAGTCAGAGTATAAAACACTGACTTTTCTCTATAGGTTTTGGACGAAAAAGAAATGGAATCAAAATCCGTTAAATAGAAAAAAATTTAGAGGCAAATCGAAATGATTTATACTGTTTTTAAAGGTAAATCTTATAAAGAGCTTTAGCTCAAGAATACGTTTCTAAACTGAGAGTTTAGGCTATAGGTAACGATTGGCTACCGTTACCGGCTAATTAGTTTCTATGAAATACTGTTTCATCATATAGCCTGAAAGAGAGATAAATAAACATAGATTTGTTAAAAAATAGAAAAAAATCCTCGTATTCTAACTACATATAGAAGCCGACCAAAATTTATTGAGGTTTATCGTTAAAAATCGTATAGTGATTTTAATTCCGTTATGGTTTTTGGTGCATGTAAAATTAATTTCAATTAGTTAAGTGTTAAAATTAGTTGAAATATTCAGTAAAACGGTGGTTACATTTTTAAAATTAAATCTTCATTGAGAAAATTATAATGTCATAAATTTTTGGCATTAGTGACAGAAGTTAAAAATAAAAATTAAAATATAAAAATATAAGTACCTAGCTGTTGCACGCGGCTTCGCCCGCGTTACTTTATAAAATATAGCCTATGTTACTCGCTAATTATATAGCTTACCAACAGTGAAAGAATTTTTTAAATCGGTCCAATAGTTTCGGAGCCTATTCAATGCAAACAAACAAACAAAAAAAACGATCAAATCTTTCCTCTTTATAATATTAGTATAGAAAATAACAAAGTTTTAAGCAAATCATTAGGTTTTTTTAAAAGTTTTTAATGAATTTTAAGTACGTTAAACAAAATTAATTTTGCAAGTGGTTAAAAGTTACTAATTGTTTTTTTATGACAATAATATATTTTTTATGCATGCATGCAACTTATTAAGTTAATTACTACAAATTAAACTTATCAAAACGCGTATTTACCGAAAGATTCAAGTAACGCGTTAACTTAAAACAAAGGGAACAAAAGGCAGGAGGATTACTGTTTTCGACGTTTCAGACGCAGATTTCTAGCGAAACCTTCATTAAAATCTGCTCTTATGTAATTATGTACATCTTGCACATTTCACTAACGCTCTCAAATTAGCCGCAACTTTTGTTTATATCCGTACTAATATTATAAATGCGAAACTATGTTTAGATGTATAGATGTATGGATGTTTGTAACTCTTTCACGCAAAAACTACTGAACCGATCACCATGAAATTGTGATACACGTTTGCATACACGTTTTCTGGGAGACCAGAAAGGACATAGGTACCTTTCATCGTTCAACGCGGACGAAGTCGCGGGCACCAGCTAGTTTTATATAATATTGTTTCCCAACATACCTACATACTATAGCGACTCGCTTCTGGCTTCGCCCAGAAAAAAACTTTATTAGGTTTTACTATATAAATAAAAATTCCTTTAAAAAATTATGAACACCGCATTAAAATCCGTTGCATGGTTTAGGGGGACTCAGCGTCCATGCAGACAGACTTCAAGAAATGTGCTGTGTGTGTAATGCACACAGCATGTAATAACTATCTGTGTGCCAAATTTCATCCAAATCCGATAAGCCGTTTTTGCGTGACAGAGTATATATCCTCACAAACTTTGGCATTTATATTAGTAGGATAATGTTGTTTGTAAATACCCAATACCAACATACGCATATAATATACTAGCAACCCGCCCCCGGCTTCGCACGGAGTTGAAATTATCAAAAATCCTTTCTTAGCGGATGAATATACGTTATAAAATTAACCTAATCCAAATTTCAATAGCTTTGTATAGTTAGCATTTTTTGCTTTGGGTTGGTAGTCAGGACAAACGATATTAATATATGTATAGATTAAGGATAAAAAGTGTTATAAATGTGATATAAGAGTGGATTTGTGAATTGTTTGTGGCGTATTGTCGTTCCGTTTTCTATGCCGAGGACAGATGACAGCGAATGAAATTTTCCCGGTAAGAAATGTTGGCAACTCGACGCTGGTGCGTCTCTCAGAGTGGAGCGGTGCGGAGAGGCAACCCTCTGACCTACTTGCATTTATGACCCATATTTGCACACTCGACAACTTTAATTCATAATTACTAAATATTTATTAAATTTCATATCATATTAATTGAGTGATCACTAGATTTATGTGTCAATAAAGTCTAGCTTTTAAAGTTTAATATTTTAGTAATGTATGGAGGTAAATATTAAAAAAAACAGGTATATGTAAGAATCGTCATGTAAAAAGCAGTCTCAAATAAAGTAGGTTTGTAACAATGAAGTCGAATGTGCATTATTTATTGTTCCAAAGCCAAAACACTTGTCATATCTCACTCCTACAACATTTTCTAATGTCTTAATTATTCGCGGCACAAAATGTAGATACAGTAAAAAAATTGGGCGTGGCTGTGTAATGGACACGGTCGTATGTTCTACGTAAATACTTTTACGTTACGAGTAATATTTTCTTTGAGCATATTATATGTATATCTAACCAATTCGAATATTACATATATACCAAAATATTCTTTGATCCTTAAAGTATCGAGTGGTGTAATTAAATTTTGGACGTATACAATAGATATGGTAGCTACAGCATCAAACTCTATCCCCCGATTTTGTAATAATCAGTTTTTGAATTGCCTCCCACTATGAAAGCAAATTTAAAGACGTAGGTATTGAAGTCAAAACAAGATAACCCCATATTTAATATTACAAATGTTAATTAGAAATGTAAATTAAGAATGGTATCATAAACAAGGCCGGATTATCGATTACGCAGTTAAGGTAAAACTGCTGTATAGGTACTGTATAGGCTCCTCGCATCGACCCAGTACCTATACAGTTATTTAAAAAAAATATGATATCTACTAATATGTTGAATGAAATCAAGTGATGTCAAGGGCAATTTTGTTCACAATTAAATACTTGTGATGAATAACGTATTTATTTGGATAAGGATTAATATTGTGTTGATAAAAACCTTCGCAAATAAAGCATTAATTTCGATCAAATTTGATTACCATAAAAAGGTTATAGTTAGTCAATCTTAAAAGAGAGACATATGCTGCCCCAAACTTTTTTTTGAACTTTTAAAGAGGAACAATTCCATTATACATGATTTTTGCGTAACTTACGCAGCGCACGCAACGGAAGCTCTCAAAATGAATAATTCTTCTCGTTTTTGTAACATTTTCAATTGACGCTCCGCTCCTATTGGTCGCAGCGTGATGTTATATAGCCTAAAGCCTTCCTCGATAAATGGGCTATCTAACACAAAAAGAATTTTTCAATTCGAACCAGTAGTTCCTGAGATTAACACGTCAACCAAATAAACAAACTCTTCAGCTTTATAATATTAGTATTTATATTATTTTTAGTTATTTTAATTTTATTTGGTTTTTTTATGGGAGTAGTTAATATAAAATAAAAATAAGAACTAGTTGACCCGGTGAACTTTGTAACGGGTCCATGTCGGGTCCGAATTTACTGTTTTAGTCCCTACCTCAAATTCTCAAATTTCTCCATACAAATAACTGCCCAAGCCCGCCTAAAGAATTTTTCACTTCCAAAAATAACCCTAATAACTTTAATAAGACACGTAATAGTTGCGTTTAGCCTTAAGAAACTAACTCGACTCAGTGATGTGAGCTTAAATAGGGTGAGGCGAGAGTTTAGGTGCGCCTAATTTCCATGGTCGCGTTTTAAATTAGAGGCGAGTATGAAAGGAATCTTGTTGCGGAGGTAAAGAGTCACTCTGGGCTTGTTTGCATACATAACTTTGTGACAGCTCTCTTCAAGTTTAGTGTTCTCGTGATAGTTGCAGTTGAAATATTAACGTTGGCTTCGTACCGCGCTCCGCACGTGATATCATTTGTCTCTTGTCACATGTGACGCAATATAGCGACAAAAGTTGCTGTTTGAAAGGGTGTTTGTGCATAGTGAAGTATCAAGGAAGAGCAATCTTCCATGATTTATAATTTTCCATGATATAACCAACAATAACTATTTTAGACTGACTGTACTAAAAATGATATTTAATATATAAAAAAAAATGTGGGACGAAATAGGCAAACGGAATGTGATAAACCGGGAGTAAATAAAAAGAAAATATATTTCGGGACAAACAACCAGGGCACAAACCAAATCAAATCACATAGGGCCAAAGTGACCATATTGGCAAATACCATTAACTATCGGCTAATGGTATACTATCAATCAGTAAATTGTCATAATAAACTAATATTATAAATGTGAAAGTAAAGTTGTCCGTCTGTCTGACTGTTACTTTTAAGCCTTAACTATTCAACCGATCATCCTGAAATTTTCATAAACGTTGTACCTTGACAACGAGAACAGGCAAAATAAGTTACTTCCACTTTTAAAAGATTGATATTAAAAGACTGATAGTGATATTGATAAAGGCTTTTAAAGGTGAATAGAGCACACGTAGCTGACCTTTAGCCAATCAGTTGAATAGAGCAATAAAATCTGTAGTTGATTGATGGTATTGATGGTAGGCCACGGCGAAGAAGGGCTACGAAGGGTTTGAACTGCGTCAACGCGTTTACACAAACTGTTCATGTATTATTAATGCGATGCATAAATTACTTTGTGCAGCCCTCGTTTAGTGCTGAGGAGATTACATAACCTTAGTGGAATACTTTGGAAGGCTTCCATATTGCCACGAACGGACCGCGTCGCTTTTATTGTTAATTAAAACTGGGCTGTATATACACATGGTTCCCGACGCGTATTGTGTTGCATCCTGCGAGGTTATTATGAGGGAGTTGCGATGCGCGCCATTTGGAAAAATCAGACAATGCTTCATAGTTATTAAAGTTCAACGAAAACATTAAGTTAGTTTCGAGCTGATATGGAAATAATAATTAGACATTTTGGTACAGGATCCGATGAAACGTTATCCTTCACTCATTTGTTTACCAAACGAGAAAGTATATTTTATCAATAATTATTTTGTAGAAAAAGTTGTTGACGTATATTTTTCCTTTTTGGCTTGACAAACTGTTCTTTCTGTATCTATAATACGTAAACACGTAACTGTAGCACAGAAGAGAGATTTCTTTTCGTAGCATTCGGTCAAAAAGTACAGAATGGAGATTTTTTCGTAGCATGTTACAAAACGGCGTAGAATAACGATTTTATCGTAGCATGCGACAAAGCGGCACGGAATATACACTTTTCTTCGTAGCATACTACAAAACAGCACAGAATAAGAATTTTTATTCGTAGCTCATTCGTAGGTAGCATGCGACACAACGGCACGGAATAGAGGTTTTTCTTCGTAGCATGTGGCAAATTTTAGCGGTCACTTAATCAGGTGTAGTATATTTGAAAATTTCTAATATTTCAAATCATCTTGATATTTATTATCTTAATTGTTACAAGTTCTTATTAAGAGTAAAGAGAAATTATTAATAAAACCACGACTTCAACAGTATTTCTAACAATATGAGAAGTTAGTGCAAGTGTAATTTAATACCCGAGTGTCCTTTAGAACAAAAAGCAGTGCAATTATATAACGACATCAGACGATTAGTGTTTGTGTTGGCGCCCCGCCAAGTGCACACACTGATCGACCGCGGACCGGACCCCCGCCGGACCCCAAACTCTGGGGTTCAACTGTATTTAGTAATATCAATTAGATAATTATTGTCATTTTCATAATCGATTTCTTTTTAACCTGACGCCTGACGCAATAAAAGGGTTTTATAAGTTTGACGTGCATGGCTGAGTGTCTGTGTATATGTGTATCTGTTTGTGGCATCGTATCTTTCGAAGGGATGGACCTATTTTGATCCCTTTTTTGTTTTAAAGCTAATATGATCGAAACGGTTTTTAGCTATAATTTATGAAGACCATGAGCTCATTTTCTAGTTCCACAGGTTCGATTGATGTGACATTTGGTATACTGTTACTTCGGTGCTATTTCCATGTCATGATAATCTTGACTTGATGCTCCATGTCATGATCATAGAATGTCGGGTGTTCCAAACATCCAAATTTACAAACTTTCGCGTTACTATTGGTATCACTATAAAAAAATAATATTCACTTAAAAATCTTTACCAATTAAATATAAAATAACAAGCTGGTGCCCGCGACTTCGTCCGCTTTGAAAAAAAAACACCTAAGAGTATTTGTAAGTAATATATAACACCTGACATTTTTATTGTTGTGAAGATGATCAATAGTTTTATATATTTTTAAACGATCCCTCGACTGTAACATTTCTGCAAGATAAATAGTATCCTGTAATCCAGGTAATAAACTATCAGTTTGCCAAATTTCATTCAAACCCCTTAGGTCATTTTTGCGTTGAGCAATAAATATCTAAACATACAAACTTTAGCATTTATGTAGTCCAGCACCAGCTAGTAGATTATAAATATAGTCAACATAAGTAGGTATGCAACGTGCTCACGTCATGATTTGAAAGCTTCTCTTTGCAACTGAAACACATGTTTCAGTTGTTCAATCGTTCACTATGCACATTTGTGACAAGTACACACATTTTACGTAAACCTCCTCTAACAGAATGCTTATTGTTTTACATGCATACGTTACCTAACACTATATTTACTTAACACTATAAGGTAAATCTATACATTTATAAAACAAAGCGTACGTGTGTCTGTATGTATGCATGTTCGTGATGATCTCAAAAAGCATCTCTAAAACAAACTGTTTAAATAATAACTTTTTATTTAATACTAAATATATAAGCATGTCAAACTGTAGTACATGATTATTCGATCATCTGCGAAGCAAAAGGAAAATGAACAATTACAAAAGTGATGAGAGCGTCAAGGTTGAGTTGGTGATTGCTTTGCGTTTTAATTAATAACTTGGTACAAACCATGTGTGATGTTGCTCTAATTGCCAACGTATCGACCCTCCTCCTTACACCGGTGCGAGAGAGGTGTAAGCGACAAATTGCTTTGCAAAAAGAGGATTTCACAAAACCTTTAAACGCTTTTTGCTTAAATGTTTTTAATTTTTTTATATGTAAAGGTTTTTCTTATGTCAGACGGGCTGTTGCTCCACTTGATGGTAGGTGTAATTTGAATTGTTCTAAATTTAATTTCATGCCTAAACATAGGTGACCAGCAAACGATGCCTACGAAAAAAGGAATTATAATTTTAATCGCGTTACAATTCTTATAACACTGTTTGTTTTCTAGACTTCTAGACAGGCAATACAAATGTTTGCTAATACGATTTAACGATAACATAGCGATGTTCCGGATGAGGTTGACTTCAGTGGCATCTAAAGCGTCTTTTATTACGAGAAAGGAATTGCTTCTACCGGAAGTCACTTAGTATTAGCGGTTTAAGTATGAAATTGTCGTTTTGTATAGGAAAACGAACGTTTATTTTATAGAAACCTCTCGCGTTTAATCGCTTTTACTAATTACGTGTTCCTTTTTGCAAATTGAACATACATAAGTAATTAATGCCTTTCTGATATATCTTTGCGGTGTTAGCAAAATTTAATTTTTTTTGTATGAGATTTTCCCTTCAGTATTACCAGTAAATAAAAAACCTTTTTCAATATCATATTTTATTATATTTATATATATATTTTCAATATAGCTAAAAATTGCTGTTAGCTTTAGTGGCAGCTGCATTAGTTTGGGAATCGGAATTTTTATTAAAAAAAAAACACTCGATTTTTCGACGTAATTTGTTCTTAGGGCGAACGCGAAGGCGTCACCAAACTCCGCAAAATTGTACTTGAAAATAATAGTTTTCTTGGTAACTTTTTAGTTAAGTTTTTTTTATTTACTTCCATTTAGTTTTTTTTTATATGCATATTTTCCTCCTTTTTTATATTGTTATTTTGTTATTAATTACTAGCACCAGTTAGTAATTAATAATAAATAATAAAATTCAGATGTAATTGCACATTTAAAAAAAAACAACAAAAAGTAAATTAATTTACATTTAAAAAACTGTAGGTAATGAGAATTTTAAAACAAAGTGTATATAATAAAAATTATTTCAGCCTTGACCTCTAATAGTTTGAAAGTGAATAAAATTAATGGCATGTTAAATATATTAGCTCACAACTTGTGCTTACATGCTTGAAATGCTTTGTGGCATGTTCGCAGCTCGCTACTCGTGCACGCGCGCCTTCTCCACTGTCAAAGAATAACACTTGAAATTCGTCTACGACAGTCTGTCTTACGATGAATTAGTTCATAGTCAACTCGTTAACTCGCTTTAAAACTGAACTGAAAATCTCTATACTCTGAAATTTAGTTGTAAATATTAAAATTAATTAAGTTTTAATACTAAAATTAATTATTAATTAGTTGTAACTAATTGAAATTTAGTTGAGGTTGGAAATTTCTAACACCACCTGGAGAAAAAGTTCTCTAAATACTGAAGATAGGAAAAATTGCCCAAAGTAAACATTTCTTTATTTTTAAAAAGAAACAAAACTGCATTCAAAGATTTTGAAAAAAATAGGCTTGCCACACTCGGGAATCGAACCAGCTAAATTACAAAAAAATAACATCCTGTACTTTTATGGCATCACTCGATAGGATCAATCATAAAGATGAAATGTCTCTAACAAACATGGTAACAGGAAAGCAGGAAACGGGAAAACAGTTGAATCTAAATCTTATAACGTTTTCCCTTTTAATCAATTTTATATTCTTTTTGGGGGTTGTTGTTACTGTTCATGCCTTCTTGCAAATCGTTTTTTTTTTTTAAATAAAATAATGTGTTATTTTCATTTATATTTCATAACTTAATGGAGTTTATACTACACCTAAACTGTGTACCACCAATTGTATTTTTTTGTGTATAAATAGAATAAAATTCAAAAATTCAAAAAAAATATCACGGCCATTGTGACTGCAAGTATCATTAAATAGAATCTTAATAGATAATATTTTATTGCACTTATATATTAATATTATTAAAATGTTTGTTTAGTTGTGGCTTTGTGGAGACGTGCTTTCATCTCAAATTGACTTTTTTTGGAGTATGACTAAGCTTGCTTTTGGATGGAAGTCTCTTTTCTGTTTTCTGTCTTCTTCTTTTGTTTTGTTCTGTAATGTGTAAGCAACACTGTTTTGTTTGGACATTCTGTGTACACGTGTTTTGGGCCTCTGTCTAGTTCACTTCAATGTAATCATATCTATTCAATGTATTTAATGACAGTGTCCTGTTTTGTGTACCTTATTAAATAAAATAAAAAAAAAAAGAAAAAATGACCTAATGCCGAAAAAAAAAAATTGATGTCGATAGGCACCTAATTAAATAAAAATAAATTGTCAGAGTCATTTAACTCAGCTTACCATTAATATTTAATCTTAGGCGAAGGATTTAGCAGAAATTAAAATTTAGATAAAAGAAATAAATTTAGATAAATTGGCAGATTCATACAAGAAGTTACATTTTCTAAAAAAAAAAATAGTAAAATACTGCCCAAAAAAAAACATTTCTTGTCACAGTAATAAAAAATTTCAGTGACAACTACATTTTTTTTTTCAAGCTTATTAATTAAGTTCTGTACTCATTAAAGTTTTAATGAACTTATTTTATTTCTTTATTCATATTTTACACAATATTTAAGAAAAATCTTACAATTTTAAATCTGTTCGGTTATCTCCGAAAAACTACAAAAATTTGGTCGTGCCAAATTGCACCTTAATTCCAAGGTCATAAGGTTTCAATTTTGATTAAAACTGTGTTCTATTCTGTATGATTTAGTTATAGGTTTGCTAGAATTAAAATGAATCTTGTAGTTTAACTTGTGTGTACATTGGACGGGAGAGCGGAGGGCGTCCCTGGGGTGACTGACTAGTCGACCGACGATGCGTTTCAGCTGAAATCATAAAAGTTGTTCTCGTCTATTAATCCGTGGAGCGGTGCGTGGAGTCGGCGCCGATCAAAGAGGCCGGGGAATCAATATGGCCGCCGCCCAGCTGATCCGTGACCTCCGCGTCCCGCATATCCCGCACATCCCGCACTCCCTCCCGTCACGCCGCACCGCCTTTACATCGCACCGCCCGTTCGCAAAGTTCACGTCCTCGTTGCAACTTTTCTCATGACGATATCTATTCGCCAGTAGGTACTAGGTATATTGTAGCAATTTTAATATTTTCTCGCTTTAGTTTGTGTGAAACCAATATTATCATTTCATACTCTCTACAATATTAAAAAACATATTATAAAATAAAGTCCCCAGCCGCGTCTGTCTATCTGAATATCTGTATGTATGCTCACGATGATTTAAAAAACTAATGAACGGATTTTCATGCGGTTTTCAGTAATGTAAAAAGCGTTAAACGAGAAAAGTTTTTCTGTAATATTTGATATTTTTTTGCAATATTTCATACTTTGTTCGACTTTTTTCTAGTCATTATTGTAAATCTAAAGTAATTTTTTCTATTTATTATTGTAAATCGATATCGAATTAAGAAAGTATATGTCCGCTTATGACATTTCACGACTACTAGTAGCATTGAATCGATATTTTTGAAATCTAAATCCGATTTTATTTTATAACAAATCCATATTCCTTATAATATATATTATAATATTAATTAGAAGTCTCTTTCCGCGTCGGTCCGTCTATATATAGTACGCTAACTCCTCCTAAACGATGTAACGGATTTAGATGCGGTTTTCACCATCACTTAGATAATTTTTCATGGAAGGTTATTTACAGAAGTAATTAAGTTCACGGAAGTAATTAAGTTTTTATAAGTATTATAGAAAAAAAAACTGTCCGTGTATGTCTGTTTCTTTGCTAACTACTTCTAAACCACCCAATGAATTTAGATACGGTTTTCACTAATGGCAAGAGGGATAGATGAAGAAGGTTTGTGTAGATAAATAAATGCATTTCGGTCTAAGCCCGGAGCGCGGGCTGCTAGTGATAATATAATTGAAATATTTATATGATCAATTTAATTTGAATACTATATTCGGATTGTAGTGTATTTATAATGTTTGTCAGAAAATAACTATACATGACGTCAAACTTCAAGATAGTATATTTATATTCACTATTAATAATTTCTATTCAAATGTATAACAATTCAGAGATAGGTACGAAAAAAATACAAAGAAAAATTCGTTTCTTTATTACGATTTACATACCTAACATATTTGCATTTTCTGGGATTTATGAGTAAGTGAAACTTTGAAATGTTGAGACCTTATATTTTTTATGATTATTCAACCTCGACGATTTAAATGCGAAGCAGGGCTTTTAAGACGATTAGCTTTGTTAGTTCGTGATGCTTGCGGTCAATTAAAAGTTTTTGGCGAAACGGGAAGAAGTTACGCACGATTCATATTAGTGAAATGCGATATGACTCCAATGTATAGTATGTCTATACATATACCTATTACATTATCTGTACATAGTATAGATATAAAGTTGCTTTCCACGTCTGTATATTCGCTTACTCTTCTTAAAACACGTAAAGGATTTTGATGTGGTTTTGACTAATGAAAAGAGCTATAAACGGAGAATGTACCCCCGAAGTACAGTATACCAAATTTCACATCAATTGAATCTGTCCAAATTAGTGAAATCCAACCATCAACTAGGAAATGGGCTGTTTATCTTGAAACGCCTGAAAAAGTCACCATAATTTATAGCTATAAACCAGCTCGATCATATCAGCTTTCAAGCAAAAAAACCTGATCAAAATCGGTCCATACTTTTAGGAGCTACGGGGACACAGACAGACACACAGACACACAGGTCAAACCTACAACACAAGTCTTTTGCGTGGGGCGTTGGGGATTTAAAAGATGAATAAGAAATTTTCAATCCGTTATTAAAGCTTACAACAATCTGCTACTGGATTTTATTTGTTCAAAAGAGTGGCATTCACGTGATGGTAGGTTTCTGCTATCAAATACATGCAAAACCAGGTGGGTTTACAAGGTAGTTAAGATGAAATAGGCCTTAAAATGCCTTATTTACGAAAAGAAACACAACAGCACACATGCTGTTATTTCACTATCTAAAAGGCCGGTTAATGGCGCCAGACTGGCTGTCCAGTTTACGACTGCAGAATGCAGTGTTTGGAAGTTAACGACTGACAATAATAAAGTTTCCACATTACTTTAAGGTTGCATAATTAAGTTAGGACCTGTAGCCCTACTTGCATTTATCTTCTTTTTATATAACCCCCGACATCCGACGCAATAACGGGGTGTTATAAGTTATATCCAAACGGATGGACCGATTTTATCCATTTTTTTTTTGTTTAAAAGATGACGTGATCGGGATGGTTCTTAGCTATAATTTATAGTCGGGGATTATTTTATAGTTTTAATAATAGCTGGTTTTCTCATTTCACATTTCTAATAATATTCATAAATGTCCGAACATGTCATATTTTTTTTTTTTTCAAATCTTACGGAGAAAAACTTTCTCTACCTACTTACACTGA
The DNA here is from genome assembly GCA_944738685.1 of Synanthedon myopaeformis. Classification (NCBI taxonomy): domain Eukaryota; kingdom Metazoa; phylum Arthropoda; class Insecta; order Lepidoptera; family Sesiidae; genus Synanthedon; species Synanthedon myopaeformis. The sequence continues at coordinate 7,035,150 of OX122918.1, read as the reverse complement.
GTGATTAAGAGTATGATACACTGAGTCAGATACAGAGCAAAATTCCTATAAATTGATTGTCTATTGTCTACTAAATGCACGACGTCGGGGAGATGCAGGCTGATCTGGATCGTATTAGGGCCTGGTGTGATAGTAATTGTATGGAGCTTAACGTCAATATACCTATTTCAAATTTAGTTGAAATAGGTATATGATCGCTTCTTCTTATTCCATTGGTGGGACATTGGTGACAGAGGTTGATCAGATACGTGACCTGGGCGTAATTTTGGACAACAAACTTTGTTTTGTAGCTCACTATGAACATGTCACAAACCTTTAAAATGTTGGGTTTTCTTAAGAGAAATACCATAAATTTCAAAACAATAAAATCACTGCTCTCCTTGTACGGCTGCATTGTACGCAGTTGTCTGGAATTTGCAAGCGTCGTGTGGAACCCCACTTATCAAGTGCACAGCAATAATATTGAACGCATCCAAAGGGCATTCACGAGACATTTGGCTTTCAGAGACCCAAGACGTCACAGATATGGTTACCAGCGTTGCCTTGAACATTTTAAGTTGGACACACTGTCAAATCGCAGGTGCATTCATGACCACGTTTTCCTTTTTAAGCTGTTGCGTGGAGGTGTTGACTGTCCGGATGTAATGTCGAGTGTATCCACATCTAAATTCGAGACGGAAGACTTTATAGCCCCTTTTAAGAGCCTGTATATAAGACAAACCAAATGAGGCACTCCTCGGTCCCTAGAATGCTTAAGAGCTATAATATAATATTTTACAGCGCAAACCTGGATGTTCACTTTGACCATATCAATAAACACAAGAAGAAGATTCTCGCTGCCATTTCGTGACACTCTTAACTGTTTATGGTTTTATTTTTGAGTAATTTTTATCATTTGACTATTTTAATTTTTGATTTTTTTTAACTTGATTTTTTACTTTTGACATTTTTTTTAACATTTGACATTTTTTGTTTGTAATTAATTTTGTTTATTTTATTTTCTTTCTACTTTATTATTTCGAATTTTTAAAATTTATTTGTTGGAGTTTATGTACCAAATTGAATCATGTGTTCAGCTCTAATTGACTTGCACACTGGACCTAGATGTTGAGCGATAGGGTTTGAATGTTAAGTGTGCTAGGCTGTTACTGTTTTGAATAAATAAATAAATAAATGATTAAAGTATTTGCTTAATCACTGTTAAAAGCTCACTGCTAAGTACACTCGTTCGACAAACACTTAATCTTCTAACTTTTTAATTACATTTCCATTCTCTTATCACTGCATTCAAGTTTTAAACTGGATGTTTTCAGTTTCTTTTCCGTGTAGGTATTGTTCCGCCCGATAGTCAATTATTGTTGTGAAATGAGTGGTATTTTTATCTTTCAATGCCCGACGTAAAAACGAGTTTGACGTGTGCGTCTGTGTATGTCTCTGTGGAATCGTAGCTCCCAAACGGATGATCAATTTTTTATCGTGATTTTTCGTTTGAAACTGACGTGATCGGGGTATGGGATGGTTTAGAAGAAGTGAGTCTACATTAACGTGTTACAAAAAATTATTGATAATTCAAAAGGAATAGAAATAATGTTTAAAATATCAAATGTGACTACATTAGATTTAGTTTAGTCAAATTTAATATTATGCTAGTCTTAAACTTAATAATATTCGTCCGCGTTGTAAAATGAAAAATAAAACACCTGAGAAAATATAAATTATATGAGGAATCTAACGCCCGACATCTTTATTGCTGTGACGACGGTGGCGCCGCCACTGTTTACGATAGTTGCGCCGCTACAATTTTTTATATTTTTAGATGATCCCTCGGGAACAGTACTTTTTTTCTTAATGAAAGGTACCATATGTCCCAAAAATAATTAATAGATTAAAAAAAAATACTTTCACCTATAGCCAAGGCTGATCGTGGCCAATATTTACCTCTTTTAACATGATGTAATACTTAGAATTAGTTGTATTTTATGCGCTGGTGTAATGAACCCCCATACAGTTTATATAAGCAATAATAATTTATATCGTTTTTTGACTACTTACAAATAAAACACATTCCATTCTGCAACCAGGTTTCAACAACTAAATTTGGCCCATTAATTTTGTTTTGAAATGAAGTCTTATTTTCGGCACCAACTTCCCTGTTATTTGTTTATAAATTGTGGGTACGTACCCGCATTCAATAGAAAATTGTCGTCATTCATTCGATTTACACACTTTTCTTATTATATACGAATCGCAGGAGGAAATTGTAATTTATTTTGTTAGGTACAATAGTGATTAGCGGCAAGCCAACGGCGTTCTAACCGAGTTAACGAGAAATTCCTCTCGATGGAGCGAACAATTTAAAAATGCAAATAACATTACAATTAGATATTTAGATGATCGCACGAGCCTCTGAGAAATTTCGGTACGAGGCCTTTTATTGCATCGCCTTTTTAATTAACATGTTAATGGGCCATATACTTTTCTAATGTTATGGGGCTTTTTAAGGGAATAGTGAGAATGCAAAAAGGTTTGTTTTGTGGCTAAGTACACTAACGGACCGTCAGCCTTTTTGACGACTTTTACATTTACAATAATAGTCGATTTTTATCTGCTTTTTATTAAATTATGTAACTACAATTTATCTATAGGTACTCTTTTGTTCCGATATATATCAAAACAAATATATAGGTATCTTTTGTTCTGACTGGTTATTAATGCACAGCTAAAACTACTAAGTCTAAAAAGCTGAAATTTGAAACATAGATTTATTTTACAACGCAAGCAGCATCCGTTAAGAAAGGATTTTGAAAATTTCTCTTCAGCCACAATCGTAACCACTTTTCATAACCAGATACGAAAACGGAATGCGAAGACGGGTAGGGTCTCTCTAATCTTATCTAATGGTAGGGAACCCCATTATGCTAAATGTGGAGTTACTCGAGCGTCGTGGCGACCTATTGGATTTTGAAGATTGGATGGTAAGAAGAAAAAAAGGTTACATGAAGTTTTTCATTTCAACGGTAAGGTGAGCGTCTACAGGCTTTCAGAAATGTAAAAAAAATCTGTCACATGGACATACTCGAGCGCGTCAGATATTGATAATGTATATGTCCTGGGCATGTCCCTGATGACACATATATGTTAATCTGCCAATTTGGATGGAGGGATCTCCCGTACGGAAGCGTTAAAAATGAAAAAAAAAAAAAGCAAATAAAGCATTTTTTCATTGTTTTCGGTGTTAATTTTACAATTTTTTGATGTTATTTTATTTAAAAAAAAAAAACATACACTTGAAAATACCGTAAGTCGTCGTTGTAGCAGATATTAAATTTACACAATTTAATTCGTAGAACTTAAAATACAACAAACCTGCCAGAGCGCGATACATATAATACCACGAGTGCTGTTATCAGCTGTAATGACAACGTGGTGTCATGGCTGGCGTGTGTGTATGGTGCGAGAGTTAAAAATAGAGAAATAGCGAAAGGGAGAGAGAAAAAGCGGAGTAGGAAATACATGTTTTCCTGCAGCTGTATGAGCTAAAATTTATTGACGATTTTTGTTACTTCGGCTTGCGCATATAATCAGATTAAGGTTTCTTGTTTTACTTGCATTATTTCCTTTAAAATAAGCGACCCAGCGACAATCCGATCAGCCAAGCAAAGGCTGGGACCCCACCGACTCCTGCAACCGCCCGGATTGCCGAGGCACTGCATGGTCATGACCCACCTAGGGGGGGTTCTTTGGCTCCCCTACTATAATACGTATAATAAAATGTTAAACGAGCCGTATCTGTACATTAAATATTTTTTCAAAAAAATATTTGTAGGTACTTATGTTACCGAGGTCAAAAAAATAGTTTTAGAATTTTTGTTTGTTTGTTTGTGCATTTGTGCACAAGTGGACCGTCAGCCTGTCTGTCGGTCTTAACGTAAAAAAGAAGACCAGTTACATTTCCAGTTTTACTCCAACATCTCTGTCACTTTTCTCTGCATTCTACAAAAACACGTTACCTAAGTACATCGCAACGTGCAAAACGCGGAAATACATTTTTTAATATTTTAAAGAGAATTAAAAAAAAAAAAGTGAAAAGGTTTTAAAGGTTTCACTGGCAAGCACGCCGGCGTGAATAAATTATTCAACACGTTTTAAAAAAAAATACTACATAAGCGAGCGAGGCTCTCGTGTAGCGTAATAACAGTGAAGTTCTCTCGAGATCTCCGACAATGGCGGGTGACGTTGCCGGATTACTCGTCAAACAACTCGAAAAGTCGAAATCCATAAAAGCCACCTTTCGACATGTCGTTCGCTCGGTGAGGCCCTCCGCGGAATAATGAGGGACGGGCGCAGTCCGACGCGACGCTCTGTCACCACATATTGATTTCCAGTTAACTTCACTTTGAACGCACATAAAAATAGAAAGAACAGCTGATACAATAGATGCAATTTCATTTTCAAAGTCACTTCAACGCTTTTAATCGGTTAGTTAGCAAAACAATAGTTATTAAGCCAGTAAGTAGTGGCAGGGCACACTGCGTTTCGCAGTCATTTGGACAGCCTGTCTGGCAGCAGTAACCACCACAGACATAGATAGTACAGATGACGCAAGTTCATCAAATTGTATGAAAACCAAGCGTGCCACATTTTTAGTGCCTACCATGACGTCACGAGCACAATTTAGTGATGTTAAAACACAACTCATTTCCCATCACTCAGCAATGCAACGACGCGACGTGGACGTTTCTTTTTTTAGTGTACCAGATTGTTGATTTATATCCTGTAAAAGGAATCATAATTAATAATAGTGTATATGTATATAATTATGGGCCCGGTTCGTCCACTAGCCTCTTCACTACTCGTGGTCTTTACTACTTGAATTGTCGGATATGCTTTTTCATACAATCGTCGTTTTTTGGTTGAAACATAGTCGTCCTCTTTAAAGTGTATGGAACAAATCGTGCTGTTTTTTGTAGGGAACCAATTTTTATTGCCCATTGCATTAATCCATTTTGCTTTAGTATTAGCATCACGTGGAAAACTAAAATATATAACAGGTATCCTCATTCCTATGTCAATTATCATTCCTCTGTCTTCAAAATCGAATACACTTATGAATCGAATGAATCGAGTATACGATTTAAGCAAGTATGAGTACAACACTAATTGTAAAATTCGACGGAATTTTATTAAGTCTTTTATTTTACAATAAACTTAATTAAAATTATAACAAATATGGGTTGCCCGTCTGGCGGAATTAACCATCGTTTTACAAATTCCTTATTCCTTATGTTAGTAAGGTCGGTTACGCACTTGCATCTCCTTTTTGTTAGGTAATTATGTTCATAAGCTACGGTAGCCACTTACAGTCAAGTGAGCCGTCAGCCTACCCAGTAAAAACGTTAAACAAATCAGAAATTTAGCTTGAAATATATTTTTATTTATATGATATAAAATTGTTCCCTTTAATTTTAAATGAATTATAGACAAGAAGCTTTTGCCCGCGTCCCTCGGGAAAACTCCTTTTTCAGGGTGAAAGATACCCTATGACCTTTTCTGTACTCTTGACAACGTATAAGCAAAATTAAATGAAGTTCGGTCATGTACTTAAGTCATGAAAGCGTAACAAACAAACAATCTTTGCATTTTTGCAACATTTTAGTTAGGATAATAGGTTTTATTAGTTTTCATAATCATATTAGTTTTCATAATTCAGATTTAGGATTTAGAATTTTCTAAAACCTAAATCTGAATTTGTTAGCGAATAAGGTCTTTTTACATATTCATATTTTTCTACATTTTGATTAGCTATGGAATAACTGGAATTTATTATAACCATTATATTTAGAACACTTTCACAGAAACAATCAAATAATTGTGCGATTTTAAAGTTCATCTTCTTTTACAAATCGAAAAAACTTTCTCCAAAAATGTTCGAATGACGTTATCAACTCGACAAATATTTATAGTCTGCCTCCATTAAGTAAATAGTGAGTAATAAGTCCAAACTACACGTGTAAAGCTGTATTCAATTAATAATAAATAGTAATTTACTAAAATTGAAATGAATGAAAATGTATTTTATTCACTATCGTTCGAATATTCATTCGTATTTATTATAATAACTTAGCTGATGCACGCGACTTCGTTCGCGTAACTTTACAAAATATAGCCTATGTTACTCGCTATGATAATGTAGCTTTCTATAGGTGAAAGAGTTTTTAAAATCGGTCCAGCAGTTTTTGAGTTGATTCATTACAAACATTACATTACAATACAATCTTTTCTCTTTATAATATTAGTATAGAAGTATTGTTTTTACAAGTTCCATGACGTCATCAAAAATCTTCTTCTTCTTCTTGTTCTTCTTCTTATGTAGGTTGAAAAATTTTATTCATCATTCCGTTTGAACTTTATTTGCAGCAATTTTTATTTATTTATTCCCACGCTTACTATTTGGGTTCAGTTTGCAATAATACTCGTATGGTGTCAGTCGCAGAATTTCATTCTAAAAATATTACTGGTATGAAAAATATTATAAATACCTGTTATGTACTTTTGTTACACAATCTTCGTGAACAATAGGATTGTTCCAACTGACTGCTAACATATTGACAGTTAAATTATGTGCAACTGTTCGCTTTACATATTTTTAAACTGCTCAATATAAGTATGACATACATTATACGTTAAAATGTATGTTAAAGGAAATTTAATATGTACACTACAAATATATTGCGCCAACAACATTACAGGGAGCATCTAGTGAATTCTGGAAACGGGTGAACTGTTGGGTCGCATTGATAGCGGGTTAACTTTCTGTAGCATTTTAATTATATGTCTATCTTAGTTCAATGAGGAACTTAGAGAAACAAATGAAAACATTAATCTGGAGGAAAAAAATTCCTAATTACAGACACCCATATTATAGTTTTTTAGTTCTTGTGTCCCGTTGCAATAATGAAACTGCGGCGCATCGACAATTATAAGTAACTTAAAACTAAACATGAAATGATGTTTAGAGCATGTCAGTACAGTTTTCCCGTTCCTGAATCCCGAATATATATTTTTATATATACTTAAAATAAATTAATATGTAAAAATCGTCTCCACGGCTGTTTTCCAAGTGAGTATCAGCTATCAAGGCGCCGTGTCACTGATCTTCAAAACAATCTTAGTTTAGAGGTCAGGGGACAATCAACGATGCATTTAAAAGCGTTTTTCTTGTTCTTTGTTCAAATTAGAATTGTCTTAGGAATAAATCCTGAAACCGCGTGGTCCGACTGCTTCGTCCGTATAATGATTATTATTAAATATCTACTCTCTACTGTATACTGACTGCTAATACTGTCACTTCAGTTCACTTATCTTGTCTATTGATTTATATACTAACGTTAGTTCTACGAATTTTCAGCACGGGGAATTTTATCTCATGAATTTCCGGGAAAATGTCTTTTCTTTAGAGAAACTTTCGTTTGATATCGGTACCATGTTTCTTATAATTATATGTTATACTATATTTATTATAAACTTTTTTATAACTTAGACCCAATTTTTACCTGGTTTTGAAAAATTGCTTACAGAATATATTATATCAGAATTCCAAAAGCAAACAATTAGAGACTGTTACTTTTTATTTATTTATCGAGAATTATAATTAAAGATTTTGTTAAATTCTTTATTGTCACTGAAACAATTGTATTATTCTAATTCTTTTTTATGTTAAGGTCGATAGTTAATGGTAGGTGGCTATCGTCCTTTCTAATACAAGCAATGCCACAGGGTGCTACAAGTGCGTTGCTGACTATAGTGAGATTGACGAAGGGATAGGGAAATGGGCTTTGGCATCACTTACTCACTCACCGAAACACTCACGGTTTTTCTGTAAAGGGGTAGTCACTGCCGCCAGAGTAAGGACAGAGTTCCCCTAACTGAGCGTTAGTACAAACACTCTAACCACTCATCTAACGGGCTCGTCAAATACTATAGTATGTTAGGAAATGTTAAAATTGTAAAGGGTAAATTCACAACTCGATCACTGGGACTGTACCCAAATAGCTCCCTGAATGCAGCAACACCGGTTAAAATCCGCTTGACCCAAAAACCCGGTAGAGTGGTGCGGGTGGCGACGGACTACAGGCCACGGGTTGAAAGTGCCCAGTCTTCGCGAGAGAACCGATGGTGAGCGCCTCTACACTCCACTTGCTGCTTTTCTACATAATTATGTTTACATCGATCCACTAACTGCATACAACGTCCCCGAATCTTCTATTGCAATATTTGAGCATTTTGCAAATAATATTCATATTAAATTTGCAACTTTTAAAAACCATTCTAATATTATAAATATGTCTTTGTCAGTCTATCTGTTACGTTTTATTACGAAAATTTGAACATAACTTCTCAATAGGTACTCTTTGATTCGCCTTATTTGAATCATTTAATATGGTTTGCTATCAATAATGTATTAGCCTGACATCATGGTTATTGACCGATATCAGCGCCGCCGGACGATGTTTGTTGACATCGCTGTTCCGGATGACGAAAAGCTAGTGGAAAGCCAAAAAAGAAAAGCTTTCTAAGTACATAGATTTAGCTCGCGAGGTGACCGCCATGTGGGATGTTGATTCGACCATTATCGTCCTGATAGTCGTCTTGGCGAACGGTCTGATAGAGAAGAGCCTCGACCAACACATCAGGAGGCTTACTAGATGCCGGGGTCAAGGGACAGATACAGAAGGCAATAATTCTTGACACTGCGCGTATGTCAAGAGGTTCTTCAGCCCTAACCCTAGATTAGGCCTTGCCCCGCTACCTGCGGTATACTAGTTTTAAGTTTTTTTTTATAATATTTGTTTTTATATAATTATATATTGTAAAATATATTAAAATTAAAAAAAGAAATAAATACATAAATAAATTTGCTGTCCGCCCCTATCTATTTCTCCGCTAACTTCTTCTTAACCGCCAAACGGATTTTGATACCGTATTCACTAATGATAACAGCAAAAACAAGGAAGGTTTGTGTTTATAATTGGTAAAAAACAGCATCGCTAGTGTAGTTATAACTTCAGAAATAAAGAGCTTGTCGTGCCATGTGACTTGTATTATATACATAGTTTTCTATAGAGTTACATAATGCCTGTGAAACGGCGGGCGAGTTAACGCTACACAAAAAGAGAATTGAAGCTGCCTGCTTCTTTAAGAGGCCAGTAATCAGACTTAATGCGCAGGCAGACTGCGAAATGAAAAGATCGTCCATGACACAATCGCGTTACGAGGTCTTAGTACAATTCTTTAAATGTTTTTTAATACAAAACTCCTACTATTTATTATTATACTTTACTAATTAAATAACTATTTATTACTTAATTAAAAAACTACTGTTCATAAATTACTAGTTGTCCACGACTTCGTACGCGTTAAAAAATAAAAATATAAGAATTATAACGCTTGACATCTTTATCGCTGGATCGACGGTGGCGCCGCCACTGTTGATGACAGTGGTGACGAATTTATTACATTTTTAGACGATCCCTCGAGAACTGTGTGCCAAAGATCGTTTTTTTTTTTTTTTTTTTTCATTATTCATTATATCAGCCCTATTTGCGTTATCGAGGTACAAATACCTAAATAAGCAAACAAACAAAGAAACTTTCGCATTTATAATATTATTAGGTCATCTATAAGTATTGCGAAAGAAAATCTTATGCTTCTTATATAGATTTTTTCTATTAGATAATATGTTATTGCAACAAGGGTGTCGAATATCTATTCTGATATTATAAAGAGGTAAAGTGCGTTAGTAGGTATACAATTTTTTTATGACTTCCCATTGTTTTCCATCTAAGAAGTTGTTTCGATTTTCCCATCATATTTATTTTTTATTAAAATATCGGTTAAGTAAGGACAAGTACGTCTCTTACAGGCAACTAGTCCTATCTTTTTGTCCCGGACAGGATTTATTCGGATTATTTTATGTACTGCTTTGACCTCCTTTTTAGTACAATTATAATTATGCAGACCGCTTGATATTTTTCTAACATAAATATAATACGAACAAAGAAAGTATCCTGATACCAAGGTCAAGGATGATGAAGAAATATTAAGACGGTTCTCTTTATTACTCTACTTGATTTTAATATCACAAGAATTTTTAACAAACATTGTCATGTAAATCGCAAAGAAAACCCAATGAGTAAATTCAAATTGAAACATCACCAATTGAAAAATCGTTAAACGATATATTAAAAAAAAAATCGCATCCGTGTGAAGCCGGGAGCGGGTCGCTAGTTGATAGAAAAACAAAAACAATTTCTAATTTTACGATTTCATCGGCGCTACATCTCTAAGTAACTTCAAATGCCAAACGTCACCGTACCCAATTGCTATATGAAAAATAGTATAATAGTGTATTTCTTAATAAATACTTTGCCGAATCGACGACATACGAGTGAGCCGCCTCGTTCGACGATCTCCCGCCCCCGTCAGCTCGTGTCTGGAGAGCGCGGGGCGGGGGACGGGGGCGATGACCTGCCTTTCATCCCCTCCTCCCTTACACCCCTGAAACCCTCCACCCCTCACCCCCGTTCACTCCGCACACACCACACGTTGCTCGCATAACGTCAACTTTAAACCTCCAGCACTAAAAGGCAATTTTCACTAACTACGTCTAAACAAGCTCACCACCGGTTTATTGGTGAAAATGTCGAGCGCCATTAGCAACTGTATTTTCAATGGGATTGGGTTCGATTGATTTATCTGTACGAGTGAAGGACGCGGAGGCTGAGTCCTTGCGAACGTGAGTTTTGGCTACTCAGTACTTATAATATTCATATATGTTAGGCAGTTCTCATGACGAGTACATACCTCGTCTATTGTTTTCTTATCCTCACTTGTATGACGATTATCCCCAATTAACAATTTTTAACGCCCGACGTAACTAGGAGGTGTTATAAGTTTGAAGTGTGTGTATGTGTGTATGTCTATACACACGGTTTTGATCGAACGATTCTGATCCGTATTTTTTGTATGAAGGCTGACGTGATCGGGATGGTTCTTAGCTATAATTTTAGTCCAGGATTTTTAGATATTCGCTCCGCAAAAAATCATGATAATTGATTTTTCGATTGGATTATGTCAGAGGGTGTCTTCAAGTGTAAAACCAAGTTTGTGTCATCCCAAGCCGCGAGCGTTAGCCGCCATCTTGAAAAACGCGTTTCTGCAAATATCTCGGAAACAGTGAGTTTTACGTTATAAACCGTTAAGACCTTTTTTGTAGAGGATAAAATTTCCCAACTTTTCTATTTGAAACTTTTTTTCTATTGTTAATATTTGCCGAGATATAATTTAAAAAACCAAATTTTTATTTTTTGGAAATATGAAAAAAAAATGTTATTATCAAAGTTGTTGACCATGAAATTTTCTACAATTTTTGTATGAAACTTTTTTTCATAAAATCAATAATTGCTGAGTTCTAACGCAATGAAAGTTGCCGGCAGGTAAGGAAAAACAGCGATTAGTGAGAATACGTTACTGTAGCAAGAAGTATAATCGAGGAATTTTATAATATAGACGGTAACAATAATGTTTATATATATATATATATATTTATTGATTTATAACTATGTCGCGCCGAATCCAGCGCTAAAATTCCTGGACTATTTATGAAGAGATCTGTTCAGGCGTTTGAAAACCATCAGCCCATTTCTTAGCTGACGAAAGAGTTTTACTAACTTCCACAGATTCGACGAGTGTGAAATTTAGTATACTGTTACTTCGGTGGTATTCCCATGACATGGTAACCTTGACCCGATGCTGCAGCATCAATTAGTCTGTAGGACACCCAACTCCTTAGTAACTTACAGCAGATATAGCGTGTTTGGGCTCAATAGAAAGTAGGGGATTGGTTTATAACTTTTAATAGCTTGTTACAGTCATTTAACCACTTTTTTGGGTTATTAAAATTAACATTATCTTAACTAAGTACAAATTAGATTGCTTAAAAACATATAAAACAAATAAAATATGATGTCACCTTTAGAATTGTCTTTCTTTGTGTCCTTACTTCCTCTGCAGAACTTGAATTTTTATTAGAATCCGTACGATGCGTTTTAGCATTTTCATTATCTATTTTACAGTTTTGTCTTTTATTTATAGCCATAAAGAGGTCGCGTTAATACCTATGACTCACTTGATTTTACTGTTATAAAATAACTTAAACTTACTCTACAATTGTGTAAGTTTTTATAAAGAATAATATAAGTATATTGTAATTTGCTAGCTGTGTGACTTGCGGCTGCACCCGTTTTGAAGATCATCACCCCATATCCTATTCGACGAAGGGATTTCACTAAATTCTACAGGTTCGATTGGTGTGAAATTTGGTATATTGTTACTTCGACGGTGTTTCCATAATATGGCAACCTTAATCTGATACTGCAGCATCAAGTAGTCTGCGGGACATCCAAGTCCTCAGCAATATACAGTAGATATAGCGTGTTTGAGCTCAATAGAATGTCGGGGGGTTATTATAAATATGCTGATATAGGCATTGGTCTAAATGTTCAACAATAAAAATTAAAAATTGTACCTACCCGAAACTGCATAAAGTTGAACATAATAAAATATTTTTTTATTTATTTATTTTGTTACATTGTTAGTTAGCAAGGTGCGGACGTTGTATGCGGTAACCCGCAACAACCCGGCTGCCCTCTATTGGTACTGCAGTGTTATCATTCAGAAGTTCAACCAGGCATTCTAATACCAATTTACAACGATCTCAGTGTGCACATGCTAGTAACTATACGCTAGAATCTGACAATACTGCTGATTGTTCTAAGACCTGATATAAACGAGAATTGATCATTAAAACATAAAAAATTTTTATGCTATAATAATATTATAAAGTTCTATGTTTGCTTGTATGTAATAGGTATTCTTCGAAACTACTCATCTTATTTAAAAAATCTTTCATTAATAGTCAGAATAGAATTTCAGGATGGACATAGGCTAAATATTCCACGGAATTCGGAATTCAGGCGTCAATGTATGTCAGGCGTTATATCTTTTTTTATTTTTCAGCACGGACGAAGTAGCGGGCATCATCCAGTACTAAAAAAATAAAAATAAATTTTTATTACAAAACAAAACATTTCTTTTATATTAGAAATTACTAATCACCGTATCAGAAAAATATATGGAGAAAATGGGTTTTTAGCTTTAGGCTTTTTCCATTGTTTGCAATTTCTTAAAAAAAAATCACTTCAAAAGCTTTTTATTAATTGTTATTGAAAATTTATTACACATTCGTAAGATCATTTATTTCATTTTGCACCACTACGTTAATAGGTGACATGCCGAACTTTTCATCACATAGATGTTCAGTTGTTTTTTTGAAATTAACCACAAATTTTTATGTTTCGATCGTAACTAGTTACGAAACTAATGTTTCGGTACCGGCCAATTTGGTTGCAATTTAACGATGGCTATGGGCAAGTGTTTGATGCGGACGCCGGCTTTTATGAGCGGCATGCAGTGAGGGGAGTAAATTGCACTACAATATCTGAATAATCGTTTAATCCTAATTTAACCGAACAACTCTTTACTATGCTTTGGCCTTCTAAAGGGTTATCAGAGAAAAGTACCTATTAAGTAATATAGGCCACAATTATTAAATAAAAAATATGAAGTGATAAGTAAGTATATAAAAAGAATGTTTATTTCCTGAATATGAATTTATAATAATGCAGGTGGTCGCTTTCCAAGTAGCGTTCTTGACTATTGGACGTTTGCCATTTTTTGCCGAGATAAATCTCTTGCAATTTTGCAAAATCCAAAATAAAAATCTTTAAATTTTTTTAACAAAACGCTTAATATGAGTATCCGATTTATATTAATGGTTTTGCCCGGCAATATTCTTATTATATAGGGTACCTTTTATCTATAGGGTGCCTTTTATCCAATAAAAGTACTGTTTCCGAGGGATCATCTAAAATTAAGAAAAATAATGAACGATGTTCATTCGTTCAGATTATTCGTTTTTGAAATGTCACAGAGCACTTTTCTATCAACTTCAGTGGACATAAATGGCAGACGCTAACAATAGCAATAAAGAGGCTTACGTTTATGTTGTATTTTTCAACGCGGACTAAGTCGCGGGTACCAGCTAGCAAGTTCATAACAATGCTCTTCCGATCCCTTCATAATATCTATAATTTTGTGGTCAATGCGTACTTCTTCAGCAATGATTTCAGGAATGATTATTAGCAACAAGCAACTGCTATTAATAAGTCGATGTCGTTCTAATTTTTTACCAATGGCTTACTTTGTCAGTGAAAGGACAACTGAAAGTTTTGAGTCAATAATTTGATAGTCATACTGACATTACTTTTTGCAATGCATATTTTCCCATTTTCTATAACAAAATTTCAAAATGTATTATATAATAATAGTATTTTTCGTTAATTTCACTATTCACCACAGACAAAAAAAAAATTAAAAAATTGGGAAACCTTTTTCTTTAATATTTTTTTGAAAAGGCATCTCCTCAATGCAATCAAAGAGATATTGATTACAATTACAAATAAAATACGAAATGTCCGTTTCTTTTTTTTTTAAATGTAATTTAGATAGATAGAAAGTTCAGCCAACATTGTAATACAGCCAGTTATCACAACTGGAGAATCTTTTATACATTCTTTACTCTTTTTTACATTTTTTCCTCATAATCTTTTCTGCAACTACTAATAAATAATTATACCAGACTTAAATAATTTTGGGTTGTTCCGTTCTCGTTGTGTTGTATAACTTATGGTTATATTTTTGCGAGATATGACAACCTTATGTTTAAAACCTATCTGACATTTGTTTATAAAGTGAGTAACACAGCCTGTCGTTCTAATCTTGAGATGAAACAAATAGAATTTCAAGTTCTATTCTTTCGACGAAATTTATTTTTAAACTTTGACACAGATTCCAAGAGTACAACAAATCTTATAGCGAAAATAGTTTGCGATACGGCAGTATCTGTGTCAGCCGGTATAACCGTCATTGTCAACTGTCAAGCTGACAGTCGAACATCCAAAGTTTCGTTGGAGTTATTGAGTTAGTGGATGGGATAGGCGGGCACTCGAGGCGAGAACTGTACTGCATATTTGATGTGTGCCGACCAGGTATAGGCTCCCACATAAACAATTTACCATCGTCACTTACCCAACCGACGACCCCGGAATGCTTACCTAGATCGACCCATGATCACTTTCACATTGAATATTGTACTGATTTCAACCCACGGCGGGACCGGAGATGTGACCAAAAATATTTTATAGTTAACATAATATCTATGCTTATAGTAAGTATAAAGAGAATTTTTATTACTTGAATATGATTTCGTAATAATGCAGGTGGTCGCTTACCTAGTAGTGTTTTATGCCATTTTTCGTCAAGCATTTTGCTAAATCCAAAACAATCTTTCAACAAAACGCTAAGTCATTACAATAAAATCATTACAATAATTTTATAACGCTAGTGTTATAAAATTATAACACTAGCGATCCGCCCCCGCGGCTTCGCACGGAGTTGAAATTTTCAAAAACCCTTTCTTAACGGATGTTTATTTACAACTTTTATTAAGTTATTTTTTAAATTAATTTGGCAAACGCGTTAGTACCTATGCATTAATGTAATTCTTCCTGCTTATACCGTTATAATAATCAGATAGGAAATATAAAATCTGTGATGTTAATGAGGCCGAGGCGTGGAGCTGCTCTCGAGAAACAATTTTATGGTATGCATTATTAAATTGCTACTCCTGGGAGTCGAACATTGACGGGAAATTTTAATAAAGCCACGCGTTGTCTCCTATACACCGCATAGTTCAGAATCTAGAGACTATAGTTTGCGAACTTGTGCAAATAAAAAATTATATTTTTATTATTATTTATATTTTTGTATAAAAAACAACTTGTATTATTGTGTAACTTAAAAAAGTATTCAATCGAAAACTGTTAATTAATTTATTACAATGTTTTTCTAACACTACGATTAAGTGTTTATTTTTTTATTATTTTTTATTAATTTTTTTAATCGTTCGGAATAAAAAAAATGTCTAAAAAGTCGTAAAAAGTATCAAAATTATAATCAGGGAATTCGTTCGCAGAACAATAATTTAATAAATCGTCCTTATGTTATTTACACCATCTATAACTAGAGAATGGCGGAAGCATTTTTAAATTTATTTATTTATTGTGAAAAGTGTGAAAACCGAAACAAAATCGGTTCTTTCTTAAATTTTTGTGAGACTAAACCACGGCTATTGATTTTTATATATAAAAGAAAGTTTATTTTAAAAAAATTACCGTCTTTTTAAAAAAGAAATATTCATCGCATTTAGTAAAAACTATTAAAAAAGAGAATTCGTTCAATAAACATCGATATTTAGAAAGGAAAAGTAGTGGCATATCAGTTAGATCGTTCAAGACGAGGGTAACAAATTATAACAAATAGTGGGTACGAGTCGCGTGGCCCGGGGCCTCCCCTAGGTTGCCCCCCGAGGCGCGATCGACAGGCGGAACAGATCACAATGGCTGCTGCCACAGCTATCTTATTCAAACCTGAGAGCTACGTCCTGCCCGTATACACACCATCGACAACTTCCTCTTGCGAGATTCATTTCATAACCTCTCATAAACCACTGTTTGAATAATTAGTCACTACAAATTGATTTATTTGCGTCTTTATTGACATGAATACTCGTACTTTTTTAAAGCTTCCATAGTGGGAGGTAATTTAGAAAACTGATAGATCAAAATACAGCAGTTTGCTGTATCTACATATAGAAAGAAAGAAAGAAAAATGTTTATTCATTGTAAATCATTAGTATTTTATAATTTATAAAAAAGTGTACGAAAATATCATTCTATAACCAAATTTTTATTACACCACCCGATAGATTAAGGATTATTTGTTATATATTTTTTGTTTTGTATATTTGAATACGTTGGATATATATACATACAACATGTTCATAGAAAATATTACTTGTAACGTAACACATACTCACGTAAAACACACAGCCGTGTAAACGACACAGCCACACCCCATTATTTTTATTTAGGTACTAATTTGTTCCAATTTAATTACTACTTATTCGCTGGGTGCGAAGTACTAGGTGGGGGTAATATAATCGATCGCAGCGCTTATAGTGGCCAAAAGTAAAAATAAAGTTGGAGCTATCATCTGTCATATCTCAAAGTAATCTGTTTAGACTTGGTTACCTAATTTTAATAATTGCAATCACATTTCACACTTGTGATTACTCGTGCTGCATTCACCAGCAATCAAATGAATATTTAAATATTACGTCTATTAAAACTCAATCAAACTGATTCTGACTTCAAACGGAAATTAATTGTTTACCTTTAAAAACGTTTTGTAAGGTGTCAAAGCAATAGATGTTTGTCTTATGATGCGAGCTTGAATTATTGAACTCTGCCCTTATTTTGTACTTAATTCCTGTACATCACGGACATGTCCAGCAGAAACCAACAATTATCCTTTAAAGACGGTTTGTGGTTGAAATTTTATATTGTGAGTGATAATCACAAACCCGGTCCTTAAAATAATATTCATTTCGATCTGAAAACGATATTTAATTTATCACTAGCGATACAGGAACGATTATATATGTTTATTATTATTGAATGAAACCATTAAAGTAGCTTTATCTTCTTGTTTTACAGTAAAACTACAATTAAAAATGAGGTAAACAAATCCTGACATATTCAAAATAAAACACACTTTTTGAATAAATTTTACTTACCTCATTTGATTTGAATGAACAAAAATGATTTCACAACCCTTTCCTCCACACAAATCAAGGTATAAATTATATAACAAGATAATTTTGGATTATAATAATATTTTGTCACAATGTGGCAATTAAATTTCAAAACGTGAGTACCAACAAAGTTGCGGACGCTAGGTGGCGCTAAAGTCGTACACAGAGGCAATATCAGAAATTACATTGTATTTACTGGTGTAGTGGTAGCGTACACTGCGCTTTTCAGTCATTTGGGCAGCCTGTCTGGTTATAGGCGACGGTAAAGGGGCAGTAAACACCTCCTTACAGAAGAACACCGTGAAATATATGTGCTGTTGTGTTTCAGTGAGTGAGTAAAAAATGTCAGAGCCCATTTCCCTATCCTCAAAAACCTTTATTCTCTGGTCGGCAGCGCACTTGTAGCACGTATAGCGTTGCTTGTGTTATAGGCAAAGGTAGTCTCACCCAATACGAGTACCATCAAGCGAACCGTAAGCCTGTCTGTCGATCTTAATATAAAAAAATGTATTACGTAAATAAGTCTCGTGTAGTTATTAAATCTTTTATTGGAGTGAAAATATATTAAAATATATTATATTAAGGCGCGTTTATTTTTATCTAAAGGTCGGCAGACAGAACGATGTAAAGATAATGATGTACCTACCTACTATGAAGATGTAGGTATTATAATGATGTATTACACAATACAATAACGATATTACAACATTATAACCGATGATTATGTACAATTTGATATGCATGTAACATTAATTATTAAATACTAGGCTGTTGCACGCGACTAAGTCCGCGTAACTACTATCCGCGTAAATATAGCCTATGTTACTCGCTGATAAATAGCTTTTATACTCGTAGGTGAAAGAATTTACAAAATAGGTCCACATTTTTTTTAGTTTATTCATTACAAACAAAAATACTAATTTTTTCTCTGTATAATATTAGTATAGAAAACATAGTTCAAACAGAGATGACTTTTATGTATTACTAGCTGGTGCCCGCTACTTCGTCCGTGTTGAACGATGAAAGGTTCCCTATGTCCTTTCTGGTGTCCCAGACAACGTGTATGCAAAATTTCATGGTGATCGGTTCAGTAGTTTTTGCGTGAAAGAGTTACAAACATCCATACATCCATACATCCAAACATACTTTCGTTATATTTCCATTTATAATATTAGTACGGACTAGTTGTAGCACGGTTCGTGTCCATGTCAAATTCACTACCAAGTCGTCGTCCATTTTGAATATTATTTTATCCATTTTGAGAGAAGACATAAAGATTTTACGATCTCTTAATGTGATCATAAAATTAATATTTTTAGATCATACAGATGAAGATCACTATTATTTGAGCTATTATCCTATCAGCTAACAATAAAATACATGATTATTTGCTTTTCTAACTATAACCTACGTCAAAACTCAGAAAACTCAGATAGTATATTGTTCAGATTTTAAACTAATTTACAATCCAGAAAAAAATTTAATCTTCTTATTAATTTTATTATTTATACTTAGTTTTAATATCTATCTAAATCTGACCTCTTTCTTTTATATCTCTTCCGTAGTTAGTACTTAATTCAGAGCAGTTGTTTGTCTATTAAGGTTTTTTATTGTTCTGTTGCTAGTTCTTTTCTTAATTTTTTTTGTCTATTTGTAGCAGCTTCTTTATGCAGCTTTTATATAAGAACTAGTTGGACCCGGCGAACTTCGTACCTGTGAGAAATAAAATTTTATTCTCCTTTTTTGTGAATATTTCTAATTTTTCTGTTATTCGATGCGGAGACAAATTCAACAAATCGAAGACCATAAAAATCGGTCTAGCTGTTCACGAGTTATAAATGGTGAAACAACACGACTTTCTTTTATATAGTACTAGCTGGTGCCCGCGACTTCGCCTGCGTTGAATTATATGTAGATACCTTTCTCGTTTAATGCTCTTTCCATTAGTGAAAACTGTATTAAAATCTGTTGCGTAGTTTAAAAGACCTAAGAGTTCAGAGGGAGAGACTGCGTGAAGCGACTTAATTTTAAACTATAGGTATAAAGATATATATATTTTGTATGTATTTTCCCTTCTTCTTTCACAGTCAGTTTCTAGTCAGACATTAAGTGATTATTTATACCTTTTTTTATCCATGCTGTGAAGTTGTCCTAACTTAAAAAGAAACTTCTTATGAAGGAACAAATTTACATTTTACCTCCTTTCTCGCCCTGTATGATAAGATCAAAACTTACTTAGCAAACATAGATGTATCTTATTAACATGTAGTTTAAAAAAATATCAAACACAACATAGCGAACTAAGTTTTGAACTTAAAGCATCTCTACCAATACTGACTTCTAATGTTGATGTATCGACATTTCAATTCTGAGTTTAGGTAGTAGTAGTGGATAGTACCCATTTGACGGCACTAAACGCCTTGATAATGATAAGACAAATGTAAGATCCTCTAAATTGCACTGGGTTAGCGTTATAAACTAATAGTAGGTACAGAATATTTAGTAGTCCCCAAACAATAAACACTAATTTCAGTTTCAAACTTGAATTAAGGTATGCAGGAACAGTACATTTTGAACAGTATATAGGTACGTGTTAATTATCTTGTAGTGTCCCGCCGTGCTGTATACACATGATTTCATAATTTAATTAAGGGTTGAAAATATTTTAAAGTAATTTTCAAGGATAGTTAGTTCCTGCGATCGCAACAGGTCTCATTCGTTCGTGACCAGTAAGAATTAAACGTTAAACGAGCGTTAAACAAGAGAGGTTTTTATATGTAACTTGGTTTTGCCCGCGACTTCGTCCGCGTCGTCTTTTCTTATCTGATCGCTACCAAACTTCACAGGATCACCCACTGGACTAATTGGAGATTTTCTAAACATTTCATCAAAATCGGTTCAGCGGTTTTGGAGTCCATAGGGAACATATATACTCACATTGTCTTTTACGTATTAAGATATTCAGAAAAATCCGTGCGAAGTCGAGGGCTGCCTCTAGTTATCTATACTAATATTATAAAGAGAGAAGATTTGTATGGTGGTAATGAATAAACTAAAAACTACTGGATCGATTTTGAAAAATCTTTTACCTATAGAAAACTACATTATCAGCGAGTAACATTGGCTATATTTTATAGTAACACGGGCCAAGTCTCGTGCTACAGCTAGTTTATATAACTCCAGCCAATATTACTTTATTATCCATAGATTTTTTATATAAATATCGATATGATATGCCATATTAATAACAATCTAAAAACGACAATATCAAATTACGATTTTAAAAACACAAAGAATTAAGTCTTTAAAATAATTACGTTAACAATGGAGAAATCTAATATATTATTTAGAAAATATATATTACAAATTAAAAACTTGATTGAAAATAAAACATAATGCGATTCTGAGTCAAGAGTTCTCATTCAGAACAATTCCCAAATCAGCTATTCCTTCACATCGTAATCATTTAGCAAGACAAGTTAAATAAAAGCAACTTATACTCGTATGCACAATGAAATACGTAAACTGTGCGCCGTCTAAGATCACACAAAAGTGATACAAGTCTCAAAAGTACTTACTTGTAAATTGTATTGCTTCAGATGCGTTTTTCTAGCTTGCTCTAGACATTTGTCTGTGCAGTCTAGACACTTTCATCCTTCTTGTAATTTATCTGTGTGAATTATATACGTCTAAGTAAAACTGTCATATCTCAGAAACTCGATTCTACGAGGAGCCTTTCTATTTGATCCTAGATCATTTTCTCAATTCACAAATAAATATCAATGGATATAAATATATTATATGTATTATATTATATAATAGTTATATATATTTACACATTATGTAATATAAAGTTTGTAAGGTTATTTATATTATAATATTTACTAGCTGTTGTACGCGACTTCGCCCGCGTAGCTTTATAAAATATAGCCTATTATGTTACTCGCTGACAATGTAGCTTTTTATGGGTAAAAGAATTTTTTAAATCTGTTAGTAGTTTTTGAGTTTATTTATTATAAACATATAAGAATACAAATCTTTTCTATTTATAATATTATAGTATAGATGGTAAACTCTAAAATTCTATTTGCAATTGGTGGTCATTAAGTGAGTCAGTTCTCTTGGTGTCAAAAGCGAAGATGTTGGTAAGATTATATTTACCTATCTGATTAAATATTATTATTTTTTCTTATTTGTCATAGTAATTACGAGTATTTCTTCGGATGTGTTAAAAATTTATAATTATGCTTTTTTTTAGTTTGATAATAAATCAAACAAATATTTCGTTTGAAAAAATGTGAAAGTTTTCATACAGAACCACGACACAATGCCGACAATATATCGAATAAGGAAATAACCGAGTGGAGATGGGATTAGGAAAAAGGGTTAACTTGGGTTTAGATCTATACAGCGGTGTGTCAATTGCATAGGTACATTTTATCCTAAGCTGTTTGTTCAAATCATCGGCAGAATGAACTAGATTCAAAGTTGAAAAGATTTTGTACTCGATTAGATGGAGAATTTTTGTATGGATAGCAAAAAAAGGCAAATAGGCTACGAGCGAAAAATATTAAAATCCACGTTTAAAATAAGAAAACCCAGTAATTAAAGTTTGTTCCTACGTCAAATGCACGATCGCGATCATTAATTTTTCAGTCGAGAATAACCTTTTGTTCGTAATTCATCAAGCTGGCAAAAGAAGACAGTTTCGATAATTATAAAAAAAGTTCTTTTATTATCGTTATTGTTATTACGATAAACCTCTAATGAAAGATAGGCCTTCATTATGCTAGCGTGTTAATGGGATCTTAGGTTTTTAAAGTTTATTAATTGGGCGGTTGTTTAAGTAGGGGACAAGGAGTACTTGGGGGAGACTGCCGCTCGTCGTAAGGTTCCCCGAGATGGCCGGCGTACCTCCACTTTCGGGTACGCCGAGGTTCTGACAGGGAGCGTAGCCCTCCCCGCGTTGGATAGCCGTGGCGGGGCACCGAAGTCGTGTCATAACGTCCCAGCGACCCCGCCCATCAACGGCCGCGCTAGAAAGTCGGTGGGTTTTAGCCGGTACGAATCCGGCATAACCCCGCGGTGTCCCCTACTGCCGGGTATCCGAGAGGAATTCCCAAAGTTAAAAAATAAGAGGACAAAGATAGGAAAAGATATCTGGTATAAATCACTCACTCACCGTTTCTTTTAACAACAACTTATAATAAAAAATTATAAGCTAACCCCTGACTTTGTATTGAGCCCACACACGCTATATCTGCTGTATGTTGTTAAGGAGTTGGGTACCCCGTGGACTGGAAATACCATAGTAGTAACTGTAGGTATACTAAATTTAACATTAATCGAACTTGTGGAAATCATCAACTAGGAAATGGGTTGATTGTCTTCACACGCCTAAAAAGATTTTCAAAAATTATAGCTAAGAACCATCACGACCACGTCAGCTTTCAAACGATAAAACCGGATCAAAATCGATCCATCCGTTTGGGAGGTACGATTCCATAGACAGACACACAGATACACACACACACACACGTCAAATTTATTAAATTTATTTATAAATTCTGTTGCGTCGGGTGTTGGGGGTTAATAAAAAGTGTATTCGTGTATTTTATACTGGATTTTTCTTATGGCTTAGCCGCTTGAAAAGTTAAAATTTAGCCAATACTTTAATAATTCATCAAAATCATTTCAGTGGTTTGTCGTGAAAGCGCAACATACAAGTCTTAGTTTATGAGAATATTATGGATACTTACTTCGCCTGTAGAACTTTTACAAAATATGTTGACAGTTAGACGAAGCTAGCAGGTTATCGCTTTTTATATTTGCAACGGCTTAATCTGGTACCGCGTCGACATCTTACCCTCGCGAGCCGTGACAGAACACTGTGATCAGGGAGCGGGGATAAAAGAGATAAGAGGATTACCCAGCTAGACCCTGCTGTTTGCATTTGCTGTTTATTTTGTTAATTCTTCTCTTGTAACCTTTTACTTATTTTGCCTTTTTATTCGTAATCAACCGCGGTCATTTTGTTTGCTTAGATTTCTTTGCGGCTTTATATTTTATTTTTTGAAGTGAATACATTTTTACATTTGCTTCCTTAGTGGGAGGCAATTATAGAAACTAATGTTAACAAGCATCAAATTGTAGGGGGATACAATTTGATGTTGGCTATACATGTCTATTATATAAATCCAAAATTTAATTACACCGCTCGATAGCTAAAGGATCAAACAATTTTTAGGTATATTCGAATTTGTTGTACGTACGAGTATATATACAATATAATACGCTCAGAGGAAATATTACTCATAACGTATACATGTTCATGTAAAACACACCCAATTTTTTTCACGAAAGTCTGCGAGAATTTTATAGACTACCTTAAAAAAAAAACTAAAGTATTTTAATAATTTTCCTTATTTTTCTTATTTTCAGATGGCCGTAACAAACTTATGTGAAATTCTATTTTACTGTTATATAATAAATAAATAAATTATAAAGCGCCATAAACCTTCTTAACATGTATTGACATGTATTATAACGTATCATAATAAATACTATAATTATTATACATGTCAAAAGCGTTCAGTATAAAATCGTAGAATATTTCACCTAAATTAAAATGCCAATGACCTGTATATGGATCCAAAACGCCGCTGAGCCAAGTCAAGCTGCCAACAAAATGTACCAATGCCTAGATATAGGCAATGTCGGTAGTATAGTATACTATACAGGGCTAATCTAGCTAGGTGTCAGAACTCCACTTGAGTGCAATGTGAAGTACTTTTCTAAGTGTACCTCATTGTTGGACACGCATGGATACTTCAACGTCACTCTTGTATGATTTGATCACAGTGACAAAGCAATTCTTCTGCTAGCCCTCATCCATCAGGGGGCGCCGCTGTCGTTACCGAGCATAGCTATCTACGCGTCATTTTTATACTTATACTACGAATTTCCATGGATTTATATACATACTTTTGTATCACATCTTTACATAGTAAAGGCGCTTCCCGACGTCTGTCCCTCAGTATGTTCGCTTAGACCTTTCAAACTACGCAAAGGTTTTTAATGCGGTTTTCACTAATGGAAAGTGTTAAACGAGGAAGGTTTGTGTATAAAATTTGCAGAAAAAATTTGCACCCATACGAAGCCGGGAGCGGGTCGTTAGTCTAAGTATAAATTAGTATAGTTGATAAAATATTCTACAACCACTGATCTTAACTTGAGACTAATTTAAGCTTGGATTTATAACATTATGCTACAAATAATAAACAACGACATAGGTATAGGAAATGGGCTTTATCGTTCCCTATTCTCGCATTGAACATATCAGCACATGTGCTTTAATTTTACTGATTCCAGACGGACTGCTCAGTATATGACTGCGTAACGCAATCCTTGCTTACATGTACACTTAAAAATATGCCAGTCGCTGATTTTGACATTACTATATACTTTATTATTCTTATTTATAGCTTACGTTCCAGTCTAGGGTGAGGAGAAATCGATGTTTTCCAAATCGTAATTACATAGATTCGCATCACCGCAATTTAGAGTGTGGACGCGTAGTAGTGCTACGTCGTAGACCCTAGTCAAATTTTTTATTTCGTCTTCTTTTGCAGCTATTTCGCAATAAATTTTCTCCTACCAAATAAGTCTAAATAAGTAGACTTAATAATAAATAAAAAAATTGACGAGCCCCTTGGATGAGTGGTTAGGGTGCATGTTAACGCTCCATCTTTTTAAAATATTAATGTATAATTTAAGCTACACGTGGTAATGACATTTAATTTTTTTTTAAAAGAGTACCTGATATATTATATTATAAATTATATTTATATATTGTTCAATATGTATGTAATACCAATAGCAATATTATGTATTTCCGTTCCGTATATACAACTAAAGCCCTCAATGACCCAAAACTGTCAAATGTTTCTTTAGAAAGTTAGTTCCGAGTTCCAAGTCTTCACGTTACTTGCGACCTTGGACATCTATTGAAACTGACAGTACAGTGTTGTGTTTCGTCAATACTAGAGATTAATTTGGATGCCCGATAAATTATTTCCAACTACATATTACATTCTAGTAAAACCTTTGTGAGCGGAGTGTTTGTTAGTTGTGTTGCCGAACTCATGGTTGGCCTGGTAAAAAGTCTTAGAGCCGTTCGGAGTGCTACTCAAAGACCTATATACGAGGTTATAGGTCACTATAAAGGAATACTTACATTTAACTAAACTAAACTACGGGCAGACCATAATTATAAAGTCTCTTAAGGAAAGATGATTCTCAAGGCTATTTAATAGTTCTGAACGTCAGTCTATACCAGAAATATACGAGTGTTTGGTTTTTAAATAATAAATTTTAATAAATCGTTCGATTTATTTCGTTATTTAGTTTATACTAATGGATTTCTAATTTCTAATAATATTTTCTAATTTTTATCACACATCAGCAAAGCGGGCCAATGAAATTACCATGATTCTCTATTAATAACAAATAAATTACTTGCATTATTTTATAGAAAACTAGCCTTTGTCCCGCGACTTCGTCCGCGTCCAGTTCCAGTTAGGCCATGAATATTTTATTTTTATTTTTAAATGATCCCTCAGGAGAAGTTCTTTTCCGGATAAAATCCGCATTTTATGCAGTTTTTACTAACGAAAAAACTAATAACGACGATCAACGACAATTTCTAGCAAAAACCGTGCGAAGCCGGGGATGGACGGCTGGTATTATAATTTTGTATATATTAATCTACGAATTAGATATTAATGATATAATTCTGAAACACAGTTCGGATAGCCTTTGGAATGTGTCGAGAAATTCTTGTTTACCATTTCGAAACAATCTCCATTGAATGTGTATTTCGATCGCTCGGCCTTGTACCGTTTAAACACAATTAGAGTTAAACATAAGTTAACAAAGTAAACAAAAAGGCACACATGCATGCGGTTATCGAGCGACACATCGCGCCCTGTCTATGATTGATTAAGTCTAGAGTTGTGTGGAAGTACCCCTTTTCCCGCGGCCTACATACTTTGGCCCGCCCGCCCCTATTTGCCCGCCTGTCGTCTATCGAGGCAACATTGCTCGACAGCGTGTTCGCTTGTACCGATTTGTTGTACCGATTCACTATGTACTTTACTCACATAAATCGATTGTGTACGACACCAGTGTAAGACAACTTTCTCACGAACACTTGTAAAACAAACTTTTAAATTACCTTTCATTTGTGACTAGCTGGTTCCCGCGAATTTGTTCGCTTTAAAATAAAATATATTTACCGCTTGACATACATTGACGCCAGAGATTATACTTTTGCCAAGCGTTTAATGGATCTTTATTTTTAAAGACATATAACGCCTGATATTATACTTTTGTCAAGCGGTTGATTTTTTTTTAATTTCTTTATGGTGCACGCGACTGAAAAATAAAAGATAATAACATGTGACAAAATATGTAAAACAAGTATAAGCCTGAAATTATAGTTTTGTCAAGCGTTGGATCTTTATTTTCAGATAGCTGGCCCGCGACTTCGCCTGCATGGAATATTTATCATCTTTGAAATTCCATTCTAACTATTGGCGAAAGAACCGGCTTCGTCCGCTATACATTTTTTTATATTCACAAACCTTCCTCGCTTATCCCTCTTTTCATTAGTAAAAACATCTCAAAATCCGTTTGCGTGGCGTACAAGTAGGTATTTAGTTAGCGGAGCAAAAAATAGACGCGCACAGTTTCGGTGTGTTTGCAAATTTTTTTTTCATTGCAGTAGCTTTTATACAAATAACGTTAACAGTGTAGTTAAAAGAGGAAATCGTTAGTGGTTAATGATAAAATTAGAGAGCACGAGTCGATGGGCGATTAAATGAACGAATGATCGTAAAAGGACATCGTATTAGCCATTACGCTATCGAAAGGATATTAATCAGAAACTCCTGTTCGGGCGCCTCTCTACTCTTCCAAATATTGCCAATTATTATCATAATTGGCCACACTTTCAACTACTTTATTGTTAATATTATAATCTTTACACTAATAAATAATTATAATTTTATAATCTTTATACTAATAAAGGCGCTTCCTGTCGTCTGTCCCTCTGTATGTTACGCTTATATCT
This sequence comes from Synanthedon myopaeformis, assembly GCA_944738685.1. Taxonomy (NCBI): domain Eukaryota; kingdom Metazoa; phylum Arthropoda; class Insecta; order Lepidoptera; family Sesiidae; genus Synanthedon; species Synanthedon myopaeformis. The sequence goes on along the minus strand of OX122918.1, from coordinate 7,007,185 downwards.
TTTAAACTGCGCAACGGATTATAATGCGGTTTTCACTAATGGAAAGAGCGTTAAACGAGGAAGGTTTCTAGGAGTATATATAGCGAAAGCATTATAAGCATTGAAGCGAAACTCACCAATTACTTGATAAATCGATTATTGGAATACATAAAATATACGAAATAGAGATACATAAAAATTATGTACCAGAGAATTATAGTTCTTCTAAAATCCTAAAGAAAACTTCACGATAGTAACGAAGGATGTGTATATAAAAAAATTGCATCCCGGACGAAGCCGGGAACGGGTCGCTAGTAGGTAGCGGGTCGCTATTAGGTATAAATGGAAATATCCATTATTTTGAGTAACATATAATTTTGTACTAAGTGCGTACTTTTGAGGAATTAGTTCAATCCACAGGCTCAGGCGCTTTAGACAATACTTATAAAGAGCTGGCAATAACAAAATGCTCAGTAATTACCTTTTTGTAACTTTCTTCTTACTGTTTTTTTTTCTCTCCATATTTATTAATTGTATGTTATATAAGTTATAAATTAATTAAGTGATTTATTTATTTATTTGTAGACAAAATCTTTAAACCACTACTCACCATATCACGCTATAAAACTCTTATCAATAACTAATGCAATTTTTCTCTTGATATCGGGTGGTTTGAAATTTCTTGTATTGACAATAACCATTGGGTGAAAGAAGCAATCTTTTCTTCAACTATGTGGTAGTAGAACTTTCTAGTCGTCTGATCTATTGTTTATTGGATAAGTGGCGAAAGCGATCAAGCGTATAGAGGTGGAAAAGGGAAAAAGTATAGATATATGTACACAAGCTAGACACTTGTATACATTATCTCTTATTTCTACATTACATATTACGAAATAAAATCACTGAACGCCTCTGTCTGTTTCTCCGCTGACTTCTACTAAACTAGGTTTTCACTAATGGAAAGAGCTATAAACTATATAAGAGGAAGGTTTTTAAGTATTGATTTGCAGAAATTAAATAATTTAATAGTCATGGTGGTCACGAACGTTCTAAGAGAGGAAATAACCATGTGGCATCTTGGGATTCGATATATTTTGACTTATCTATCAAAATAATAAGAATGAAACTACACTCACTTTTTTTAAACTTTTCTCTTTAGAATTTGTAATATAAAAAAGAAGTTCTCTAAAACGTTGTTAATACCACAGAATACCATAATAGTAAATACTCTATACATAACGTTTTTTTTATATAGGTGTAAGACTTACGCAAGCAATAAACGTAAATCGTCGCTGTATATGTACGACGCGTAGTGCTGCTGTGGAGCCTTGATACCTAATTAATCACTGCCTCAGCAAGCGACGAGATTTCCTGAGGGAGTGAAAAATGCTGAATAAAGATAAACGTGAGAAGGGTCGAGCGGCTGTGGCCAACTGTCGCCGCTGAGAGGTGTTTCGCCATTACTGTTCTTCTTACAATTTTTATGCACCTTTTGCTTTACATTATGGGATGAGATAAGATAATTACCAGCCCCCTTTGAACTCTTACTAGCATTTAATCATTAGTGTTCTTATTGTTCATACACGCGAATATTTAGAATGCAATTACAATCTTTCATATCCATTTAACATTAAAACGCTGACGGGTTTAAAGTGAAGACTTAAAATTTTGAGGCGGACAGAAATTGGGGCAATCAGGCACCACTCAAGGACTAAAACGTTTTATATTCGAGATCTAATTTGGAATTGACTTTAAATACCTAATAACCAATGTTGAGAATATATTAAAGACGGAGATCAATTTTCTAAACGCCCAACGAGGCTTTAGATGTCTTGAGTTGAGTGAGACAGTGTAAGGTATATTGGTTGTGTGGTTGTTGTTTCAGGAGACGTATCGTCGTTGGGCGTGCAGCACTATGGTGCCGCTGTGGGTGGAAGACGGCGCGGAGGAGGGCAGCGAGGAGGGCAGGTCGCGTCGAGCGCCTGCGGAACACACAGCGCGGTGGCACGCGCGGCACATAGAGCGCGTGGGCCACTTGGACCGACGGCGCGGGTCGAACGCGGGCGGCGTAATCGGTCGCTGGGTGCGAGCCGCCGCCGCCGGCCCCGGTCGGCCCCTCGTCCGCCTCAAGCCGTGCCTGTCCGTTTGCCAGCTCGTCGAGCAGCACTGCCCCTACTTCCTGCCGGCCGACCGGGCCCCTGCTTATCCCACGCAATACGCTGGCGAGCCCACCTTTCTATGCCTCGGTAATACTCTCACTCTCATGCAACATTGAAAAGGAAACAGCACTGCATATAATGACGTAATCTTATTTGCGGCGTTATCTACGTTGCGTTCATATTAGTCAAACATAATCAGGCGACACTAACATCTTATAGACCACCTCCGCGGAATAATAACACTTGTCCAGTTGTAATACGTAAGTGTGGGATGTCGGAGCAAATGACCTATCTAAAACTTATCGATGTTCTTTATCCTTTTAGGGTCGGTAAACAACTTGCATCCCTTTATTGTTGCCTAGGTTTATAGCAGCCTACCTGCCAAACTTAAATTTTTTTTTATCAAAGTTCTACATCGCACAACGAACAATGTAAAGAGTTTATGATCGGGGTTATCTGCAAGACCGAATCAGTAATGAGGAAATCCATTGACAATCCGGCGAATCAGTAAGTTGAATTGGCAGGGCAGGCAGGACAACCGAAGGCCTCTGGGGCCGAGGGTTCTCGAATCGAGTCCACGGACTGGCAAGTGCAGCATAGGACTAGACGTCCTACAGGGTATACAGACGATTTGATAAGGGCCGCGGCTCGACGATGAATTCAGATTTATTCTGACTGGTCCTGTTGGAGTTATGGGGGAAGCATTGTCTAGTAGTAGGTATCCTACGGCTGAGATGATGATGACACTGGAATTTACTGCACATTAAATATTTCATATGTATAAATTTCAGACGCGCGCATACCAGAGACTGGAGCACAGGCGAATAAATCCAACTACGGGTCGGACAAATGCTGCTACTGGTACTGCGAAGACCACCTCTGCTACCAATGCCAGGAACGACTGAGCGAGTCTGTGCCACCGGAGCCGGAACACTGTTCGCCGGTGGAGGAGCGAGTGCCGACTTGTTCGGTCCCGTACCAAGCGCCGGACGGCAGCGAGCGAGCCGCGCGTCCGGTGCGTCCGGCACTGCTCGCTTGCTCCATTCTGTTCCCTGTGCTCCTAACACACGCACGGACCCACTGGGCGTTGTACTCTGTAGTGAATGTGCGCGATTCGAGGTTATAGTTTTACGTTAACGCGCGTCGCACCCCGCGTTCCGCGATCGACGGACTACGATCGGAACTTCTATTAGTGCTGTACTTATGATACGAGTTCGCGGCCTCGGCATCGCCGCGAGAACGTCGCTCCTTTATAGACACTAAGTTAATATTTGTGTCCGATTCTTAATACACCTGAAACATAGTAACACCAAATAAATTCGAGAATACTTTGCGTTTTATCTTAAGCGCCGTTTGCCGACATTCCGGCCACTATTTCATATTTTCGGCACAAACGAAAGTATACCTTACACGATGAGATGTTATATTTTAAATAGTGTTTTACAATACATCGTTCATAGGCACTGTATTTTCAGTTATTTTTGCTAAACTAGTTTATAATAGAAGCAATATTTTACATAAAGTTGACATCTGACACAACACGGAACGAATGTTAACCAATCGTTGTATATTCGACATTATATAATATTTTATTTATATTATCTACGAACAAGAAATATTAAAAAAAAAAACTTTTTATACTTGCAAACGTAAACACCACGTAAATACCCCATGTAATCAGGTTTTGTATAATTACAAACACTTTTAAACGATCACAATCTGTAAAGGAAAAGACTTCATATATAGTTAAGCGTTGGTGGTGACGAAATTGAAAATTCGTAATTTAAAAAAAATATTCATGAATTATTTCCATTTGGGATTACTAATAAACGAACTGAGATTGAAGTCTGTTTTCTTTAGATTACGGTGACAATACATATGTATGTAAAATCAGTTCCGAAGAGTTGTTATTTTTACAAATTTACGTATTAATCCGTGATGTACAGCAATTATGGCGTGGTCCTTAAAACCGATGTTCGGGTGGGTTTTGCTGCTGCACTTTGACATTACTTGTATCTTAACAGAATAGAATATTACATTCCTTATTTAACATTATTTATGTATCTTCAATTTGAATATATTTTTTAAATATGTCGCCTACACTTAAAGCCAGAAAAACAATAGACCGTATTGTTAAGACGTATATTATGAAGATGTCTTTTACTCGTATGTGCAAAAATTACTCGTTTATCAAAATAATTAAATTTTAATGTTTAAAAGAAAAATAAGTGTACATTTAACAACTCTATAAATTTCAAATAAAATACTTTTTTTTTAATTAACATTCACAGAAATTTTTCAGGAAAACTTTTTTATTAATACTTTTTGAAAGTATACTTTTTGCACATACTTAGCAAATTTTAGTTTGACAACGAAGATTATAAGCTATGACGAGTTTCCATGTTTTTCACTCATCAATGAAAAAGTTGCATAGATCATTCGCCAATGATTTTGTTCAATTTTGATAATAGTGTTTATAAATTTTGAACTTGAGCAAAACGGAATTGAAATAAGTGTCGTAACCACGCCAGTTGCAGTCACCTACGGACGCCTAATAGCGGTTCTATTACAATTATAATATATAAATAAATAGATTGAAGATACTATGACGTATTGATTAAAGTAATATAGACGTTAAAACTAATTGTAGCTGTTGTTTTGTAAGAATTAAATTTGACTCGTGCGTACATATAATGAGAATTATATGTAGAATATCCGTCTTATGAAATCATTACAGATGTAACATGGTTATAAATCATTTTATATTTATTCATTTATATATATATTATGTGTATGTATATTTATATTATATTGTATATTTATAACAGTTCTCACGGTAATATTAACCAAATGTTTGTTAGTTTTTCAATTGCGTTCGCGAAAATAAGAAATTCTAGAAATATCGTTGAAACATTATGTGATCGAAAACAAATTTAAATATAAATTTAATGGTTATTAAGACTTTATTGAATGGGAAATATTTGTTGAGATTATTGTCCTCGGATGGGGATGTAATTGTTGTATTCGAATGTAAAATGATAATAATATTAAGTAAGTTATTTTTTACGTTTTTTATCGTGTACATAATGTCAAAAAAAATAATAATATCCGCTTGTTCTTTCCATTCCCGTACTTTAATACCAAATCACATCAAATACGAAGGTGCTAATGGTCTATTATTGCTTCTTAGTAATTAATTTTGTTCCCGACTTCCGCTTAAAACCTAATGTCTACTTGAATGCATAAGAGGAGATCTCTGCGAGCCCCTTAGTTCGCAATCGCAATGTTTCAGCCGTCGTCATATCACAGTGATATTTATTAATTAGGTTCTAAGGGAATTTTTAAGGGTCTAAAGTTATACTAGGCTATCATTTTCGTACAAGAAATATTTCTCCTTTCTCTCACTTATTTAATTTCATTTTTGAGTGCATGAGCTTTTAGTGTCTAACTTAAAAGGCAATGCGGAGAGACGACGTGTCGTTTACACTTTAACTTAAATCCCACTTCAAAATATTAAAAGCCATTTTTTAAATTATTTTAAGAGATTTTACTTTGTTATAATTTCATGTATAATCGTCGCTCATTAATTGACACAAGATGTAGAAAAAAATTATTCGAATTAAAATGTTGAGTCATAGAAATAGTCTCTTCAAGAGAATTTAAATATAGCTATTAGGATTTGGATCGATGTAAAATAAATTTAAAATAATCGATTGATCGTAGTTATTGATTTTGCGAAAAATGGATCGCATCGCGACGTCGATGGAAGCATGAAGAATGATTAGTAACTCACTATCCGCACATGGACATGACTATACTGAGTCCAATGAACTCAGTATCATTCAGCCGCTCAACGCACACTGTTTTGCATACACGTGATACGTTTTAGTTACGGAAACATTTTTAGTGGAAAAAAAAGATTTGTCTACTCTCTCTATTATTACACTTGTTCGGCATTTTAAATTGTAGTTGTAGGGATGAATATTTAGGTATACAGTTTTATGAAGCCCATTTGTCGATTACATAATTCTTTTTGCTTCCATCTACGTTTTGCAGTATCAACTTGAATACGAGCGAAGTATCGTCGAATCCAATTTACAAACTGTGCTTAAATCTTTAATAAATTAAATTAAAAATCAATAAAACTTAAAATATATTTCACGTTTCAGTCTCACACCTTGGTACTTAGATGGTGATGTCGTATTAGCCAACTTTTCTTGCAAAGGGCCCCTTTCGCATTTGAATATCTAAGGTACTTGTGTATAAAAATTAATTATCATGGTGTCTAAAATTTAGTTATAGAAAATGAATTACTAGAACATAATTAAACAATTGGAACAAATTCGAGCACTCGTTAAGACTTACACGTTGATTCAGTACATTCCTTCTTTGTGGATGTTTCTACACGATTCTCTTGATATCTTCACTCGCTCACTTTCTCTATTAAATTAGATGTTAAAAGCTCAGACCAAATAAGAACTATACACAGAATTTTGCGGACAGCATAGTGAAGCAGGTTTTATAAACATGTGTGCGTAGGCCGTTGACTGTATTGAGATTTAGAGTTTCAAGCTATAACCTCGATTTCGTTTATTTTAATTAAATAGTGTTGTGCCAGTTAACTTACGTATGAAATTTGATTCCATGCTGCCTGTTATTTTTTGAAAACTGGTTTTTACACCCTTTCACTAAGCAATTCGGCATTTTCATAAGTAAATATTTTAAAAAAGCGTCGCGTAGTTTGATTGCATTCTTGTGAGTGCAACCGTGTATGTACACGGCTAAGGCGTACTTTTACCGGTTTCATTCTGCCGTCCACAGGGCTCTATCTTTAGTTCTTATTTTATCTGAGGTTAAAAGACCAATAGTGCGGAGTTCGGCTCTTAATGCTGTTCTTCCCAATTAATTGTATCAAAATTCGTTATGTTTTTTTATATCGATACCCACAGATAATATTGCGTTATCCCTTTTGAAATATTGTCGAATTCTACGTCATTTGTTTAGCGAAGTCGGCATTTTTTTCGAGTGCTTTTTAAGTTATTTTTATTTAAAAAGTATACTTCAGCTTAAGTATAATTTGTTTTTCACTAACAAAAGTTTGTATCTGATGAAAATTGTTTTATAGGGACACAAACTAGCAATAATTCGTAGTAAATTACTGATAAATGATGTAGACTTCACAAAATATCGGGTCTATGGTGGTGACGTTGCCACAAGTAAGATTCACCGAGCACTGACTGCGTCGCCATCTTTGCGTAGCGTCTTGTACCAGTGTTTTTCAATGCTGTTATCAATTTATTTAAATTTTCAATGCTACATAATTTTAATGGCCTGAAAAATTGTTCAGGCAAAGTTATGAGCGGAAATAAACAATACAAACTTCACTTTACACATAAAAAAACATTAACTGAACTTATTTGAAAAACTTTAGACAGAAAATTAGGAATTTAGGAATGGAGGCAATTTAGAAAACTGATGATAAAGGATACACAGTTTGATGCTGTAGCTAGATATCTATCATCTACATGCAAAATTTAATTACACCACTTGATAGTTAAGATCAAGGAAATTTTGTTTTATATAATTATGGTATATTCGAATTCGTTGGATATACATATAATAAATACACTCTAGTGACGTACCTACATTTTCACGTAAAACACACAGCCGTGTCCACGACTCAGCCACACCCAGTTTTTTAAATTATTGTTTAACACATTTTAAATGTGGAATTTTTTAATATAAACGTCTACAGCCAGGCTGACGGTCCACCTAATAGTTGGTGGTTACCGTCACCCATAAACACAATCAACGCTAAACGCAAGTGGGCTGCTGACCCAATTGCTATAAAGGATTAGAAATGAGTTCTGGCATGCCTTACCCATTTTAATTGTGCCCGTGTGGCCTTCATCATCAACCTGTGTCATTCCACTGTTGGATGTAGGCCTAAGACTCGCCACCACGCACGGACTTCTGTCCTTCCCTTTCAGCCCCTACCTGCGAAGCCCTTTAGGTTGTCTGTTCACCTGGCCGCAGGGCGTCCGATGCTGCGCTTTCCACTAGTGTGGCTAACCACTACTAAATTGCGTAGGATCTAGGCGAGCACTTGGATGTCCTAGAACATTTATTGTCTTCCTTAACGGTTTCTTTAATGTTATTTGTCATCTCAAATTAAAAATTAAGTTAGAAATGGATTCTTACATTCATAACTTCTAAAACTTGTCTAATTCAAATAACTAAATTATTTAATTAATTTAAATAATTTGATTAATTTGACGAGCCCGTAATGAGACGACTGCTTATTAGGAGTGATAGGCACGCTGCATTTCGCTTGCACCCGCTTGCAGAAGACGACCGCGAAATAATAGCATGTGTGCTGTTTTGTTTCGGTGAGTGAGTAAGGGATGCCAGAGCCCATTTTCCCTATTCTTAATCTTTCTATGATCGCCAGAGCACTTGCAGCACCTGTTTCGTTGCTTTAGTTATAAGCGACGATAGCCTCCTACCATCAAGTGGATCATCTGTCGAACTTAACATTTTAAAAATTAACAGTAAAAAGTTTAATTAATTGATTTACAAACAAAATAGTTGTGCGAAGTTAACATTGAAAAACACTGTTCACGACACGACGTAATCGTTGGAGGCGATAGTTTGGGTTCTGAAGTAAGTAGGGACCGCGTGTGTACGACGTTGCTTGTAAATTGATCGGCACCAGGGCTATAGACACGGCACGTGCCCTTCTCCGTAGTTTTAGCACGGACTTCCAAGACAGTAGCAGACGGAACATGAGATTGCTGACGTCATAGTATTTACTCACCTCATTCTATAAGTTTATTGTGTTTGTAAAATAATAAAGTAAGTTTTTCAATAATAAAGAAGTCATTTTAAGACAATTTTTTTTATCAAATATCCTATTATATTGCATAACAATTTTTTGTAGCTTGTCGGAGATAACCGAACATATTTAAAATTGAAAGGTTTTTCTTAAATATTGTGTAAATTAAGAAAAATAGAAAAAAAGTAGGTAGCTGATTACAACTTTAGTACAGAACCAAAGTTAATTAGCTTAAAAACAAATGTAGTTGTCGTTGAAAATTTTTATTACTGTGATGATAAAGGTTTTTTTGATGGTAACTTCTTTTTGAAGATTTTATGTATTTATTTACATCTTTACAGAACATAAACTTCTTTAACAGAGTCTGTTGCTACTTAGAATTTTAAGCACGGCTTTTGTTTTAACTGTGTGTTGTTTCACAACCCTTAAAATAATTAAAAAAAAATCGCTTATGTCGCTTCAAGAACGCAACAGCAATCTACAGAATTGTTGCGTCTGCTTCCGTTTCAAGTCTGTGAGTTTTAGTATAAACGGGTGTATTAAATGTTCCGTTGAACGTTTGGTGATAGCGTGTACATTATGTTTTTTATAATATACGTATGTTTTGATGTACATAAATAAAGTGTAAATGTTTAACGCACAAATTAATATGGGAAAGATTGCTGAATTATATAAACGAAAACTAATATTTAGCTGTAATCTGTAACGGCGTGTTAAGGCGAGTACAGTAATAGCGACGCACCGTGGCGTAGCTCCCGACACCAATTTGAGCACAAAATCTCTTAACATTAGAACTGTGGTTCTCCTATAAGTTCTATAGGTGCGTTTAAAAAAAGCAACTAGTACCTATCTGTGTATTATTATATTATTATTATATTAATAAAGAAAAAAAAATTACGTTTGTGCCACCGCGTAAAAAGTCCATGTTTCGTAGTAGGTACTAATCTAACTGGATTTTGAGCCTGTATTTTCACGTTAGGTTTTATACAGAGACTAGGTTTCTACTACGCCGGCCCGGCTAATTTATAGGGCCAGTAAAACTGCCGGAAAGTCCAGTGGCTGTACATTTTTTATGAAGTTGTTCACACTATGCCGGATCCGGCAAAAATGTCAAGCTCGGCATTCTTGCCGGGCGTTCAGTCAATGCGGAGCGCCGGCAGACCGGTATAAAATGTGAACGAGCTCACACCGGCTTCTCTGTTCCCCGCTCGTATGCCGCTTTAAAATTAGCAGCATAGCGTGAAGTATATTTTAAGGCGAGTACGCACCTATCCGCGCCGAAAGAATGTAACGACCCGAAAGAAACGAATTTTAAAATTCTTTATATGAAATCGTATAAAACCTCAATCACTTATCGGGGCAATTCGGGCGAATCGAGAATAATATCTAAGGCTACTAATTCTTTCGACTCATTCGATTCTTTTGGCGCGGATGGGTGCGTGCTCACCTTAAGATATACTGAAACCAAATTTCGATATTGCGGCATCCGATTTAATATGATCACCTACGTTCGAGCGCCGGTTTTCCGGCAAATCTGCCGGTCTGGCGTAGTGGCAAGCTAGCCTTAAGCAGTTGACTGTTATACACACGCACAAACGAGCAAAGAAAATGCTTTCGGGGTCGTCCGCAACGATCATCTTCAAACTCCAACTCATATTAGATAGTGTTCAACATTTTCCGTTACAAATAGATTACTATCGTAAGAAAAACACCAAGAGGTAGCCTTCAACATGCCAATAATAAGCAGCCCGTTTTTCTATATTTCTTTCATTTTATTAACAATTTTTTATATGCTTACCAAAATCAATCATCTTAAAATAAGATAGTAATAAATTAAAAACAATCAATTATAAAATGGCATGAATTTCCAACGCAATATAAATTTTATATGAAGTTATTTCGATAAAAAGATTGTTTAAAAAATGAGAAAAGCATAGAAAAACAGACTGTACTTTTATATATAGCAAATATTATGTCCGTGAGTGTAGTATATGCTAAAGTTTGATGTTAAAATGTTTTATACTATATGTACTTAGATAATTTATAGTCGATATCGCTTAGTAAGAAGCATTTTAGTTAAAAACTCAGGTTTATGCGTCCGATTAGATATGTGCCGAAGGGTAGAAGAAAATGCAAAGTTGGACTCTTTAAATTTCGTGAAATATTCATTATTATATCATTACTTATATTTATTATTTCTTATATATAATACTGGTGAATTATATATAAGAAATAATATATATAAATTGGCCCGAGATGCAATTTTCATATACACAATCCTTCCTCGTTTATCCCTCTTTGAAATTTTGATTTGATTTGATTTTGATTTTTATATAAAAATTGCACCCCGGACGAAGCCAGAAGTGGGTCACTAGTTTAATAAAGAACTTAATAGGATTCTAAAGAAAACTTAAATTTTTAAATAATGAACATGATTTATTTCCTTGATGAACTAAGTCTTTAACTAAAGCGCTTCTTCCTAAATTCTAGTGACAAAAAAAACAGTGTTTACTTATGACTTTTAGTTAAATAACATTTACATACTTATAGAAATAATGTGTTTTGATTTTTCTACCTAAGAGGCAGAAATGACAATTTTCACTTTTATTACGTATTTGAAGTACAACGAAAAAACATGTGAAGAGACAAGTGACGGTTAGTGGGTAATTACTGGATATTATATTGGTAGTTGTCAATTAATATTTCTATTCAGTCGAAGCTGGTCGAAGCTAGTTAGATTTCGGTCAATGAAAGACCAAAAATCTCCAGGCTCGTTTTTTTTTTCTTTTGATGAAAAAACAAAATGTATCTCAAGGGTTGTTGCGGATATTCGCATCCACAAATACGGAACTTTCGCATCGATTTAAACATCCGCAACTGTAACCGCATACGCAATAATCAATGCGTACCTTTTGTGGATGCGAATTAATCCATAATCTGGCAGATTTCCCCAGGAATTATGAAATTGTTTCCATTTTCTACTTAACTAAAAGCTTGATTACTTCTTAAAAATATATATTAAAATAATTAATTTCAATCATTTATTTTTCCTTTAACAATTAAATATATGATATAAAGAAAAACTTGAAATCCGCATCCGCATTCGCGGATCTGATTCTATGAAAATCCGAATCTACATCCGCAACAACCCTGCACCTAATGTCTTAGTATTATTAATGATCACTTGCTTACTTCGAAAACTTTTATTTTTATATTTTAAAGGCATTTATATTTTATCATAAAAAAAAAACACATTAGATTCTTTAAAAACGCCTACTGACCGTCGGATATAATATTTAGCTCATAACGAATGAATTCATAAAGAAATAATCTGCCCAAATTACTCAAACACAGCGATGATAAATTTAGTTTATCTGATTGTTCTAATTGTTATATTTGACACGTTATTGATACTAAATCTAACTTAAAGAGATGTGGACGAAAGGTAGGAATTGTAATGAGAAGTGAAGCCGTTAAGGTTAACCTTACTTATCAATTCAGCCATCATCATTTTATTAGTTACGTCGTTAAGACGTAACTACGTCATTTATGAATAAAATATTTATACGGATTCATTGCTGATTTGATGAGTAAGCAATGACCGTAAGTCATAGCCTTCCAATAAATAAGTAGATGTATGACATCACATCGTAACTAATTAGTTAAAAATCGTTACTAATGTCATCAATGTTAAGACGATTAGAGTCTATAAAAATTTTCGTTATACTTAGCAGTGCAAGAACTACGTGCTCATGCGCGACACGGTTTTCGTCCTGCTGTACCGCATTAACGATTTTTTAAAAATTTTAAACAACAATTTTTTTTAGAAATTAAATTTTCTATAATATTGTAAAAAAATATATTAAATTTGATTCAAGGGTTTAGAAGTTGAAGGAGATTTAGTGTAAAAAAATATAGGTTATATAAAGATTTTTTTTCTGATAAAAGTAACAACAATAAAAGAAAAATAAAGCATGACCTTTTTTGATGACTATATTCCACATGAAATAAAATTAATAAGGAATGAGCAAATCTGTTAAGCCGTTTTTACGTTAAAGAGTAACATCCACATCCTAACAAACTTTCGTATTTATATCTAATATTAGTAGGATTTAATTTTATATTTTAGACATCAATTTGGGTGCGTTCAAAATTTTTGTTGAAAATCTTGGATCTTTACAATAAGTTACGATGTGACGTTTTATGTCTTAAAATATATACTAATGGTTACTTTAAATGATAATATCTAAGATATAAATGTCGATATAAAAGTCTTATGAAGGTCACATAATAATAAAAATAGTATTTATCATATGAAACGTACACTTTATGAATTAAACTCGTGTTTGAGCACTAACAAGGTTAAGATTATTTGAAACCCCGGAAGTTTGTCTTTGTATTACATATTTGTAGTGAACATTTGTGGTTAATATATAAATTTATATAAACACATTATTACATAGACGTTCTGTTACACAGATTTCTTTTAAAATGTGTGTTTGATTTTGATATGTCTGTTCATAAATTAGCATAAATATAATGTATGTAATTAGTGTTGTTTGCATTTTAATGTTAATGTTTTGTGTTCTGTTCTATATAGATGCAAAAAAGTAGTTGTTTACAAGTACTCACATCTTCAGTTTAACTTAAAAGTTAAATTAACTCAATCAAATCTCAGACTAAATAAGAATTATAGACAGAATTTTGCGGACAACATACTGAAGCCGGTTTTATAATCATGTGTGCGTAGGGGCCGTTTAATGTATTGAGATTTTGTGTTTCGAGCTATAACCTCAATTTTTGTTTATTTTTATTGGAAATATTGGTTTCCAAGTTTACTTACATGTGAAATGTGATTCCATTTAGCTTTTAATTTTTTGAATAGTGATTTTTCTCTCTCACTACGCAAAGACTCTCACTACGCAATTAGGCATTTTCATTAGTAAATATTAAATAAGGCGAGGCGTAGTTAGATTTAAATTGTGTGCGTTTAGCCGTGTATGTAAACTGCAAAGGCGTGGTTTTACCGGCTTCACTCTGCCGTCCATGAGGCTCTATCTTTAGTTCTTATTTTATCTGAGATTCAATGGTGTAACCGCCTCAATTGTGTTGACCAGTATTTCTATTTATCTCGAAATTCCATCATCCCCCATAAGTTCTAGATCATATAAATATATGTTGTATGGTTACGAACTTTTAGGAGAGCAAATTTAAGTAACTTTATAAATTAATAATCTTTAAAAGTAAACACTACAGTATGCTAATGAACACGTTAAGTAACTAAATACGACATGTCCGCAGGACTGGTAAAAATAATAAAATATAGTAATATCATTAAAGTTGCCTACACTATAGTGAGACAGATAGCGTAGTTGATAATATGATATGTATTTGTATAATGTATATTTGTAAAGATTAGGCGCGGCGAGGTAGCGTGTCGCGACCCGCCCCGGACACTGCCATGCCTATCGCGGGGCACTAATATATTGATATGATCTAGGATGTGTCGTAGGTGTTTCTCGAGTAGTGATCGTGTACTAAGTCTTATGTTATGCCTTCTAAAACCACTATTTATAAAACTGTTAGCGGGTGGGGGTCAGCCAACAACAGCCACCCCACGTAGTCATCGTTCGACACTCGAATTTAAGATAACCTAGTCGCGTTCGAATAAATTGTAGACAGATTTTCAAATTAATATTATTTGCATTTTCCTAAGAGTTAGAACGATTGAGTCAGTAGGTCGCACGACCGTGTTATGATGAATTGTGAAGATGTTTATTAAAAAAAAGTAAATACGTTTTTGAAAATAAAATAAAAACGAAAAATATTGTCATATAAACTTGTAATTACTAAATTAAGAGAATTTGTAGATATAAAATTATTGGAGAACAAGGAAAACGTTAAATAAACCGATTAAAAATACAAAAACATGAGTCTCATTTATTTCAGGGCGATCCGGCATCGCGCCATTTGAACGTAAGTAGGCTTCGATTGCAGCTGGTGCAGACGTACCATCGCCATAGCTATCACAATACTAGTACAAGGGTATGGCAGCTTCCTATATATATCATTTTAGTTAAAAACAATCTTTAGCGTTTTTAAATGAAAACTACGAATTATCGGTATAGATACTATTTTTAAGTAAGTTTTTAATCTGGAATTTTGTAAATGTGTTTTTATTTTAAAAAAACATACAAAATATATTTTATATATTGTTTTTTTACGCATCGAAGCTTAAAATGATTTTTGGTCAAAAATTCTGCCATACCCTTTCTCTCAAGCCATCGATTTAAGCTGGAAAGCAGGCGTGCATCAAAATAACTCGAACGTATGTTTGAGCGTAGAACATTGGATGTCCTCATTCCTGATTCTACCTCTCAGTGTAACCTCGAGCATAGCCCTCTTCATAGCTCGTTCAGCGACGTTGAGCTTTCTTACGAGGACTATAGTAGGAGCCACATTTCAGCGCCATATGTCATCACTGGCAACCATAAAGCGACGCGGTCGTCGTGTGGCAACGCATCGTCAACGTGACGTGTCGCTCTACATTAGCAACGCACATTGGTCGAAAACTTTTGTTTTGAAACACGAGGAGTTTTGGACGAGAAGATGTCTCGGAGTTTCCCGAACGCTGCCCATCCGAGCTGGATTCGACATAATGGTTGTGGATTGACGAGTCCACATGGGAAACTGATTATGAATTTGCATATTGTGCAGTAATAAAATGATAAAACCAACATATACAAATTTAAATATTTAATACAAAAATCTTCGCTTACGTCAATATCACACTCGAACTTACATCATCTATTTATAATAAAGTATAAAAACTATGACTTCGATTTAAATTATAGTTCTCGAAACAGTACACAAGGATGCATTCATCATCACAGTTGGGCATTCGCTATATACAATATATCGAACGCGGACAGGCACACTAATACACGATCACAGTCGGTGACGGGAGCGTGGCAGGGCACTGGTATGAAGTCACGAGGCGCGCTAGGCCAGCGCTAGCACGCGCTAGCACATGTTGCACAGTATGGTCACCGCCGCCAGCAACAAAACCAATGCCAGCGTCGACTCTCGCACTGCGATGGCCCCGCTCTCACCTCCAGAAGTACCCCCGTCTGCGACACACAAATCATCTATGAAAACATATATAACATCTGAATGGACCACGGACACAACCGACATAGACAATCCATAATTATTGAAGTGAAACTTCATTGCGATCGATGAGAGTAAAATTGAATGATGCTTGAAGTTTCTCGTAACAATCCTGCAAAAGTACCTATATAGGTATTATAAATTATTTAAAATATTTATAGAAGTGCAAACTTCTTTAGACACGTTAGGCACTTTTGGAATGAGGAAAAAGCACTGAACTCGCGTGACCGTCACGTCACACTCAATAAGGATTAATATTGAAGTGATTTTTTTAAAATGAAAATTAGGCAATTTTGTGATAGGAATAAAAAACTCGCATGACCGTCAGTATATAAGAAATCTAAAGCTTCCTTACATACTTCGAAGTCGCTTTCCGCGTCTGTCTGTCTGTATATCCGCTAACTCCTCCTAAACCACGTCACCAATTTGATGCGGTTCTCATTCATGGAAAGAGCGATCAACGAGGAAAATTTTTGTATATGATTTGCAGAAAAATCCATGCGAAGCCAGACCGGGCCGCTAGTAACTATAGGTATATTTAATAGTCAAGGAAGTTTCACTTCTGATATGCACATGTTTTTTTATTTCTTAACAGATTGTCTCATGACAATATCATGTAAACGGTCCATAAACAAATAGATCTATACAGTGCATTTGTGCTTTTGAGAATATTGACAAAACATTGATTAGATACGTCACAAAAGCTGGTGATAACAATAATTAACATAAAAGTGATTTCGAAGTTAACGCTAAAAAATGTACGAAATAAATAAAAGAAAATGAAAAGAAAATAAACCTACAGATGCGGATGAGTGATGTCGCGGCGGAGGACATTATCTATCCCTCCTTAAATAACGTAGCGGCTTGGAGCCACGAGTAGGTATGACATATTTAGAGTCTAGCTCCGTCCGACTGAACGCTGATCACTGAAACATTAACTTGCTTTTAGCAAGAACTCTTAGTTTACCTCAACCGTGACCCATTTTTGTGCAAACTACACTCTCTACTACACACTACTTTATTTACATAATAATTAAAAAAAAAAAAGCATTTACATTGCTCCATTTTTTTTTTCATGTAAAATGAAAAAAATTAATCCATTCTCTACTTTTGATTAAATATGGATTGAATTTGCACTCCGGTTGGGGTAAAAACTAAATTCCAACTATAGTTGCAGGGTAAAACAACTCAAACTTATTAAACAAACAACGTCAGTAACATGCATTCTACGAGTATACTGTTAGTTACATTGTAGCTAAATAAACCTCAAATATAAAGAAATAAAATATGAATTGTATAAATTACGTGCAAAATATCCTACTTATTGTGCAAAGTGCTGCCCGTAATAAAAACGTAGATTTTTGGCAAGAAAGACTAGTAGTGCCTCTACGATCTCTTGAAGTATCCGGGAATATAATACAATGGCAAAAAATATTGGTAGCCATAAGAAAAACATAATATAATGTCAGAACGAACGTAATTAATGTGGTGGTGTAAAAAGCCGGCATGAAATGGGAAATTACGTTTGGAGTACTTCAGCTGACGTCGAATCATCGGGTTTGTGTCGAGCCACTCCAATGGTATAAGGAATTTTTAACCCTTCAGAAGTTGCGTTGAAATGAGGTGTAGGTGACTAAATCTTTAAAGGTGCTATATTGTGTTACAAAAAACAATTATGAAATGGAAAACATCGTTGGGAGCACTACAGCTGACGTCGATTCATCGGGTTTCTGACGAGTCACATTCATTTGGCTTGAATGGTTCATGTAGGTAAATTTTAATTTTTAACCTTTGAGGAGTTGCCTTGAAGTGAAGTGTAGGTTAACTGACTTTTTAATAGTGTTTTACAGTGAATTGGTTTTTGTGAATTTGAAATAGGTGTTCAATAACTAGAGTGCTTTGATTCACGCATTACATACGTATACACCGTAGCAGATCTTCTTTTATTCTCTATGTAAAAAAAGACGTTTGATAATCTTTCTAAATTTTCAAGACGAATAACCGCAACTTATGTTTGAATACATCTAAAAATGAAAGTATTACTTTACAAGAAACTTTATTTCCGTTCCTTACCTGGGGGTATATTAGTATACTTCTTATAATCCAACGAGTCGAAATTTTTAAAAAATACACGTTTGGATGAAGAATAAAGTGATGTACCTAATAGTATGACTAAGTTAAATCAAATTGTGAAAAGAAGCTAAACCTTCAAGCATAAAAGCGTTCGCACTCCATCCTTATAAAGCAGAAAGCAAAGCTCTTAATTAATCATGCTGAAGCCATGCAGTTGTAACATGCAAAGGTGATATGAATTTGAACGTACAGGCAGCGCGTGATAAACTCGCCGGTACTAAAATCACCGCTTATTTCTAAAATCTCACTGGTATTCCCATATATTCTCCTATTAACTAATTGAGTCTTTGTTCTTTATGTAATTCTCTATGTACAATGTCCGGGAACGCAACGACGATGTTATTTCCTGAACCAGAAGAATGATCTGGGAGCGGATGATTTTACACCTAGAAAAAATAAAACACACACACACATCGACACGTGATCACGTCCCAAGCACCGCCGCAGCAACGTTATGCCAATTGGTTCAACAAACATTTAACAATTTTCAATTGCTGAGGTAAAACTTAGTGACAACACGGATGAAACAATCAAAATGTGCAACAATATAAAATTCTTTTGCGACATTGTGTCAGCACACAGTGCTGAGTGTATCTTGCTTGGTGCACACAACAAACAATACGGTGTATCTTCAACTACTTTTGCATTATTAAACATTTGAACTGATTGTGTGTTTTGTGGGTATTACATTCTAAAATATCGAAATAAACTAATTGTGAAACATCTGTAGCATTTTTTTTTGCATTTTGACCGATGAAGTTAGCAAATTCGAAAACCTCATTATAGGCTCAGACCAAATAAGAATTATAGACAGAATTTTGCGGACAACATACTGAAGCCGGTTTTACAAACATATGTGTGCGTTGGCCGTTTCTGTTTCGAGATTTATATGTTTTAAGCTATAACCTTAATTTTTAATTATTCATATTGAAAATATCGCCCGTTCAACCTATACCTACTAAAGTATCCCCCCTGAAAGTACTAAGTAAACGGATTTTTTTTCCACGTATCCCCAGTATTTTAAAATTGGTTTCCAAGTTTTCTTACGTGTGGAATGTGATTCCATTCTGCTTTTTTATTTTTTGATGAATGCTTTTTACATCCTTTCACTACGCAATTCGGCATTTTCACTAGTAAATATTTTAATAAGGCGAGGCGTAGTTTGATTTCATTTGTGTGCATGTAGCCGTGCATGTACACGGCTAAGGCGTACTTTTACCAGCTTCACTGCTATCCACAGGGCAATATCTTTATTTCTTATTTTATCTGAGATTATAGGTTGGTTAAATCTTTATGTGAAATGTATTTTATATGTGAATAATTTGCTTAGCATATTTTATAATGCTACAGTTATTTTTGTCAGGTACGTAGGCGCCCAGAAGCGTAGCATTCGTGGCTGCTTCGTCCACCGTTCACCGTCCACTTACCGCACGTTCACCAAAGCCAGGTTATTATTTGCTAGCTGTTTATTAGTCAGGTTGTTAGCGGAAAATAATCAACAAAAAACAAAGGGATATATTTTTTTAGTTAAACCTACTTTTTTTCTAATCTAGACAACACCAAGTACTATATAAAGTTTACACAGTTTTCATACAATGCATTGGCAATATAATAATGTTTTAGAGCGATTTTTTTTAGTCTTTACTGAAGTATTTGTTTGTATTACCCAGTTTAGATTATAGTTGATAAAAGATTGAGTATTTTAATTATAATGCAATTATGACAAATCTTAAAAAAAAAAACTAAAAACAACCTTCGCTGTCTCTAAGTTTCACCAACTAGCAAAGGTTAGCGCTCATTTTACTATTTTTTTTTACATTACTTTAAAACTGCGAAAGTGCAACAAAATTTTTCGTAAAATGTAAACAACAAATTACCTACTTTTAAATCACATGTAACTCAAACACTAATTAATAAATAATGTTTTCAAATTATACTTAACGTTATTTTATATAATTCTAGTTATAGTTAAGTACTTTTGAGTTTATATGCTACTTTTTAATATGAACACACTATTATGCAATTTAATCAAATTATACACGAATCACCTGGGTTAATGTCACAGGTTAGGTATTAGTTGTATTAATAGCAATTGTAAAGTTAGCGATAAATAAATAACGAAGGTTAGTTAAAATATTGAAAAGCAAGAGTTAATATTAGTGTTAGTAGTGGATAATGTAAATTGAGATCTGAACATTGAATATTTTGCAAAAGTATTAAATGTATATAAAATGGTAGATATAAATGAACACATAAATGAACATCAAAAGACAGAAACGAAAACAGAGAAATATTAGAACAGATGACAACAAGTACAATTTTCTTTGATAAGTTTAAAACATTGTAATTAATATTATAAACAGAAGGGTAATTTAAGGGTAGATTGAATAGAGACAAAACACAAGAAGGAGACATAAAAACTTCGAGCAATGAAGTGGGACGACGGCAAGACGGTTCTAGCAAACGTTCGAGCAACAACTGTAAATCGAAATGCAGGGTAGCTCAATGTAATTATGTATGGTAATGTAACATTAATTATTATTATTGCTACTATTGCTAAATAAATTGTAGAAACGGATAATTTAAAATGCGATTGTATCGAAAAACAATTTCAGTAATTTTTTTAAATTTGTAATTGTAGTTGGATCATGAAATAATCTGGATTTTTTTAAATTCATAATAACCTGAGAATACTAATTAAAAAAATGTGTACTTTATAATTAAAGCTATTTTACAAAAATAATTTTTTTGAATAAAATTTATTTAGTAAATTGCTTCTTGTTGCTATTTAGTTGTTTTTTTATGACAAGAGTCATTTTTTCAACTATGACTGAAACTATCGCGAACACCTCCATGAACCATGAAATGGTTTGAATATTTCGACAACCTTTTCAATAGAATAGATGGTGTGATTTGAGCTACCCTCTCTTTCCTGGGGCCTGCGTACCTGCATCGAAAATGATGTCGCCGACATCATCGTCGCGCGGCTGCACGTCGTCGATGGAAGTGAGTTTGGCGTTACCTCCGACGGTGCCTCGCGGCGCCGAGCTGCAGCCGAGCCACCAGAAAGCAGTCGATCGTGGAAACTCAGGCTTATCTGTGTCCACCTGAAACATAAAAAAATAATTAAAGTTAAGTTTATGTTTGTGTAAAAGTGTTTCTTTTATGTGTACTAACTATAGATTTTGTAAGATGTTTACTAACACTTTGGGTTCAAGTAACCCGATTAAAGAACTTTTGTTATTCATTTAGTATTATTATAAGTCTTGATTAAAGAGTTAAAAACAATGTTATCTTAAATCTATTGCCTAGTTATTAGTTAAACAACAAAACAATAATACTATAGAAATAGAAATGGTAAGGCAGCAGTTGTGAAATGCTGCGGACACTCTCGGTCCCTATTTACTACTATACTTATGTTACCTAATATTATGTTACCACTACTATATCTACATTCTAGAAGTCATTTCTAAAGGAGGATATTTCAATCAGACTATTATAAATTAATGAAGAAACTATCAATAAGATATAAATCGCGATGTGGTAGAATGTAGTTCGTATTTAGAGATCCGAGTAGGACCGGAAATATAAATATTACTTTACTCAATCATATCTAGACATAATCAAATCTAAATGCAACCTACACTGAATGTTCTGTCGTTGAACCGCCAGTAGGAACCACCCTTGAAGAAGTAAGTGTATCCATTGGTATATTGTAAAGCTGCGTCAATGTTGTCCGGGATGCCTTCCCAGTTGGAGAGAGGTTTAGGGTATGTAGATTTAACTGGCGGCCTCTGAGCCGGATCGAATCGCCAGAATTTTGATCCTTTGTAGAAGTAGATCTTGCCGTTACCAGACCAAACTAAAGCTGCGTCCAAATTATCAGGTATACCGGTGAATCCTGGAACGAGAAGTAATAAGATTTTTTAAGTTAAAATCAGCCTAGTTAAAAACATTTTCACATAATATTTATGTTAATTTATAATGTATACCTTCGCTGATTTCCTTAGGATAGTCTCCATCCATTTTCTGTCCATTATACCTCCAATACTTGGAGCCCTTGAAGAAGTAAGACTTCCCGTTTTTGTAAGTGAAAGCAGCGTCAATGTTTCCTGGTAGTCCAGGCCATGCGCGTGTGATCAGACGTGGATAACCAGCTGCTACACCGTCTTCTGTCAGCTTCCAGTAATGTTCACCTAAGCGACAATTACATAATGTAATTATGTTTTTTTTTTTCAGCGAACATCAATCGTGACGTGATCATACAAGACAGTAATTTCTTCCAAAAAAAAAAAAAAAAATGCATTTAAAATTAGTTGCGTAGTTCAAAAGAACTAAACGAACTTACATTGCAGATTAAATTTTAGAAAAAACACTGTATCCATACCTTTTAATACAAATGTGTTGCCGTCAGCAGAGTTGAAAATGGTGTCAATCTTAGAGTCTGCACAGAGAGCAGGGTCTTCGGCGGAGGGTGGAGGGGTTGGAGCGCGTGGTGCAGATGGAACACTGCCTATACTTGGGCCTCCAATGTCTGTTTGTGATTTACGCCCATAGAGAGCCTGAAAACATTAAAAGTAATTGTGAAGTCCAGGTATCGGATTAAAGTAAGTGTAAAGTTAACCATCTGAAAGCTTGTCTTTTTGAAAATGTGACCTTTTAAAAGTAAAGGAAGATAAGATAGCCTTTGAAAGTCAGCAGGCAGCAAGCAGCTTTGTATCTCAGTGGAGCCTTTGATTGAAACACTGACTGAGATACAGGTGTCCAACTTTGTTTGAGAGTTAATTTGCCTTTGTCTATTTTAATTTTGTAGTTTTCTGTTATTTTATATTATGATCCATGCTAAATACTGTAATTTGTTTATGAATATTGTTTATTAATATTATAAATACCTGTATGCCGAGGACGTCGTCCTGATCAAGTTGGAAAGCGGGATCGTATCCGCGGTAGAAAGGTGCCATCAGTGCAGAGCGCACATCGCTGTGCGATAGTCCCAGGGAATGTCCGAACTCGTGGGCAGCCACCTTTAATAAAAGAGTAAACAACTTCGAGTAAGAATTAAATCACAAAAGTATTTGGTAAATTTATAGCTACAATACAATGATTAGTATTATTTAATATAGAAGTATTTAACTATTCATAGATAATTGAGTCAAGTTTGCTTACTTGGAATAGATTAGTTCCCCTCCTGGAGTTAATTGACCACATTTCAGCGTCGTCGAAGTGAGCATCGCCTCCATACACCTGCATGCCACAATATTATCACAAAAATGTACATAGATAAACATTATGATTTTCTACAATGTACTATTATAATTTTATTCACATAATCAACCACACTTTCACCTTTCAGCGATAAACTGTTATATCCGGTTCCTATACTTTTTAATTCACAAAATATGTACCTACTCGAACAACCTTTTTTTATAATATTTGTTTTCATTTCATACAATGAATATGTAAGTTTTGCAAAAAATCTATTAAATATTAGAAATATATTAATATATATTCTGCTACAGATTAGTTTAATTTTAATTATCTCATTAAGTTTATTAAGAATTTATCTTAATTTTCAAATATAATTTGCAATGTTGCTTTTTGTTTTTGATGTCTTCAAAAAATATGCTGTGCTGCATTTTATGATAATGATTTCTATGAATTCATTCATAAATTGTTTTTTCTCTTGAATCTATGTCAATGTTTACACGATAAAATCGTCGTATATCTTTTTAATATGTCAATTAAACCGGCGACATATCTTCCTTAAACAATATAAATATGTGATTAATATTATAGGTTATATATATAAAAAAAGATAAGCCTAATTATATTACAATGATTGATTTTCAGTTTTGTCATAGAACTACTTACAGGGAAGTAAGCGTGGGCAAGAGTACCACCGGGACCGTCGAATGGATCACCATCCCCATGTTCTCCCTTTTCGAACCTGAAAATACATTTATATTTATATATTATATAAAAAAATTCAGCTTTTATAGGTATGTTTATGTCCACAAAACACAAAAACTAGCCAATGGATTGACTTGAAATTTTTACACAACATTAGATTTTAACAGAAGAGTGTTTCTATATTACTTTTTATTCCAACTTAATCCCACAAATTTGCGCTGATATTGAAGTTATTATTTCCTATTATATTTGTAATCCCAATGACAATACTATCTGGGAATTCCGTTCGTTTCTTTGGAAACTACATAAAGATTTGACGTGAAAATTTGATATCCTGAAAGAATAACCCTGTCTTGCTACTCTTGATAGATGATAGGAGCACTAAGTATATGTCTGCACATAAAGTAGGTACAGAAAAATGTACCCATACATTTGTAGTTATTCAATGACAACGTTTATGTTCAGTTACGCAACACAGATTACAGTGGATTGTTACAAAAACGCATTATTACACATTCAAATAGGTGGATAAGTACCTACAATATGGTCCAGTGGCTTCGTATGTGTTGCCTACACTTAAACATGGATATTATTTATTTCATTGGATATTTATTTATTGAATATTCGTCAAATTTCACCTAACTAGGGGCGAGGGCGGGGGCTGTCATAAGTTTTGATTTGGCTGTCTCTGTTTATATTTAAAAATCAATAACCATGTGGGGACTTTAAACAATTTCAAATAATTTTACAATTTCTATCAAAATTTCTTATTAAATGTTTTTGTAAGTATGCATAGGAATTGTATTGTAAGCAGACTGTGCTTCGCTCAGAACTCTCATTGTAAAGGTTCAGCAAGTCAAGGTATGTATAACATTTTGTTAAATCATTGTAAGTTTGCTAAAGTACAATATTAATCCACAGTAAATAATTTATATGTCCAGGTTTTGGTCTATCCGATTCTGTGTGTTATACAGAATCAATAGACAACATTTCATATAAGTATTTAAAGAAATTTTTGAACATTTTTTTACAAATGAATACCCAGCAATATTTTTCTTGACATTTGTAAAGTAGGCGTTAGTGCTTTTAGTAAACAAACATTTTCACACGCTGTTAATAATTACTCGTGCAAAGAAACTATCATTTGCATCACGGTGAAGTGAAATATGGCGACGGCGTACATGACCTCTATGCTATTGACTAACAGAAAATGTACTTTTCAACAATGAGACATCCCATTCACTTAACATGATTGTATTAAGAGTTTTGAGCAGTTTCGACCAGTTTCGAGCGAAAGTTCAAATGACTAGCAAATTTATAAACAAAAAAACTAACTGAAAAATGAAAAATATAACACCATTAACACATCTTTCTCGTTGTGACGACAGTAGCGCTGAATTTTTTATATAATATGTCGATAAAATTAAAATTATGCCTCCTTCCGAACAGACAATATTTCGATCCGAACAACATCCAAGAAAGAAATCTTGATCGCGTGGTGACCAAAAGATGATACCTAGATTTTAAAAAAAAGTAACAATATTTACCTAATTTCAATATGAACTTGTCCGGAACGTTTTTGTGTAAAAGTAAGATCGGTGTAATCGGACCAGACAGCAAAGGCTTTGGCAAGTTCAGCATCTACTTCAGCGCGGTTCAATTTCGATGGATATTTCGATATTTTATAAGTTAAGTTCTTTACACGCCACCTCGAACCTGTAAAATTTTTAAATTTTTAAATTTCTGCTAAATTACATCGTGAACATAAGTAGGTATATGTATAGAGAGATTTTACTCTTAACTTCATTATAATTTTATTTTTTTCTAAGAAAAAATGGTTTGAAATTTTGGTCATGAAAATAGAAGATCTGTAATTTCTTGTTGTGCTAACAAGAACAGACGACAATTACATTGTAATCTATAGTTTGTATTCTATAAAATAATGAATTATGGAACATTATTTTATTATCTATTTACATCAGTAGGTTTTATATATGAATAAAATAAAACTAACCCTGCAGCGCGTATCTCTTCGCTCGGCTTTCTCCGAAACCTACTTTATCCCTGACTCCGCAACGCGGTAACGCCATTGCGCTTGTTGTGGCATCGTCCAGCTCTCCTGAAAAAAAAAAAAAAGATAATTTAGTCGGCTGCTTCAGATTCCGTCGCAAGGTTACATTTTTTTCAAAATATTTTAACACTCAGCAATAAAGTGTTTAATTGGTTAGTTATAATAATCAATTAATTGGATTAAATATTCATGTATTGAATTTATATATTATATCTATAATCTATACTAATATTATAAAGAGAAAAGATTTGCATTTTGGTTTGTAATAAATAAACTCAAAAAGTACTGGACAGATTTTAAAAAAAAAATCACCTACAGAAAGCTATATTATCAGCGAGTACCTAACATAGGCTACATTTTATAAAGTTACACGGACGAAGTCGCGTGCAACAGCTAGTCTTATATATTTTATATAATTTATATATTACTAGAAAAGCAAGTTTTTTAAGTAATAGTAATAACGAGGATATAACGTTCTCATTTAATTTACTTTACATTTTTATTGTTTTCTTTAGATAGTTATTTAATATTAAATAAAACTATTTTTATATGTAACAATTGAAGTTTCATACATATTTCACCAAATACTAGACCAGATGAAACTCAATCCCTTAAAATGAATACACTCCAAACCTTTTAATTGTTACTGTTTGTTTATCCAGTGTAAAACATATAGAAAAAAACACATGTTTAATGACAATTGAAGATGAGGAAGTAATTAGACAATCACATAGACCAAAACCGCACACGGAAAACGTTGAATAAACAGGAACAACGCTTATAGAGACGCGCCAGTCAACCGACAATGTGTACAAGTAATTCTATGCCAGATAAAAACCGCACATTTTACACGAAGAATATCAATTGGAATCAACTCTATGCCAACTAAGCCCACTTAAGATGTCCGCAAGGAAAATTACCTCATTATAAAAGAAACACATATTCAGTACTTATATCTACTTCAGATACCTATACCTATATGTACGTGAAGTAAATTTCATTGTTATTAATTCATTGGCTTTTCCCGCGACTTCGCTTGTGTGGATATTTATTCTACACACAGTAAGCGTATCTACTAAATATATTATTCTCCATGCAAAAATAAAGCTTTATTATTATACCTACTATGTTCATTATTATATATACTATGACTTGTGTATAATGTTTAGTTGTAAGGAATGTAATTGTTATTTATTTTATTTTAAAGATGGCAAAGAGAACGGTATCCGGAGTTTCTTTAAAGATTTCTTCTCAGGATCACGTCATTCTGATCTTTATTTTTCCAAAACCCTGGTAAAACTAGATTGAAAATTAAAAATGTTTCTTTGTAACCTATTTATTGAATAAATTACTGTAGGTGTGAAAGTAAGAATGAAATCAAAATTATAAATTAAAAGCAGAAATACAGTCAGACGTCTGTATAATTGTAGATTATAGTGAATAAGAGAATTCTAAAACACATAATCGACTCATAACGCATGTAACAAATTCCTTAAAACTGAACTCGTGCACTAACCGTTAATGCATTATGTATTAAAGGTCTTCACTTCGCTATTTGCTTACATAATAAGACTGCCCTGAACAGAGAGTCGAGACCATTAAACTACTTCTTGTGTCAAGGCACGTACGCGCCCGAAGACGACTCGAGTTCTGCCCACATAATTCTACGGCATTTAAATAGACGACTACCGATCATGCCTATGCCGACACGTAAATTGCATTGTCGATGGGTTAGATTACGATGGCTGTAATGTGAATATGCCACGGTCGTTTGTACTGCAAACTATGTATTAGTTATTGAGGTAACGACCGATGGTTGGACACACAGAGCAAAGAATCGCCGCGCCGCCCTCTACTAGAGTCGGATCGTCAACGATTTTCCTACAAATCAAGCATGTCCTGGAATAAGAACGTTTATTAAATACTATAATATAAAATGCAAATTTTTAGCTTTTGAAAAATGTCGAGTCGAGATGCGAGAGAGATCGAGAACCTAGGTTTTGTGTTCCAATAAAATCTCGACTCGCATTTTTCAAAAGCTAAAAATTTGCATTTGATTACTTTTGATTTTTACTATGAGTTTTACACCAAATCAGAGTACAATGAGGTATTTCTGTTGATTTTTTTTTTGTTGTAATATTTACTCCACAACGGGAACATAGAAACTGGCGACCGAATGCACCTCTAGTTGTGCTTAGCGCAATTGCGCGATTATTATTATTACTGCCATCTCTAGTAAGGGGTAGTGCGGAGATTCTATGCTCTGTGGTTGGATGACAGAGACGGGCAGTGAGCCGGCGGCGGCGAAGGTCAGCACGGAAACGGGTTAGCATTGGATTAATTACGTCAGCCCTACTTATACAAAAGGTGCATAGTCACCGAACGATTCTCAGAGCACACGTGAATTGATATGATGCAATGGCCACTATATGATCGAATAATCCCTGCGACTTTGGACGCGCTGTGGTTCGTTTTTAAAAATCTCAAAGGAACTTGAAATTTTGCCAGGATCAAAAGTATCAAATATGTTAATCTAGATATTAAAGTATGTAATTTCATCAAAATACGTTCAACCGTTTTTGAGTAACATATATCCGAACAATATAAACATTGCATTTATAATATTATTAAAACTAGTGAACCGCCTCCGGCTTTGCAAGGTTTTCAAATTTAAAAAAAATCCCTTCTTAGCGGAAGCTTACGTTATAAATTGACAATACGTTCCAAATTTCAGCTTTCTAGACTTGGTACTTTTGTCTGTGCGTTAAGAGGACAACCGTTGATAAAAGAATAGTTTAACAGACCTGTAGCGTTAAGTCCAGCGAAGCTCTGGAACTCAGTTATAGCTCGTCGCCACGAGCTCTCGTCCATTATGTGTCCACTGGAAGGATTTCGTACGGAGGGACTTAGGTAACCATATTGTGCTAGGTACATCTGAAACAATATGCATAGTAATATTTAATTAATAAATCATATCATTATTTTATTCAAGAAACAACCACAGTAATTAAATCACAATATTTTAAAAACTTAAAAACTACCTAACAACAAATGATAAACCTAATGAATAAAAAAATCAACGAAATGAAAATTGCTACATATATTTTGTATGAATAATCCTTTAGGGCTAGTTGAAGTCTGGTATGAAATATCATTCTGGGGCTGATTGGATTAAAACCTGTTATAAATATAATTAATGCAATTAAAATTGGGTCCTAGTGCTTTTTGCTTTTTTAATGAAGTAAAAAATTAATTTCAAATATTTGCTTACAATAGTATAAGCTTAAGTATGAAATGTCAGTCATATGATCTCGTGTGTGTGAGGTGTGAGGTCGGTGATAACTTTTTTTAAATATACTTTTTAGTTTAATTTTAAAAGATAATTTACTTTTTTTTCCAAACTTTATTATCATGACATCCTTTTTAAAAATTATATAATGACATGAAAATATGCACCAAAATATTGAAATATATCAAGCCTCTCACATATAATTCTTCAGTTTTATCTTCTCCGTGAGTATGTATATATCATATATATCATTATCACGTTTAATCACACAAGGTTGAACAACCCATTGTTTATTGTCAAAGCATTTGATAATGATAATTCGAACTATAACGTCATTATCTTATGTGTGTATAAAATTAAAGATTAACCATGCACTGTGGAAGCGACCAACTTCGTATGAGAAGCTTATGGGAAATCCATCCTATTTGAGAATCACACTTGGGCCGAACTTCACCTAAATGGCGTGCAAAAATTGAGTAAAAAAAAAAGTGAAATAAAATAATTAATTGCTAATTAGCACTTAAAACTAAACTTAAACTAACTTAACTTAACTTAAACTTGAAGTAATTACTTCTAAACCACTCAACGGATTTTAATTCAGTTTTCATTTATGGAAAGAGAAGTCAGGAGCGGGTCGCTACAATATTATAAATATTCTAGCGACCCGATATAATCATATAATTAATTATTACGTCAATATAATCATTAACTATCACGTTAATACGTAATGATGTCATAGTGATAAGACAGGGACAAGAAGCTTGTTAAGTTAGCGTCTTAAAAGTCGTTCGTTGTTTTATTTCAATAAGTTTTTCTTCGCAATACTATCGAAGCCGTATCACAAAGGATTCACTAAGCGTTTTGGGTCCGATTCGATCTTAGGCCGTTGACATGAGGACGTGATGGTTTTATGAAACGAATGCTACTAAATGTTAGCGCACAAATATTCGTTTTTTTTCCCTCTTTTTTATAAATTATCAAATATTAATTCACGGCAAACTTATTATTTGATCTAAAAATTAACTGTTTATTTAACGCGAAGATGAAGAAAATAGTTGTTTCATTTTTTTCCACACAAAACCCCCGACAGTAACACATTGAGACGATATTTATTTTGCAGTTAAACAGTGAAAACTAACAATGTGATTGAAAAAATTACTGCGATGTTTCTTGGAACTCACTTCTTGGTCCAGTCGGTGACCCAATGACATTTGTTTCCGTGCCCACCAGCAACAAATATTTAGCAACATAAAATGCACTTTTCCTTACATAGTATAAATTGACTCCTCCAAACTCCTAAACCACCCAAAGGATTTTGATGCGGTTTTCACTATCAGTTAGATAACTTATTACGGAATTTGCACATATACAATAAAATTTCCTGGGCGAAGCCGGGAACGGGTTGCTAGTAGTGTTTTAAATTGAACTCGTTTTCCGCATAACCTAACTCCTCCTTAACCAAGCAACGGATTTTTAAGCGATTTTTACTAATGGAAAGAACGGGGAATTTACGGGGAAAGTTTTTGTATGTAATTTGCAGAAAAAAATACGTGCAAACCGGGAACTGGCCGCCAGTAAATTATACTTTTATTTAATCAAGTCAACGAATTATAATCGAATAGTATCTTAGAGATTTTTGAAGTGAAAACTTCTTTAGGCACGTGGCTGTTACGTAATGTTAATCGAAATTGACAGCTCTTTATATAAGTACGAGTACTAAGCAGACAGCTGCATATGAAAGTAAACTTACTAGATATGATAATTTTTTAGGGAACACTACGTTCCGCGCCTACAATTGGGCTGCCTGTAACAACCCTGTTACAGTAGACCCCCGTGAAATAACAACACTGTCTTGCGTTGTTGTATTAGTAACAGATTTCAGTACCAATTCCGCTATCCCTATCCTGTCTTCTACCTTTCATCCACTATGAATAGCAAGAAGCGTACTCGCATCAATTTTAGTGGTGAGTGTCTATGGCCACATTGGCCACATTCCAACTCATAGAGTCCTTAATGTAGTCCTCTACTTGTCTTAATATTTGTTATTGGAAAACACAAAGATATTGTGTGAAAACTGGTCACAGTAGATAAAAGCTTATTCATAACAAACGCCAATAATTACGAGTAAAACGGGATCCGTAATGTTAAAAATGACCATGTAACGGGGTCAGTGTGTCCCCATGAGTAACGGTCGAGACTGTGCCGTGTCTGGGCCGATGGATTGTACCAAAACCGAAAGGCAATGCGCCGCTCCACAGACCCACTTCGCTAATGCAAATATCGTCGCCTCGAGCGATACACAACGGAACCAAAATCTCTTCAATATGAACCGGTAACTCTTTGATATTTTTAAGAACATGTGGCATCAGTCATTAATACTTTGGTTTTTTTTTTAAACCGCCAACAAACTAAAAATTTAACAGAATGTAAGTATAAATTAATACGAATTTCGTGTCACTTTTTTGTCGCCGATGAACTCTTAAACTACTGAACCGACTTTGATAAAACTTCGTAACTATGTGTAATTTGGTCCAACTTAAAAGGTAGGATAATTTTTATTTTGAACCCGGGCGAAGCCGGAGCGTGTAGCTAGTATTATTAAATCTGTCGAGCGTAATGCCAATGGACAATGATCCAATCGTCATTGTGGCAATCCAGTCATCGTCAATTCCTTTAATTTTAACGTAGGTATCTATTTAAGTTAACTTTAACTAACTAAACTTTAACTATTTAAGTAAGACTAAAAAGTGACATGGAACGATATGTTTATATATTGGACTTTTTGTACTTAACATTGTAACTTAACATAATTATGTCCTGGAAAAATGTTTCAAAAAAACGAACTAAGTAGGTACAGCGCGTACTTAGTAGCGGTAACAAATAATTAGTAATAAATTTTTGACAACAGTTAGTTTTTTCCACCTGCGAAATAATTATGGTCGACCAATGAACGAACACTAGTTATATAAAAAAAAATTATAAATTTATACTATTAGAAAAAAAACTCAGCTAAAACCATACAGTTATGCCGTTAAAACACTCATCATTCAATAAACAAACCATAACTGGCTACTGTATAAATATAGGCAAGAATAAATAAATAATGACACATGTATAGGGTAAAAAACAAACACGTGCAACAGTGAATCCTATTAGTATTATAACATCACGATTGCCCGCATGCAGCTAATGATCAGGTAGAAGCGCGCACCGCATGCAGGCAACTTAATAACAGCCTGTGATTGCGTACATAGCTTCATTGTCAATACTGACCGACGAGACTTATGATAGCGATTTACTCTCAAATTTAAATTCCTTATTTTGTGACAAAATAGAAACTAAACGCAAACCTTTCGTCTGCTGCAATACATATAACATGGACATGAAAAAAATGGAGTTATATTATATGTATACTAGTGACCCGCTCCCGGCTTCGTCCGAGTTCAAAATAAAAACTTTTAAGTTGGACCAAATTACGTATAGTTACAAAGTTTGATCTAAATCGGTTCAGTAGTTTAGGAGTTCATCGCGGAGGAACATGTGACACGTATTTTTTATATATTAAGATATCTAACGAACTCGAATATACAATATATATCAAAAATTCTTCGATCCTTTAGCCATCGAGTGGAGTAATTTAAAAAAAAGTTATGTTTTAAAGGAGCCCATATGTGCATTGGTCATCGATTGACTTAAGTCACGAAATTTCCAGGAACTCATAGCCGAGTTATAACTATCAGTAACAGTCCAGCCAAATCCAAAACATCTCGAAATACAATATGTCATAATATGTTTGATGTTTGTTAAATTTTTGTATTCAAAATTAAAATAATTTTGTATTATAGTATAAAATAAGCTTCCCGCCATCTGTCCCTCTGTCTGTATGCTTAAATTTTTTTAATTACTTCAATTTATTTTTTAAATTTTTAATTTCCTTTTATACCTTTATGATTTTAAATGTCAAACGTGATTTCATATTTTCAATAATGAAAACACGTAAATTATGTTACTTGTAAATAAATATGGATTTGGTATCGACACCTACCTTTATTCGTCAAAGTTCAGTGTCAAAACAATAAGAAAAAACACAGCACGTGTATACTGAATGAATAAAAATAAAAACTAGCTTCATTCTAGTGATTGATATCGTTATGCAAGATCGCTGCTAAGGTAATAAATTGTAATAAGTGCAATAAGCTCTTTACAATGCTAATGACCGTTCGCGAACTTCATTACTCAGTGATTGCATCTTGATTCTTAACCGACGCCTACGCAGCCTTTATTGTTACTCGTCACATCTGCTTTTGCTATTTAAAGCGTAATAAAGATTGAATGAAATATTTTAAGCCAGTATGTGTTAAATTATTTATTTTTGAATCTAGAGAATTAAATTAATTTGGTAATTATCAACAAAAAATTGAACTGTTATAACTGTTACTAAGTTGTAATTTTTAATTGATATTCAGAATTTAATTAATTAAAGCCTAGTTTGTTATTTTTTTACAATTGTTATGTAATAATATTTTATTATACTGTACTAGCGACCCGCCCCCAGTATCGCAGGAGTTGAAATTTTCAAAATTTCTATCTTAGCGGATGCTTACTTTATAAAATAAACTTTTATGTTACAAATTTCAGCTTTTAGAGACTGTAGTTTTGGCTGTGCGTTGATAGTCAGTCAGGACAAACAATAATTGTATAAGTTATATTAGCACGAAGTTGAAATTAAAAAAAAACTTTTCTTAGCGGATCCATACATTATTAAATAATCCCATCAAAATCAGTAAATCCGCTCGAGAATATTGTTGACGATAATAAAAAAAATTTTGATAGCGTAATAATTTTTTTTTTCAAGCCTTGATTTTTTCCACCCTGAACACTAAGTGTAATCCTAATAACACTAAAGTAAATCCAGCCCCCGATAGTCAGTCAGTACAAACGATTTTATATTTTGCAATTTACATTGGAATTCTAATACACATTTAAATAGTAAACGTCACGTTAAACGCGTGTGTCCGTATTATTCAAATTTACTGCGCCATTTCTTACTCGTGGATTTTATAATTTTTTCCGACGTTCTTGCAGCGTGTGTAAGCTCGCAATACATAACTTATTGCATACTTTAGAGGAAATATTGGCTTGACATTGAAGATTAGCAAAACACATGTGTAACTTACGCAACATACATTTATTATGTGCTTGTTGTTTATAGCGCAAGAATTCTTTATTTATGAGCACGAACCCCTTATTAAATATATTAATTTACTAACGTAAGAACGCAAGAACTTTTAAGAATGTCGTCTCAATGTCGACATCCATAGAAACGTGTTGTGTACAAGTACCTACTAGGGAAGCAATAATTAGAGACAACGAAACACGTGAAGATAACAAATGTAGAAGTAATTGTTTTATGGAACAATTTAGCTGACCAGGCGAACTTAGTACCGCTTCAGAACAAAAACTAGTTCCATACAAAATGTATGAGAAAATGATTTTTTTTTTTTGTGAATATTTCATATGTTTTATAGTTATTCTGCTATTCGGGTCGGAGACAAAATCAACAAATTAAAGTTCATAAAAATCGGCCTAGTCGTTCTCCAGATATAAATGGTGTAACAAACCTGACTTTCTTTTAAATATTGATATAATATATGTAAAATATATGTAGAAATATAATATTAAATTTATTTATTATTTAACATTAATAGATTATTGTTTTTTTTAATTAATAGGTAAAAAAATATGGATAAATTAATTAATTATAGCGTACATCGAAATCAATAAAACCATCAATTTTAAAAATTCCCAGAATACTTTCCAAGTAAAACTACTAAATGATTCTACTATTACTTAGAGACCACGTTTCAGCGCCATATGTCATCACTGGCAAAACACATTGGTCCTACCTAATTGGACCTATATTCTTGACTAAATCTGCTCCAATGGCATGCAATTGGCAGTGTAATGCGCCTATTCATCTGCTGTACATGCAATACATAATTATTGCACCTACCTGCTGTAATTAATAACAATTACTCGTCACTGATATAAGATTAAAATAGAACTTTGCGTGCTGACCATCGCTTTTCCGTACTAGAATGTAGAAAAGGATTTTTTTCCTATTTGATAGGTATGTCCTCTCCTTTGTTATGTGTAATTATATAATTGAAACTTGTATTTTATAAATACAAGACGTGCTCGGTTGTAAACAAGGCAATTTAAGGTGGTTATGTATGGAAGCGATAAACAATGGGAAATATGCTCTATGTCAAGTGGAAAATTAAGTTAAACTTTTTAAATGAATGGTACACCGTCGCTAAAGCTGATATACAACTTTAATGTTTGATTTTTTCATTCAATTAAGTGCAAACGGTTACACAGGCAACGGGTTGCTTAAAGTTAATACTCAAAATCTATAACATTTATATTTAAAGAGAGAAGATTTGTATTTTTGTTTGTAATAAATAAACTCAAAAACTACTTGACCGATTTAAAAAATTCTTTCACCTAATGAAAGATACATTATCAGCTAGTTAGTAGTAGCTGGTTAGTTATAACTGTATTCCAATTATATGTATACAGATATTTTAGAGCACATAAATATAGTTGACGAGAAGCGACCTTATTTTAATGGGAGCTTTTATTTTTCGTATTGAAGTTTCAGTGAACCTTTAGGAAACTTGAATTTTTACACATAAGAAAACATAAGAGTATAAAAACGATATAAAACAATTGTCATGAACAATGCTTCGATCAGAATACGAGTGATCGCGTAGCGCGTGTTCGAAGGTCGGCAGCGCTTCCTGCGTTCGTGATGGGCATGTGTATAAGCACCGGCCAATGTACCACAACGCAACACCATACGGACGCTATTATTCACACATAACAATTATTTTTATAGTTATTTAATAGTTTTTTTTTGTGACCCTTTAAAACGTTATGCCAGCGGCATAGTAGTATAAATTATTTTTAGGGCTAAACAATAAAAAATGATACTTTTAAAGCGGTTTTTTTGTGGTTTTTAAATATGAAAAAAATCTCTTAAATTGATTTTTAAAATAATATCTGTTTCTCGTGTAGTTTTCTTTTTCTTTTTAACTAACTGTTGCATGCGACTTTGTCCGCATAAGTTTATAAAATATAGCCAATGTTACTCGATGATAATGTAGCTTTCTATAGGTGAAGGACTTTTTTAAATCGGTTCAGTGGTTTTAGAGTTAATGCATTACAGATACAAATATACAAAAATACAAATTTTTTCCCTTTATGATATTAGTATAGATTAGATGATATTAGTACGAATCTATGAGTTGCAATTTTCAATGTCAAACAGAAGATTTTTAGGTAGTAGTTCTGTAGTAGGACTAATTTTTATCTCGAGATTATCCAAAAGTTAAAAATTTAATTTAACGCAAACGAAACCGCGAGACATCTAATGTATGTACTTAGTTTACATGTTCTTTTTTGTTGTTAAACCGTTTCATGTACGGAATTACTTTGTTTTCCTCTAAACTCCAAGTAAAGCCGTTACTCAAGCTTTAACTTAGATTTATCAAGTTAAAAATTGTTTATCTCTGAGTGATTTTCTGCGAACTTGAGAAAAGTAATTCAGTTCTTGGTATAGCAGCTCGTGACTAGGGTTAAAGTATCCAACTGTGTACTAAGAATGGTTTTGTTTTCCAACGCATCACGTTCATGTGCTGAGTTGGCTTCGCGATTATGCGATATGCGATTCGCAAAACGAATCTCCAGATGTCAGTAACACCTAAACAACTGTTAAGTTTTAGCGATGCATTATTATACTCGTATTATGTACTAGCTGTTGCAAGTGACTTTATCCGTGTGAATTTATAAAATAAAGACATATAAAATAACATATACTCGCTGATAATATAGCTTCCTATAGTTGAAATAATTTTTAAAATCGGTTCAGTAGTTTCATGAGTTTATTCATTACAAACAAAAATATAATCTTCTCTCTTTATAATATTAGTATAGATTATGTCCTTCAACTCTCATCTTTGGTCTTTTCATATAGAGAAATTTCTTCAGATTATTATCCTTTACCGTTACAGCGTGTGATTGTTTACTTTTACTAGCTTTTGCCCGCGACTTCATCTTCATAAATAACAGTCTGTGTTATTTTTAAGTATTAAACTATATCTTTTATCAAGTTAAACTTTTATCAATGTCCGCTTGCTAGGTTTTGCTTGATAGAGTAACAAACTTTCGCATTTATAATATTACTATTGACCGGCTCCAGGCTTCGCATGGGTGCAATTTTTTCTGCAAATTATACATAATCCTTCCTCCTCCTCGTTTAACCTTCCTGGTTTAACGCTCTTTCGATTAGTGAAAATCGCATGAAAAGGTGTTCAGTAGTTTTTGAAATCATCCCGAACATATATATACAGACAGACAGACGAGGCGAAGGAATTTGTTTTATAGTATGTAAGGATTACGATTTACACATAAAAATGTGTACAGGGCTTACCCGGGATTCGATCCAGTGTCTAGCGTGTCGGCATTCTCATTGGGCATTCACCGCCTACTCAACTCAAAAACTTTCTTGTACAGTTATTTAGTCTATTTATACTTTTTTAAACACATATTTAAACAGGCAAATGTTCATATTTCACGAGTTCATTGTTCCTCTAACGTAGGAAATTTTACGAGAGAATGGGACACGAGTCGAATTTTTATATCGCATTAATCGAGACAGGTACGAATTGAGAAACAAAGAGCACGGGTTCCTTGGCACTTTCTGGCTGGGCTATTGTTCTCCCTTTAAGTATTTGACAGGAGAATGACCTTCTTTATGCGCATATTTCAAGTACAGTTATCAGGAAATGTTTACAGACGACTTGTACATCTTAAGGTTAGACACTATTACTGTATGTATATATCCTCATTTTTTTAAAAAAAACTCAGAAGTAACGAAATAATTTGTACATCGTATTTGTGATGTTAAGGTTTGTTTAAATCAAAAAACAATGTACATCAAGGTATATATTTCTCTAAAATAATACTAAAGATGTCCTAAAAAAAGGAATCAACTTTGTCTCCCAAACATAGTTGGTTATGACGCATTCGTCTGCACCGCGCGTAACCTTAGTAACGATTTCTGCATTTCAATACTTGTACTTGGACATGTGACTTCTGAACTTATAGTGACTGATCACAGAAAATATAAAGGAAAGAGAACAGAATTGCTTCATTATAATAAATATTATAATAATGAAGGTTTCCTTTGTATTTCATATTATATGTAACTACAATATTACTAAATCATTGATATAAATACTCTACTGCCATAAGATATATTTAGTTTTTTATTTTATTTATTAACGTTAAATATTTAGTTTTAGTAATTAACTTCTTAAACCATAGTTAATCGACCCGTGATATAATAGTTTGCCTCTTGAAACAGTCCTGTTACACTATTCTTTTTCTTAATGTGTTCGTTCGTTTACATAATCGAAGATTCGTTTTCTTAATCGAAGATTGGGTTTATGAAGATCTGTTCAAGCGTCTGAAGACCATCAGCCCATTTTCTAATTAACGAAGGTATTTCACTAACTTCCACATGTTCCATTAATGTGAAATTTAATACACTGTTACTTCAAAGATATTTCAAGGACATGGTAAATATCTGTAATCCGGAGTGCTGAGAACTAAACCAAACAAGTAGACTTTGATAATGATGGAAGAAACACTAGCGAAACTTTGAAACAATTTCTTACATATTTGATAAAAAGTTCAAATAAATAATTTCAGATTTCTTGTACATATTTTATATAAAAGAAACCTATCTTGTTTAGTTAAAGGCAAAAGAACAAAGTTAACTTTGGGTTTTTAAAATTTGCATAACGAATGGATTCAGATTCCACATCCGTGGATTTTTCAAAAAAAAATACTTAATTGATTAGGTTTTTCACTGCAAGTCATTCGATGATTAAAACTAATCATCGATGACATAGTTGATCACACGTTTCAAACCGGTCCTTGTTAACAAATCAAGACAACTATTTATAAAGTTACCGGTTTTAGTATAGTGACATCCAGGATTTCCCTTAATAATATAATTTTCGATTTTACAAATTTACAAATTCATTTATGATATAAATTTTTGAATTTTCTTAAATTTGAAGAAATGAAATTTGAAAGAGGTTTTTTTTTTAGAATATTATAATAGAAAAGTCATAACAATTTTTGTGCCTTTATTTCACAGATGTTATCCCTAAAGTTTCCCATGCAATGGTCATCACAATATGACTGTATGTCCACATTTTCCCAATACGAGTACACTTGTCTTAACTTATGGGCCAGAATACACCGAGTTAAATCACAATGATTTTTAGTCTTCTATATCATGCATACTACTAACATTTGTGTCTTGAAAGCAAGATAATAAAAAAAAACCTAATATAAGTCAAATAAAGCTGTTACTAATACAATTACACGTCTTTAATAATTAAAACACTATTCAAATGCGAAATTAAAAAATAGGTTAATGGAACATAGATTCGCCTACCTTGACCTCGCTGCTATGAATATTACATTTTTTTCATGAAAGAACTAAGTAATCAATTACCTACCTACTTTTAGTTAAATGTTTTTTTAAGGCTTAATACAAATTTATATTACATACAATTTTATGCTCCCTGTTTAAGTTTATAATCTGAAATTTTCATAGGACGGTTCTTACATTATACCTACGAATTTCCCGTGACCCTTAAGGTAGCTTTTCCTTTACAAGCAAGGTTATTCGCTCGAGCGAATAGTTTATTACTCAAGTATAAGTATAACTTATACTCGCTCGAGTAATCCATACTAATATTATAAATTGTGAAAGTAACACTGTATGTCTGTCTGTCTGTCTGTCTGTTACCTTTTCACGCCAGAACTACTCAACCGATTATTATGAAATTTTACATACATATTATTGATACAGAAAAAAATCCCGAAGGATCATTCAAGAATAGAAATCCAACGCCCGGCAAAGTTATAACAGCAATAAAGATATCAGACGTTATATTGTTAGGGATATACGTCACATCCCACGAGTAAGGGATTATTAGGGATATACGCACACTAGCGTAACATTCATGCATACACACAACATACACAAGTATATCAACCGTATGTCCGTATTAAGACTAAAAAAAACCTGTCACAACTGCACTGTCTCCAAAATTTATTGTTTTTGTTTGTTGAATGTATTATAGTGTGGATGTACCTACATACTCGTAAGTGTGATGAATGATACATTGGCTTCGTGTTTACGTGGTGTTAAGCGGCGGGAGGTGGTCGGTGCTCTATGACCTAGAACTTGGCAGCTACCGAGCCCGACTGGTTTAGTATGACTCACGTGACTTGTTACATTGGTTTCCGAGAAACGGACGGATTTTTATTGCAGTTTCCTTTTGAATACCACCGCAAACACCGTATGCTAGTGTATCTGATGATTCATATGAATTACGGTAATAATTTCACCAATTTCTACACATAAATTTTATTAAAAAATAACTGTATGTCTGGAATTGATTTTCTTTAAAATACATAAATTTATATGAAGAAAATATAAAACAAAAAAAGACTATAAGAAAAATGCTAGCCACCTAACATCAAGTGGACCATCAATCAGTGTCTGACGATCTTAACATAAAAAAATAGATTATGGTAAAAGTTGCATAAATATGTATTATAGTTTAATTAAAAGAACTTTGATCTTTAGTAACGTAGTGTAAACGGAATAATTAAAAGAATTATAAAATACGAATGCATCGAAAAGAATATTTATGCAATATAAGAATATAGTTAATTCTAAAATAACTAAAATACAAGGGCTTCTGTAAACGTACTGAAAACATTCGTCGGATCGGCAGCTCACCTGCATTCTTCCATGGCGTTGCATGTGTCCTTAGACGACGGTAGCCACTTACCATCAAATGGACCGTCGGACTAAAAATATAAAAGTATGATATAAAAAGAATTGAATATATGCGAATATATCGCTCAATTGTATACAAAAGTTGTGTAACTTTATATACTTACTTGTTAACTTATGACAAACAAAATTAAATGTTGCTTCTTCCATGTTATCAAATTTTCTTTATTCCCAAATTATTTACATATATTTTTATATAAGAAAATCTGTAATCTTCTCTCATATATACTGCAATGTACACATCAAATGTAAATATATGCAAATTTTTGTATTATAGGAATAACATTATAAGTAACTATTCAAACACAGGCCTTTGTGTCGTATCATCTCACACAAAGAAAGTAATGTTCATCGAAAAAGTATGCACACAATAACATAAAGATAACCTTAACCCCACCAAAGTGTTGGCTATTGATTCATAATAGTAAATTACGCGTATTTTACAAATAAGTGTCGATATAGGTGACGCAGAGCCCATTGAAAAAGTATTAATGACCAATATCATTCTACCTACATACATATACCTACAAACATAGAGGTACCTACATACATACGAGTATATGTTTAATGTTGTCGTGTGAGTCATACGAGTGTGTTAGCTAAGTTATTACATAAACGCTATGCAGAGACAAAACCTTGCGTTCATTTAGTAGTAAAGAGGGGTTTTTTTATCTCGACTGGTTATAACATAGATTGTGAATGAATGAGCCATGATTTACTACGAGGACTCGCGAATTGGGCGCCCGGCGAACGGAATGACGGACGTTCCTAGAAGGTGAGTCAGCGCAGTCTCGTAGCGCGAACAAGTCATATCCGATTTCGATTAATAAGATTGTTATCGGACATCAGGAAGTCCGGATTTTATGATATCAATAAAAACATTCGATGAATTGCCTTTATAGGAATATCATCGCGCTGATGCCATAGTTTAAATCTTATTGCACAGGTAGATCCGGCTCGAAGGACCATGTTTACCGTCCAACAGCCTAAGGAAGCTCATCAAATACGGGTAGTTTCCCAGACTTCATAATCTAAATTAATCTAAAAGATCTAAATTGAACTTACCATAGCTCTGTCAGTTCCGCCACCGAAGGTCGGCGCCGCACTGCATCTGCTCAGGCACGCCAAAGAGACCAGTACCGCCAGCCCTATCCTTAGACTACATCTTAAACTAACGAACGCCATACTTCTTGATGATATGCTCGATTTTGTATTTGTATATCTATATAAACTCATTGTATATTGCTACTATTTTGACTTTATAAAAAATATCTAGAGTCTATCTTATTTATATTATGGACGGAATATCATTACTGATTAATTATGTTAATTATTAAAATTTTAACCAAAACGGTTACAAATTAAATCAACATGTATATTCTTCAGTTGATATGTACTAGATGGCAGCGTGCAATCTGAAACAAGAAAAAAAAAACAATTATACTAACGTTTCAGCTTATAAGATATCTATACTAATATTATAGCAATAATTTATACCCAAGCAACACTTAAAAATACCCCATACATCTTTTAATGAGTTATTTACCGTAAAGTAAAGGTAAACAGAATCTAATAATCATTAAGAAAAAAAAAACAAGTAAACTAAGCAACTCAACAAGTAAACTAAAGTCACTAATTACTATTGTACTATATTAAATACATATAAATTGTTGAATATCTTGTTCTTCAGGTGACACAGGACATTAACGTCTCACGTCATATCCGCTAAAGAATGACTCATTTTGTGTCAATATTTACTTAAAATATATCCAAGATAAAAACCTTGGTCTTAAAATTTAGTAGAACAGATTATTTTTCATTATAAGCGAAGTTTGACAGAAAAATTACAGTTTTCTAAATTTAACACATAAAAATATTATCTGTCACGCAAGAACTACAGCCATATATTAATATTTAAGTATAATTTTATATTTAAACTCAAACCAAATCTGAAGATTGATTGAAAGTTTCATGAAAATCGGTTCAGCGGTTTTGGAGTCTATATGGGACATACATACACATTAAGAAGATTAAGAAGATGGAGACGAGCCTGCATTTTGAAACGTTACCACAATTATTATAGTTTTATAAGAGTTTTTAAAAGATCTGCATTTTAAGAAAAGTATCGGGTATTACAACTGCAATAGTTTTCAAGAGATCTGCGTTCCGGAAGAAATAAGCACAATTTTGTATTTAAATGAAAGACGA
Organism: Synanthedon myopaeformis; assembly: GCA_944738685.1. Classification (NCBI taxonomy): domain Eukaryota; kingdom Metazoa; phylum Arthropoda; class Insecta; order Lepidoptera; family Sesiidae; genus Synanthedon; species Synanthedon myopaeformis. The sequence goes on along the minus strand of OX122918.1, from coordinate 6,963,481 downwards.
GCCTCCATTTTGTAATGTTTATAATAGCTTTATAATAGTTTGAAGAGACCTACGTTTACGAAAAATACCGGGTATTACATCTGCAATAGTTTTAAGAGATCTACGTTGCGAAAAAAAATAAGCACAATTTTGCATATAAATTGAAGACGAGCCTGCTTTTGAAACATTACAAGGTTATTACAACTTTACAAGAATTTGAAAAGATCTACGTTCCGGAAGAAACGCAATAGTAGACCACGCCCAAAAGACGTAGCGAGTACCACACTAAAGTAAACTTTAAAGTTACTCTAGAATTATGGATTTTATTTTTTGGTCATATAAAGGTAGAGTAATAAGTTTACCGAAGCGTTTACTTAGCATGAAAGATAACAATCAAATGAGGCGTGCTTCAAACGAGTCACCTGATGACCTACATACTTTATTCCGTAAGCTAGTCGAGTTTGAATGATTGTTACAGTAAATTCAAATGCAGTGTAGGAAGATATAATAAAAAATTTAGCTTGATATACCTATATTTGTTATTCATTTGATATACCCCAAAAATTTCAAGAAAAACAATACGTTTGAGGTTTATAGAAATCAAAATGATTAATTTAGTAGCTTTTATTAAAACATTTTTAATATGTATTTGTTTTTTTTTTTATTAGAGTAAATTTGGACTCTCTTCTCTTCGTCAGTAAAACCCTCAAAATTATCATAAACAATTATTTTCCATTAAATTTTATGTTTGACAAAATATTAAATTTCTATTTACCTATATTGGATAGAGCGTCAACATTCTCCGTAAAGAAAAAACTAATATTTTCAACACACCACTTTACATAATTATTTTTTTATTGTGGAAAAAAACGTATAATATGTTTTGGAACGGTTCGCGCAGCTCATCGCTGTAAAGATACTGAAATACTTTTAACACATCATATCTTATCTATTCTATGTATTGCATATAGGGATAAGCATGATAGCATTCTTTGTTACGATACCTACTCAACAAAATTTTTATCATTGTATTTTTTGTATGTTTAAAACAAATATTTTCTTTTTAAATCTCAAATAAGTGGACTATTTTTTTTTTCTTATCGATCAAAAGATGATCAATTTTTCTTATCTCGAGAAATAAAAATGAACAAAGAAGACTGCAAAAACTAATAACTATTTTGTATACAATATAGTATCACTTGTATCCCAATAATATTATAAATGCATAAAATGCGAAATCTATTAAGGTTAACTCTGCGCGATCATGAGGCTCACAGTTTTCTGGTTCTGCTTGCAACTTACATACAGTATCTAACTATCAACAAGTAGACCGTCAGCCTGCCTGCCGCTGTTGCGTCAATTCAAGGGCAATTAGATTAATAACTAGCTGTTGCATGTGACTTCACCCGCGTAACTTTATAAAATATAGCTTATGTTACTCGATGATAATATAGATTTCTATAGGTGAAAGAATTTTCAAAATCGGTTTTTGAGTTTATTCATTACAAACGAACATACAAATCTTCTCTCTTTATAATATTAGTGTAGATATAGGTTTAGGTGCTATCAGATTACCTAAAAATTTAGTGAACCAGAAAATAGGTTAATTTCAAATTTAAAAACTCAATGAATACTATATGGTGCATCTCCTAATTGCACGTCAAGCATAGGTCAGAGTTATGATGGATAAAAAAAAACCGAAAGTGGTCCATAACACAGTCAAACAGAAGTGTCGCCAACAATGTTCCGCTTGCCGGAGCGTGTCGGCGGGCGGAGGTGAAACCGACGACATTGGACTGAGATCTATTACCTAACTTCATTTACCTAAACATTTTTTTCATAGCACTCTTGAATGCAGATTGCAATGCAAAATTTGCCACCGAAAATTTGACCGTAATTATTCTTTGCGAAATTTGATTGAACTTTAATCGGTTTTTAATGACCACAAAAAATACATCGAGACCATTCGACGACGTGAAATTGTACTAATTGAGATGATAGAAGATTTTCATAGTTCAACAGCGACTAGGTCTACACTTCGCATGGGTGTAATTTTTTTCTGCAATATATAAAAATCTTTCTCGTTTAACGCTCGTTCCGTAGGTGAAAATTGCATAAAAATCCGTTGCGTAGTTTAAAAGATTTAAGCGTACATACAGAGGGACAGACGGCAGGCAGAGGGATACACGAAGGAGATTTTTACAGAAAAAAAATAAAATAAAAAAAGTTAATACAACCAAAAAAATTTTCACCCGTGCGAAGCCGGAAGCGGATCGCTAGTAATATTATAAATGCAAAAAACGTCTGAACGGATTTGGATGAAATTTGGCACACAGATAGTCTATTACTTGGATTAACATATAGGATACATTTTATCCTGGAAATACTTTTAAATTCCTTTGGGATTTTCAAAAAAGAACTACAGCACATACGAATTCGTGGGCACAGCTAGTAAATTTACAACAATGGAAGCATTTTATCTAGTCTTCCCTAATTAAGATATTTCGACGGTTTAAGGACGTCCAACATAGCTTTATTTGTGTACTAAAATTTTTATGATTGTAAAATGTATAAAATAAAGTATCAGTATGCGTGACACAGCTCGAGACCGCGGTAAACGAATCTCGTGGGGGTGACGCTAACAGATTCGCATCAATGTGGCCTTGGAAAGGTCCGGACTTCCGGACCCTCGCAACCAATACTAATAACCCGCGTCGTGTGTGATTTTTGCGTACTCACTCTACACATATTATGTAAATTATATTTAATTATAATCATTACTAACTATTTGTAACTATCCAGCATGATAATAATACTACATTAATCAGAAGGTTATCAAAATTTATGGATTTTTGTTACTCTTTCATGCAAAAATACTCAAAGGATGAATTGAATTGAACTAATATAGTTTATACATCAGAATAACACATAAAATATAAAATAACACATAACATAATTTGTAAATAAAATACAGACGAAATCACGAAAAAAGCTATTTATATGATAAAAAAACGAATGATGAGGGACAATCTATAAATTGTGAATTTTTATAAATGTCATATTTTGATCATAAAATTTTATATAAGTTAGGGATAACGTCAAAATCTTAAAAAATTTCAAACTTATAATTTTCAATATTTATTAAAAAAAAAAAAAACAAAGTTATAAAAAAGATAGATTTATAATTTTTCGTATATAATTCTGATGAATGTTCATTATAAAATAATTAACTAGCTCTATTTACTACTTGAAAAATAAATAAAATAGATTACAGTTTACAGTTAAATTAAATGATTTAATATTAACCTATGATTTAGAACTACGATGAATCTATTTGAGTAACAATTTATTTCATTACTCAGCTAACATAATTATTTATAATTAACGAAGATTCATCATAATACTTATTCGCTTCATGCTTAATTAGTTCTTAACTTAAGCTATAACTTAGAAGCCATAAGTGCAATTCAATTAATAGAAACAAATAAATAATATCTTAAGTTACAAGAAATAATTTATATCCACCTGTTTATGTGTAATATAAACATTTAATTTAGTACATAAAGACTACAAATAATAAATGAGTAAATATTGAAAGTTGTATCATGATGTAGTTCAAAGAATTCTATGAAGTGTCACCTTAGAAATTAATTACCAACTTTTTGTATTAGACTAACTTTTTCCCCGACTGATAAAATATTTTTTTTTTAAGTAAGTGTTTTGTATTTTTCTCTACTAAAAGTTTACATATTTTGTATTTGGTCAAGCAGGAGTGCCAGAGACATTTTTTAAATTCTCTTGTAAAACTTTTCTTTACTCGAAACCTTTTTGTTCTAACTGGTTTGAATGAACATAATATAAAAACATATTCATATTATCATAAATCTGAAAACAAACATCTCAAAAAATGCTGCCACTTATCTGCACCTACCATCAAGTGGATCGTGAGACTGTCTGTTCAAGTTAAATATAAAAAAATTGTGTGCTGTTATATTTCGGTGAACGGGTAAGAGCCCATTCCCCTGTTCACTGCTTATCCCTTAACTTTTATCCTATCAAAACTGATAAAAAACTCATGATAATGTCTATCTCGGGATATATCTTAGCATATTAAAGTCTTCTATTCATTTTTTACGTGCACTGATAAATAGACTTGAGTCATCGCCATGACCTTAGTCGCCAATGGTAATGATATGTGATGATTATCACTTTAGTTGAATGACAAACTACACAAATGACTATACCTACAACCAGAGTTGAGGCGTGTCGCTGACCGACGAGGTACAAAAAAAATCTTATCTATTTGCGTCTGATTCAGCACTAACTCTACAAAATATTTGTTTACTTATTAACCTGTGCAAACGCAGTAAAATAAATACACGAAAGATACGTTTGACATTGAACTGAAATGAATTAATGTATTAGAAGGAAAAACAAAATGAAAAGAATGAGAGCATTTACATTTAACTTACAATTTACTTTTTATTTATTGTATTCTCTCTCATACTATCTATGCTTGCAAAGATATATTATTTCGATGAGTATTTCACTCTATCATAAACGTAAAACAGTAACTGTGATGTTATTTAATAAAAAAAATTAAAACGGTTTACAAAACTTGTAAAGGAATTGCAAAACTTATTAAAAATTTGAAAGCCTTCACTTTGTGTTTTGCGAAATAAGTTATTTAAGAGATTTTTATTAAAAACTAGCTGGTTACCGCTACAGTTACAGACATCGTACGCGCTGTAGTTCATATTTTGAAAATCCCACAGGAACCTAACATTTTTTCCAGGATAAAAAGTGTTCTATATGCTAATCCAGGTAATGGATTATCTGGATGCCAAATTTCATCCCGTTCTGAGATTAGCACAAGACAAACTCAAAATTTCTAAAAATTATTTTTGACCTCGGTAAAATAAGTACATATATACAATATTTTTTTTAAATATTTAATATACAGTCTCGTTTACGATTTCATTATTGTATAGAAAACACTCGATACTAAAAAAAAATTGCTCTGCAAATTATACTTAAACATCACTCTTTCCAATAATAAAAAACGCATCAAAATCGTCAGAGTGGTTTAGTAGTGTTTAGAAGACGTTATCGGAGAAACAAACAAAAGCTAGCACCTATTTTGCTTTTTAATATGTATACTCACAGCATCAGTCAGAGATTATGAATCAGCTATACGTAACATTGGTGAATCAATTTGTTTACAGTAGCTTATGACCTTTGGAGCCAATCAAATATAAATTAATTGTTTAGCATATAATATGTATGAAAAACATCGATTGGTATACAACAAACGGTCACTTTTAATTATGTTTTCAAATGACAAAAAGAATGGTATCCTGAGTTTCTTTCGGGGTTTCTTCTCAGGATCGTTATCATTTTGGCTTTTTTTCGAAACCCTGTTAAATTTAAATTTATATAGACGATCATAAGAGTTTCTTGGAGAATAAATATTTTTATTTTTATTTGATTTGATTTTGATTTGCATAAAGTTTTCAATTATAACTTTATAGATTTTTTTGAATTGAAACGTTACTATGTAACAAAATTACTGTGCACCAGAACTGATTTTATTGTATTATCATTAAGTTTCACTATAGATATTGTTCAATTTACATCCTAAATTTGGTGTTACGAACTGTTTATAATGTTAGTATTCAGTAATTTATTTTTTTCATGTTTTCAGATTGCAGTTACAAAGAGCTTAATACCTACTCGTAAAATTATAAGTTTTGTAATTACATTTATCGAATTTTGATATTAAAAAAAATATTTAGGTGCTACGATATTACATCAGCCCTCCATTTCTATACCCTATGACATTTCCTATGTTATTTATGTTGTTAATGTATAGGTAAGTAGGTTTTACAAAAACATCTAAACATCTCTTAACACTGTCGTAAGTTCTAAAATATTTTTTAACATCCTAATTACGTTTATTGAAATATTCGTTGAAACATAAATAAACAATTCGTAATAAAAATCATATTATTATTATTGTTATTGTTTATTTTTGCTTCCACAGACATAGCTAACGTATATTAATTATGTAAGTATAAAGACACAATTAATGCAAACACATCCATTATCTATACTTATTTAAAATTGCACTTAATGAAGTTGTAAGTGTCGATTTTTTATTCATCAATGAATATGCTCTCAGTAAATTCTATGTAATTTTCCGCGTACAATAGACAGGAAAAAGGCATCGCAATCAATCAGAGGCATCGCCATAAGTAATGTTAGAGGATGAGTTTTATAAGCGAATTAAGATTTTATCGTATGTAGTTTTTACTAGCTGTGCCGACAAGGCCGTAGTTTGTTTTTTTAAAATTCCACAGAAACCTTACATAATTTTTTCCAGGATAAAAGTATCCTATAATTTAATCCAGGTAATAAACTATCTGTGTATCAAATTTCATTCAAATTCGTTAAGCCGTTGCAGAGATTAGCGTGCACAAATGTACAGACAAATAGACAAAAATTCTAAAAACTATTTTTTGACCTCGGTAACATAAACTAAATACGTGTATAAATGGTTTTTTTTTTATTGGAAAAAATGTTTAATGTACAGACATAAAATACAAGCTCGTTTACGATTTTATTATATGTATAGAATAAGATCATATACAGTTTAGAGTGACAAATGTTTTCGTATTTTAATTGAATTAAACTCAGAGTAAATATTTTCTATTTAATTTTCAAATTAATAAACAGAAAAGCGATTTAAAGTTATTATTTTTGTTAAGTTTATTTATCATTTATTAGTTCGGTTTAAGTTACATCGTGTATAAAAAAAAATACGAAATCATCTGTCTACCTATGTGACATAGAATAAAAAAAAATAAGTAAGAGTCAATTTATTGTTCAATAATCATAAAATATATAAATAAATTTCAAAATCGACTTACATATAAAATTAGCACCAAAACGCCGTTCACGCAATCCTTACTAATTGAAACGTTTTCTCATTCGTTTCACTAGAGCGATCACGTCCGAAGGCTCTATCTACTTCTGTTACCGAAATGAAAAAAATGTCGGCTAAGAAAAAATAGAGTCAAAAATTCGCTTGATCACAAGGCACTCGCTATATCACCAAAGGTCCCGCGTGTCACTTGTTTTCTTTGCAATTCGCAAAATTTCAAAGAAAATGTGTCTTATTGGTTGACTGACTCACGTGGCGGGAAAGTTGACTAGCGATCGTTGCGCCCGCTAGTGGCACGACCTATCGCTGTCCGCGAGTTGGGGTGATTGTGCGGCGCGGCGACTACACGCGCTTATAATACGCCGGCTGATACATCGCCCCACCGCCCCGCCGAACGTGGAAGCCCCCGCCCGCCCTAAGCTACGAAAGCTCGAAATTTCCTTACACATCCATCCAATAACCTTAGTAGAAAAACGTTATTTTCGTAGCTCAATTTGACTTCTTAGAGTAAAATTAGAATTTAGATAAAATACAGTGCATAATAGACTATATTTTAAAAAGTTAAAATACAAAATATTTATATTTACTGAGAAAAAAAATTGTAAATTACAGCCCAAAAAGAACCTTTCTTAACTTAAGTGTTAACTTAAGTGCTGTATGTACTACAGTTTTAACAGACTACTTTTATTTTCTTTTTCATATTTTACAAATTATTTTTTAAAAACATCTTCTAATTTTAAATCTGTTCGGTTGTCTCTGAAAAGCTACAAAAATTTGTTGTGCAATATTGTCCTTTATTAGGATATTAGGTGGCGCTCATTTTATTAAAATTTGTGTTCGGTCTGAGGTCATTTTCTTAAACAATTTAAAAAAAAAAAACAATTTGAAAAAAGTTTTTTATTTTATTTTCAAATAAAATATCTTTCAGTGAATCAAATGTTTCAATAAAGCTCGCCTCGCTCCGGCTAATTTTTTATCTATCTTAATGTTATGTTATTTTCAATAAAACATCTTTCAATGTTTCAGTAAATTTTCTATAAATGTAATTTTTCATTTGTGCGACTTCTTGCATAGACTCTACATATAAAATGAACAAGACTATAAATTCATCTTTATGTCAAGGTATAATTTAATATTAAAAATATAGTTGTAATACTTTGTATTGAGACTTGACTATTATATAGGTAACTATATTCCGTGTGACGATATATGCTCGAATACTCGAACATATAGTAGGAGTATAACATACTTTACACGATAAAAAAATATACAGATAAAAATGGAATACATATAGTTGTGACATTACATACTTATTTAAAAAAAAATAAAGCAATCAATTAACGATTATCTTGTAATCACAAACAATGCGGAGTGAAAAATACCTGAGCATTTATTGCATTGGTGCATGCGATTTGTATATTTTAAAAAGACAACTTGCCAATACTTCTCTCAGCATAATATTGACTAATTTTTATGTTGAAATGTCACACGGGCTACGCGTTACCAAGAGTAAAAGTAATTTCTATGTCAATTTGGGTCAGTTTGAACCATTTTTTTTTTAATTTAAATCTAGGCAGCGTTTGACCACGATTGATGTGAGTTGCAGATGCGGCCACGCTTACGAGTACCTTGTAAATGCCCATTAACCCTAGTTTTGAAGACTCCGAAGTTGTATCTGATAATTGTGAAGAAGTAAGTATGTATGTGACATCGCGAGTTTTCCCTATACACTATATCACATCGAAACTCCAACATCGTTATATTAAAAATTGTATAATATTTTTTTCTGTAGAGGTTTATTTTTATTTTGTCTCCAAATATTCCGAACATAAAATTGATCTGCATATATTTTGCAGTTCTTTACATTTTTACTTCCTTACATATTATAAAACAAAGTCCTCCGCCGCGTCTGTCTGTTCGCGATAAACTCAAAAACTACTGCACCGATTTTCATGCTGTTTTCACCAATGGATAGAGTGATTCTCGAGGAAGGTTTTAGTATAGAATTTTCACGCGGGCGAAATCGCGGGCACCATCTAGTATATTATAAAAAATAAATGATTAATAATTTTCCTTAAACTTTTCCGATGAAACTTTACGCTGTTTACATTAATTCCACTTAACGCAAATCATTACCCTGTGATGTACATTATGCCTTCACAAGTAAATTATCGCTTATTATTTATGAAGTAATTTCGTACAAACCTTGTCTAACTAAATAGATAGGTGAAGCTTCGAACGGTGATAATAGGTATATAATCATTTCTTGGTTGTTAAAATGCATGAATAATTCGATCTAGTGGAAAATACATCTAAATACATCTAAAGGTATTACAGTCAAAAATATTTTTTTAACGAAAGCTTCTAATATTATAAATGCGAAAGTTTGTGAGAAAGGATATATTATGGATGTTTGTTACTCTTTCACCCAAAAACGGCTTAACGGATTTGGATGAAATTTGGCACACAGACAGTTCATTACCAGGATTTACATACTTAGGATACTTTTTATTATGGAAACATGTTAGGTTCTCGAGGGATTGTCCAAAATATAAAAAAAAAATAGATGGAATACGCTTATATTTGCTCAGGTGTTATAATATGGACAAATTTTTAATGTATGAGGAAAAAGAGAAGGAATTGAAAAAGAATTGAGTCGCAAGAGTCACAACCATGTTAAAAATACTAACCATTTAATTTCAATGTCTACCATAGAGAGCGTGAGATAGGAAATTGAATAAAATAAAAGAATTTGCATATTAATAACTCATTTATCTATTATCATTGGATTTCAGCCAACTTTTGCGGAAATAAAATAATCACAAGTAGCTTGTATACTTAATAAAAGAATGCCTTCCGGTATACAGATATACTGTTTACCTATCATGACAACAGCTCATTACAATAGGTTTTGCCTCGTGCATAGATCTGTGTCATATAATTTGATAATTGGCGACACGGATTGTTTCTTTGAAAAAAATGTACACACAACATTTTCCAGTCATATATTACGCTGCTGGATTTCCGATAAACGATTATAATAGTTGTGTCGGCGGTAAACAAAGGGTTTGCGGTGCTCATTGTTAGAGGTACGGGTGCCACACGCCGGTTAACCTTCGCGGGACCTTTCCGATGTCGCGATGACGAAGCTTCTTCATTGTCTGTGGTGACTAAAATCGGGGTGGTTGAGCGCAAGTTGAGCATGGTTGAGCGGTGGTGGCTATACATTCGACCTGTTCGAGGGCGGGGTCAAGGACGCTGTCACGTGTCGCTAGCAACCGGCCGCCAAGAGACACGGTGACCTAACTTCTTATAGCAACTGCTGATTATCTGACATATTATATGCATGTAAAGAAAATATGTACTTAATTTTCTTTGATTTATATTCAAACTCTTTTTATTATTAATGTATTGAAAACTATTTGGTTAAGTTACTATTGATTATAAAATAATGACTTGACATGTAGTCAAAAGTCAATTTATAAAAATAAATATTAAATATATTATCTTTATTGAAAATATAAAGCTGAATTGTAAATATAAGTGATTAGGAATCAACATTGTAAATAAAAACATTTAATGTCGTTTCTTTGCTTACAGAGAAACTCAATTCTGTTTTAATTGACTGTGTCATCCTAACCACTAGAAAAATATATCATTATATGCATATATGTAAATTCTTACATTTATTACAACTTCTTTAAAACTAAATCGATAGTAAGTTAAAAAATTTAGGTGTCTATTGCTTAAAGCTGACGAACTAGTAACTAAGAATCGCAGGATGACGATGGCTCTAATTATTGTAAATATAATAAGAATAGACAATAAGAGGAAAACTGTAATAGACATAAGTAATAGATATATCTATTATATTAGAAGTAAGAAATGATTGTGAATAGAAAATATACGGCCCACGGGGGTGGACATTACAAATAAAAAAATATTACAAAATAATGTAAAATATTGTTAAGGTTAATATAATAGCACACTTGAGCTTTTTGAACTTTTTTGTTACAAGGCACATCGTTTGTGTGACCTTTGCGTGCAGTAAGTTACTCATTCCTTACGATAATGTCACTCTTTATACAAAACATAACATAACATATATAAAAGCTATACGAAAAATAAAAAAATATGACAATCTTTATTGCTGGTAACGACGGTAGCGCCGCCGCCACAGTTTTCTTATATTTTTAGATGATCCCTTGGGAACAGTACTTTTTTTCTAGATGAAAGGTACCCTATGTCCCTATTAACGTGTATGCAAAATTTCATGATGATCAGTTGATTCGTTAAGGCGAGAAAAGGTAACATACAGACAGGCAGACAGACAGAGTTATCTTTACATTTATAATATTAGTATGGACTAACTTCATTGGCTTCATTATGCCATATTTACGTAGCAACACATAGTTTTTTACTTAAAAACTGCATTTAATTAATCGAATTAATTAGAAATATTATTCTATTTAAATTCAATTTATTCAATTTATTCTAAATCTATATCTGCCTGTATTTCTAACCGACGTCTGGTGTCACTGCCATAACCTTGTTACAATTCCTCTAATTTCACAATACCTATTCGAAAAAATGTGACACTTCTAATAGTTAAAAGAAATAATCGAAAACTAAGGGCATTTTCTGGGAAATGAATTGTATTGCCTACTGAACTCGAGCCTTAGTGACCCCGATACGCTGGCGAAGGTCGCTGAGTCAATCCACCCTCTCACCCCAAACCATTACACAATCATTTTAAAATGTTTACGTAGCTTATTTGCGCGTATTTAATTTATATATTTATTAACAGTATAATATATTATATATTAGGTATCTCCTAAGACTACCGCCCAGATCCCGGTCAAGGGGGAAGGTGGCGGACATAGGCCAGCCGCCTGCGCCAAGGCTTCTCTCGCCGTATATGCTGGGATCCTCTTCTTGCTGCCTTTCCTCCACTTCCTTGCGAGACATAACGCGCTCACAAAACTCGAGCATCATCTGCCACGTATGGTCACTGCCGACCATCGCTTTCACGACTACCGGTAGCGAAAGATCGCCACTTCAATCTCCACAAAATCCCTGGTTTTATCTTAATTTTTATTTGTTAGTTTTTTTTTTTTTTTTGGTACAAACCACATTATATTTGTCATCTTTTCAAAAACTGCAATTGCTATGTACCTATAGAAGCCTTTTATAAAATAAACTATTTTTATTTATTTTTTCTTTTTTACCTTTTTTTTTTTAATTGTCCGCCTGTCCGCATCACACCGCGAAAAGGTGTAACAATTCGAGGCAGTCAGCTAAAGTGTGCTGCGCTGTGTCAACCGCACAGTCACACATATTTCCTCGGAATCAAATTTGGACCTACCATTTTAACACATTTTTTACATATCCTTCGAGGTGTCATTTCTTTCATCATCTCAGCGGCAGGACGTCCACTGCTGGACATAGGTCTCCCCCATAACTTTCCAATAGGACCGGTCAGAAGGAGCCTGGATCCACCGTTGACCCGCGGCCTTTATTAGGTCGTCTGTCCACCTTGTGGGTGGTCGTCCTGCACTGCGCTTGCTGGTCCGTGGCCTCCACTCGACAACCTTCCGGCCCCAGCGGCCGTCGGCTCTCCGTACTATATTATTATGCCCTGCCCACTGCCACTTCAACTTACTGATCCGCCGGCTTATGTCGGCAACTTTCGTACGTCTACGGATCTCCTCATTTCTGATTCGATCTCGCAGTGTAACCCCGAGCATAGCTCTTTCCATAGCTCGTTGAGCGACATTGAGCTTCCTTACGAGGCCCATAGTTAGAGACCACGTTTCAGCGCCATATGTCATCACTGGCAACACACATCTCATCTCATCTCTCTCTTTAGCAAATAATTATAGTTTATTTAATGTTTAAAATACAGACTTCACACTCTAAGAAATAATTATCTATGTTAAATACATTACATTATCATCAGACAAAAAACTAACACAATGTTATCTTAATATAAAAGGTGATAATTACAGAGTTCCTGAATTGCTCAAACAAGTATTGCGTGTCGCATCACGTCTGTCTGTGGGGACATCCAGGGAACTTGTATGGTCCGCTCACATCGGTGGCGTAACTATATAACAATTTAATTGCCTCAGTAATTGTTTGAAAACACTTAATAATAATACTTTTATCATTGTTTATTATTGTGTGTCAATTGGTTATAAAAAAGCAGCCGCCGATCGACCCTGGCGATGTTCCGATTTATTTATGTCCGACCTTATTCACATAATATCCGATTGTAGGTAATATCTTAACATATCTATATTTATTTCTTTTTCCATAACAATGCTGAAATTTACTTTGCGAAGTTAGATTTTGGAAAAATATTTTTCCAATATAAAAAGGCACATAAATTGTTACACAGTCTTCAGCGTTCTAGGATCACACTACAGTAACCCTCTAATATTAAATGGTTTTTCCGCTCGCTTGCAAACATTAAGTATAAAAAATTGTAAAAAAAAAGGTACAAAATTTATTCACTAAACAAGCATATTTTGTAACTTGTCCATTACAAATAAATTAAACACAGCGACGATCGGAACTGATGCGATTCGTCGATATTGTATACAATCAGTGTCATTGTAAGAGTGTTGACCTTTCCGGACGGAGAAATAGTCAATTATAGGTACCGACGCAACACTCAACCAATTTTAGAATTCGGCTACCTGGGTTCTCAGATAAAATAACAACTAAAGATAGAGCCCTGTGAACGGCACAGTGAAGCCGGTAAAACTACACCTTACACAGTTACACGCACAGAAATGCAGGCAAACTACGCCTCATCTTATTAAAATATAATTGTGAAAATTTTGAGTTGCGTAGTGAAAGGACGTCAAAAGAAGTCTTCAAAAAATAAAAACCAAAATTGATTCATATTTCATACATAAGTAAGTTTGGAAATCAATATTTTCAATTAAAATAAACAAAAATAGAGGTAATACCTTGAAAAACAAAATGTCAATAATGTAAACGGCCTACGCACACATGTTTATTAAATCGGCTTCACTATGTTGTCCGCAAAGTTCTGTCTATAGTTCTTATTTGGTCTGAGCCTGGGTTTAAATTAGTTATATTAAAAATTTCGATCGCCCTAAAGATTTGGTCAAAACGTGATTGATTTATATTACAATTTGTGTAACCGCGAATTTTATTCTTCTCTTATTTTTACATCGGCGAACGTGACTTGAAAGAAAAAGTTGCTTATATGCTCTAAACAAATAATATGTATTATTATTAAATGTATCAATAAAGATTATTTTCCAGTCTATTGGAGGAAATATGAAATAGGTTATCTAGATATAATAACACCTGAATAGTACACCTGCTCTCAATGCACGTGTTGTTGGAAGGCATTTGAAATAAAAGCCGATGAACTGTTACAGCCATGTCCTCATGTTCATAGAGACAGAAAACAATAATTCACAGTGTCAGATTTTATGGCTTCGCAACGCGCCATAATCTTCTAAACTTATAAAATAGTTTGTCCTGATTGACTTATCAACTCACGGCTTAAACTACTAGGTCTAGAAAGCTGATATTTGGAACGTATTTTTTTCATATTAAGGTCGGCAGACAGGCTTAAGATTCACAGGTGGCTGCCGTTATCAGTTGACCACATTTTTTTGGATAGTTAGAAAATCGTATAAAGTTACAAGAGCTGCAGTTAGTTGTGCACTGTGCTGGTTGGTATATGGGGGATGCCTTCGTGTGTTAATAATGATCATAGCAAAATTATGAAAAAATAATAATATATAAACAAAGTCTTGAAAAAAACTCGCTTAAGAGTTCGTGATAGATTTCACCTAGAAAATATTATTGATATCTGAGAATATTTACAAAGTAAAACACGCGAACTTGAAATTCAAATGAATGTTGAGTCAGAATCCGAAAACTTGTTCACGAATTTACAACGAAATGCTCAAAACAATAGAGTATTAGGGCTCGAGCGCATTCTCGGCCGGTCGACGATCGAGCAAATATAAAAAAAATGCTTACAAATTCCTTCACGAATCGAGGTTTTTCAACTTAGAACTGTCCGCTGACTGCCGTCTAATGCTACAACTTTAAAAAAACTTCATAACAACAATATCTTCTTAGTAAGATTATGCAACAAACACTTTACGTAACTAGGTTCTTTCATTTATTTGTTTATTATTATGTGAAAGTGTAACGGAAAGGAAAACAACCTATTAGAACAGACAGACTAATATACTACTAATACTTGTGCGTCAGCATGAATGTAATAACACCACATTTTACTATATACACATTTATATTACAATCGCAGATGTACATTATATACATTTGTGTGAACACATATTATGTTATATATATTTACATATTATGAAACGAGAAAGCGCATGCTTTCTGTAGCCGAGTCGTATGTGCATAGTTCGGTATTCGTTGTAATTCTTTATTTAAAAGAATTGAAACGAAAACGAAAACAATAACCAAAAAGTCTGTTTAAGGAGGTCGCCACATACTAATATCCAAAGTAATAGTAACAATTTTTTTAATGTTAAGGTCAACAGACAGGCTGACGGTCCACTTGATGGTAGGTGGCTACCGTCGCCGCGTCGCCTTCATCCACGTTGATCCACGTTAATAAACTATCTGTGTGCCAAATTTTGTCCAAATCCGTTAAGCCGTTTTTGCGTGAAATAGTAACAAAAATCTATACATCCATCCTCACAAACTTTCAAATTTATAATATAGTAGGAGTAAGATTCCTGTTAGATAAGTATTATTAGGTATATCAAAAACCTGGAATTCATCCGATTATTAGTCATGAAAAACTGAGTTAACAATGAGCAGTAAAAACGCGTTATTAGAGTAAAAAAAAATACAGAGTAAATATCAACAACCTTATGAACAAAAGGGAAAACAAACGAAAAAATATTGAACGCTGTTATTTTTCTCTAAAAACAACACAGGAACAGCAACTGGTGAAAAATTGGCTTTTTAAAGCACATGGCATGAATAATGCAAATGTTTTTCTGTACATAGTTATTTATTTCTTATTAAATTTTTATTGTGTTATGAAAGTTAATGCTCTAATAAATATAATACAGCCTGACAAACCCAAATATTTTTTTAAATTTTTGCGCTATGAGAGTAAAATTTCCAGGTCGAATATTGTGTGACGCTTTAGTGTAACGATCATGTGACAAAATGATCGATAGAGAACAAAAACGCCTGGGCTTATTTCGTATTTCGTGACAGATTTTAAAAATCTAACTTTTGAAGAGCCCATTGGTCTAGTGGTTGCTGGCTATCTAAGCTGAGCTGATATCTGGCTGAGGCCAACTTTGGAAATGTAATTTTTAAAACTGGCTCTGGTTTTGGTGTTTTTAATAGTGGCATACACACTGCGTTTTGCAGTCACAAATAGGACAGCCTGTCTGGAAGCAGTTACCAACTCCTTAGAGAAGGCCACTGTGAAGCATATGTGCTGTTGTGTTTTGTTGAGTGATTAAGGGATACCAAAGCTTATTTCCACATCATTTAGCCTAAGAAGGCCTAACCCGTTATGCTATTAAAAACAATTAAACCTATTAAAAAGCCTCCTTCTAATAAGTAACGGTAACCATTACCATCAAGTGGACCTTAGTTTTAAAATAACAAAAAAATGCCAATGAAAGTTTGTAAATTGGTCATAAGAAACAACGTGCATTAGTAAATACGGACGCAATGCAAATTCAAACCGATCACGACGTACGCCATGAATTCTTACTCGTACACTCAAACAAAGCATGTATTTTTTAAAAGTCCGCATAATATTTATTGTTATTACAACTTCAATAAATCCAAAGTGTCGTTGAAATAAATCGCGTTACTTTTTTACAATCTTAGAATAAATGTAGATTTGTATTGAGGAATGTCTTAATAAATAAAGTGAAAGATAGGTATTCGTTTGTCTGCTATTATGTTCTCTTCGTGTCAGTACTTCTGAATACATCCATTTTTATTGAGTTAATAATGTTTTTCATTAATTTGTTAGTGTCAGATAAGTTTGTTTTATCTAGTGTCATAAATTAAGCATTTAATTTTCTTATAAAGGAACTTTTTTTATATTTTTTCTTTTACATTTTTCTTATACTGTTAGTTATTATACTTATAGTTATTATACTTAATAAGTTGAAGTACCTACTTATTTAACGCTTCATCAAATTAATTTTAATTTTTGAAATCGGTCCAGTAGTTTCTGAGTTTATTCTTTACAAACAAAAGTACAAATCTTCTCTCTTTATAACATAATATATAGATACTAAATTACGAACACTCGTATAAAACGTCAAGTACTGGTGCGGATCACCACCACGAATTTAAAAAAAAAATGAATAAATTCAATACTTTAATTCTAGCCCGAGCTAGCAATATAACACTATTATTGCTATTTCCACGTTGATATTATTTGACTACAAACTTTATGTCTCATATAATAAATAAGTTAGGAAAGATGATGACGATTCTATATAAAAATTCTAACATTGACTTATTTTTGTCAAAACACAATAGTCTTCGCTACAGTGTCTTCGAAACTATTTTGGTTAATGTACTAAAAAAAATCTCTTTCTCTATTCTTCTATTGGTCGCATATTATATTATATCATACGAGTATTATATTAACGAATAAATGAAAAGATAAATTGTCACGTCACCCGTTAAATACAAACTCGTGACCTCTTCTGTTGTAATTGTATTTAGAAAACAAATCCATTTCTAAGAAATATTGTAGTTATTGCATGCACATGTTTCCATTGCAGTAATTAATTTAGCATATATAATGTTCTTTATAAAAGTGTGTCATGCGATGAACTTGAACACGTGGCGAATCGTCCTTACCATTTTACATACGATGCATTTCCTGAACTCTTATCGGATCTAAACAGACAGAACAAACAAAGGAAAGTTCGACCTCGTATCATGGTATCGCTGTTCCAGTGTCACACCGCCGTTCCATTTGAAACAAAGGATCTTGTGCCGTTCTTATTACGCTTAAAAGTGGTAACAGTAAATTTTGTAACAGTTTTGTTACATAAAGCGCTGAACAATGGTCCTCTCCGTACAAAGTGATTCAGAAGGAGCCGTTATTGAAATTTAGCACAAACTTATGTTTTTTTCACCTGATTAGATGGATTTACCTTTAGTGACTGGTACTATTAGTGAAACAGTTATTTATTTATTAAATAGGTTTCAAAGAAACACTTTTAATGGTAATTATATATTTTACCATATATTTCACCATAAGCCAAGATATTTTTTTAAATGTTAATGTCGGCAAACAAGCAGACGGTCTACTTGATGGTAGGTGACAATCAAGAGGTCAGTTATAGTGCATCAAAATTATTCCGTTATTTGGATTTTCTACGCTTAATATTCAAATTGTTCATTTAAATATTTAAAGAGTATCCTTCACAAGTTAAATAATTTTTTTGTGCATACAAATTAAATAAATAAGCTTCGAGATTATAAACCTGTAAGTAGATATATGTCCGAAATAAAAAATGTAAAATTTAAAAAATAAATAAAAAATACAATTATTGCATCAAAATATATTATAAACATATTAAATATAATATGTAATATATTATAATATAATATTACGAGTATATATACATATTATCAAAACATATTATAACATTATTTAAGGATAAGTTGATAAATTAAAGTGCACGTGTAGAATGAATCAGTAAACCATTTTTGACTAGTAACTTCCATTTCCTGCGTCTAATTTTAATGACGAAAGTAAAACCCACCGATGACTTGTTTTTATTAATGAGTTTTTCTAATTCACGAGTTCTTCCCGGTCGTTACAGGATACTCTAAATACGCAAGTTATATAATGTGGGTTAGCCGAACAACAGATAGTGAGTCAGAGACGTCTCAGTCATGGAGCTTCTCAGTACTACTAAAGTGGCCCAATTTAGGGTTCGCCCTCTGTTGCTGTGATATATGCATTGTTATTATGGTGAAGACTCCTCAATAAGTTACCTCAATAAAGTTGCAGTAGTATATAGAAGTTTTATAACGGAATGAATAAATAAATAACAATTAATCACTAAATAGTGAGAAAGCAATAATATGTAGGTATAAATCAGTCTTATTTGTAAACAACCAACTCTCCTGTAGAGAATTTGCCAACAATATAATAAAACCGTGAATGAGCCGGTCTGAACATTAAATACTTAAAAAAAAAAACTATTTGTACATGTACTTATGTAACCGACTCAAAAAAATATTTTTAGAATTTTTGTCTATTACACAAATGCAAACAATATATTTTTGAAGATTTAGGACATATTCGTCACATTGTATGGGAAAAAATTACACAGTTATAAAATTACACAAATACTATCTTTCATAAAAAAAACTTAAATAAAAAAAATATAAAAAATTGACAATCGTAGAAATCAAATATATATTATAATATAGTGTATTAATTAATGCCTGTCCCAAGAGTGTCCAAAGTGCCTAAAAAGTTTCACTTCAACATTAAACGTCACTAAGCGTGACGGCGCAAGTTATTCTTCAAAAAATTATTTGTCACATAAAAATTTACAATAAATCCTAATAATAATGTACCTTTATTATGATTTTATTAAACAAAATAATGAAGTTTTCTTCCAATTAATTTAATACAATATTTTTCCTAGAGTCCGTGTGAGTATTAAATTATAGTAACAACTATTTCTATATAACAGTTTGTTCAATTTAAACTTTACTATATCAACAAGTACCGAAACTTCAAATAGTTATAGGCCGTGCGTCAATGCGAAAGGAAAAAGTTTATTAAGTGTCTTGTTTGATGTACATGAATCAGAACATTTGAACGAGTGACTCATGTCTCAACCAAAATACTGACCACTTTATGGGACAGCATCGGTTCTATGAATTGCAATGGGGATATTTATTTAAAAAAAAAGCTCACTTATCAGCTCCATTTACGCACATCACTATCGAAGTGGCCTAATAACATCCGTGTACAATTTTGTTTGTGGTTTTACAATTTTATTCAATTAATTAATCATATGCTGCTTTAGTACTGAACAACATCTTGTAAATTTTAAAATATATACCTACACCTACAGGAAATACATTTGGTACAGTCATTTGGTGCTGAAAACAGATGTTACATGGAAAGTTTTCCGGGAGTTTTGAAAATTTGTGGTTTTGTAGATTTAGATGTGCATTTTTCGGATCTCCACTTTTCCTCCTCTCATCTTTGCCCCTCACGTCGTCATACTGCAAAAATTGCGCATAAAAACAGTTTTTTGACAATATCTTCTTTGCGACTCATTTCACTAAGTATAAAAATAATTATGCAATAAATTAAACTGGAGAAGAAGAACATATGGTCATGTCATCATGGTGGTAAATATGGTTCCCTATGATCTTTCCATGTCAGTCAAATCGCATGTTTTACAAAACCCATAGAAAACACCAAAGATGTTCACATGCGATATGACCTTCGACCGGACTGGACTTGATTCTTTGATAACTTTGATAACTGCAAATGATGACTTACTTTTATGCATTTTGTCAAGATATCTTTGACGAGCCCATTGAATGAGTGGTTAGGGTGCTTGCCTTAACGCACTGTCTCAGGTCTCAGGCTCGATTCCCGGTAGGGTTTATGAACGACTTCATGGACCTTTTTTTACCTACGAAACGGAATCCCGCGTCCCATAATCTAAACATTGTTTCTTATCCTATATAAGAACAGTGTCAGGAGAGCATTTGCTTCACTTGGTTTTTCTTATATTTAACCAACCCACCATCAATTGAACCGTTAACATAGTACCGTCCTTTCTCTACAATAAAAATTGATATTAAGCAAACCAGACAACTCCCTTTTAAAAATAGACTATGAATAAAAATCGATTGCATGTTAGTTTATTTTAAAATATGTGAAAGAATATAATAATTTTCCGTAATAATTGTTTTTAAATACTTATTTACCTCGTATTAGTTTTTAATAAACAATCGACATTTATAATTTTTTTTGTCCTAACTGACTATCAACGCACAGCCAAAACTAATAAGTCTAGAAAAGTAAAGTTTGGACCGTGCGAAGCCGGATGGCCAGTATTATTATATTTATACTTAGTAATTTGGAACTTGAATATTATTTTGAAAAAGAAAATAAAATATACTGTATACTTTTATTGCATCTTTTTTAATTAGAGATGGGTTTGCTCTTGGCCAACAACCAGCCGTGTAGCCAGGATGAGGCCTATGATGGAGCGAGCTCACCCAGAAGATGCCTATTCACTCGAACCTTGAAAAGATTTGGGTTAAATGAGCTCGGAAATACAGACGCCCGCCGGCAGGGAGTTCCAAACCTTGGCATTGCGCATTATAAAGGATGTTTTAAAGCGCTTGGTCCAGATTTCGACAAGATGAGGATAGTAACCATCCGTACGTCTGTATGTCCGATGGAAGAAAGGGGAATTCGGTATGAGATCATGCAGCTCCTGAGCACACTCTCCGAAGTACATCTTATAAAAGACACATAGACTGGCAACTTTGCGTCTATGTGCCGAGCTCTGCATATTAGTTTTTTTTTTTTAAGTGTACTGTCGCCAATGAGTCTCCTAGTTCTGCGTTCCACCGAGTCGAGTGCGGCAAGTTGGTATTTAGGATGCCCAGCTTTTTGGCTGCTGTTTGTGCTTTGGACTCGATAGAGGTGCCGAAGTTGAGGTTTGAGCTCAACCTCATGCCAAGAAGTTCAAGATCATTGGCGATAGGTACGGATGCACCTCGGAAAGTTGAAGCCAAGTCAAAGGGGCTCCTTTTTGCAGAGAACAAACACGCTTGCGTTTATAATCTAATTGAATAAGAACTATTTGGATAAAAATTTATTTCGTTATAAAATTGTAAATCCATAATAATACTTAATAGAACAAGCTGTCATAATAGGCGCCTACGATTAAAAAACTCTATTTCAATTTGAATGAATCATTGATGTTATTAATAAAAAAAGTACAAACCGTTAAGTCCACACCCACGATAATCGTCCTCAAAATCTCAAACAGTCAATACGTCATATGATAGAGGTCCATCAAGTGCTACGGTACTTATGCCTCTAGTGTTTTTATTTTATAAAGAATACAGAGAGAATCGTTCTGAATGAATCATTAGATTATTTTTATTGGTGTTGATGCACATACGAAGTATTTAAGAGTTGCTCATCGTTTGGGAACCAGTTTAATTCTGATATAATTAAAAAGCATTATAACTTAAATAAAAATTCGGAGTAATCTTAACAAATCTCTTAGAAAATATAAAATTATCCGTTTTGTTAGTTATCAAAACAATGAGTCATTCGTTGCTTTGTGAGCTTTATAACTTTCTTATTATGTAAAGGTCGTCAGACAGGCTGACGGTCTATTTGGTATTAGGTGGCTATGCTATAACCAAAGTTAAAATATAATATAATACTTGCCAAATTTTTTTTTTCCTATATTTAAGTATATAAATAAAAACGAATCCCTAAATATTACTAATTTCAAAACTCGAGAATGGCTGGACCAATTTGGCCATTTTATAAGAATCGAGGAAGGTTCTTATGAAGAGAAAAATATTTTGAAGCAGGAGGCTGTGAGCTAGTTTCTTATAAATAAGATTTCTATTTGTTCAATTTAGTATTTTCCTCTTAAATATCTTTATTTAATTATTTAATTAATTTCTAATAGGCATTCCAAAAGCTGTACTAAAATGAATTAATCTCTTTTTGTACGAGTATTCATACTACTTCCAAGGGAATAATATCAAATCGTGTACTTATAAATATTAAGTTTCGCATTTTATAGTTATACCTGTGTTATTGTAATTAAGTTGTATTTCCGCAGCTTGAGGGCCACATGGCATAAACTTCGATACTTATGTATGTTCTTACGTGCAAAGCGATTTATAATTTTACTAACATCTTCTTATTAACATTAATCTGTATTACCATCGCCTGGCTGACCCTTCGTTTAGTACCTAGATATTCTTGAAATATAATATAGACATGTTCATTGACATATTAATACAATAAACATTTTAATGTTTAAGTATTGAATATATAAATTCTTCATAATTCTTCATAATTCATAATATAATAAAATGCGACAGACACGCTAACGATCTATACTTGATGGTAGAATTTTTCAATTATTTAGTCCAAAGAACACTTCGTTAAGCAGTCATACAAGCTATAATTTAAAATTATTTATACTCACCCGTCGGGGTTTTCAATTGAACCCAAACACGCTAAAATTATCTTTTGTGGAATTTGGTGAAAAACTTCGTCAACTAGGAAATGGGCTGGCGATCTTCATAATTTATAGAGCTAGGAACCATTTCGATCACGTCAGCTTTCAAACAACTCATAACTCCCCATTTTTGCGTCTGGCGTGAAAATCTGATCCGCCGGGCTATGTTATTAAAGGTAACTTTCGTTCGTCTACGGATCTCCTCATTCCTGATTCGATTTCGGGTTATAGCCCTCTCCCATAGAGTTACGAACTGTTACTGTTATTCCTATTTTCTATGCCCACTCCATAGTTCGTCGAGCGACGTTGAGCGTTCTTACGAGGCCCATAGTTAGAGACCACGTTTCAGCATTTATCATGCTATGGTATGAAAATTATTATATCAGACTGAACAATAATCAAAAAATAAAAAAGAACCTCGATATATAATATTTAACGGAACAGTCACTTTTGGTTGGAACTTCCTGAAAATCCAATGCGTACGCATACCAAAGAGCTCGCCTATTTGAGATGATTCACGACCAATATTTAGGCGCTCATACCTCACTCTAAAGTTATAAATATTCTCAAAGCTTACATTTTCCTTGTCGCCATTGAGTGAAATTAAATTTATACATACGTGGAGATAATGGGAAATGAATTATGTATAGATTTATTGATAAGAAACAGCTTCTGATCGCTGGAAAACAGCCAGAACCGGGAACAATCGGCACGTATCCAATGCTTCCTAGTTTAATCTATATACCATACTAGCAAGTACCCACGTTTTCATCCGCGTTAAAAAATATAAGATGTAACGCCTGACAAAATATGTAAAGCAATATAACGCATGGCATGGCAACATTTACCTACGCCTGACATTATACTTTTTCCAAGCGTTTGATCTTTATTTTTAGATAAAGCTTCGATCGCATGGAATATTTAGCCTATGTCCATCCTGAAATTCTATTCTAACTATTGATGAAAGATGTAACTATTTTTTTAAATCGGATGAGCAGTTTCGAATATTACCTCGTACATACAAAATGTATATGTACTTTACCTCTATTGTATTAGTATAGATAACAACTCTACACATTTGTTGTATATGTAAGGCTTCGTTCAATTTGTAAGTATGTAGGTAGTCACCGAAAGTGTACGTTCTTTTCTCGCATTCTTAATATGTAACAAAATTCTCAGAAGCTACCCGAACGTTTGTTTCGTAAACAACAAAATTTATGGATTCGTTTGCCTCAGTTTAAAACTGTAATACGCTTATTTTTACTTAATACCCACATATTTAAGTGAATACCTATCAAATTCGTGGTATTTGTTGGAATGTGATTCGCATATAAAACTGTAGTAATTAAGAAATTATCATGTCCAAGTTTACGAAGAAGGAAGCCGCGTGGATAATCTAACTAAAGGGTTCGGCATATACCCGACGGATCGGTGGTAGCACAGTACACTACAGATACTCAAGCACCGCCGGGGCCGCAACGCCGTTCTGTCACGTCGGATATATGCCACAGCCTAAGCGATGCGAGCCGCCGCGCCGGTGCGGTGGGGTGGTACCATCGCCTGCGCAGCATCTCGGATGTCGCGCGCTAATTCCGCGCGCCCGCGTTGAATCACTAATGAAGTTACAGCCTAGCATCCATCAGTATTCCGATAGCAATCACCGCCCAGTATAGCCAGCAAATCGCTAAAAATACGAGATCCAGCGACAAGGGCACCTCATGGCCAACATGACCTTACCTGAATCACTTAAAATCATATCATTTAAATATTAATACTTACTTACTTAGTTCCTGTTGGATCAGATATTGCGTATTGTTAATGGTAAAGAAATAAAGAAATTCTTTTAGAGAACAAAATGACAAAAAAAGTCCGAAATAGTGATGTAACTTTGGAATAATGAGCTTCTTCTCTTTAAGATTGTCTACACAATTGATATTTGGACCCACTTGAAATATATTTAAGCAATAAATAAATAACAATTATATGAAACTTCACGCAAATTGAGCATGAAGCCGCAATTTGAATCACATTATTATTTACCAATGAATAAATTAAATATTAGGTGAATGAGACTCTTTCATGAGCTAGAGTGTTTGCATGGCATAAACAATTTACATGTTTGATTCTCTTAAAGAAGCCCTAGGGTGACAAAGATTCAACAACGATGAGGAGGTAGAGGCTTTTATGTGCGCAATTGGCTGGAGACACGACCGACTTATTTTTACGGGAGAGCATATCAAAATTACCTTACACGCTGGCAAAAATGTATTTATATGTATTACATGTTATTTTTTTTTTAAAGATTAAATTTTAAAAAGTCTCGTTTATATTTGATTGCCTAATAAAATGAAAATTAAGTCACCTGCTAAACCCGGATAATTAGGTAATAATGATTAAACTGATAATATTTATTAAATAAAAATGAAACCTCCGATTATAATAATACTACGTATATATTATAACTAGGTTTTCTTAAATATTAAGTACATATTGTCCATTTAACGTAGGCACTGTCTACTAAATTTAGGAAGACATTTACTGTGGATATGAGAGTGAACTATTTTAATGATATTTTTATGTATTTTAATATTAATATTTTGAAAATAACACCATTTAGAGCAAAAAAATAATATTTGTCGACAATAGCCAAAAAGACTAATCGCAAACTGAATACATTCTTATTGATAAGTATATTTTAAATCAGTCATAAACTGGCAGCTCGTCTAGTGGAAGTAATCAGTAACTTCCTTATAGAAGGCCACGGTGAAAAACAACATTTGTATTGTTGTGTTGATCTTTTGAGCCAAGCTAGAATTCATTCCTTAATCCTCATTTTCTTTCTTTTCCTTTATCCTCTCGGTGTAGGCAGAGAATTGGTATCCCTGTTGTTGCTTGTATAAACGGTAGCTATCTTAACACTTACGATACTTCAAATGAATCATCAATTTGCCTGCTAACACCATATTTAAAAAAAATGCCCAGTACAGAGAGTGAAATGCATGCAAAATTTATGAATTTTTAGAAAAACTACGTGTAGGAACTAAAGATAGGAATTAGTTGCACGGAATAGTTTTAAAGCCGGGTATGTCTATAAAGCCTCTTTGGAAGACGTCGATATCGGAGTTGTCTCGCATCTGTTCGGCGAGAGCCTTCTCCTGTGCGAGTGGGTGCCAAGAGCCAAGTGTACAACCGCTGTCGTCCCGAGGGGCGTGGTAATGGCAGCGACGCGTAGCACGTGCTGATGGCACGTACTCAAATACACGTACGCGTTTGCAGCGATGCAAGGCGAACCATACACCTAGGAAAATTGAGGTTTTATTTCTGTTTGCTAAAGTCACAGTCACAATTAAGTCCAGGGCCGGATTAACCATTATATCCCGCATCGGCTGGACGCTTCGTGCCTGGTCAAGTCACAAGTAGGCTTACCTATAAATCCTGACGAAGGAGGGTTTCTTCGCAGACGATACGGTGAAGAATTTTGAAGAACATTCCACAAGTCCCACAACACTTTTGGTTTTAACAAATGAACATCTGCTTGATTATTTTGTTCCAGTAATCTGTGCAACGAGATGAGAATTAGATACACGGTTATCTACAGGTAAACATAGACTATTTTATACCCGTAATACACCCAGGTACCTTGTACTACGGATACTGGTTCGGATCCTTGGTACACCTTGTTGTGCTACGGGTACTCATTCGGACCTTTGGTACACCTGGATGTACCATCTATAAAGCTTTTCCTTTACAGCAAATTATTAGTAGCTAAAGGCGAACCTTCATGGCTTCTATAAGAAAAGAAAATATATTTACTGATTCTCTAGCGGTTCAATCTAGCGGTCGCCCTGATAAAGGGACATTGATAAGCAATTACCTAGAGTAATGGCTTAACAGCAGCCTTGATGTTATTTAATGTAGATCTTTTTTAACAAAGGTGTTGTAGGCGCCAGATATACTGGCTGGTACTACTAAATCTAATCTAGATCTTAAAGCTAATTCACTTAAAATAAAGCTTGTAGGAACGCCATTGCATCGCCCATTTAATCATTATCACTGTGATCTATAGGAAATCTAATAAATATAAAAAGAATAGTAGTATTTTAATAGCAAAATTGCATCAACATACTTTTTGTACACGTCAAATAACGGATAATCGGGATGTTGATACCACTCGTCGAGAGTTGACGAATAGTTTGAAGGGTCCCATATTAAAATCGACGCACTCTTATAGAGAGGATTTTCCAGGAAACCGAACTCTGTTTTTGATACAACCTGAAAATAATCAAATTTCATAAGGATTCAAATCACTACAAATGGCAAATTGCAATAATTGTCATTGAAAATTGACAATTATAATATGAAAGAGGCCTCTGGTCTGCTTTCACCTCTGGTCTAGCGCTTGCAGTGTTAGAATTGTTGACGATCCATTGCTCACACAATAACGGTTATAACCCCTTAGTTTAAAAGATATGTTGTCTCTCTTTGTATATTACCGGCTCTGATACAACGATGAGTGCTCTGACTTGTTACAATTAAGGCCTACCTACCCCAAGCTTTTACCAACATACTGCGCGCCACAGATGCGGAGATGCTTATTCTTTAGCTTTTTTTTGTTAACTGCACTTTAAACTTGTTAAGTTTTTAGGACGAAACAGGAATCTAATACTGTTAAGGGACGAAGAAGGCAAATTTTTGAAATGTGAGACAAAAGGAAAATTGTGGAATGTGAAAAAAATTTAAAGTGCCGCTGCGCACAGTCCAGATGAGTAGAAAAAAGTTTCTACTAAAAACCTGATAAAAACCTTACTAAAGCAAATAACAAAAAAATTAAAATAAGCTACTTATATATAAAATTTCCTACCTTGGTAATGATAGGTAGTGAACTTAAATTTCAAATAAACGGTTAAAAAAGATTTTAGATAATAAATCAACCTCCGTCAAACCTTCTTCAAAACAGTGCAACAGTGTGGGTAGATATTAATTCAAACAAAAATATTTACCTGAGAATTGAGCACGCGGAACGTTGTTTTTGAGCCAACATCGTCAGTGTAATTTTCTATGGGTGCATTATTAAATCTTAACACCATCTCATGTGAATCTAAAAAGAAAACATTTATTAGGTTAAATGACAAATTTATTTCCTAACAATATTTCTGACAGCATTTTTCATTGTTAAAAGACCATAATATTATGTACTTATACGGCACATTTATCAATGATATAAATCGGAAAGTATCTTGTGGGAAAGATAAAAATTAAAATGCACACAAATGTAAAATATAAAAGAAAAAATTGGGTGTGGCTGTGTCGTGGACACGGCCGTGTGTTTTACGTGAATACGAGTAATATTTTATTTGAGTGTTATATATATATATGTTAATATCCAACGAATTGGAATATACCATATACTTATACCAAAGAAATATATTTGAACCTTTAGCTATCGAGTTGAGTAATTAAACTGTATCTTCCAATATTGTTATCACGACTTTCCTGAATTGCCTCCCACTATGGAAGCAAATTTAAAGATGTACCTATTCGCGTCGAAATTTATAAAGAAAAGATAATGCAATATTATAAATTGAGTCATAGTATCAAGCGCCGTTCAGTCCAACGTCTGTGACGAATTTTAACATTGTTATAATAGTTACAATTCGTACAAGGACTTTGATTTTAATTTTAAACCTAATCATATCACTTTCTGGCTTCTACTTTTGTTAAACAGTTCATAATGCTGCAAATTTGTTGCTCAATCAATCAATTGACCGTGAAAACCTTTGAGTGTTTGAGTAATTTCGAAATATTACAGTTTGTGAAACCTACAGCTTTTGTATTATTAGATATTATATTTATTTTATACTAGCTGGCGCCCGCGATTTCGTCCGCGTTGAAAAATATAAAAGATATAACGCTAGACGAATAAAATAAAGCAATATAACGCCTGACATTGTACTTTTGCCAAGCGTTAAATAGCGCGACGTTGA
Source organism: Synanthedon myopaeformis (assembly GCA_944738685.1). Lineage (NCBI taxonomy): Eukaryota > Metazoa > Arthropoda > Insecta > Lepidoptera > Sesiidae > Synanthedon > Synanthedon myopaeformis. Next base: position 6,934,280 of record OX122918.1, on the reverse strand, counting down.
GGTTTCTTACGAGGCCCATAGTTAGAGACCACGTTTCAGCGCCATATGTCATCACTGGTAACATCACTGGTAAAATATCTGTTTTTCTTTTAATTATGTTTTTGTCCAATTAGTATTTTTGTTGAAAACTAGAATAATTTGTTAAAAAACACTATTCGATTAAATACTTATTATTATCCATAACGTTATGGCTTATTGAACGCATTTGCATATGAACAATCATATCAAGTGACAATATGAGAATTATCACATGAGTTCACATAATTATGATTAGTTGACCCAGCGAACTTTGTATCGCCTCAGAATCAATATTTGTTGTATTAGGTAACGAATTAGCTGAATTAAATTCAATTTCTTATTATAATCAATAAGCTGCGGCCGCGGTAGAGAGTCGTTGGGTTTTAGCCGGTAGGTGTCCGGCATTACCCGGCAACATCGCCTACGCTACGCACCTAACATAGGATTTCCCAACGTTAAAAAAAAAGGCGCGTGTGCGTTTCAGTCATTTGGACAGCCCGTCTGATGGCAGTAACCACCTCCTTACGGAAGACCATAGTGAAATAACACAATATTGTGCTTGATAAGTGAATAAGGAATATCAGAGCCCAGGATAAAGAGCCTTATCCCTTTATCCTACTGTGGCAGGCAGCGTACTTGCAGCACCTGTGGTATTGCTAGTGTAGCTTGGTAGCGGTTTGGTAATGGCTTGGTAGCCATCTACCATCAAGTTGACGTCTATCAGACAGACGACCTTAACATTAAAAAAATACTTTTCCAATGCTCCAGGCAACTTTTCGAGGCCGAAACTAAAAAAAAATCATAGAAATCAGTCAATCCGTTGTCGAGATATTAACAAAAAACCGTTCCATAGAAAATGTAGGAGAAAATGAATTTTCATCGTATTTTTTTTTCGTGAATATTTTTAGGATTATTTAATAGTTATTCTGCTATTCCGGGCCAAGACAAATACAACAAAACAAATATCATACAAATCGGTCTCGAGTTATAAATGGTGTAACTAAGTACACGATTTTCTTTTACAGCAGTACACGAGCTGTAAAACTAAAAGTTATTGAGCTCGAAAATGTTTATAAAAGCTATTTAAAGTTAATATTTCTTTTTAATAAGCGTTTTACAAGAGACGGTCATAACATCCTAAGTGTACAATGGTGGCATGAATTATGCACAGCGTATATCCTCGCAGTGTGCGCGCGTGGGTTGATGACACCACGCACTTGCAACGCGACAGTAAACAATACTTGACACTTGTAACGAAAAAGAGCAAGCTGACATCGACATTGTGACCGTGTAATGTTATTATAGAGGGTACATCTTCTTTTAGAAAAATAAGTCAGTTCTGTTTACCGCCATAATAGGCCTCTAGAACCAGTGGGTATTACAGACACGCTTATACAAAGTTCGTTGGGCTCATTCTCAAGAAATATAAGATGTTTTACAATATGTGTTAATTTAAATTGTCAACAAGTATAACCCTTATGATGTGATTTGACGAACACATTCGACGAGTTCTTATGTTGCTTGCCTTAGCCACAATAAATACATATTTACTGCTATAGCTATAGTTCTAGCTATATATTTACTGTTCCATAGCGTTCTGGCTTAGTGGTCCCGGGATCGATACCCGTAAGGACCAATTTTGAAAATAAACTTTTCAAAGTTGACTTGTCCCTATCCCTACCTAATCTCATATTGTTAATCATACTAAGGTCGACAGCGCATTTGCAACGCCTGTGGCATTCCTTATCTTAATAATAGGAGACCTACCATCAAGTTACTTTCAATTTGTCTAACAACCTTTACATTAAAAAATACTTTTGAATTTATTATGATAATGTTAATGCATTTCCAAAAGCAAGAGACAGATTGAAACAACACATATAATTTAAAAACAAACATATATTTTTTACAATATAAATATAAAGAAAAAAGTGGTTAGGGCTGCAGTGTGTGGAACATCCCGACGATACATGCCGTGTTAAGAAAGTACCGCCTTCTGTATCTGTTCCTTTATCCAACCATCTAGCGAGAGCCTCTTGAGTGTTGGTCGAGGCTCTACGCTATGTGACCGTTCCCTGAGACCACTATCGGGACGATGTTTGTCGAATCGACATCCCACATGGCTACTTATTGTCTTTTTCGGTTTAATGAGGTTTTTGTCATGCGGGACAGCATCGTCCGGTGCTGGGATCGGTCGATAATTACGATATCAGTCTTATTGACGACAATAGTCTTGTCCGTAATTATAAAGCGGTTTCAATAGAGCGTTGCATGACGCTTTTCAAGAACGGCCGTATTCACATACTTAGCCTATGGCACCTCAGACTTGATAAGGCCGCGCCCTATCAAAGAGTTGCTGATGAACGACTCTGACTTGGTTATGTCTGTGCAAACACTCACCGTTAGAATTGTTATTATTATTTATTTATTTATTTAAACATTTTATTTTATCATTATAGTGAGCGTCAGTCTGCCTTGCGCTCTTTATTCTAAACATTTTATACTCTTTAAAATCAATTAAAAAAATATTTATTTGTATATTTTATTAATTTATTTTAATAAAACATATTATTTCATTTTAGTAATTAAGAGATAAAAAATATTGCGAGTAAAATCGCAAGTAAAGCCTAGTCTATCATTAAATAAATTTAAAACGAATTTAAACGTAAAACGAATGCGTATTTTTGCAATTTTATGGCATTTTCAAGAGGAAAAACAGTCCTTATTTTTAAGTGTCAGTAAATAAAAGATCCTTCGTGACGATTGTATCTATGTCTCCTTGTTGTGGACGTGTCACCGCTGATCGTCGTCTGCGTCTGTTCAATGTCTGGACTCAAACTTATACCTACCTAAACTTCATATATTGAAGAGAGGACAAAGAAGATTTGCGGTTATCGTATGACTAATGCAGTTTTATAATGATTCATGGGTGGAGTTTTCTCATTCCTTATTTCTTTGCAACTATGCTATATTAAAATTGGAATTTAAATTTATTATTCAAAATGGGTTGCATGATTTGAAAATAAATTCGTATTACAAAAATATATGTATGATATTTATTCGTTTTTAATGTCTCTAAAAACATAATTCAATGTTCTTTTAAAAAATTCAAGAATGTAGGTACCTATAACACTCAGTAGAAAAAACTTTTTTGAAAATTACGGGTAGGTATTATAAACTATGTGTCATATATTAATGTTGAGCTCGATTAGGAGTTCAACAAAACGATTGTGCGACCAGTAGTTGCGGACACTCGGCGATCAACCCACGAAAATGTCACAAATTATGCACATTTTACAAATATGATATGATATGAAATTAATTTCCATTTTTGTTTCCACCCAAACCTTCATTATTATCACTGAGAAATTTCATGGTTAATACGAATTGGTTATTCGTCTGAGAATTTTTTATTAAAATATAATTTTTAATTAAAAATATTATTTGTATTTTTCAATTCAATTATAATATTATGACTTGAAAGCGGGTATAGCGTTTGAGTTGATTTTTTGACGTAAAAAGTCTTTAAATTTGCTTCCACAGTGCATGGGAGGCAATTCATAAAACTGATGATAACAAAATGGGGGATAAAGTTTGATGCTGTAGCTACATATCATTTATCTACTTCCGAAAATTAATTATACCACTCGATAGCTAGAGGATTTAAGATAATTTTTTTTGTATATATGATATATTAAAATCGTTGGATATAAGTATCCCTTTTATACGCTTAAAAGAAATATTATTCGTAACGTACACGTATTCACGTAAAAAACACGGCCGTGTCCACGATCCAATGAAATTCAGCTCAATATATTGTCAGTGGATTAAAATGAAAAGCGGAATCAAATCCATCAATAGATCAAAGCGGAATTAAAAGTAGAATAAAATCCATTACTTTATATAAATAATGGATTAGAGTTAGCTTTTATATATAAATCTATATTTATACACTCCTTGTTTCTATCTTCAGCAGCCATCTTAAATATCTATGTAAATGAGCGATAAGATACTTTTATAGCTTCTATTGGACGGAGTTTCCGACGCGAACGCGTAAGTTTTACAGAGAAGTGGCCAGAGGAGGCGCCGGCGCCACATTGTGTGCCCTAAACGATTATATCAGCGTATCGAGCCTTCAAACATATAGCATAAAACGCTAAAACAAAACTACATGAATAAGTCAAACCGTATCGCATTCTTAAATTCAAAAAGAACACTTAGTTTCCCTTTTAAGGTTCCGTACTAAAAGAAAAATACTAAACGCGATCCCTCTTTTATCACTTTTATTTAGTAACACGTGTTAAGATTAAATTGATATTAAATACAATCTTATAACGGGATGGGATGGGACGAATGTCGCCGCCGACTCATCGCCAAGCCATTTCAACGCCGTTCGTTGTTGTCTTTTATTTATCGTGTGCAGTATTGTAGAACAAAATATTGAAATTTAATATTTGGTTGTATTTAAAAGTAATAAAAAAAAACATGGTGGACAGAAAATTAATTTTTTTATTTAATGTGTGTTAGCTGGAACAGAGAGGGCAAAATCTGTTGAACTGTTAACCGAAATGAGGAAATCATCGAAATAATGAGGAAATCCTTAGAATTAAGACCATCCCAAATATCTCGTACTACAGAATTTTATTTTACTAGATTTATTTTATTTTACAGACTTTTACCCGTTAGATAACTTCAGTCAAGTACACACTTTTCGAAGATGGAAATACCTACATATTTCCTCATTCTATATATATATATATGATGATAATACCACAACACACAATTATAATTAAAGCAACAACCAAAAATAATGATAATTAATAAATAATAAATCCCCAATTTTTGTATTTTTGTAATGAATGAACACAAAAAACTACTAGACGAATTATAAAAATTCTTTCACCCATAGAAAGCTACATTATCACCGAGGAACATAAATAGGCTATATTTTATAAAATTATGTGAACGAAGTCGTATATAACAGCTAGTACTATATAATCCAATCGTTGAATTAAAATTAAAATAGATGTAGATGTAAATAAGCCTTCAGAAATTTTATACTGCAAATATATATCTTTAATTTGTCGCATTATAATGTGGGCAGTCCCTACTATCGATATAACAATAACGCGCACGAGTCACTTAACCGCAAACATGTTTCCGCGGTAAAAAAATTATCTTTAATATCGTTTACTAAGTAACAGTCAAGTTTGATTTGCGACACTGAGTAATCAGTTAAACATACAGGACAATAGCGATACGTGTAACATGTTAGTAGGTACCCAAGTATACGATTTGGGCCGTTCGCCGAAGCGGGCCGTTCGCGCATGTCAATGGGTTCACAAAGCGAGATCCGATGCGATAAGTGCACAATGCCCGGTCGATCACCGCCGTATACTGACCTTGCCTACGCGCACTAAACTTTTATCTTTTCACTAAAAACACATAAACTGCAATACTTAAAACGTGACACAGTTCCTCAATGCACTTTTCATAGGTTATTGAACCATGGCGGAAACAAAAACGTTGTAGAACTTACTCATTATTATTGGGAACAATAACTGTAAACAAATATGCAATGAACAGATTATAGCCTACCTACTACTCGTCCCTAATGATTCATCATATTATTCACCAGAATAGACTAACACCTTTTGACTGAATACGTTTTTCAATTTGCTTCCATGGTGGGAGGCATTTCAAAAAACTGTTGATAATAAAACCGGGAGAGATGCTGCAGCTACATATCTGCCATCTATACATCCAAAATTTATTTACACCACTCGTAGCTAAGAAAAGTATCAAAGAATATTTTCGTATATATGGCATATTAGAATTCGTTGGATATATAGGTACATATACCTATACATTTAAAAGCACAAAGAAAATATTACTTGTGACGTACCTACCTACCTACACGTATTCACGTCAGGTCCTAATTCCACCTACTGTAAAATACACGGCCGTGTCCAGGACACAGCCACACCCCATTTTTTTATCTTTCGACCACATGGGTGTGTAGGGTTGTGTTGAAAAAGTTAGTGTTAAAACTTATTTATTCAGAACTCACTTTTCCTCTTAGTTTTATTCAGAATTAGTCGTAATTCTAGGTTTGCCGCTAACTCGAATATAATAGGTATCTACTCATAATCAGATGAAATCTAGACCTTGGTCAACTTAGTAAAGAGATGCTAAATTATTATAATTTAATTTGAATTTTTCGATAAGTCCGCCTAAAACAATTAAAAATCATAACTAAACCCAGAAACAAGAAATATGTTAGGCTAATAAAGAGCATACAATACTTACCAATAAATTCTCCCAGACGTGAGCCCAACAATGCTCCAGCACTGGTGACAACTGCGCAAGTGTTGAACGCACGACCTTCCTGCAAAGGTTTGGGTGGGATACGGAATCCCAACCTTGAAAATGGCTGGTCCTCGACCGTAACTGTTTTCACCTTCACCTGACTAAGAGCGCACATAACTTCCTCTCTTGACCATTCCTTTCTACTTGTCCCTTCGTATTGGACGTTGTAAATATTATGCATTTCCAAACCAGACTTAAAAACTTTACTTTCCCCCATCAAAACTCTATGAAACTCTTTCAATAGCGTCTCTTTAAATTCAGTTGTTTTAGTCTCGCATTCGCTAGTTGTAAAATCATCGCAAACATATTTTTCAGTGTCAAATTCCAAAATAGGTTTATGTATGTTTGGAAAACGTGGACTACCACTTTTTCTTACTACGTTACTGGACGGGCGATCTTGAGTACCAGATTTGATAGTAATTTGAGTCAATTTTGCACTATTCCACAAAGCGCCTACGGCAGACCTCCGGCTTTTACGTATTGACATAGTTGTATTAGACTCAGTCTTAGTGTTAACAACGTATTTTTCTGAATACGAGCTATCATAGCTCAAACCGTTTGCTATATTCCTTTGTGGAGTGCCCGGTACCTTATTGAATAACCTTTGCTTCTCTATATACATCCAATATTGTGACCATATTAGGTACAAATATCCACACATTCCAAAGCAAACAAGGTTAATGAAAACCCACACTGACATCGCCGCTGCCCTCATGATAACTCTTCATATAACCACATAGAGCTTTATGGATATCAAGTTTAAATACTTATATTATGTACGTCCAATCGACTTGCATGATGATTTATTTAATGTGAACACGTTTTTTTCCTAGATTGCAATTAAAATATTAAGCACAGCTATTTACTTATTTAATATAAAAATCACAACCATTATTATAAACAATAAAGCGCAATAACCGATACAAATAGGGCGGATAAAGGCATCAGCTGACGAAAATGCCTATTCATTGCGCATGCGTGAAAAGCTCTTGAAGCAACACGCAATTTAAGTTATTGACTAAGCTAATATTTAAACAGTCATTAAAACAAAAAGAAACACGCAGAAACAGAAGGACGGATTCTAAGTTATTTTATGATTCAATTTTATTTTTCAATATAGTGTCTGTAGACCTCCATATGCATATTATTTCAATATGCACTTTTCGGATAGTTTAATTAAAATGTTTATACCTTTATAAAAATACTAGCTGATGCCCGCGACCTCGTCCGCGTTGAAAAATTAAAAGAAAACATAAGCAATATATAAAACGCCTAAGATCTTTATTGCTATTACACTTTTGCCTGGCTTTAGTTTTCTTAATTTTAGATGGTCCCTCGGGAATAGTACTTTTTCTGGGTGAAAAGTATCCTATGTCACTTCTGGTATTATGACGTGTTATGAAAAATTTCATGAATGGGTAATTAAGGCGTGAAAAGGTAACAGATAGACAGACAGTTACATCAAATTTATAATATTAGTATGGAAGTATAGATTCAGAACAGAAGTTGTGTTTTCAAAATGAGCAAAAATTGCAGAGGTTACTAGAATGTCAATTTTATTTTTATTCATTCATTTAGAATGTCAATTTCGTAGTCATTTTTATTTAAGCAATTAATGTCAATTGAACTACTGAGACTTTTTAGTTTCGATAGTTCAATTAATTAATGTAATTGAATTAATTACCGAGACTAAAAAGTCAATAGTTCAATCAATTGAACTCCTATTTGAACTAGTGGAAAAAGACCAAGTCGACGGTCTTCTAGCCCTTAAGTCAGACTTGAGCTTTGAAAATAATTAACTTGGGGCTAGGTCAGGCCTATAAATTGTTGTTATTCAAAATAACGACGATTTAAATGTAAAAATAAAAAATAGGTAATAAATGAATAAAACAACATAATAAATTTTATTTTTAAATTTTATTTTCCCGTTCAGAATGACATAGATATACTTACATTACATAAATTATCTAAATTTTATGACACTATTAGTTAGTACGTCAATATTTAAAAACACTTAATTAAGGAATAATTGGTTCATTTGTGCTCTATGAGGATATGACGATTGACTAGAAAACTATATTATTATTTGTACTTATATACAATTACAATTCATAATCAAGGAGAAACGTCTACGACCAATATATTTGATCGTCTATTAAGTATGTGCCTTAAATTTATTAGAAAATCATCAAATCTATCAAAAATATAAAATATATTAAATATTAAAAGTACTAAAAAAATCTTACGAGTTAGTATGAACTAATTAAAACTGTATTATATAAATATTACTACATTATGTCTATGGTACTTATCTATTGACATAATCAAAACAAATAAATCATAAAGAACAAAGACAATAGCTTTTATATTTGTCCTAATCTATAAAATCTAAAAAGTATCACACATCGATATTTAAAAGCTATAAAACATAAAATAATAATTTCACAATCAAAATATTTATCTCTTTATTTACAAATGTTAATTACCGTTCTTTAATATTAACTTAATATTAAGTATTTGGCACAAATAATATACTTATATCAAAATTAACTTTTAAAAATTGCTTTGAGTTTTTATTTGTGCTTCGATTGATATAATATATAGGTAATACATACATTCATGATATAAAATAATGTATGGCCTATGTCCAACAGGAATAATGTACTTTTGTAATATTGAAATTTATTTTTCATATAAGTAGCATGATTCACTCACTTTTCTCGAATATATCGCATCTTATAAATTGTATCTTGTATCTTTATAAGTTATACCCTATGTGTTATACTGAAGTATAAACAATATTACTGTAAAGTTTTATCAAAATCCGTTTCGTAGTTATTTCTAAAAACTTTCACATTTATAATGTTATTAGAACTTACAAAATCTTCTCTATCTCTCTCTCTCTCTCTTTCTCTCTCTCTCTCTCTCTCTCTCTCTCTCTTCTATATAATATAAAATGAAGTCGTGTTAGTTATACCATTTACAACTCGAGAACGTCTGGACCAGAGATTTTTATTATCTCTGATTTGTTGAATTTTTGTCCGCCCCGAATAGCAGAATAACTACTGAAACATCTGAAATATTCACGAAATAAAAATATGTTAATAAAATTAATTTTTTTATACACTTTGTATGGAAGGAATTTTTATTCTGAGGATTCTGAAATAACAGAACAAAAACAATACAAAATTATTTGTAGCAAACATATTGCAATTCGAATTAAACGATGGTATTAGGACTTTAATTCTTTGACAAAAACCGTCATAACTCGGTAAATATAAATTAGATTTATGAATTATATACATAAAAACCCTCCTCAGAAAATCCTCTTTCCATCGATACAATTAGAAAAAAAAAAATCCTTTGACAAACTTTCCGACATTAGCGCATCGAACAGGCAGACAGAGAAAAATGAGGACTTTATACTATGTAGTGTATACTGGTAATTGAACTTTGTCGGAACAAACCTGTTAGATGAATCCAAGCCGCTCAAGTTCCACTCTGAATAAGTATATCAGCGTTGGTGGTCGTGAGGCGGATGCGGTGCGTCGTGTTGGCGGCGCGTGAGCAGAGTGGAGTAATGCAGGAGCGGTACTATGCCCACGCCCAGCGCCACCGCTCCCCTCCACGGGCTGTGGAACAACCTGCCACCGAACACCAGACGATCAGTAGTGGGAAGGCAAGTCAAAGATCACAGCACGGTCGCTGAGCAGGAAGAATTACACTACACATTACACTGTCTGTCGATCCCGCGTAAATACATTGCCGTCGCGCTCGCACAGGTGTAATGACCGAAGTTGTAAGGGATTGCAAACCTTTCATCTGCGAAATAACGAAAGTCGAAACGAACGACAACAACATTTCATTTGCAGATGCGCTAATCATCGTTCAGATTTCGGACATATTGAAATAGTTTCTTGAGTTGTTTTGTTTGTTTTGTTTGTTTTGTTGGTTTTGTCTTAATTGTTGTTTTATTATCACTAAGTTGTTAAGTTTTCTTCACTGTTTTGAGATGGAATCAGCTCAGTCTACTTCGCGCCCATTCAAGGAGTTTGTTTCGCCGCGGAAGAAACGAAAAATGTCACACTGTAGTGAAAGTGAGAAGTTAATGATTATTAATGTGTTTAAATACGCCAAAGAATCCTGGCCTACCAACAAAACACTTTATATAAATTCGCACATTCTACAAAAAAGTTTGTAACCACTGCAAGTAGGTCATTGTACGAATTTCTTCCTGCTCAGCGGCCGTGCTTTAAAGGTAAGGAGCACCGACTTTATGTGGTCACGGAATACCAGTAAATTAAGATGGCGCTAGTTTAGCATTGTCGAGTAAATTAGACAAAGATAGATAGTGACGACATGCTACACTAGCGCCATTCTGTCTGAATCTGGCAATAAGTAGCAGGCACACTGCATTTGGCAGTCATTTGGGGAGCCCGGCTGGCAGCAGAAACCTTACAGAGGACCAATTTCGGTGAGTGAGTAAGGGATGTATGAGGCAAATCCTATTTCCATATTCCATATTCCATATTTCTATATTTCTTCCAAATGCTATTTCCATATTTCTTCCAAATCCTTAATCCTACTACGGTTGGCAGCGCACTTCCAGCACCTGTGGCGTTGCTTGTGTTATATGCGAATTTATGATATTAATATTATAAACAGTTATTCATTTGAGAAATGTCTTTATATTAATAAAAATCAAGCACCATTCAAGAAACCAATCAAACATGTGAGTTTCACTATTTGGAGAAATGTATGGAATTAAATTCAAAAAAAAAAAAAAAAAAAAAACAATTTGACAAGTGGAATGGAGAAATTTTGACTTAAACTTACCACGGTATTGATATAATTAGTGATGTGTATGAAAACGCTAAAACAAGATTGACCCAGATTAAAGAGCATTTTCTTAAACTATTCGATATCCACTTGCATTGCAGAACTGAAAAATAAAAATTCCAACTAAATAAATAGATTACAAATGAACATTAGTAACAATGGTTGCATTAGGAAACTTTCGCGTTTAGCAGAATTCTGAACCACATATCTTCTGACATGCCATTATTCATTCATAGGTACACATGGATTTCCACAAACATAAATTTATTATCTGTTAATTTAAAAAAATTAAAATTAATTTATTTTCAGGCAACTGGGCCCTTATGTTACATTATTATATTATACATAAACAGTTTCGTATTAAAACGTATAAGTAATAAGAAACAAGATTAATATGAAAGATTAGAGGGAAAATAATAATAATAATAAGTGAATGCCTAAAAACTACCACCATGTATGTCTATTAGAACAATGCCAGATATGTAAACTATCTAGCCTATTAGCGATTATTGATAGAAAAAAATGCGTGTGTGTCAACTTCGACGCACGACTGGAGTTTACTCCTTACAAACGATTATAAAATACATAGATTAGTAAATGAGGGTAAATGAATGAATTTTGTTAGCTTTATTAGTTTGTTAATTTTCTCAATTCACAAATAAATATCAATGGATATAAATATAAATATGTATATTATATGTATTACATTATATTAATATGTGTTGAAGCATATTGTAGCCGTAACGCATATTGTAACGCGTAACGTGTGACATGTGACATTTGATAATTTTTTAACTCCATAAATTTTCATACCCCGGAGCTTATATATGAAAATCGATTCTTAAAGAGTAAACTCCAATAAACTCCAAAAATTTCTCTATTAGCATAAAAGTTAAAACCGAGACTCACATAACGTGATCCAATCAGGATGCAAGGTCATCGCCGATGCAAAAACTTGCAAATATCCCATCAGACGATACTTCCAAGTGTTCGTATTCGTATCGTGTGTCACCACTTCGTACAACTGCTTCAAACTGTACGAGCCTTTCTGAAGAACGGACGTTGGGTCCGCTGTCGGAAAACTACTAGAGCTGTATGATTGAAGAACTCCTTTTTCAACAATGCCGACCGCTGTATACTGCAAAGATACATATCAATCTATGCTTATTAAGACAAAAAAAATTCTAATGAATAAACTCAAAAACTACTGAACCAATTTTAAAATTTCTTTCACCTATAGAAAGGAGCTATAGAAATTCATCCTAATGTGTGCCTAATTTCATCCAAATTCATTAAGCCGTTTTTGTGTTAAATAGTAACAAACATCCATACATCTATCCCCACAAATTTATGATTAGTTGAGTTCTATTTAAATAAATCATAAGATCCAGTCAACTAATTGTCGACTTATCACTGATGGAATGAATTAGTTTTAAAATTAAAAACTTACAATATCATCTTCCCTGCCTGCATAGGAAAAGTGAACACGTAAATCACCAACTTCATGGTTGAGAGCGCTTTCCCCGTGATAATAGAACCCAGAATGCAACTTTATATCGGATCTATCTGGTCTAGAGTCCGACCATATCTCGTAGTAGTCATTCACTTTAATCTTTAAATCCATTGCTGTAAGGTACAAATACATTTCGACGTTACCAAAATATAATTATTAGTCCAAAGGGTTAAATTTTAAATTTTAAATACCTTTAATTTTTAAGACCTTAACATAAAAAACAGAGCTTAAGTTAAGGTCGACAACAGAAGGGGCCCAGAGAAATGAAGTAACATCTCAATGTGATACCCATGAGATAGGAAGAGAAAAGGGGGTAGTTAAAAATGATTTATTAATAGTCATGATGATTTTTTTGGTTACTTTAATTCCTTTAGTTTTTATTTCTTAAATATGTATCTAACAAAAGGATGTAAAAATAAAAGAAATAACTTAAAAATAAACTTATTGGCACTTGTAGGGGTTAATTGCATGAATGGGTCAGTTGTGTCTCACATTATTTCTAACAAATGATGTCCAAAAAGGAGAAGGAATGTTGTCAGGTACATATTAAAACCATTGAACTTTTGTGACTTACATAGATATAACCATCCAATTTTGACATTTTCCGCTATATGTGTTTCACTAGACATGGGCATAGTAGTAGGATTGTGGTGTCCAGGTCTTATGTAAAATAAATTAGAATCAACTATATAGTCTCTCCAATCTTTATGATACCAGTATGTTTTCTGCCACTCTTCTGCCGGTTCAGTGAGAAAGTTTTCATTGTCACTGAAATTTAAAAAATATAAATGATATCAGAATTTAGAATCCCGAATATTCACACATTAATAAAATAAAGTATACTTTATTTCTTTAACAATTTATATAATTATAAAGCTTATTATGAAAATACTTACGTAGCTTCCTCAATCCACTGATACATCTGTACTCGCTTCCTTAACTTTACTGATAGTACATGAATATTGTAATCTGGCTCTGATATAGGTTCCAAAATGTGTAATGGACCTACAATATGAACTATGTGACCCTCATAATGATCCGTTTCATCTTTTATACGAACATCTATACTCTCTGCAGCAGAAAACAATTCTTCCATAATTAAATTACTTTGTATTGCGCGACACTGAAATGAAAAGGGTTTATTTAAAAACTGATTTGTAATGAAGAAGTTATAATTGATGAAAAAAGGCCTTGGAAATAAAATTACTACACAAAGGAATAAAAAACTCAGTGTTCAGAGCGCAATTACAACACCTAGTTGCTTCAGCTTGGGAAGTATACCTATGAACATAGGGAAAAGAATCTTGCTGGCGAATCAACCTAATGAAATATCATGTACTGAGGTACCTTACTTACCTCTGCCCATGTTAAGAAATAGGTTACACCACAAAATAACACCATACTAAGTAATGTTGTTAACCAGGTTTTTTTGAAATGATTCTTAACAGCTGTCCAATCCATCTGAAAAGAATGATTCCAAGATTAATAAAATATAAATACTATAATAATAAAATATAAATATAACATAAAAGGTATAATACTGTGATATTCTTTTGAAATAAGAACATTACGTTCTGATAGTAATCTTAGTACCATTACTTTTTATGTGTTTCTTCTTTTCCTTTCTTATTCCTTTTTGTAATTGTAATATGAATGGAAATTTGTCGTGAAATATTTTGCCGTGCCGGGATTATTTTTTTGACATTGACATATTCAAATGAAGAAAAAGATTACACAGAACACTTTGAACTCACAGGATAGTGAAACAGTATCTGTGGCTCTAGTATGAGTTTAAAATGCCCCCATTCGCTACTGAGAACGCAAAACATTTATATGGAATATTGACAATTTGACATTGATAATATTTAGTTCTTGAAATATAGCTTGTCAGAGTGACATATCTATGATAAATAGTGCTGAGCAACATGTTTTTATTTGTTCATAATTATCGATATTTTTAGTACAATATTGTCATTGATAATAAATAGTAGTTCATCTGTAAATAACTGTACATAATAAATATAAATACACTGTACATAATTTTAATAAAATAAAACAGGAGGATTAACATGTTGCATTATGCGTAGGTGCCATTAATATAATGGCTTACAGCCGAAATCATCGTAGTCACCATAATCGGATTCGGAGTCGCTGGAACAGTCCTGTAGATTGATAATTGAATGGAACCGCTCACGAGAGAGAGAAAGATAATTGCCGTCAAAGAAAGATAATTCTTTGTGCGACCGCGATAAAGAACTTGGCAGTGGTTCCTCCTTGAGATCGGTGAAGCAATAAACAGCATATTGTACAGAATTAAAAAAATTAAATTATAATATGAATTTAAAAAGATGTTTCCTGTACTTACAAGGAACTATGGAGCCACCGGCAGAGGCGGCAATAATTTGGTCTGGCATAAATTATGTCCTGTCGATGAATCAATCATGGAGAATAGAGGTATTCTCCATGGAATCAATTAAATGTCATTATTTTCTGTCATCTGTCAGACAGTGACAGATTATCAGACGTTTTATTTATTTGTAATAGATTCCGTAATCCGTTTTGTTATTGTACTAGGATAGGATTTGTTGTAGGTATTATGATATTCCACTATGCGTTTATACAAATGAAATAATATATAAGAGCACTAAACGGAATCTACAAAGTATGTTAGTGATTTTAAAAAAATATTTAATGCCAAAAATAGTCTCTCGGAGATGTTATCATATACCATTTGTAGACTTGTATCAAAAAACGACAGGTATTCCTTGATAAAGTAACCTCGAATGAAATAAACTCTCTTTATTCTAATTTAGTCGTGAACTACTTATTTCCAGGAATAAAATTAGAAGAGGACACTATTTCCAAATTAATTCGCAAAGACCCATCTATTAAAAATCTAACTCATGATGATCTACAGTATACTTTGAAAGTGCTAACCAAATTTAATATTAACGTAGTGGATGCTTGCCACAACCATCATATATTTTGTATGAATCCTATAAGAGTCGATAACTATGGAAAAGTACTCAAAGAATGCTGTTTTATACAAATTTTGCCTATGCACATTATAAGGTATGTTTCACTTTATAGGCTAAGTTCACATTATTTGCT
This sequence comes from Synanthedon myopaeformis, assembly GCA_944738685.1. Lineage (NCBI taxonomy): Eukaryota > Metazoa > Arthropoda > Insecta > Lepidoptera > Sesiidae > Synanthedon > Synanthedon myopaeformis. Next base: position 6,918,430 of record OX122918.1, on the reverse strand, counting down.
ATATTTCGCAGGTCCGTTACTACAGCTTACTAAGGGGTTTCTAGATGGTTAAGTAGCTTCATGATACCAACATTTTTTGATATAGCTTGCTCAAATTGGTAGGGTGAAATTAATTATTTCACTTTCCAAACCTCTAGTACAATCTGAATTGGTTATGAATGATCAATGTTATTGTATGCACAGTAACTAATATGAATGATCATTTATTAAACTTAAATTTATGTGCAAGTTAACTGTCTTAACACATTCCCTGTTCAATGGATCACATATGATACATTACTAATTATGATCTGGCACAAGTTAATCCATTATAATAATATCTATGGAACTTAGTTTTAGATTTGAAATCAGTTACATTGAATTTATTTTCAGATATCATACAATTGCCCGTAAAAAAACTATTACTGACTTGAAGAAAAGTGGCCTCATAAGTAAAAATCTGAACTTAGAAGAAACAATATGTAATGCTATTAATGATTGGCCAACTAAGAAGGAGGGCTTGCGCCAATCTCAGGACTCAGATACTATCTGTATGTAATCCTTTACATAAGAGATTATTTTGTAGCCCCAACTTTTGCTGGCATTTTTGTATTAGGTTTTTTTTTTTTTTTTTTTTTTTTTTTTTTCTTCCAGTCAAATCTGCAATCAGTCGTCGACTTTAAACAGATGATTTGCAATGTCATGTCGAGGAGGGAAAGTCTTCCAAGAAGATCCCCTATATTTATAAGTACCCTCAGTTTATATTATAGGGTAAGGAAGTGACGTCTTTTTAGACGTATTGAATAGTCTGGTGTTATTAGCTTTGTAGCCAGCTGGTTGGGATGTTTTTTAAGCCTGTTTCTATGAGCGGCAGCCAAAGCTATGATTTCTTCCTTGACTGTATTCACCCTAAGTATGCTATGTACTTCAGAGTTTCTAATGAACCAGGGTGCATTGCAGAGACTTTTCAGTATAGAGTTCTGAAGTCTTTGGATGATACTCAAGCTCGAGTCACAGGCGGAGCCCCACAGCTGGATACCGTAAGTCCAAACAGGCTTTAGTATGGTTTTGTAAATCAGCATTTTATTGTCTATAGACAACTTCGAATTTCTGCCAAGAAGCCAGAACAAGCCTTTGTACCGCAGATTGATCTCCTGTCTTTTAGCCAGTATGTGGTTTTTCCAGGTGAGCTTTCGATCCAGATGCATGCCAAGGTATTTGACGGTGTCACATTGTGGTAGAACATTTTCCCCTAGCTTGACTGGTGGACAGTTTCCTTTTCGGAGGGAAAATGTTATCTGGACAGATTTGGAAGCACTAGCTTTGATCCGCCACTTTTTGAGCCAGTTGTTGATTTCGTTCAGTCCTCGTTGTAGGGTTTCTGATGCATCCACTGGATTTGTACTGCTGGCAAGAATTGCAGTATCATCCGCAAATGTTGCCATGGTTATTCCGGTAGGTTGTGGCAAATCAGAGGTAAATATGACATAGAGGACTGGTCCGAGGACTGATCCCTGTGGCACTCCTGCTTTGATATCGTATAATCCAGACATACTCTGACCCTCCTTAACCTGAAACATTCTGCCCGTCAAATATGATTGTAAGATGCTAAAAAATACGTGTGGAAGGAAAGTTTTGATTTTACAAAGCAGACCCTTGTGCCAGACTTTGTCGAATGCCTGCTGCACGTCCAGAAAAGCAGAAGAGCAGTATTCTTTTTGCTCGAGAGTTTTCCTTATGACATCGCAGACACGGTGAACTTGTTCCACTGTTGCATGGCATCGGCGGAATCCAAATTGGTGGTCCGGTATCACTCCCTTCTCAAGTAATACTTTGGATAATCTAGTCAATAAGATTCTCTCGAATAATTTCGATATGATTGGCAGCAGGCTAATTGGCCTATATGAGCCTGTATCGTGCACTGGTTTGCCTTGTTTATAAATCATTATTATTTGAGAAACTTTCCACAGGTCTGGATAGTGTTGGACTCTCAATATGGCATTAAAAAATATGGTAAGGAATATTACTGCTTTCCTCGGCAGTTTTGTCAGAATCTTCTTGGTGATCAAATCAAAACCCGGGGCTTTATTGTTATCCAGATGTTTTATTTGACCCATAAGTTCAGATGGGCTAACTGGTTTAAGGGGTTCGCACAGCTGGAAAGGCTGCTGCAACACGGCATCCACATCATTATCATCCATAAACACATCCGCCTCATTGTCAGTAAATACCTGGGCCAGATGATTAGCGAAAATCTCTGCTTTTTGTTTGCTTGTTCTGGCCCACTCATTATTCCCAAATCTAATAGGTGGCTTAGCAATTTTAGGACGATTAAACTTTTTGCAAGCTCGCCACAGAGAATAATTGGTCGCACTGGTTGCAGTTAGTGATTCCAAATGAGCCTGGAAGGTTGCATTATTGGCGGCACACAATAACTGCTTTAGCTCCCGAGCCGCGCTATTGAAAGCCTTTTTGTCCTCCCGGTCTCTGCTCAAATGCCATACTCGGCGCAGTCGTCTTTTCTCACGGATCCTTGTCATAATTTCCATAGGTATATTCTGAGATAGTGTTTTGTGTGGGATCTCTGGAGTGCTCATCCAACATGCTGTTTGAACGGTATTCGTAAATTCCATGGCAGCATTGTCAATGTCCTCATTGGTTTTAAATTTTCTGTTCAAGTCAATGTTCTCTTCAACTATGTCCTGAAATGAAGCCCAGTCTGTCTGGTTATTGGTTAGAACAGGTCCTGTGTCACTTTCCATTAACATGGTGCTGGCAGTGAGTATGACTGGAACATGATTGGAGGAGCCCTCCAAGCACGATTCAACCCTGTAGAATAGTCGCGACAAGCCCTTACTTATGAAGAAATCCAATAAATCGGGCAGTTTATTCGGGTCTGACGGCCAGTGTGTCGGCTCCGCTGTTGTAAGAAATGTAAGATATCCCCTGTCTATACTCTTCTTCAGTTCACGACCTCTTGTGGTTGTAAGCCGGGCACCCCAATGGATGTGCTTCGCATTCCAATCGCCCCCAGCTATGAAACGGCAACCCAGGGAGTCAAAGTACTCCGTGAACTGCTCCTCCGTTATTTTGTGTCTTGGAGGGCAATATGCTGAGGATATATAGAAGCAACCATTACTGTCCTTCACTGCAATAGTTGTGGCTTGGATATGCTCTGTTTGAAACTGCGCTATCTCATAATGTTCAATGGTGTCCCTAATTATGATTGCTGTGCCGCCATGAGCTGTACCATCTGGATGGTTCGTGCAATAAATGCTATAATTCTGAATCCTAATTTTACTTTTTGATGTAAAATGGGTCTCAGAGATGAGTATTACATCTAATTTATGCAAGTTAATTAGGATTTCCAATTCGTCTTTATTTGGTGCTAGGCCGTTGATGTTCCAGGTAGCAATTTTAAGAATTAGTTTGGTAGCTTTTGAACTAGGGTAGCTATAAGTGCCACTAGCGTACCTATTTGTTGCAGCAGCGCATCCATCTTTATAGTTTGTTGTTTGATTAAGTCCTGTAGGACTTGGGTTGGCTCAATATGATTATCACATTGCGGTTTCTGTTTGAGGACCTCTGAATAGGTCCGTGTGTTGGCTTCTGGGCTTTTGGCCAAGCTGCGCTTTAATTCAGGAGCTTGATCAGGAGAATCTTGTTTATTTCTCGAACGTACTATTTGCGTGGTAGTTCTCATCCCTTTACTTGTTCTTCTCTTCAGTATTTCCTGGTATACCTCGCAACCTTTGTAGTTGGCTGGGTGACTGTTAAGGCATAAGGCACATTTTGCAGGGTCGTTTCGGTCTTTCTTTGGACAGTCCGACGTTTTGTGAGCTTCAGCACATTTGACGCAACGATAAGGTCTAAGGCAATTATTTTTTGTGTGTCCATACTGCTGACATCGTGTACACTGTACTATACTTGTGCGTTTTTTAGGATCCTCAATAGTTACTGCAGTGTTGAATATGTACCGGATAGATTTAACGGCCTTGTTGTTTGGACTTGGTTCAAGATTTACGAAGAACGTATGCGATGGTTTCTTTTCTGGTCCGACACGAGCGTTTATTATTTCTCCTCTGACCTTATTACCCGTTTTTTCGATTTCCTCTTTGATTGCATCATGAGGAGTTGTGTAATGTAGGTTCTTGATAACTATTCGACAGCATCGTTCTTCTTTACTTGTGAAGGTATGACCAATTAGTCCCATTTCCCTAACCAGAGTCATGAGTTTTTTATAGCACTCTACCGATTTACAGTTTACCCTTAACTGGTTTTTAGTAACAATTTTTAAAATGTACTCTTGTTTTAGTAGTACCGTTTCGATAGCTTCCGATAGTTTTGTAACATCTTCAATTCCGTACAAGATGAGAGGTGGTGTCTTGTTTGGCCTTTTTGGTCTTTCATCGTCACCTGATGTGTCAGTTGGTAATGCAGCGAATCTATTGGTAGTAGTGAGTTGGGGTGGTGGGGAATCAGAAAGGCGTTTCCGCTTATTAGCATTACTTCTCAATGCAGGTGTTCTTTGCCAGTCCGGTTGTTTGGTTCCTTCAGAGCATTCAGCTGTTACCGGGACATTTGGCCGCTTAGTGTTTACAGCTAGACTTCCCAACGAATGGCTTCTCTCCCTTGTGTAGAACATGCCTTTGTGGAAAGTTTGCTGTATTAGTCTGCTTTCAGGCACTGCAGTAGTGCATGGTGGTTTTGTGCCAGTGGAAGTAGCCAATGTGGAAGCCTGGTGATCCACTTCCACATTAGCATTGGTAAGCAAAACTTTGCCCCCCCCAGAATACGTGGGGCAGCCTGAGCTGTGCTCAGAGAGGGATTCTCCGGCGACACCGGTACCCTCCTGGGGTAGTTTATTTTTAAGTGTTGCTTCCATTATTTTGTTATTTTTCTTTCCGGGTTGTTTTCCCCTAGCCAGGTATTCGGTTATGGCGCCGAAGAGTCGCCTGTGCCCTTCATACTTAGCTGCTACAGTCACGAGGTAGGTATTATGTGTGGGGCTCGCCTTAGAGACTGTAACATTGCCCAGGGGGTACGACTCACAGAATTGTGAGTCCATCATTAGACTGCGGCGGCAGTCTAACAATGGCGAGGACGTTGTATGATAGGACTGGTCAGTGCGCGCCTAATAGTCCAGCTCCACACACCTAGACGTACGCAATCGGTATTCTTAGCATTTTTTAAATATGTGTTCCCTAGCAAAAACACATACCACCAAGACCTACACTGACTTACCCCCCTTTTATAGGTATTAGGTTTTGTTTAGGTTTTGTATTTGTATTAGGTGATGTAAAACTATGTAATTTTAGTGTGCACCCAAACTTTAAATGCCGAAATTGTTGATGGCTTAGCTATGTTACCCTGGTGGGACTATTCCTTGAACCTGATGCAGATAATAAAGAAAACCAGGTGCACTTATCCTTCATCCGTTTTCTACAAAGCCCCACTGCATATTCTACTTAAGATGAAAACTTGTGCAAAAAGGTCGGCTGGTCAATTAACTCATACAAACTCCATGTTGATCAAGGTTGATCAGCCTGCCTGCTGTAGTTCATTGTATTTTTTTTTTTCAGTTACTGTTCGCAAGAGTGTATTAGGAAGGTATTTGAAGTGGAGACTTGGCGTGACAGATGAAGAGTTTGCTAAATATTGTAACAATTATAAACATATGATACATATACCTATGAGTGGTATGCAAGAAGCATTACACATAGCAGAAAACATAATAAAGTTTGACGTGGTCTGTATCAGGAGAAATGGGTTCCTTCTATGTACGGATCCTGTTAAGACCAAACTGATTATAGACAAAGTGAAATCATTAGCAGGTATTGACATTGTGGAGGCTATCAGAATGTTACCTGCAATATTGAAAAATGAATGCAATTCATTGTTGGAAATTAAAAAATTGTTTCAGGTTCATATATTTCAGTATTTTTTTCTCTGTTGGTTATCTGTAACCAGATTTTGTATAATATGTTTTTATTCAGTTAATCGAAAAATCCTGCAAAAGGAACATGTCAGTCGAAGGACTGCATGGTAGAAGTGAAAACTTCTACCATGCAAAAAAGCTTAAATGGGTAGTTTATTTCATCGACGATAGATGTCGCTGCGCCGGAAAGTTATAATGCGCTATCGTTTCGTTCCTCCACGCGAACTATAATATCATGTAGTATTTCTATTCGCATAGCTTATTTTTATGAGGTTTCACTTGCAAAAATAATTTTTAGTTTTATTGCAATAATGAATATAGTATAAATAATAATAAATTTTCAGGAACATAGAATACCAGAAGAGTTTCAAAGGAAATGTTTAAATGTGTTTTGCTTGAGTTCTAAAACAATAAGGAAACGTTTAATGGAAATTTACAGACTAGATGAGTTTAAAGTTTTTTATACAAATCCTAGGGTAAGTCTTGTTTTCGTTTAGATTTTTTTCTATTTTCTAAATATTAGGAAAATATTTGAAAAAATATAAATACAACAATGGCCCAATATAATTTATGGCTGAATATTGAAATACTTTTTTAACACTTCTATAGATTAAAGTGGCCTTGGGTGTTTATAAAATTTACATTGTATCATAACAATTTGTATCCAGACTATCAACACATAACTAAAACTTTAATACTAAGTCTGGAAACCTGAAATTTGGATCATAGATTTATTTTATAACATGCATCCACCGAGAAAGGATTTTCAGCTTTGTGCGAAGCGAAGCGGGATGGGTCGCTAGTAATAACATAGATTTTTTTTTTCAGTTGCTGTCGTTGGTGCTACATAAGCAGCGCTCAGTTACTCGTCTAAACAAATTACAAGATTTAAATAAATCTTGTTTCAGTTTAAACAGCCTCGTGTGTTCGAAAGATGAATTTAAATTGTGAGTTAATTTATTATAAATTATTACAATATTTAAAGAAAGAGCATCAATCTACTACATTACTATGATAAATTCAAACTAAAGTAAGCGCGGCAAATTCAAATTTAAGGAAAGCGCGGCAAATACAAATTTAAAGAAAAGTGAAGTGATTTTCTTTTCTTAAATTTCAAAAGGAATTCTTATTTTATTTTATTTTGAAGTTGAAAATCATTGTGGAACACCCTTTACATTAATATGTTATGTTTTTGAAGTGAAAACTCCTTTAGGCGGCTTTGGGCAGTTTGTATGGATTGGAAAATTTGGTAGGACACCGTGCAAGCATCACGCAAACAGAGTGTCACGGTGTCACGGTTACCAGAGGCTTTTTCTGCGCTTATAAAAGCGAAAATATACAACTTTTAAGAAAAAAGTGTAGTTCGCATTAAGGAACGAAACGATAGCGCGTCATAACTTGCCGGCGCAACGACATCTGCCGTCGTTTTTTGTGAAGAACAGTCTAACGTGCATGACTGTTTTTTGTGACTGAAATGTTTTTTTTTTTACAGTTACTATAAGAAATTTGGCTTTAAAACTTGCGGGCGAGACATTGCCATTTTAATATCGAACTCACTCGATTTGAATATAAGAAATAGAAGCACCGGAGAGTATTTCACACGCGGCCAGTTGGAAAAAATAGTTCAAAATGAAATGAAGAGGCACAAATATTGGTTGCACACACCGTTGAATGTTATTTACAGAAATATTAAATATCTAAAAAACTATGTCCACGATGAAGCCATATTGGAAAATTGTTTGCTCCTATTATATCCCACGTAAGTATTTTTACATATTGTAAAACAAATCCCGCTTTCCGCCGTCTCTCCTTCTGTATGTATGTACGCTAAGATCTTTTAAATTACACAACGCATTTTAATGCGGTTTTCACTAATGGAAAGAGCGCTAAACGAAGAAGGTACCATATCTAAATATATCTATACTAATATTATAAAGAGAAATTATTTGTATTTGTGTTTGTAATGAATAAACTCAAAAACTATTGGACCGATTTTAAAAAAAAATTCACCTATAGAAAGCTACATTGTCAGCGAGTAACATAGGCTATATTTTATAAAGTTACGCGGGCGAAGTCGCGTGCAACGATTAGTTATAAAAGTATAAATTGCCTTAAAAAAATTGCACCCGCGCGAACTGAGAGCGGGTCGCCGCGTTATTTCGTATTCCTCTCGGGATGCGAATGAAACTATCACTTCTAACTTTTATTTTCATACATCCATCTTCACAAACTTTTCATTTATAATATTAGTAAGATTCTCGAATGAAAACTGTGATATTGATTTTTTTTAAATAGATTCCTTTTTGCATTTCAGGTCATTAATAACGGAGATATTTGACTATTTTTGGAATTTGCGGAAAGGTCGAGATACAGATAATAACATAGACATTGCATGCGGCAACCTGAACTTCACAGAGCTTAGCGACTCACAAATATTGAGTTTGGTTTCATACGAGATTGAAAATAAATATCACTTCAGTGGCGATGGAATTTGGGCCTCTTCCGAAGATAACAATATTAATACAAAAGTGATAATTCAATGATTCCTTGTGCGGTGTTGACTCGGCAAAATGTTCTTTATAGTAGGGGAGCCCAAGGGGGGATTTTGGGATTTTTTACTCGAACGCGTCAGATATTCAGAGAGGATGTTAAGTGAATCCAAACAAAGCTCCCATTTAAAAGACTGGCGATTCGAATGTGTTTCAAGCTCGTGACAGTTTTTTGAAAATTAAAAAAAAAATCCCCACGACGCCCGATAACTCCACCTTTATTAAAAATCATTCGGCGTTGGTCGCTAAAAAGACAGCGCTACTGATATTTCATAAGAAAAATAATAAATAGAAATTTTGCCCTCAAAGTTGTAAGTGGCAATCGTTGATGAAATAAATACATAGATGCAGTATGTTCTTACATTACGCAGTGTGCCCCGCCACTACTTTCCAAATCCAAACCAGAACCAACTTTGAAAACTTCATTTCCAAAGTTGACCCCGCCGGTAATCAAACCCGGGCCCCCTGAGATGTTAGGAAAGTACCATTACCACTCATCCAACGGGAGGTACGTTTATGCAAAACAGTGTCCTTTGTGCGACTGAATGATAGTGTGTTCATTGGACACAGTTTATATACTGTGTCGATGTGCAGATAGTGAATCACTAATCTTTGTATTTATGCAATACAAATTATTTCGAGTAAAGTGTTTTTGTGAACTGTTTAAGTTAACTGTTTGGGTAAATAATAATAATGTTTGTAAAATAATTTGTTATAAGAAATAAAAGTCGATACTAAGCACATGATATTTTATTTTTTGTTCAAATTCTTAAAAAAAAAATCAATTTCGCATACATGCAGTAATCTCATAATATATATTGCTCTTATAAACTTAAAAATAATGTAAGGCATGTTTTAGACTAATCACCAGAAGTCAAATAAAGAAAGAAAAAAAGCAAAAAATCCTTTTTTATTGGAATCCTTTTTAATAATTTTTGTACACTGATTGTATTTAATAAGATAATTTGATATTTTTAAATTAATTTGTGAGTGAAACTACGGGGTACGGCTAGTTTTTATATAGGTGATTTATTGTTTTGAATTTAATAAAAACTTGTTCTTTAACTGTTAATCAAAGGTTACGAAATAGAATCTTTCAAGTTTGAATATTTTATCAACCAACAGTGACATTACAGTTTTTGATTGGGTTTTTAATCTAAAACAGACCTTAACGTTTATTATAATTTTACCTAATAACTTAAACTAAATATAATGACAACTATTTTTATATAAGAACAAACTTAATCATTAAATTTCGACACCTACTTACCATAAACAATATTTACATGGATTTGAAACCGTACATTTATAATAATTAAATGCAACCATGTCCACGTTAACTGCAATTTTGTATGTTGTTTTTTTTTTATATAACAAATAACACTGATTTTTTAAGTTAAATAATAAATATAAATTAATCAATAATAATGTATAACAAAAGCAGAAAAAGTGGACACGGTCCTCTTAGGGGGAATATTGGCGAGTTGCAAGTACATTCCTAATTTATTTAAAATGAATTATATACTTAAAACGATAATGTCTAGTCTAGATAATATAAGAAAATTCGTAATTATTATATTTACTTTGGCACATATTCACTTTTTCGTTGTACATTAATCTATAGATACATATTATATTATTATAATAAAATCATAAACGAGCCGTGTCTGTCTGTACATTAAATGTATTTAAAAAAAAAAAACAATTTTTCCACGTAAACTTATGTTACAGAGGTCAAAAAAAAATAGTTTTTAGAATTTTTGTCTGTTCGTCTGTGTCTCAGAAACGGCTTAACCGATTTGAATGCGGTTTTCACTTATGTATTGATGATTACCTGGATTAACATATAGGATCTTTTTTATCCTGGAAAAAACGAACAACAGCTCTTAAGAAGTTCCGGGCTCTAGTATTTTAATAAATCTATTTAGGCAAATAGGCATTCGTTATGACTTATAATTTAAAAAACCCTATTTAATTAGGTATCTATTCTATTTCTATTACCTATATAAAGTACTTAATTATGACAATAATTTTTTTCAGGCAATAAAAAATAATAAATGCTAAAATACAATTTTTCATTTAAAATTAGACATAGGCTCTTATCTCGTTTAATAATTTTTATTTATTAAATTATATAATGTTTAATTGACAGGAGCTTAAATACGTCACTAACTTAATAAGGCACGAGGAATGCACATTAAAAAACTTGATGTTCATAAATTACTTAAGTAAATATTTACTCCATATTTTTATTTAACAAAAAAAAATACCACTTAAAATTAAATATTTACATAATTATTGCTAATAATGTCTAAATATATTCATTGGTAAATTAAAAAAAAGCATTGCATACTAAAAATATTTTACCAGTCGAAGATTCCAAAAGTTATGATAAAGTAAGAGCTCAAGTTTTTTGACTCATGGAAAAATAAATAGGCAATTTAAAGAACGTCTTCCACACATCTAAAAAAATTAGAAGTGGCGTAAGCATCGTAAAGCGTCACGTTGTCACGTGACTGTAGGCATACGTCAATCACTTCTATCTCAACAATAGATTTATCTGTATATCAGACAACAAGTTTTTAGGTTATGCTTTACTTAAGGTAGTCAACATCAGCTCCATTATTATACCAGGCATTTAAATTATTGTTGAAAATTGGTACTTCCTCACATAGTATAGATTGAAGTCGCTTTCCGGATATACAAACAGACACTTGTCTGTATGTAACTGATTTTAATGCGGTTTTCACAAAGAGCGATCAACGAGGAAGGTTTTTGTATATAATTTGCAGAAAAAATGCATCCAGCGTAGGCGGGGGCGGGCCGCTAGTATAAATATATATTTTTATTTATCCTACTTAATAGATAAACCGTTTCTTTTAAATAGATAAATCCAATGATGACAGCGAAATGATCGACATAATACCTCAGGGTATATCAGTGCATAGATAGCAAAAGAGTGCAAATGCATACTCCTTTTCGAAATTATTCTCATAAGAACTGTGTACTAGGATAATTTCGAAAAGGAGTATTTCAATTCAAAAAAGGAGGCAACGCGGTGTATCCCTGACTGGCGCTAGGCTCCATTTTCACAACTAATGGCTGGGCGAGCTCTTGATGGCGTTCTGGGTGAGTTTCGTAGTGTTTTTCGTGTGAGACCATACCGCATTTGTCGTAGTCTTCGGGTTGGGCGGCGTACCGCGCAGGTTCCTCGTGGAGGGCACAGGCGGCATACTTATCTTCGTGTTCGTGGCCGCGATATTCCATCTTGTCTTCGTGGGTCTCAAGTTGAGGCGAATGAGCGGCCATCATCGGGTAATCGCGCACACCTAGTGGCGGCGGACTACCTTCCCCGTACTCATAAGAATGTCGCGGCGCGAACATTTGTCCATCGTGTCCGTTTAGAACGGTCGTATAGGAATAAGCGGTCGGTTGCGCGTTGAACCCTGGATAACCACTGCTACCTGACGACAGCAAGTGATGTGAAGATAATTCGTAAGAATGCTGATAAGGCCAGGACTCAGCCGGTGCCGGCAGACCGTTTTGTGGGAACGTTGGCAAGTTTCCGCCAATACTCGAGAAGCCTCCACCCAATGTGGTAGAACTGGGCGAACTCGAACCGATATATCCAGTTTTCCGCGGAGGTTCGCGTTTCCGCCATTTAGCTCGTCTATTTTGAAACCACACCTAAAACAACGAATATGTACTTTAAATTTTCCCTATTTTATTATTAAGTAATGGTTTAAGATCCGAAGAGAGGTCGTCCTTCACTCATCTGTTTACCAGATGAAAAGTTTTTTTTTATCAATTATTATCGATTGTTATCTATAAGAAAATAGATCTCGATTATGTTGCTTATTAAATCATTAGCTGTTAATGCTGCGTCCCTTTCTATTACACTGCACAGTACGTTAATAGTTCTCTTGCTAGTCGCACATATTTGTTTGTTCCGATTTTCAAATTATAGCTTCGACTGCATAGTTGCCTGCGAAAATCCGTTCACGAATTACTATTGCAAGGCTTTGAAGTTTGAAAATCGGAGCAAATAAAGAAGTACGCATTAAGCATAGTGTGTGTGTGTACCACACACGCATTAAGCATAGAGAAGGACGCAGCATAGCAGCTAGTTTTTTTTTTTTTAAATTAAGGATATTAATGAACAAAATCGCGATTTATTTTCCCATAGATAACAATCGATAAAATATACTTTTCGTCTGGTAAAGGACGACCTCTCTTCGGAGCCTTTTACTATAACATAAAATCCATTTATTTAAATCTTGGTTACATAGGTACCTGCACTCGTGATTCTGACAGATTCAGTTTCAGAGCTAATTCCTCCCTCGCGAAGACATCTGGATATGGGGCGCGTTCAAAAGCTCTTTCTAACTCCTCCAATTGGTACGCGGTGAATGTGGTTCTGGGGATAAAAAAAATGAAATTTCTCATAAATAAAACTTTAAATGTACTGGTTATAAGTAACCAGTACTGGATATGCAAGTATTTAAATTGGTCAGTTCTACTTGCTAGGTAAAAATTTATAGATGCTGACAGTGAGTCTGCTGTATGTTACGAAATGCAGGGTGCATAAATTGTATTCTAAATTTTGTATTCAGAAATAAATTTCCACTCTTATCATTAAAGTGTGACGCGGGCGCATCTACCATCTGACGCGTGCAATATGGCTGCGGGCGCACGCGCAGAAATTGATTGAGCGTGAAACTAAATTCACCCCTGGCGCGCGCCACCACTTTTATAATTGCATACAAATTGATGCTGGACTCGAAACTGATAAGTGATGGTTTAATTGTTTTAGCATCCATTCAAATAAATTAACACTTTTATTGTTCACTTTCAGAATAAGAAGTGGTATTATAGGTACAAATTGGTTTCACTCAACGGTCAAGTGGGTATTCTGTTGGCACCTCAAAATCGTAAGTTGTGTAACGGTTGCAATATGTATGTACAATATCTAAGTATAACTAACTATAACCGCTTCAGAGTCCGCTTGTAGCCGGCTTTGCTTGCGGCGCTTGTTAAGCATGAAAATCGTCATTTTGATAACAAATTTCTAATATATTTATTTTATTTTAATACTGATATGCAGAATTTTAAATACCAATTTCATTTTTCATATGATTTCATGGAATGTGAATCATGGATGTGAATTTCAAGATTTTTTGATAGATTTAATTTTCAATGCAGAAAAAAATGAATGATATTATTATTTAGTAAATAAACTTTAAGTAGAAAATTAAAAAAAATTAATTGTAAAAAAACTGATACCATTTCATAATTCATTCTAGAGAAATCTGCCAGACTTACGACTAACTGCATATCCGTATCCGCAAAAGAAGTGAATATCCGAAACAAACCTTCTACAAATTTCAGTGGATGTTATTTTTTACCCTAATTTAATGTTCAAAAGAAATCATATTGATCAGTATGCCTCTATAATTTTTTAAATTGTACGATCGTGTATACGAGCTTATTATATTGGAGTAAGTCAGCGGATAATGGCACCGAGTGGAGTCATGATGAGATGGTGAGATAAGGCAATTGGTGCCCCGCGGTCATACGGGTAATTAAGCTCCAACTGGAAATGACGCCGCGTCGCCTTTCGGCTGAAGCGCCATAAATGAATCATGTGGCGTTTCCTGTACGTAGGTATGTATACAGAAATTGTTTTGTAATTCTGTTCGTCAAGAGCTTTACAGAGTTTCTTTATGTTAAGGTGGACAGACAGGCTGACTAATCAATTGATGGTAGGTGGCTACCGTCGCCTATAACATAAGCAATGCCATAGGATTAAGGATAAGGAAGGGATCTAACAATTGAAAAGAATAGAAGGCAAAATAACACAACACATCTTACATACAAAAAAAGAGTCGCTTCCCGTTGTTGTCTGTCTCTCAGTATGTACGCTTAGATCTTTTAAACCACGCAGAGGATTTTAATGCGGTTTTTACTATGCGACCTGCTGACCTGCTGACCCCGCAAACGTTATTTTTTCAAAAAAAAAAAAAAATTTGGATGTAAAAAATAGTTTACAACCTATTCTCAGACCTACCGAATATACACAAAAAATTTCATAAAAATCGGTCAAGCCGTTTCGGAGGAATTTCATTACAAACACTGTGACGCGAGAATTTTATATATAAATTTGCAGAAAAAAAATTTCGCCCGTGCGAAGCGAAATGAAGTGTTTATTTTATTTTTTTGTTTAGGTGCGCTCTAATCGGGCATTCTGGTCGCGGGAATCAAGAGGGACAGTAGTGGTAAATGGTTGATAGTGTTAAGCAATTACAATAATTGTTGATAAACGGATAGTGTTACGCAAATGTTTGTAAAATAAAATATAAGTGAAGAAGAGTTGATTTTTAATTTATTATCTAAGACGACAAAAGTAATGGAACTAAGGTATTTTATTTTATAGCACAGTTTAAATGGATAAGTTATTTGAATTATACTGTTTTAAGTTCTTTATTGAGAATAAATTATTTAAACCGGATTTGCGAGAATAATTATTATTAATCGACGTGTTCTCATATTGAACGTTATATTACAAATAAAACGTTATATTAATACCCATCGATACATGTATTACATATATTCTAGAAACTTATATCAAAATTTCTCTAAGGGACTCAAATTTAGGTAATAAACTTTCCTGGACTAATCTATACTTCTATATCTATACTAATATTATAAAGAAAAATTTGTATGTTTGTAATGAAAAACTCAAAAACTACTGGACCGATTTTGAAAATTCTTTCACCAATAGAAAGCTACATTATCAGCGTCTAAAATAAGCTATATATTATAAAGTTACGCAGGTGAAGTCGAATGCAACAGCTAGTAATATATATATATTATTGTCATATGATAAACGATATACGACCACTTGAAACAGAGTGCTCAAACATTTTATCGTAAACATATAATTAACATTATTTTAAATGTCATCGAATTAGTAATGCAAATATTAAAATTGGGGTGAGTATGTGACGGAGCCATTCCTATACTGTTATTATTTGAAGTTGTTTAGGGTGAGTGGAGACATTCGACCGGGCGATAAAGGGGCGACCCCACCACACCTGTTCCATACACACTTAACGTGTCAATGTTTAGTTACGCGTAGCATCTATAAAATCATTATAAATACATACTAGGAATTATTCATTCATTATTACTCTTGAAGTTGTTGACGAGTAGATGTACTTGGTACAAACAGTCAAATTAGGTAGATCCAACTTCGAGAAGGAAGTCAATCGTTGAATCCAGCTCGGATGGGCAGCGTTCGGGAAGCTCGAGACATCTTATCGTCTAAAATTTCTCAGTGTATCAAAAGAAAATTTTTCGACCAATGTGTGTTGTCAGTGATGACATAATGGCGCTGAAACGTGGTCTCTAACTATGGGCCTCATAAGAAAGCTGTCGCTCAACGAGCTATGGAGAGGGCTATGCTCGAAGTTTCACTGCGAGATCGAATCTGAAATGAGGAGATCCGTAGACGTACGAAAGTTACGGCTTATGGTGGCGAATCAGTAAGTAGAAGTGGTAGTGGGCAGAATACATAGTATGGAGAGCCCATTTCCTAGTTGACGAAAGTATTCAACTAACTTCCACGTGTTCGATTGATGTGAAATTTGGTCTACTGTTACTTCGGTGGTATTTCCATGACATGGTAACCTTGATCTGATGCTGCAGCATCAAATAGTCTACGGGACACCCAACTGCTCAGCAACTTACAGCGAATAGTTTATAATTTTGTATAGGTAGCTTAATAATTTTTGTATAGCTGATAATATTTTTTTTGTTATAATTTTATTAATTTTATAGTTTACATTGTCAGTATACATCAGCTGACATTGTCTAAACTTGCATTCTCGCTTGGAATTATGTAGTCGCTAAAAATTTTAAAAAAATTAAGTAATCTAAGCTCGTTGTAATTTTCATAAAAGTAAATTAGATAAAAGTTTTACATAATTGATTACAATATTAGTTTAGTATATACCTACATAATATGACATAAACAACAACGATAACTAATAATAAGCACTAAAATATATATATATATATTTTAATTTTATAATGTGCTGTTTTTTTAACCATAATGTATCATTAGAAGACATGAGTGGATGAAGGTGATAAGTCGCTAAATTCCAATTTTGAATAAATCGAGGTTAAAATTTTACTTTTAATTTTTGAGATAAGTCGCCACGGAACTGATTTTTATACTAAATTATGATGCAAAGTTGTGTAAATAACCTAAAATATTAATGGTTAGATAACAATTAAACACTTATATTATTTTTTTAAATAAAAAGTGAACATAACTCCTTCTTCCACTTTTGAATTGGAATTCTTTAAACTTGTTACCTAACAGTTTGTAGACAAACTTCAAGTTCGTAGACATCTCGTAGCCTAGCGTCTTGAGAATACGGTAGCGTTTGCTACGTTTGTCGTCTACGATACACTGCACGAGAAAATGCTACGCAGACTTGTGAAATACGAGATTAAAGAAACAGAATTTTCCTTACCTAGTTTTCTTCTTTTTGACGCCATTATTGTCACCTTTTTTCTTCTCGCTTTTCTTAGTTGTCGGCGGCGGAGGCGGCGGTGGATTGTGAGAATTAGGCGCCGTTTCTACCGACTGCAATAACAGGGGTTCTTCCTTACGCTTCTGATCACCTGCGGTCGCGAAGACTGGTATATCATCGCGGTACTGCAACTCGCCACCGGTTCCTACGACCACTTGTACGTGTCGCTCCTTGCCAAACTCTCCAAACATGTGGTCTTCGAATGTAGGCTGTTCCATGCCTGCACCAGCTTCGAAGGTGCATTCGTATCTTCCGCTCGTAGCGGCGGCGGTATCTCCACACACGAACATGTATGCGTCGGTGGCAGGCGGGTGGTGACCCGCTACCTCCGCCGTCACCTCGCTGGACTCCGTACCGGCTGTCGTGTTGCACCACACACCCGGGTTCACCGGGCGCCAAACACAAATGCCTCGTTGTCTATATTAAACAATTTACGCTCATCTATTCTCAAAGGGATCGACGAACGCGCGCCCCGTTCGACCACTTGTATACGTCCCGGTTAAATGGCTTTAATCAACTTTAACCAACTAACCAAATTTGATCTACGGTTGGTCAATTTATATTATCATAATACGGCACTCGACATGGCATCTAAGCCAATGAGTAATGCAGACTCCGTCGCCGCTGATCTCGACTAAACTTTAATTTTTGCCTCTAACGTTGAGTGCGGACGATTGATATTGCATTGTCAGTCACTGACGCTTACAGCCTTTGTTTTGTTAAGCGAGGGAGCCAATGGCGATACGAGTCGGCCACTCCCCTACAAAGCGAGATCCCCTCGAGGTGTCGCAGCTCAAAGTGCGGGCTGCACGGTCGTCTCCAGAAGCATGCGGGATTCCCACAAACTCACCCAATGTTTGTATGACCGCGCATTGTTCGGCCCGAACGCCCACATCATTACTTTGAAAGTCCAAAACTTTCTATTGTAAATCCGTATCAAACATTCTCATGTCGCTTTCATGATTTATAGCCGTGGGAATGAAGCTTTTGTATTCAACATCATCACTCTATTTAAAACAAAAGTCGTTATCAACGTCTATCCTGTTGACTCTTCAAACATAATTATGCAACTGACTGGTGCGATTTTCGCTAAATATTTTGTAGATTAAAACTCTTATGAGAAAAACACTTGTGTGGAGCTTTATGTCTAGCTAATCAACACTAATGAAGGACCGGAAATTTTATTTAAAATTCATATATTTTTATGTATTTGTCAAATAAACAAGAGAAGATAAGTTTCACGACTCATTGCGCCGTGTCTCGCTGCAAGCGCACTGTTGCTTCCAATCGGCGTTCAACGGATCACTCGTAATTTATTAATTAACAGTTATCGCCGGGGATTATTAATAAAACATGCACCCTGACTATTGGCACTTAGATTAACGTCGAGGGAGTAATGGCGCATTTCAACAATTTCGGTTGTTATTTAATTGAAGTCAATTTAGATGATCAGAGTCTATTTAGGTTGGTGCTGGCGCTCGCCAGCGGGATCTCGGCTTCATTGGGCTTATTGGTGACTTTCAGACAACACGAATTGCACTCGCTGATGCACTTATGCGACGCGTTTGCACCATGTAAACCATAAATTTGGGTCGCGGCCGCCAATGTCACGGCCAAATTTCGGCGCAACTACACAGGATCCCAAAATATTTGTGCAAACGTGAACTGAACTTATGTACATTGAAGTGTGTGATTGATGGATGGCTTAGTTAAAGTGTTTGTGTTAGTGACTTTCAGACAACGCGAATTGCACTCGCTGATGCACTTTGCGACGCGTTTGCACCATGTAAACCATAAATTTGGATCGCGGTCGCAAATATCACGGCCAAAATTCACACCGACCCTGCTACATAGGATCCCAAAATATTTATGCCAACTTGAACTGAACTGAAGTACATTGAAGAGTGTGATTGATGGATGGCGTAGTTAAAGTGTTTGTGCGTGCAGTGCTGTATTGTTCGTGACTATTTGGATGTACCGCTTCCGTGCCGACTTGTAGATGCACCCGTCGTAAGGCTCATCGCTACTTAGTTTTGTCTCTCATCAATTTAGATGTCGGTAACATTAAGTACTTTCCTTGAGACAATCTTTGTTTTTAAGTGTATATATGTGCAGATGTTATAGACTTGCTCTTAGGCTCTTAGATTATAAGACGGGTTATTGTAGTTTACTAGCGACCCGCTCCCATCTTTACCCGGGTTTTTATACCCACAATACCCCACAATTTTTTTATACACACAAACCTTCCTCGTTTATCCCTCTTTCCATGAGAGAAAACCGTATCAAAATCTATTTTATTTTTGTTAAATAAACGCCCTCGTTTATAAGTTAACCAAGCCCATATGAGTCAAAACTACGAGTATGTCATGAATCGAATATATATATTAGTTTTATGTTGGTTTCAGAAACATAAAAAAATACTCATACATAAATAAACCCGAACTAAAATTCCGAATGTTACATACTATGAGTGAGCCTTACACATGGTAAGGAAAAAATATTTATTATTTTTTACAAGCACACTTACTCTTCTTTGATAGTGGATGGCCACCATCGCCTATTAGAACATAAATAACACCATAAAAGTTGTAAGAGTGCTACAGATCATGATAAGAAATGCAATAAGGAGATAATAGGAGGATGTTATCTTCCTATTCTATTTTGGCTCTAACATCCATTTCTCACTCACCAAAATCTACTTTCAGTGCCTTTGAGAGTAAGTGGCTTCAGTCGCATTTAAACACAAGTCACCAGATATGTTGCTCACTGCACAATCATTAGGTTGCTATGGAACCTAATCATTAAGTATTATCATTAAGTGGTATGAATCTCAAATTGCTAAATTGTATTAAGCTTATACTTAAACTGTATAGAGCTTCTGAGTTAGTCCTTTGAAATATTTTTCGGTATGTAACACTTTTAGCCTATTGCGAATGTATTTAAAGTTTTTTTTTTTATCTTAAATTCGTCAGACAGACTGAAAGTAGCACCTATCGTCGCCTATAACACAAGAAACGCCACAGTATCTACTGTAAGTGCGCTGTCGACAATAGTAGGACCATTTTTAAATTTGATTTATTGTCATAAAAGAAGTCAGGCACATATCTATTCTCAATTTTTCTAGCTTTATTTCCCTAATTTAAGCATTTAGCCATGATAAATTCATTTCTGACTTTAATTATGGCAAAGCTGTACACTTTCCGCAGTAGTAAGATGAGTAATCCGTCTGGACTGAAGACCACAATGAAATACGTACTTACCGTAAAACCGTAAAGGAACATTAAACGTAAAAGTAGGTGTGTGTAAAGAAATATAGTACCCATTGCCTTTATCTATACTTATAAAATCGCAGTCAAAATTACTTAACTCTATAAAGATAAAATTTGAAACATGTGGTTGTTTTATAACTTATGTATAAAATAAACTTAATTCTTTATCCTGGTCAGTATCTGGCTGACGCTGTTTGTGATGTACCTAATTAAAAATAGCCACCTACTCTCAAGATTAAATTGCCTGTGTATCTTAACTAGTTTTAACTATCTTTATGTAGTGGAAGCCCGTCTGGTGGCAGTAATCACCAACTTACAAAAGACCACCGTGAAATAACAGCACATGTGCTGCTGTGTTTCGGTGAGTAAGTAAAGGGATGCCAGAGTTCATTTCCCCACCCCCTCCCCAATCCCTTATCCTTAATCCTAATATAGTCAGCAGGCGCACTTGAAGCACCTTTGGCGTTGCTTATGTTATAGGCTACGGTAGCCACCTATTATCAAGTAGACCGTCAGCCTGTCTGCCGACATTAACATAGAATTAAAAAATCTGTCTCCCTAGGAATAAATAACTGTATAATATTTTTAAAATTTTAGAACAACCTATTGGCAGCCACTTAAGGTACCACTGGTACCTACCTACTAAGGCAACTTAGTAGGGATAGGTGGAACGTGCGAAAAATTCGACGATATTAAGTATGCAATGTCAAAATGCCACCGAAAATTTTCCAAAGTGTGTACCCCGAGAGGTATCGCTAGGTTCGTTTGAGTCATATGACATCGTGCGTAGGCGATCCGACACACTAGCCATAAAATCTCTCTGGCGACGGCAGCGCGACGTAGAATCTGCCGTTCTCAATTGGACTCAATTGGTTTAATTGATTTCAATTGAAATGACCTCGCGTACCGACTCTAACCCGCCTCTAGCCTGACACTTTTACAATTTATCTTTTTTTTGGAGCTGCCATAAAGCTGCACCAATGTTATTTTATTGTCAGCAATAAAACTAGACACATGTTACCTACCACTCAAAAATTTAAAGGTCAGTCTTCATTCATACTCGTCCATATAAGAATATGAATATGTAGGAAGAACTCTTCCTCTTAGAAACTATTCACGGAATACTCGTACCTATAGGTATGATGATTGCATAGTTCATAAAGGAAGTAGGCAACTTCTATTAGTAGGTATACTGAAAAATGTATGTATAACTTTTTTACATTATTTTTAAATGTATAAAATTCACAGTAGGTAGGTATATATAACTGTAATGTACTCGCATAAAATATTTTGCCACTATTTAGAACATTGGATTACATTATTAGAATATAATTTAGAAACATTACTTCAAACATCTATTTAGTAATTTTATTTTATATTAGATATATATCCAAATGTTTAGGACGATTAGAAAATGAAACGTTGATTGGTCAATAATGTATAGTTTCTCTGTTCTGGTTGGTCAATCAGCGCATCCGTCAGTAAGTAACATTCATTTCGGCTAATCAGCGCTCTAGACTTATGACAATTGAGTGTTTATTCGCGACTTACCTAAAGCTGGTCACTGGTCAGATTTTTGCAAAGATCCTGAAAGTAACTCGGATGATTACAAAATTCGTTGTTAATTTCCTATTATCCGATGTTTTGCAATCGTAGGTACAAGGATTTTTTCAAAAATACATTTTATTCGATTATACTGCGACATATTATATAAAATATTACATCCCGGGCGAGGCTGGGAGCGGGTCGCTGGTACGAGTATATTTTATTTATTTTTAACATAAGTAACCAAACATTTCTCTGTGAGAAATATTATTTTTTATGTAATTCAATAGATATGTAAATTAATTGATAAAGTATAAAAAATATAATGCGTATTGCCAATTTTTTATTGCTTCCTGTAATCGAATCAAATATTAGTAAAAGAAAAAGAGGGTACAGAAAATCACAAATATTATCTTTTTTTAACGCGGACCAAGTTGCGGGCACTAACGGGCACCTACCATCAAGTGGACCGTCAGCCTGTCTGTAGACCTTAACAAAAATAAAGTTTATAAAAAAATACTAGGGAAAAAATTGCATAAATAATTTATCAGATAAAATTATAAATATGTTTGTATACGAACGTTTCCTAAATGTTGTTTAAAAACAAGAGTTTTGGCACGTGTCCAATTCGGTTCACAATTGCTCTTAATTAGGAAATAGCGTTGCGAGAGACGCGCGCTGTGCACTAGAGGACTATTGTCTTCAGTTAAATGTAGGAAATTGTAAATATTTTGAGTTGCATAAACTTATGATTAATATGTATTAAATTATATTTGACATTATTAGATGAGTGGTTACCATCAAGTGGACCGTCAGCCTCTCTGTCGACCTTAACATTAAGAAAAATGTAGGTATACCTACTGTCATATTGAAAAATATTAGAGAAAGAAAAATTTTAATTGAATTAAAATTGAATTTGAAAGAATAATTGGAAAAAGATGAAGGTATAATATTGCGTATTAAAGAAACAATAAGTTAACAGGAAACCGAATTATATTAGGTAACCAAATACATATTAGTTAGGTACTATAAGTATTAGGTAGGTACTTATAATATCTAATATTATTGTTTTTTTGTCTTCCTCCCTTTTTTATTTCCCCAGAATCGCAAACCCTCTCTACCACTATTATTTTGCTGATTATCTCCTTCGATCTTATCCAAATTCAAGTACCAATGTCTGTGTGAACCAATTTGTTTTTTGCTGCAATCAGCTTCATCAATATCAACAGATTTTTCTTCGAATCTCAACTGTTTTCTAATATGTTTTGAATGTTCTGGACTCGGTAAAGAATGAATATCGCTTTGGAGAGAGATATTTGCATTTATATCACTCTCCACTATTGAAGTAGGTGGAGGTTCTAATACAGTGTTCCTTAATTCTTTCTCTTCGTCTTCATCATGTGTGTCTTCAAAGTTACGAATCATTGTATCTACAGATTTATGAGACGCCATTTCGTCTTTAGAATCCCTTAAAAACTTTATAATATTCAAATCAGACATGTCTTTGTCAACTACATGGGGATCTCTATTGTTAAATATAAATGGTTTGAATGTTTCGCTTCTATTTGCTCTGTCTTCGGTCTTGTTGAGCATTTCTAATGAATGTTGAGCGTTTGTTTGAGTCGACCTCTCTCCGTACTCTATCATTTTACGTATTTCAGACTGAGCATAATTATATGTAAGTTGCGGTACATCGTCGACTATAGAATTTTCTTTTTCACGTTTTTTATTGAATAAATTGCGAAATAAAATAAGTAATCTCGTTTTTAAACTTTGTTTTTTACTAGATGAGTCAAATTCACTGTCAAAATTATATTCAGGTGCACAGATCATTTTTGCATAATCGATATTGGTAAACGAATGCATTATGGATTGTAAATTGAATCTGTAAAGTGAAATCAAGTTAAGAATACTAACAAAAAAGTTATATTTCTTATAAATATTTTTAAATAGAGAAATAAAAAGAGCGCTTAATTGCAATCCAGCTAAGTTGTTTCACAAATTTTAAACATACATACTAGAAATTAGAAGAATACATATAAATACATGTTTTATTTACACATTTATTAATTAAAAATAAACTCAGTATTAATATATTTAACTTACTCCACTTATTTTTCCTTTTTATATGTTAAAAACTGACGGTCACCGTCAGCCTGTTTGCTGAGGTGGCTACTGTCGCCAATAACACAAGCAACGTCAATAGAGCTGCAAGTGCGCTGCCGACCATAGTAGTATTAAGGATATTGACTAGGAAGGGATAGGGAAATGGGCTCTGGTATCACTTACTCACTCACCGAAACACAACAGCACATAATATACTGTTATTTCACGGTGGTCTATAAGGGGGTGGTTATGCCGCCAGACGGGCTGCCCAAATGACTGCGAAATGCAGCGTGCCATGCCACTACTTCAATATTGACTACTTGAAACGTTTACTCACCTTACTAATACAATATAAGGGTTAGCTACACTTACATATTATTTATTAACTCTAAAAATATATTTGAATTAAGATTATCTAGTCTAGTGTTGTCTTAAGACCCTTGCTAACACATTAGCTTACCTAATAGCGTCAGTAGTATGTATAAAGAAAGCCTTAGACACTTGGGGTACGCATCGTTTGATCCAATAGTAAATGGCATAGAGCAAAATGAACAGCACTACCAGAAAGGTGCACCCAGCGAACAATACATTGTGCTGGAGGCTGTCGTGACCGCACATAAGCCGATCTTCGTCGTATATATCTAAACGAACGAATTGGTGTGACAAATGCTTATTAGATTCAGAAGTAAATATTTTAATACGAAAAAACGGGGTGTGGCTGTGTTGTGGACACGGCCTTGTGCTTTATGTGATACATGTACGTTAAAAGTAATATTATCTTTGTGGGTATTATATGTATATATCCAACGAATTAGAAAATACCATATATACCAAACGATTCTTTGATCCTTTAGCTATCGAGTGGTGTAATTAAATTTGCGTTTCTTAGTTCTTAGTTACTATAGACGCAAATTTAAAGACGTATCACGTCATAAAGTGCTTTTTATACACCTCTTTTATACGTATTCCCATTTGTACTATTATTTTCTTCTATTAGCAGAACAAATAGTAGAACTTATTGGAATTTCAATTCCCATCTGTTCTATAATAAAGGGAAAACCAATGAAGAAGTAAATGACAAATGGCTTACATTTTTAAAATAATTTGTTGAATCTTTCAACGGCACCTGTCGTTGATTATTAATTTTAGAGTATAAATAAAATATGTATACACCACAAAAGTGCCTGTAATTTTTCTAATCATTTTGAAATCTCTTTCCAAAATAAAAGCTTTTTGAATGAAATACTGTCAGTAACCAGGAAGGATACGTCATCAGCATCAGGTGACGTTAACTGCAAATATCTCATCAGTCGAGTTCGAACCGTTTGACCTGTTAATTAATCGGCAGTCATAGAAAATACAGATAGGTGTATAAAAATAAAGTACTACGAGTAGCTTGAACTAGTTGTTAACGAATTGTCATCCAATACCTAACAATGTCGCGACGGCGGCCGGCTGGTTTGAATCAGTTAATAGGATATGTCGGCTATGTTTGTGTATTCTATCGGCTATACAATGCAGAATGTTTATCCTCATTATTTATCCCGGAAAAATCTTATCAACATTTTTACTTTGATTATTTCACCAAATAACTGCACAACGAGGCATTTCTATTGCTTTATTTGGATAATTTTTACTCCACAACGTGCAAATAGAAACTGGAGGCCAAATGCACCCTGAGTTGTGCTTAGCGCAATTGCGCGTCACAAATATTATTATTACTGCTGTCTCTAGTATTAAAAAATAATGGTGTAAGTACCGAAAACTCCACAATTGGGTATTCCATCGCAGGCGCTGATAGAGTCTATACAGACCCTTGTACCCAACACTTGACATTCGAGAGTTTGTGGCAAACATTGGTCGTCTTGTTTATTGAGAGTGCGTCCTGAAGTAGCCACCACTGTTAATTCATCCAACTGAATAATACCACAACATCAAATTTGTTACCTAAATTTATTTATAACTAACTTTTGCCTGCGACTTCGTCCGCAGTTCCACGGGAACAGTAAGGATGTAGGTACCTTTTATTACAACTTCAGAAGTCTAAAGTTGTAATAAAAGGTACCTACATCCTTTTATGTCCCCCTGACAATAGTGTATGCAAAATTGTTGAATGTGTAACAACACTTTCGCATATATAATACTAGCTGATGCCCGCGACTTCTTCCGCGTTGAAAAATAAAAAATATAACGCCTGATAAAATATATGAGCAAAAAAATTTAGAAAATATTTGGCAGGCCTTTTTTCTGGATGAATGTCTATGTCCTTTTCTCTGGTGAACTTTTCTGAAGGTACCCTATGTCCTTTCTGTATGCCTGACAATGTGTACTACCGGCTCCTGCATCCGTCGGATCTCCTATTATGTGTCCTGTCCACTGCCATTTCGTACGTCTACGAATCTCCTCATTTCTGATACGATTTCACAATGTAACCCGAGCATAGACATCTCCATAGCTCGTTGACTTTAAGTTTACGAGGCCCATAGTTAGAGACGACGTTTTAGCTCCATAAACTCATTAACTCATAACCCGATAGACCCCGATATTACCCGATAGATATAAATACCATATCCAGTGATAGCCACAATCTTTGCTTTGCTTATTCGCTTTGCTTTGAGAAGCTGAGTTCTAAAATCTGCACCTATACATACTTAATTAAATTGACTGGTTACCTAAATTGAAAGATCTAATGTCACCGCACAAAAATAACTTTCGAACCTCAATCGAATTTTTAGGCTTCAAATGTATGTGAAAACTGGGAAATAATTAGCTCACCATGAAAACCTACTTATCCGAGCAATCTTCCAAAAAATATTAAACGAAAGTCGCAAGTATAATTGCGAGGAATTAACTCGAAAAAAAATAAAAAGAATGAAGCTGTATGGTATTCCTACTATTAATGGCATTTCTTTTCTTGTATAGGTATAATACACCAGTGAATATACACCAGTGTTGTGTACAGTGACCAAAATACACATACCGTAAAATTTTCGATTGCGATTATTATTCGCGAAGAATTCACCACAAACACATGACGAAACTTCGGGAAATCCATATGCTCGCAAATGTCGAACAGGATTGGCCTTGTAGTTTTATTTGCCCCACTGATTCCCACTCGGCTGTGTATCTAAGAAACATGATTATTCAAAATATATAAGTACCTACTAGCTGGTGCCCGCGAATTCGTTCGCGTTGGAAAATGAAAAATGTAACACTTGAGTATTATAACGAACTAGGCGAATCTAGGCGATTACTCAGGAACCTAACATTTTTCAGAATAAAATGTATCCAATATATTATATTAATTCAGGTAATGAACTATCTACGTGCCAAGTTTCATCCAAATCCGTTGAGCCGTTTTTGCGTGAAAGAGTACCAAACGTCCATAAATCCATACATAACATCCATCTTTGCATATAATATTGTGTAGGATTTGTTATTTTTTTACTATATCTACTTGAATTATTAAGTAAAATGAATAGGTAACACTGAACTGGCGTCTCTACCCATATGTAAATTTAAAACAATCAAAACTATTGCGCCACATAGGTACGAGTATGTAACAGGATATAAACACTGCGTTTCCCAGTCATAAATGGGGCAGTCCAAACATCTCCTTATTGTATTTGGTATATATACTGAAGTAGGTTCTGGATACTAATGTAAATCATGCCTCTTCGTCGAGTAATTCGGCAAAATGTGCCGATTCCTGTGGATTCATCGTATGGTAGGGAATTCCAGCAAAAGGCGTCGTTCCTATTGTCCCAATGTTGTAGTACCGGAAGGTGTTTGTTTCAGTTACTACCTGAATATCACGTTTGTTTCGACTGCAAAGAGATAAATAAAAGGGCATAGTTATAATACCGTACAAATTCGGGTGAGTCGTTATGGTGTTTGCTTTAACTTTCTGTACCAGGGACGGGTTCGATTCCCGGCAGGATCAATTTCAGAAATTAACTTTTCAAAGTTGGCTCTGGTCAGGATATGGAAAGTAGTGGGTTTTGCAGTCATTTGGGCAGCCCGTCTGTGTACTATACTGTGTATTGAAATCACAGCATGTGTGCTGTTGTGTTTCGGTGAGCGAGTATAAGGATGCCAGAACCCATTCCCTATCGCAAACCAATCCTTTATCCTACTATAGTCAGCAGCGCGCTTGCAGCACTAGTGTTGTAGTGTTGTTGCTTGTGCGATAGGCGACGGTGGCTACCTACCATCAAACGGACCGTCAGCCTGTCTGCCTACATTAACATGATAAAATATTATGACAAGGAAATGTCACTTAGCTTACATATTCATTTCTGTGATCCCTGTAAAATTATTAACATCGTAGTTCATGTCTTTGCTCGTAATAGTTCGATTGAGGTTGTTATCATGCAATCTAGTGTCATTTAAAAGTATTGCCATAACTGGAGCCACTTTAACGATGTTTTCAAAGGACTCGTGGTCTATCAGAGAAACTGGTTCAGAATTATTACTAGGAAAAAATTCAAATATTTACTCAATTGTTAGAAGTAGTTTGTAATTGTGAATTAGGTAAGTAAGATAACATTTAGGAAGAGTGTATTATAATGCTATGAAGAAAACTAATTCTATATTATAATCAAATCTAATGTATGTCACTTGAACATGTTTAATTTAATCTAATATGTAGATATAGTAATCTAATGAAACGTTACATTAATGGAGTTTATAAATTAGAATAACACATTTATACATAGGTAATATAAAGTTATACCTATGTCACCTTCTCCCTATTTCAACACTAACTTTTTCTAAACTACCCATCGGATTTTGATAAGGTTTTCCCTAATGGAAAGAGTGATAAACAAGAAAGATTTTTGTGTAATAATACACAAATCTTCCTTGTTTATCGCTTTTTCCATATAAATTCGCAGAATAATCTCTTTTTTTATAAAAAAAAATCTATGTAAATACTCATTGCTGATCTATGTAAATACTAGGTAGGATTTTATTAATATAAAACTTACATTTTCTTTGTACCGTTGAACGCTGACTTCGATTTTAATTCTAAGTTGTTTTCATTTGTTTTAGTTATACAAGTATCTGGACTCTCTAAAAAAATATATATATAAACATCTTATTATTATGGCGTTAATATTATATATTATGTAATTATGTTCAATGCGTGAAAATAATATTTAATATACTTAGTACTACTTAGTTAAATATAACTAATCAACTGAGCGTAGCGTAGGGGACGCTTCGGGGTTATGCCGTACTCCTACCGGCTAAAACTCAACGAAATTCTAACGCGGCCATAGATGGGCGGGGTAGCAGGAACGTTATGAAAAGACACCGCTACACACCACGGCTGTCCAGAGCGGTGAGGGCTACGCTTCCTGTCGAAATACGCTGGCCACCTCGGGGACCTCACAACGGGCGGTAGTCTACCCTAAGACTACAGCCCAGGACTAGGTCGGACATAGGGGAAAGGTGGTCGGACATAGGCCAGCCGCCTGCGTAATGGCCTCTTCCGGCGGATCGGTTGGGAGATTATCCACTATTTTTAGGTAGTAGATTACATCATGGAAACAAACCTTTAAAAATGTCATATTTCCTGTAGGATTTAATGTTTAAGGAGTTAAAATTATCGTCAGGTGCGCTGCTATTCTCTCTTAAAATGTTATTTATTATGACATCGTCATTTGATACTATGGAAACATTTGATGAAAATATTTGTGTCTGCACAAATCTTGATTTTAATGGTGATTTGGTAATAAAGTCTTCCGTTTTACGATATCTATGAGTTGAATATCGCATCCATCGTTTTGTAGATTGCCTATAAAATTATCATTTATATAGATAACTTTCAAACAATTTAATATTATTTGTGTATTGTGTATATTACATATACAACTATGCTACATCCTTCTGCTGAGCATAGGGCTTCTCAAAAATATAGGAGGTGTGGCTAATTGCGAAATGCAGCGTGCCCTGCAATGTTTTTATTTTTTCAATATTTTGTTTTCAAATCTATACTAATACTAGTTGCTAATACTAATATTATAAATGCGAAAGTATGTTTGGATGTATGGATGTTTATAACTCTTTCACGCAAAAACTACTGAACCGATCATCATGAAATTTTGCATACACGTTGCCTAGGACACCAGAAAGGACATAGGGTACTTTTCATCCAGAAAAAAGGACTATTCTCTAGGGATAAATAAAAAATAAATAACTAATGCCTGGCCAAAGTGATATAGCAACACGAGGTCAAGCGCTATATTGCTTTTTTTAAATTTTCAACGCGGTCGAAGTCGCGAGCACCAGCTAGTGTTTTTAAATCTTTTAATTAGAATTCATACTTGTATCTACCTCCTATAATCATATATTTCTGAAACATCAAAGAAATGTCTGTTTTTATTCGTTTTCATTGGCTTATTGGCGTTCCATTTGTACTTCCTATACGGTTTTCTTGTTTTCATCTGACTGTCATGATAATTTGGTAATTTTATTCTGTAAATAAATTTAGTTTTATTAGTTCTGTAGAATGGTGCAACAGAAAGGCGATCGCGCATACAACTAAGCAAGCCTACATGCGCACTAGGCGGCCAGGTCGCGGCGGCCAAGCCACGGCCATCTTGGATTAGTTTCTTACAAGTGATTCTATGGACAAAATGCGAGTTTCATGAAATTCCTATTTGTTAATTTAAATTATACTGTCTTGAGTCATTCTAAATTGAAAAATGCCCCTAAACTTGCAAAAAACTTTTATTATTTATAAATAAAAATTTAGATTAAACGCTTTTTGATTTGTTTATATTCAGAAGCTTAATCTGCTTTGACAGCAATTAAAATTTAATTATTTCATTGAAATTGGTTGAGTATATTGTCTTGTACAATATTCTACATATTAATTTCTTGACTATAAATACGTGACCACGTGACGACGTAGTCATTCATTTCATAATCATGATGATCGGTTGAGTAGTTAAGGCGTGAAATTTGTGAAAAGGTAACAGACAAACAGAGTTACAATCCCTACAATGTATACCAGTTATGTTGTACCTACCTGTTTGGTAAAAATCCATCAAAGTTAATATCCATTTCATAAAGCTTATTGTCATTTGCTTTGCTTATTTGCTGTTGATTGCTTTGATTAATGTATACCTCAACCAGTGGTAGTATATTTGTGTCATACGCTATCTCTTCGGGTCTGTTTATATAAAGAAAATATAACTGTTATAATTTTGCAAATAAACAGTAAAATATTGTTTGTGTTTTTTATTTAATTACATTTCTAGTCACTAATATATTATACTTATATAAAGTTATTATAGTAATACATTATACTTACCTTTTAATTAGTTTTTATACAAACTTTATAGGTATATACAATGTTTTCGTGTCGATAAATTATTATGTATTAAATTATGTATTAAATTTAGCCGAAGACGAATTATACTTAGACACTTAGATTTTTTTTAATGCAAGCACTAATTATTTCACATGATTTAAAAAATCAACTAGAATGTAACCTTAGGCGACATCTTAGCCTTCTTTCTGTAAGTAAAATAACGCAATAAATTCAAATAATAATACCTACTTAGACGTCACATTGTAGAGTTTGCTAAAAAAATTCGCCATATCGAAAGCATTTTTCAAGTCAGCGTCAATTCTTGCTGAAATATTTACTAAAGGGACTTCTATAGTGATATAATCTTTTAGACTTGTCTGATTGCCAGCTGACAATTTATTTTCTTCCGTAGTTAATACTTGGGTGACATCACTTTCCTCTGCATCAGTACTGAAAACGACATAGTATTACAATTTCTATACGATTTTTTTTATTTTTTTATTAGGATTTGCTCTTGGCCAGCATCTAGCCGTGTGGCGTAGATTTCTTTTTTCTTTTTTTAATTGAGTCAAGGCCTAGTAAGTGCCCATTTACCCTAGATTTGAAGACCCCGAGGTTGTGATGAGGCTTATGATGTAGCGAGCTCACCCAGAAGATGCCTATTCACTCGAACTTTGAAAAGGTATATGAGATCTGAAACACAGACGCCGGCAGAGAATTCCAAACCTTGGCAGTGCGCATTATTCAGGATGTTTTAAAGCGTTTGATCCGAAAAAGAGGGATTTCGACAAGATGAGGATGCTAACCAACCGTACGTCTGAATGTCCGATGGAAGAAAGGGGAAGGCGGTATAAGCTCATGTAGCTCCTGAGGTGGGTAAGGTATTATTGAAATGTTGAATATTCCTCTCTCGCGTAGGTCGAGTATCCACTTATTGTTGAAATTATAACTTTACAAATTTTCTTAAGAACAAATTTGTGTTCATATATGTTTATGTTGAAAATATCTGAAGCAAAATTCTATAGCAAAAAAATATCTAGTAAGTAAGTTAATCTTAATATCTTCTTAAAATATACTCGTAAAAATTACTTGTCACATGTTCCTCCGTGATGAACTAAACTACTGAACCGATTTTGATCAAACTTTGTAACTATATGTAATTTGGTCCAACTTAAAAGATAGGATAGTTTTTATTTTGAATCCGGGCGAAGCCGGGAGCGGGCCACTAGTATACATATAAATTTTGATTGATATAAGTTCAGTGATAAATTCTGTGATTTGCTTATACCTATAGCCGAAGGTAAAGTAAGTAAATATATTTGCGTCACGCAAATATAGTTATTTACTGGAGAATAAGTACAATAAAATTTAAAAATTTCTAAAAGTTCACGTTAACTGTGAACCAAGAATTGTTCTTGTTTGTCTAAAAATATTATTAAAGATTCTATGAAAATTCTCTGACGGAATTCGTCTACTGATACTGATGATTTGATTGCTTTTTCGATTAAAACCCTTTTAATAAGGGTTCAATAAGGGTTATTTTATTGAAAATTAGAGTCCGTCCTTAAATTTCATTGGAAGAAGAAATCAGAAAGCTAACGAAAAAGCGATGAACTTTCGGTATTGCTACTAGAATAGTAACATTCACGGACCTACTTGATTTGTATTGGCGTCGTCGTCGCTATGGTTGTTCTTCTCGTATATAATAATTCTTGGTTCAATGTATTTTTAAAATAAAGGTCTTTTAAACTTATGTCCTGATTGTCGTTGTAAATCTCGTCTAGTTCGTACACCACGAACTGTTTTTTTCCTTCTGAGCACGATTTTAATATTTTCTCTTTAGACTGTGATACTTCTACTACGATGACTATTTCATTCCCCAATTCAGTTCTGTAAACGAGCTGTTATTAGGTAAAGTCAGATCAACTGAAGGTCGTGGTTTTTGATATTTACTTTACTTAGTATAACTTTTCTTAGCTATAATTTTTGAAGATCTGTTCAGGCGTTTGAAGACCATTTCTTAGTTAACGAAGGGGTTTCACTAACCACATGTTCGATTGATGTGAAATTTGGTATACTGTTACTTCGGTGGTATTTCCATGACATGGTTACTTTGACCTCGTGCTGCAGCATCAAGTCAAGGTAACCCTACTCCCCAAAGCTACAGAATACCCAACTCCCCAGAAACTTACAGTAGATATAGCGTTTTTGGGCTCAATTTAAAGTCGGAAGCCATGTTAAAATACGTTGGATGGTTTAGGAAGAGTTAACGGGTATACAGACAGACGCCGAAAGCAACTTCAATTTAATATGTTCAAATGTTTGTTATTCAATCACGCAATTACGGCTAAGCGGAATTGAATGAAATTTTACGCGCAGATTACCTGGATTAACATGTACATAGGATGCTTTTTATTCGGAAAAAAGTTAGGTTCCTGTGGGATTTTTAAAAAACGAACTACAGCGCGTACGAAGTCGCGGGCACAGCTAGTACTAAATAAAGTATTATTTGAACGAACAGACCTTACATTAATTAAGCAGCTGTAAGGTTGATCAAGCTGAGTGAAGTAAAGCACTCGTGAGTTGGCGTCGACTATACGTCTACCAAGAAACACAGATGATATCACGCGACGTCGGCAATGCTCTGAAACATCTTTCTTGTAAACTATGCTATTCATGGTTATTGTTAACTCGGTTTGTTCACCGATTAAAAGAAATACAAATATTATAATTAGGTTTGACATTTTTTTCTTAGCCAAATAGATTCACGGTATAGACGTGTTATGAAATGAGAAGTCGAGAAAAAAAATATGGTGTAGATATCTCGTATCCAAAGAAAATATCTAGTCTGTTTACGAACTCCATTTGCTCTATCCCATAATAATCTAATAATCCTACCTACTTATTAATTTGCATTAATTTGAAAGTTTTTGAGGTTGTGAATTAAGAATACATTTTTGTCAAAAATGAGTTCAAGGAAATAATCAATAACTATTTAATAAAAATAGCTACTTATTTCAAAGCTGGCAAGAGAAATAGTAAGTGTGTCGATACTCGTATGATTGAAATAATAATAAGTGCCTCAGTGTATCTTATATGAACCGGCCCGGCGCGGCGCGGCGTGATGTTAGCCGATACGGGTCGCGTGACCCGCACTATTTGAAACCAACAATAAATAACGCAAGCGCAATGTAAATAATTGCTACATCAATAAAAAGTCCCAAGTCGTTTTATTATTATAAAAATCTTACTAAGTATATTTAAATTTTGATAAAATAAGTAGCACCTAAATTAATTGAGACTTGTAAGCAAATGATTAAGTACTGATACAAAAGAAGAAAAAGAGAACAGTTCGCATCATATCATCACATGAGTTATAATAGGTACCTACGCGGGGTTACATTTCATGTTTAATTAGTTTATTTCAATGTTTGCTTATTTAAATTAGTTTATTTAATACTAATTGTTATTCATATTATACTTATTTATATAACGCTTAAAGGATTTATTGTAAAAACGATTTTTCTGACAGTAAATAAACATTTTTATTACCTATTTGCCCCATGAATGATGAATGATGAAACTATATACTTGAGTAATATAGACTGTAAGACCCCACTGAACTGGAGTAATCATATATAAATATATTATTTTAATTTGTCAAGTTTATTCAATGCCTAATTTAAATTATACATATATCGCCAATTATTAAAATAACACCCATCAGTGTAATTTTTGTCACTTTTATTTCTGACACAATTTTAGATATAAATCAGATCCAATGACCTAAGAACAATATGGACCGGGCATGCTCCTACAGAACCGGCGTGCAAACATATTAAAATTTGGCACATAAGATGGTTACCTTTCATAGTAAATAATGTATTTTCAATATTTCAAATAATGAAAATAACCGTTGTAAAATATTAACCTGTGTAAGCTAATTGAATAATTATTTATTTAATTATTCAGCCATAAATTTAAAAAATATATATTTAGTATAGATTATATTATGTATATATGTATGTAATTATGTAGGCATAATTATAAAATTTAGGACAAAGCCCTGCACACCACAAAAAGTAGTTTTCTTAATCGTTCTCTCACAAAAACAATTAAATATTTTTTATACTACCACGAAACTCGGCATATAACATGGCGGCACGGCTTTGGTAAAGTCATAAAGTCAACAAAGTGTAGCCAAAATTTGGGCTTAACAAGATACCATTTATCTCTTTTTTCTTATTCAGCCTAGTTAAAATGGGACAAAATGCCTATATAACAGATATTTATATAGGCTACGGTTCATATAGTAGAATAGGGCTCCTCCATAGGTTATTAATTACTCATTGATCAGATCTAGTAAACACAGAGCGATATGACTGAACTTAAGATAACAAGAAACCAAGACAGCTTTCCTATAAAAAAATGAAACAGCTGATTGTGTCATTTCTAATCTGTCAAAATAATAAACCTAACCTAACCTACGCAGTAAAGTTTAGCAAAACAAAATTTTGTTTTTGCATGTTCATTGGATTAAAAAACCTTAGTAACTTTTAGAATTTATTGATTATAGTAAGAAACAATAATGACCATAGCCGAATATGTATCGTCACTTGCACAAAATCCTTACTTTGGTGCCGGTTTCGGCTTATTTGGAGTCGGAGCCAGTGCTGCAATATTGCGAAAAGGATTCCAAACATCCATGATGTTATTTAGAAGACATTGTATGATAACTCTTGAAGTTCCGTGCAGAGACAAGTCATATCAATGGGTACTACAATGGATGACGCAGAAAGGAGCTAAACAGACTCAACATCTCAGCGTCGAAACTTCCTTCTTACAGAAGGACACTGGACAAATTAAAACCAAATACGATTTCATACCTAGCGTTGGGCAACACTTTTTCAGGTATTCAAATGCACTTTCTCCTGCACTAAAAAACTAGATGATACGTAACAAAAGAAGTAGAAAATATACCAGTAGTGGCAGGGCACAGAATTACACAGATTACAGAAGAAGACCACCGTGAAATAACAGTATATGTGTGCTATTGTGTTTCGGTGAGTGAGTAAGGGATGCCAGAGCTAAATTCCTTATCCCTTATTTTTATGTTAATATTGACAGACAGGCTATCTGTCAATATTAATATTCAGTTTCCATAGTTATAAATCTATTGCGCTTTCAGATATGGAGGGACTTGGATTAAAGTAGACAGAACTAGAGAACAGCACACACTAGATTTACATATGGGAGTGCCGTGGGAAACTGTAACATTGACTGCATTTAGTAGAAATAAACAAATTTATTATGATATATTAGAAGAAGGTCAGTTGAGCTCATAAATTTCTATAAGTACTGTTTCTAGTGTTATCATAATTTAATTTGCCATGTTTAGTGTGTTTTTATAATAAGGCATAGATGTTTAAATTCATTAACATATTCGTGGCAAAATGGGACTAATTGATTCCATAATCCATTATTATAATATGCATATTCCTTTATTATAATAAAAAAAACTTTATTCACAGCAAGAACAATGGCCTTGAAACAGCACGAAGGTATGACAGTGATGTACACAGCGATGGGCTCTGAATGGCGTCCGTTTGGTCACCCACGGCGACGAAGACCCTTAAAAAGTGTAGTCTTGCATGCCGGACTCTCTGAACGAATACTCGATGACTGCTTAGACTTCATTAACAGCCCTCAGTGGTACACAGAACGAGGAATACCATACAGGAGAGGTAGAATTTTTGTTATATTTTCATTCTTCATTTTGTTTAACTAAATTTGATATCAACTTTTATGTATAATACATACATAAAAGTTATACGTTATAGGACCAAACTTTTAGTATGAAAGATTATAATTAATTTGTTAAACTTAACAAACCTCCATACATATCTATCCTCAAAAACTTTCACATTTATAATATATTATTAGTAGGATTAAATTTACCATGTAATAGTGTGTAACTCAGCGATCAAATATTAAATCTTACTTTATTTAATTTATATAACTTTAATCAAATAAAAATTGTTTTATGTGGTATTTGCCCTACTTGAAAAATAAGAATTTGTCACAATTCTTTCAGGTTATTTATTATATGGGCCCCCAGGGTGTGGTAAATCTTCTTACATAATGGCATTAGCAGGCGAATTGGAATACAGCATTTGTGTACTTAATTTATCAGAAAGAGGTCTCACAGATGACAGATTAAATCATTTACTTAGGTAAGAAAACATACCCATTTTTATTTTGTAATTATTTAAATGTCAAGACTCCCGTTTCACATTACAAAGAATATTTTCATAAATTTTGTTTATAATTTTCATAAATAGTTTGCCATTTTCATAAATTACTTTTTTATGTAATTGAGCATGATGTATTTAGATTATGGAGAAATTGTAAAAAAGAAAACCTTTTTTTTTATGTTAAGTTCGACAGAATTGGTGGTAAATGGCCTATAACACAACAGGTGCTGCAAGTACGCTGCTCATCATAGTAAGATTAGTGAAGGGATAGGGAAATGTGTTCTAGCATCCCTTACTCACTCACCTATACATAACAGCACACATGCTATTATTCACTAAGGGGTTGGTTACTGCTGCCAGCTGCCCAAATGACTGTGAAACGTAGTGTACTTATTAACTTAAGGCTAACTTAATGTAAGGGAGTCTATAAGACCAGGACAAACTTTGAAGAGTTAATTTTTAAAGTTGACCCTGCCAGGAATCAAATCTGGGACCCCTGAGACAGAGAGCTAAGGCAAGCACCCTAACCACTTATCCAACGGGCTCGTTGTCTACTTGTTTGTTGATATATATTTTTAGCGTTGCACCACAGCAATCAATAATATTGTTGGAGGACATCGACGCGGCGTTCGTGTCGCGTGAAGACACAGCCACCCAGAAAGCGGCGTTTGAAGGCCTCAACCGCGTCACCTTCAGCGGACTGCTCAACTGCCTCGACGGAGTCGCCTCCACGGAGGCACGCATCGTTTTCATGACCACCAACTACTTAGAAAGGTACCCACAAAATCCATACTTTTCCATTAATATTATAAATGTCGACTCGATGGTAGCCAACTACCTAATCCTTAGATTAGGAAGAGATAGGGAAATGGGCCCTGGCATCCCTTAACTCATTCACAAAAACTCAACAGAACACATGTGGTTCATTCACGGTTGTCTTCTGTAAGGGGGTGGCCGGTGGTTACTGCCGCCAGACGGACTGCCTGCAAAACGTAGTCAACCTGTCTCTAATTGTCTATTTTTGAGGAAAAATTGAGTCAATTTTCTCCCCTTTTTTACTGTCCCTACAATTAAGTAACCATATACTTGTTACAGATTAGATCCTGCTCTAATAAGGCCGGGCAGAGTCGACATGAAAGAGTACATTGGATATTGCGATAAAGAACAAATAGAACTTATGTTTTTGAGATTCTATAAAGGGGAACAGGCCGCTGAACATGCAAAGGAATTTTCTACTAAGTATGTATTCCAACTACCAATAGGTACGGTTATTCTAAAACTTGAGAGAGTAATGAATAAACTCAAAAACTACTGGACCACTCTATAAAGAGAGAAAGCGATCGTGGGTAAATATGTCTCCTACCTGTAGGTCTAAAGCATAGACATAGAGAAATCAAATGTCTGTGGTCTAAAGGCGCGTAATAGTCAAAATTTATTATACATATTGACTATTATAATGTGTTAGCGTCGGCTATTTGGGTCGATGTCGTATGTCCGCTAAACTTATAGTCTGAGTTGGAGTTCTGATGTATCATGTAGTCAATAAAATATTGGGACTTAACATAAAGTGGTTTAATTAAGGTAGGAGAAGTAAGGGGTGCTAACAAATGATTATTTTTCATTGTTCGTGCATTTTTTTAATTCAAAATATTATTTATAAATTTAATATCCTGATTGATTTACAAATAGGAAGATATACAAATAAAGTACCTAAGTAATAATGCAATGCAATAAACTTTTACACACAAAAAACACGTCGATGCTCACAGTAATAACTTCAATTAAAAAAATAATATAACAAATATAACACAGTCTCTGTATCACGTTATTAATACAACTGTACTCTAGTACCATAAACAGAGAGTGTGTGTCTATTTCGTGGACCAATCAAAACTAGAAAGACAACTACTGGCCCCACGATCGCTTCGTCTCTCTCACACTTTTCTGTCCGTTTCACTTTACAGTTGGAACACTCGGTCTATGTATGCTCGAGTTTAAGATTAATAAATTGTAATTTGTGTTTTCAGAGTGCTTCAAGAAGAAAGACAAGTGAGTCCAGCACAAATACAGGGTTACTTTATGTTCCACAAGCATTCTCCTTCGGAGGCAGTTTTGACAGATATCAAGTCCATTTGGACGCTTGGATGAGTTATTGTGTACCATAAACGTAGTGTATATATATTTATTTGAAAGTGTTTCAATGATTAATCGATAAAAATAAATGTTTATAATCCATATGCTTGTCTTATTTTTTATAGGCACGGATCTTCTCAATGAGAAGTACAAGCTATTATACAGCCCTCACGTTATGGGACCAAACCCTTTTCGCAAAGTATGAAAAAAGAGTCTTCTTAAATCGAATCTGCAAGTGTAACTGACTACAAAATTATATAATCCCAGACTTTCTAGCCCAAGATTTCTGAGTTGGGTATCCGTTAGACTACTTGATGCTGCAGTACCAGGCAAAGTTACTGTGTCATGGAAATTACCGCCGAAGTAACAGTATAACCAAATTTCACATCAATCGAACCTGTGGAAGTTAGTGAAATCCCTTCGTCAATTAGAAAATAGGCTGATGGTCTTCTTCCCCGTTTGGCTTCTTTTTGAGAATC
Source organism: Synanthedon myopaeformis (assembly GCA_944738685.1). NCBI lineage: Eukaryota > Metazoa > Arthropoda > Insecta > Lepidoptera > Sesiidae > Synanthedon > Synanthedon myopaeformis. Next base: position 6,878,257 of record OX122918.1, on the reverse strand, counting down.
TGTCCTTATGCAAACAAACCATTTAGTACCTAATGGTGATTTGTTATTCGCCAGAGACCACGCAGACCAACATGTGTTGCCTATGATTAGGTACGTAGGTTGTGTCGTAACATAGACCCCTTTTTTAAAAGTAAGGCATATATCAATAAAGAAATACACCAAAAATACAAAAATAACTTTAATAATACAATTTTTTACAACAGACAATCGATAAAATTCAGTCTATTTATGTTAAACTCGACAGACAATCTGACGGTCTACTTGATGGTAGGAAGGCTGTGCAAAATTTTATTAAAATTGGTTCAATCAATAAAGAAATACAACAAAAATAACTTTAATAATACAATTTTTTTACATCAGACAATCGATAAAATTCAGTCTATTTATGTTAAACTCGACAGACAATCTGACGGTCTACTTGATGGTAGGAAGGCTGTGCAAAATTTTATTAAAATTGGTTCAATCAATAAAGAAATACACCAAAAATACAAAAATAACTTTAATAATACAATTTTTTTACAACAGACAAGGAGTTTAGGAGTTCATCGCAGACAAACAACGTGACACGAAATCTTTATATATATAGATATGAAACACAAGTCCATCTTGTTCACCTAGGTGTACCACGGGCAATACCCGAATGCCTTTTTTATTGCATTGTTTTTAAAACATTAACATTTTAAAATCATAGGCAGTACGTGTCTTGAATAACATAACACGAAATAACGATGCAAGATATATACTCATCTAAAAACATTTAATCATTTACAGGGAAGTTCCATTTAAAAAAATAATCGAAATCATAACAAATGTTTTATATAATAGTCGCAAAAATAAAGGGATATTAGGAAATTAGAAAAAAAATATCAAATTTTTAGGTGATTTTAAACAGGCTGTAAATTCGAAAGAAATGGTCGTACAAAGCTCATTAAAAAAGAAGATTCATTTTTGAATCCGAGCTTTAAATGTTTTTCACGTTAGCGGTGTACCAAAGGATTTTGTTCCAAATTTTTACTCGTCTTGAAATTGGAATTTTTTTTTTGGTAATGGTATCTTAGAGAATTTGATTCCCTTATAAGCTCTGTACGATGATTTGTCACTTGAGTTATCCTCAATCAAAGCGAAAAAGTCATTTTGACTGACAACCGATAACTCGGGAAATAATGGTCGTATAGAAAATTAAAGTACATATATTCTCCTTGAAAAGGAGAATACTTCGAAAAAAAATAAATATCTTTTCCACTAATAATGTTGTATCACTTCCTTGATTCCCGAAATTTTCAGTGCCGCCCTCGTATATTTAATTTTTGCGACTAGTATAACAAAATCAAACTAAAATTAATAATTTATATTAATTAAACTCTTCTTTTCAATCTTTTTAACATCTTTTTGTTCAACTTTTTAACAGCAATTTGAACGGTTCTTGTGTGAAATATACAATTATAATAATATACTAAAAGCTACGCGGCTTACCTCATTTTGGAATTGCTAGTGTTATATAAAATTGAAAAGAAAAATATAACAGAAAAGTAACACTCTATATTAAAAATTATATTAGACAAGACTATGATGTATCATATATGTAATAAAAAAAATGACTCCACATTCAAAACTATTGCAGAAATAAAATTCATTAATACCTACTGTATTTTAATCCTATAATATAAACAATTTTTTTTTTTCACATTGGGTGCCTTTCAATTGAATGAAGGACGTCCTTAAATTTGCAAATATTTCTATATACTTCACCATTATATTTTAGGGCACACTTTATTATTTTGTCCATAATATCGCATTTGAATACTTGTAAGATCTGCCATTGCCAATCGCTGTTAATCATATTTACGTCGAGCTGAGTATTAAGTTCATCTACAACATTTATACACATGTAATCTGAATGGCACCAAAGCGAAATCTTGAGACACTTGGTTATTTGTTCCTGCATTACTGTCAATTTTAATTTTCCGAGACATTTGAAAGAATTGGAAAGTGCTGAATTCGTTTCCATTAGATTTATCTTGCTTTTTTTAAGTACGTCCCGGAAGTATTGGAATGGCGAGTCCGTCATTGTTTTGGGTATCTGTTCTGTGTGCAATAACAAGAAACCTGTCCCACTGTTGGAGGAGGAATTGTTGGCGAGCTGATTAGTTGCTTTTTGTATAGAAACGTTTTGGGGAATATTTTGGGGTTGTGATACTGGAGTGATACCTACTGGAGAATAATTCGGAATAGATTGTGCTGGTGTTTCATATTGATATCGATAATCAGAACTGACTTGTGCCTGTGGACATACACGCGACAAAATATTTTCAGGTACATGATTAAGTGGTACATTCGTTCTGTTTGGTTCCACAGGCATCAAATCTGAGAATGATTTAACTTTAATTCTTGGGGCATATTGATCATTACTTATGGACAAATCAGGGAGACAGTTTTCCTTGGATTCCTGTTGAGGCATAGTGTCGGTTATGTTATTTTGGATTGCTACTTCCTTAGGCTTGTCACTTGTAACTGTTAAATTTTCATGTTTTATAACAGGTACATGCTTAAAATCTTCATTCCCAGTGTCATCGATTAAATCAATACATACAGTTTCAGTTTGCACTGTGGCGATGTTATTTTCTACGGGTTTTTGTTTAACTTTATGTTCCGTATTACTTTTTTGTACATCCATGATCTTAGGAAGTGTAACAGGATTTGAATTTGAAATTTTGTTAACAGTCAAAACGTCCGATTTTTTTTTTAAGAGAACATTTATTTTTTCCACACAATTAGGCGCCACTGTTACGCTCTTGTCGACGTCGATATGACTATCTTTGGCATCGGTAGTCATAGGATCAATCCTTACATTTTCAGAATCTTCTACATTTTGAACACTAACATTTGTTTTTTCTGCTTCAAGTTTGCACAAATCACTTTTTTCTACATTTTTCCACGAATCCGGTACAACGGATGTTTCTTGTACAAATGTCCTAGTATTCACGACATTTGCTTTATTCCTTGGTATCCAATTAACTTCTAATGGTTTCTTTTCCAAGTAACTTAAAAGACCTGTGCTAGGTAAATCTTGTTTGTTGATCACTTTTGTACCTATAGTTAATATTTTGTGATTCAGCTGTGCTTCGGAATGTTCTATTTGGTTTTTTTTATGTTCGTTGGTTTTATTATTGTCTTGTGAAACTACGTAGTCATATGTCTTGCTTACAACTTCCTTAATAGTTCTTTTAGTCTTTTCATCGTTTGTGTGGTATGTATCGTTTACACACAAACTCTCAGTAGAAGTGTCATCGATTACTATCGGCGTATCATTCTGCAGACGTTTATCGTCCTTAAACTTATTTCCATTATCAGAATCATCAGTATCACATTGTGCTTTAATATTATTACATACAATGACAGTCTCAGTTGAGCTTCTGGAACCTCTGCATTTCTTCGGATTCGTTCTGGAAGGATTTTCGTATGTGTCTGCATCATTAGAGTCATAGAACTTACGCCGTTTACGCCGATTTTCGTGTGCATTCAATTTATTTTTATTTTTATAAACAATGTAATAATTGAAACCATCGAGATGGCGTACTATTAAATCTTCATTGTGTACTACTACAGTGGACAGTCCTATAAAGTTAGATTTTTCATTAATTTTACTCAAATTAATTTTACATGTAGTTTGAAATAATTTAGAGTGCCTCGCAATTAAATCGTTATGAGTTTTCATATGTGTCTCAATATCGCACACTTCTTTACATTCTTTTTCGCATATCTGACATACAAAATATTTGTTATACTTTTCCTCCCAAGCATAACGCACGTCATTTCCCACCTGAGAAGTATTTTCCTGTTCATCTTTAACGTGCGTTAAATAGTTCAAACTCTCTGAAGGCTCAGGACTTTCAGAAGACGAACTAAAAGATAATATACGTTTTTTTTTTACTTCTAATCTTCTTTTAAGTATTTCCAAACGTTTCAATTTTTTTTCTTTACTCGATTTCTCTTCTATTGGATATTCTACTCCATTTGTATTGTTAGATTTTTCCTTCACTTTTAAAGATTCAATATTAGTCATCTGAAATAAAATAAGAAAACCTCAAATAAGGTAAAACATGACATAACAAACAACATAAATATTTGTCATTTTGAAAGGTATTTTATCATGTAATTATTTATCGTGTAAATGTAATAAAACAACAGTTTTCGACCAATGTGTGTTGCCAGTGATGATATATGGCTCTGAAACGTGGTCTCTAACTGTGGGCCTCGTAAGAAAGCTCAACGTCGCTCAACGAGCTATGGGAAGGGCTATGCGCGGGTTACACTGCTAGATCTAATCAGATATGAGGAGATGCGTAGACGTACGAAAGTTACCGGCATAAGCCGGCGGAGCAATAACTTGATAGGCAGTGGCCTTAAGTTCAGACGCGCCAATGTCTCTTAGCAACACACGCTCTAAAGTGATATGAGGCGGCCGGGCCATTAACCGACCAATAAGATTTGTGTTATACGTGACACGGTATTAAGTAAATTCGTAACAATGATATTAAAAATTATTTTCACCTCTCCAGCACGAAAAGGGTTGCTGTTGATGCCTAAAAACTCGCAGAAAATTCGATTCTTGATGCAAGCGTGATTCGAAATTCGAACACGCGATTTAACTCAGGAATAAAATTTTGATTTTATTAGTGTGTCTAGCCATAGCCGACTAGAGTTGGTCCAGCTGTGACGATAGTTTCACAGCCGTTCAGAAGCCGTTCAGCATTAGGTCTTGGTGTTTTTGTACTGTTTGGTATATATAAAAAAAAGAATACATCCAGTGGTGATGGTCTAACTCCAGAAGAATTAAGAGAACAAGTTTCAAATGCCGAACTTAGCTTTCTTCCAGAAAAGTCCCGTGCAAAATATCTTATGAAATGAATTCGTACGTGAAAAATGAAATAAACATAGAGACAGGCCTGGAAAATACAATCCCGGGATCCCGGCCGTTTTCTGGCCCCGTTTTAATTCTGGTTAGACTAACTCTAAGTTTGACTGATAAAAGTGATTAGATAAGCAAGGTGTACACTATAAAATCCGTTATTTTTTGTCTAAATTTTTATTACTAATTTGTCTAAATTTTGACTTTTTGATTAAAGAGCTGATTTTTGTAATTTTTTCTTATTTTTTATTTGTAACCTTCAATACCGAAATAATCCCGGGATCCCGGGATTGACTATTTATAATCCCGAAATCCCGGGATTGAAAATAAGGGCCGGGATCGAAATCCCTAGACAGGACCCTTACCTAACATGCAAGTAAATAATATGACCGTCACTGTTCCGAACAAAACTGTTATCTTACAAATTGCAGTAATTTTACTTTCAAGTTTTAAAATTTTTGTTAATTTAGTTATAATTTATGTGACTTTGGCTATGTGAATAATAAACATAATATTTAAAATCGTCTTTTCTCGCTGTTGAGGTGAAAAGTTGTATGTTTAACACGCAATTTTTTTATGTCTCGTGCCTTCGTTCAGTAGTCCATATTAGAATTCTATACTACTTCGCTAGTTCGCGCTTTAAAGTCGGCACTCGCAGTAAAAATTAATTTTTCTCTCTAGTTGAAAAATAACTATTAATTGAATATTCAGTGCAAGTTATTATTCACAATAATGTAAACGATTTTGCAACATCAAATTGGTCGAGTCAAGTATTCCATTATTACTTTTTTGCTTTTAAATGCATAAGTTTATGTTTTTCGAGTTCAACATGTTTACATCTAAAATAATAAAACTTATATGCTTGTAGTTTACACAATGATGTGACCGACGAGATCGAGCTAACTAAGCTGACAATTCGAGTTTGATGGGTAGTTATCGAGAAACAGGTTGTAGAAAAATCGCATTTTTCGAGTCATTGGCGACAAGTTCGGTAAAATGCGATAAAAATTCGGGTGGCACTGTTGTCTTAGCTCTGATTGGTACCAATTAGAAACAACATTTATCAACGCCATCCGTTTTTACAACAACATACTCACTCACCAAAACACAACAGCCTCCAACCACTCATCCAACGGGCTCATACCTAAGTTTGGTGACAGTTGGTATAGTTTGTTACTACCATGACGTCTTTTTTATTATCTTTTTAATTTTTGAAACTTTCACCTTACAATGGTATGTCAACCTCATCATCCCCTGATCCAAGTAACAACATGAGCTAAGTAACAACATAAAATGATAATGCTTAAAAGCTTCATATAAGTCATTTGCCGCATAAAGAAGCACTGACTTAAGACACAACCTTTATATGTAGTATCAATATGTAATTGATTAAAGAAATTGTACTCACAAGAGGTTTCTTTTGTAGTTTATCTTTTAATGTATTCTGGATATCTTGATATTTAGTTTTTGTGGCATAGTAGTCATTTAATACATCCTTACATTTTTTACACAGGAGTTGTGGTAATCCATCGAAAGTATCAATCTGCAACATAATAAAATCCATACTAGTCCATACTCCATACTAATATTATAAATGTGAAAGTAACTCTGTCTGTCTGTTAACTTTTCACACCGTAACTACCCAACTGATCATCTTGAAATTTTGCATATACGTTTTCAGTCATACCAGAAAGGACATAGGGTACCTTTAATGTATGTTTGTTTGTATGTAGGAGGTTATCTTCGAAACTAATCATCTGATTTAAAAAGTTCTTTCACCAATAGTTAGAATGTAGTTTCAGGATAGATATAGGCTTTCCACGCGGGTACACTGCTTAGTCCAACGCTAGGCAGGTATAAGGTCAGGTGTCAATGTATGTCAGGTGTTATTATTGGTTTACATATTTTGTTTTCCTGCTCCCGGCTTCGCACCGGTGCAGTTTATTTTTTCAGAAATTATCTATTATATGTAAAAATGTTTTGTTGGTTTGTGTATGCTTCAAAAATTCCAAAACTAGCCAACAGATTGATTTGAAATTTTTACACAACATTGCATTTAAACAAAGGAATAATCTTATATACTTTTTTCCCAAAATTCCAATGGGGTCTGCATTGATTTAAAAAAATAATAATTTTCATATGTTGACAGTTGTTATGGCAAGCGTGGAATGTTGCTGACTGAGCCATAGCGAAGCGTGGCCAGGTTCAGCTAGTTATATGTAAAAACCTCTCTCCTTTCCTCTTTCCATTAGTAAAAACCCCATTAAAATACGTGCATATAGAGGGACAGACAGCGGGAACATATAATGAACTGAATTAAAAATATTTATTTGTTAGATACAATGAATTTAACACATTACGATCAACATAAGGTAATGACTACGGTTTTACCTAAGCATGTACAATATGCATAAAAAATATTAACAATAAAATAATTTATACAAAAGCCACCACTATGTCAAACTTACTGTGGTGATTAACAAGTACCTAATTAATAAAATGATTACTTACATTTATATCAAAGCAGTATTTAATTTGTTGTTGTACAGATGGAATTATTTGATACGTTCCCTTTTCATCCAAACATAACCTACAAGTAACAAAGAGTTCAATGTCGACCTCTACAGCATCCATTGATACCTGGGAAACATGTAGAAAGAATAATTCCTTTTAGAAAAAATGTAGATAAGTATTATAGCAACACAATTCAAGAACAAACAATAACAAAACAAATAAAGCGATAACATTAAGTTGAATTCAACCAGAGGTTAGTTATTTGTACCTACATTTGAAATTTAGCGCCAGCGAGCATCAAAACTTACTTGAAACAGATTCTACAGAAACTTTTATATATATTCGACAAAATTTTTAATCTTAATCACCAACTGCACAAGTATACTTTGCTTTTATCAAATTATCATTATTTTATGGTATGGTATTTAAACTGCTGTGTCAAATTGTCAACAATCAAACTACAACTAGACTAACATCTTTTTACCTATTTTCCAAAGCAACAATAAATTTGTTAATACAGAACGATTCTTCTGAATCTTCTATTTTAATTTTTAATACAGATACACTGTTAAAGTTATTGATATTGAGTAATGCTAGCTAAAAACAAAAGAGGGAAAGTTGTGAAAAATATCCTCAATATGTTTCAATCGTCATGTCAAATCATGTCATGAACGAAACGATTGAATGAATGAAATGAACTAATTAAATGATAAAATAAAAGGACCGCTTACTTGAAAAATTGCATTTACGAAAATTAACTGTATAATAAAAAACTGTAATGTAAAGTAAACAGTTAAAGTATATTTTTCATTGCGCCTTATACAGAAGCTAATCCGAGCAGAGAGAGATAGCCAAACTGAGGCTTTAGTTATTATTCTATGACTGAGGCCGTGTGTGCCTTTCTTTCATCTTGCCAGACTAAATAAATGTATCCGAGTACCATTTCTGTGTATCTAAAAGTGTCAGTTGAAAGGCGTTAAATAAGGGTGGCGCTAGCCAGTGTAAATTTTAAAGAATAACTCCTCCGTTAAAGCTAAAACCGAATAAAATATTATTATTATTAATAAGAATAATAAATAAAATACTAATTATTAGTAGTAATTTTAAGTAATTTATTTAATGCCATTTAATACTTACATATTATAATATAAAAAAACAAAGTCCTCCGCCGCGTCTGTCTGTCTGTTCGCCATAAACTTAAAAAGTACTGCACCGATTTTCAAGCTGTTTTCACCAATGGATAGAGTGGTTCTCGAGAAAGGTTTTAGTGTATAATTTTCACGAGGGCGAAGTCGTGGGCACCAGCTAGTCAAAAATAATTTCATAGTGTTTTCGTCTACGATTATAAATTATGATAAACTAAAACTTTTTAAATGTATGTAGAATTGTGAATTTGATAATTTATGTACAAACCTCATGTGACTCATGTGACCTTATTAAAAATTGTGGCCTTTTATTATTTTTTCTATATCTATACTTATTATCTATCTATTCTATATCTTTATCTATACTTGAATACTATTATAATAAAGAGAGAAGATTTGTATTTTTGTATGTTTATAATGAATAAACTTAAAAACTACTGGACCTATTTTAAAAAAAAATCACCTATAGAAAGCTACGTTATCAGCAATAACCTAGTCTATATTTTATAAATTTACGCGGGCGAAGTCGCGGGCAATAACTAGTCTATTATAAATATAATAGCACGACCTCATCGCGTAACTTTATAAATAATATATATAGCCTATGTTACTCGCTCATAATGTAGCTTCCTATAGATGAAAGAATTTTTAAAATCGGCCCAGCACCGCCAAATCATTCGTTCAGTTTATTCGTGATCGGAAGGAAACGTCTATATTCAAAATGCCTAATCAGCCTAATCATCAATACCTAACCTATGCAAAATTACTTATTAATTAAATAACCTGGTTTTGATCATTCAAAATTTCGTTTAATAATAGCAGGAGGTTACAGCTAGGTGGGCCAAGACCTTGTCTTGGTGGGGGGCTTACCCTCAAACTATCCGAGGGGTTGCAGGAGTCGGTGGGTCTGTCCCACCGGCTCGTGCACTCGGATTGGTTTGCTGGGGACAAAGAAGGCCCACACCCGTGTGCTCCGAGCGGGCTCCGTTAAACGGAACTGGTGGCGGAGTGCACCATTAGAAGAAGGCCATCCTCGGCGGCTCGGGCGGGGACGAGTATCTCTCCCCTCTGCTACGCCAGCTGTCGTCGGGGGAGTGAGTTAGTGATCCTGGTAAATCCGAGGGTGAACCCAGGTCCCTGCAAATTCGCCGGTGGTGTTGCCGATACCTGGGTCAGCAAAGGGGTCTGTGGGCTATGGTTCCGGCTGAGCCCCCTTATCCGGTGCGTGCGGCTCTCCCGGGTAAATCTGGCCCCCGAAGACTGCCTCACACGTGATTGAAGAGCCGGTATACGCGGCGTCGTCCGGCTGTTCAGGGCGTCAGAGTGGGGCATCTGGCGTCCAGGACTTGATAAGAGGTGTGGTGGCTCATTGATGTTCCACAGTAGAACGCAGCCAAGCTGCAGGAGGTGAGTCCGCGAGGACATGGCGGTGCTTTTGGGTCTCGGGATAAGCATCGCTGTGATCCAGGGTCTCATATTTGCCGCCGACGGTGAAACAAGGGGACATACTTCCGTCGGCGAAGAACAATCCGTAAAGTGTGATTTCCCCTCCTCAAAAAAAGGTTACAGTTTTTCCTTGAATTTGTACGTAGTTTCCTATTGTTATATATTCGAATATTGAAGATGACGAGCGGGTTAGTATTTATTTTTGCAAAAAAAAAAAAGAATAAACGTAGTTCATTCGTTGTTGTAGTTAATTTTTATAACTTACTTTTAAACTGCCTACGATTTGTTATTAGGTGCAATGCAAAGACTGCAAAGCTCAGAATCAGACACAAGCGAGTGCGTAGGTATCTATTGTAAATAATATTTGATTATAGAACCAGAGAAAACGAAACATTTGTAAATAAATAAGTAGATATGACGAGGTGTTAGCGTGATTTACGGATTTAACTATTATACTAGCAGCGCCATCTATTGCCAATAGTGTATAAACTCCTGAACACGTGTTTTATGTTGTCGACCGACAGAAAGGCTGACGGTCCACTTGATGGTGGCTACCGTCGCCTATAACACAAGCAACGCTATAGATGCTGCAAGTGTGATGCCGACCATAGAAGGATTAAGGGATCACCGAAACACAACAGCACACGTGCTATTATTTAATGGTGGTCTTCTCTAATTACTATTCTAGTTACTGCCGCCAGATGGGCTGCTGAAATGACTGCGAAAAGCAGTGTGACTTCGCACTACTAATGGAATGCCTTATTATGAGCCTAGCGTTTTAAAGGTAACGCGTTTACAACGGTCATCATAAACGGTTACAACCATCGAAATACAATAACTGCGCGCAACAGTTTAGCGACGTCGCGTGTCAGCACCGGCAGACGGTGGTTGGTCGGTGACGGATTCTAGAGTAATGTCATACTTTTCAATAGGTACAGAGAATATTTTTTTGCCTAACACCTTAATCGGTCTAGGTGATTTATGTATTGTAGTTAGTAACTAATAAACCGTATTTTCTTTCGTTCTATGAGGTTAATTTTTTTTTGCATATATAAAAAATGGTTTTTGAGAGAAAAATCTTGAATAGAAAGGTGTCATTTTTCAACAGTAATATGGAGTCAATTCCTATTGTGTTTGTCTTTGCAACGACTAGGAAATTGTTGAAAAATATATCATTAAAGTTTTATATTGACGCGATATTTAGTTTATATACAATCTTAAAGCAACCAACAAAATTTGCAGGGAGCGCCTTAAAAAATTAGTTATATCTATATCTTTAAAACTGCTAGCTTTATCCATTTCGAGTTTATTTCTACTCGCATTGGGGTTTCCAATTCCAACTACTCGAAATCAGCAATGTTCATCATTTAATTTTCTTCCTTTTCAAAACTTATAATCAAATAACCAAAGGTGAAAAAAAAGGCATTTCATATTCGCAATTTATTAATTAATCATAGTTTTAACTAATTCTAACGATTTTTAAATTTATACAATGAGGTACGTCAATAACTTTGTTGCAATATATATACTTATATGTATTATGCATCTTCTTCCTATATTTTAAGCATTTAGTGATAACATGCCAAATTTAAAATTACCCAATAAAAATGCAATAAAACAACAATCAATTATACCGCAATAGGTGGTATTAACCTAATTAAATGAAACAATGCCCCGGGGAACATACAAGGTACTCTAGACGGAACCTCCCTTTTAAACATTAACACCACACGACACGGTAGTATACAATAATCTTGTATAATTGATATCACAGCACATTACAAAAATGCTTGTCACAGGACAAAGTCATTTAAAATATTATTTTTAAATGGTAAGTAAAAAAAAAGTTCCCCGTGGAAACTAAATAATACCTCAGTCGGAGCAACCTTCAATTATTTTATTACGTCGAATCAACATCGAATACTTAACACTAAATATTAATTATTATTATAACAAGTAAATGAGACGTCACATAATTTTGCCGCTGTCGAGTCAATTTTAAACGAGAAATAGAGTCATTAGTAGAAAATATCAAAACAAATATCAATATTGAATCATAACCAAAATCGCTCAGACCACATTTATATAATATATCGGGTAAAACGTTCCCGAAATCAGACGATATTACAACTTCGATGAAGGGTCAGAAAAAAATTCAATCATGAAAAAATAAAATCTTTTTAGAACGTTTTATTAGCATTACTCACGCTCCAACATTTTTAACGAAATAATTTTTTTTCTAACCTATCATCAAATGAGTCATTAGTACTATCTTCTGTCTACGTTTTCGCGAGTTTCTCTAACACCCGGATATAGGTAATAATAAAGAAAATAAATCCAAAATCATCTTGAGCATTCACCGTTGAAATAATTACATCAAAAATTAATATTAGTTATAAAATGAGGTTCATTTGAAAAATGGCGGTCTGAATAACTAAGGAGACTCGGTTGAACGATAGATATATCGATGATAACTTTTGACGTTTCCTACTCATCACTGTACTTACACGATGGTGGCAATACCTGTACCCAGTCCTTAAGCATATTATCTTTACAGGGTACGAATCAAGCGAGTCACACACTACGCAGATACGATATACGTATAAAAACTTATGGAAAGTATCACACACTATGCAGATATGAAATGATATATTCCGTTGTTTTTACGTTGTCACAATGAGTTGGCGTATATTCTGGATTTGCTACAGCTAGTCAGAACTAGATTTGCTAGATAGCTAGCTCAGAAGAGGAATCTGATTTTGAATTTTATGCGCCTGTTGCATTTGCGTTTACTAAAAGGCGACGAATTTGGATAGAGCGACAGATCGAGATTGAGAGAAAGAGAGAGAGATATTTGTAAGCAAATAATATTGTCACCATCTTTCGATATCGGTCGGTGGCTACAGATACTTTGCGATAAATATAAATTATTATTTGCGCTGTGTGTTTTTGTTTATTGATTTACATAGAGCTCAGATACAAATATCTTACCATATCTGCATAGTGTGAGACTCGCTTTATACATAAGCAGACTTGAATTAATCTGCAATTTGCTCATGCAAGCAATGATAGAGTAAGCAAACTTATCTTTCTATTTATTAAATCATTGTCGGCCATAATATTTTAATTTTTACATTTCAAGGCGTTTCATGTTACATGTTTTTATTTTTCAAAGGACGGCGGGCAACTACGGTTGGTGACGCGTCTCGACGACTGCAAACCTATTTGGCGTTCAATTTAAGTAGACAAGACTTAACGTAACATTTAGTGCTACACATAGACATAGCCATAGAGAGAATGGACCGAGCAATACCCGCATTAAACCGACCACTCTCTAGAAAGAGAGAAAGCTAACATACGACCAATACTATATCTGTTATCTCTCTTTTCTGGGTCTGTAGTAAATAGACAACTACTGGCCGCACGATCGCTGTTAATAGTGCAAGATACGGTATGAGAGTTATATACCCTCATCTGTTATTTAATTACGCCAAAGACTATCTGGTAGATAAAACTTACATTGATAGATTACAAATGGGTTGTTAAATAATATAAATTATAATCAACTCAATTGATTATAATTTATATTATTTAACAGCATCGGTACGCGATTTAGCTACGCAATCCATTCAATCATCTATGAGATAGGTTTTTGTAGTAATTAAATAACGGATGAGGGTATATATCTCTTATGCCGTACATTAGACCATTCTCACACTTTTTTGTCCGCCTCTACGTTACAGATGAAATGGGAAAGCTCAATCGATCTCTCCGTGTCTATTTTACTACAATAGGCTTATCGATGGCGACGACGCTTCTTTTTGTTGGCTCTCGCCTGTCCGTTCTGTTGGTGAGGTGAAGCGGTCGACGGTCCGTCTGTAGGCGCCGGGGAGGCGAAGCGTACGTTTTCCACGTGATAGACTTCGGGCGACGGCGGGGCCTCCACTGGGGGTGGAGCTTCCGTTGCGTTGAGGGCTGCCCGCAGTCGTGCACGCATTCGCCGCCTCGCGTTGCGAGATATATTTTGTGTGGGCGCGGGGGCTAAGGGAGCGGGCAGTGTGGAGGCGGGGGGCGGAATCAGCTGGGGTTCGAGCGGAGTCGGCGGTTGCGGTGGCTCGAAACTTCCGATGTGCCTTAAATAGTGCGCAACGTCCCCGCCGAAGGTAGAGAAAGCGCGCGACATACCCGTGACATCATCTTGAAGCTCCAGCAGAAAGGGTTCTAAGTCGAGCTGCCACTCGTCGTGATCCGGTGGCGATTGCTCGTATTCGGGCGGCGGCGAGTCGACCACCCACGGACTAGGCGACTCGCGCACTCGGCTCGCGACTCGCACTATGCCCCTTGGCGGAAGTCTCTGGCCGAGGAGGTCGGCCGGTGCGCGGCGCAAACTCACCTTGGCCCTAACGGATATGGCGTTCGTAATCGCGAGCCCGTTCGCTCCAGACACGGACAAACACTGGCCGCGCTTCTTCATCGCGCCCTCGCACGTTTTCACCGAAAACACCTGCCAATCGCAACGACCAAACTTATGTATATATTTTGATTTATTTAATATAATTAGGTGTGATTTAAGGTTTAGGTACACCTAGTGTCGTTTTTGGTACACTACTTTGAAAGTTAAAAAAATTATAAGTGTCTTTTAGAAATTAAAATATCTTGATTTTGGAAATTTCAAATATCTAGAAAAAATTAAAGTACCGGAATTTTTAATAATTCGAATTTTAACATTTTGGATATTTTGAGCGACTTCAGAGATAGAGAAGAGAATTTATTTATGTTTATACTAGCTGACGCACGCGACTTCGTCCGCGTAACTTTATAAAATATATCCTATCTTTTAAGTTGGACCAAATTACATTTACTTAGTTACAAAGTTTGATCAAAATCGGTTCAGTAGTTTAGTAGACACGTTATTTTTATATACATATATAGAGATTAGAACAATGAACTGGGTACAGATAGATATTGACTTTGTACTTAAGAGATACGAAATAACTAATTTTTTTTGCCACCCTAAAGTGAATACCATGAAGATGCACTTACATTGTCCGAGAATAATGCTTCGCGATCGTTGCCCAGAATGGAGACAGTGTAAGAGAACTCCCGTGCCACCGTAATCTCTTCCGCCATTGATACCCACGCGTAAAGAGAGCCAGCTGTCAATATTCAATAATATACTGTGGCAGTGTGGCAGTGAGCCAACAAAAAGCATAGGGCACAATGGCAACAATCGACTTAATACATATTTATCGTCATTGTCAAACCAAAATCTGCTATGTGCAAAAATATATAATATACTTTTAAAATTTTGAAAAAAAAAGTGAAAAAGTTTTCCTGAAAAATTCCACATGAAGGTTTATTTAAAATATATATATTTGAAACTTAAGGTTGCCACGCAAATTTATTTGTGTTTTATACGTGAAAATTTCATAGTTTATTTATTATTTTGATAATAGTCAATTTTGCAAACAACAGTCTCTAGTTGCTGCACATAGCATATTACATTAACAGATTATAGTTCGACAAATAGTGCTTATAAGCACTCAGCAGTTTTTTATAAGATAGACAAGGCAGTGAACTATTCACTAAGGTTAAAATGTTTTATTCAAACTGTTGGTGAGATTTTTTTAAAAATCGGATGAGTATTTTCGAAGATTACTCACATACAAACTTTACCTCTTTATAATATTAGTATAGGTGTATAGATAATCAAATTTGCTGGACTCAGATGAACTTTTCAAAAATCATGTTTGAACAAAAGGTACTGTTGTTATCCAACTTGTACTGGTGTCAAAAGCCAAATTTAAAAATGTAAAGGCGTCAGAATATTTATATATTTTTCTAAACTATGTTCAATAAAATTTATGTGAAGCTAAATATGATCCATGAGCGTACAAGTAATTGGCACAAACACACATGATGGATCATATGTGATCCATTGGACAGAGAATGTGTTTTTTAATTAAATAAAGATTAAAGTATGTTAGTTTAACTTATTAATTATTAAGGACTCACTCTTGAACTCAATAACGAAGAAGAATATTCCCATATCAGACACTCTGATAGCTGTCACAATACGGTCACTGCCTCCAGGTGTAAACTGCCAGGTTTGATTATAGTGTCCTTCTTCAGACTTTCCCTGCCATACATATAATATCAATCAAACAAAACATTCAGTACAATCTAATTTGATTATGGTATAAAGTATAAAGTAACGAAATTATACATATTCTGATGAGCCCCTTGGAAGAGTGATTAAGGTGTTTGCTATACTCTGTCCCATGGATTTCATATTCGAATCGCAGCTAACTTTGGAAATGAACTTTTCATAGTTAGCCAGCAGTGGCAGGCAGTGTGCGTGTTTCGCAGTCATTTGGGCAGCCCGGCTGGTGACAGTAACCACCTCTTTACAGAAAACCATTATGAAATATCAGCATGTGTGCTGTTGTGTTTCGGTGAGAAGGGATGCCAGAGGTCCATTTCCTTATCTGTTCCTATGTCCGTTATGGTCGACTGCGCACTTGCAGCACCCATGGCGTTGCTTGTGTTATAGGCGACGATGACCACCTACCAACCTTAACATAAAAAAATTGCATAGTATTGAAAAATAATATGGAATGTTGAAAGTTTAAATCATAAAATTGAATTACCTCAATGAGAACATTTGAATGGAAGTATCGCAAGTGATTCAACATACGCGCGGAAGGCAGCCTCTCCGCCCTTCCACCCTTGCAGCACAAACAACGAAATAGACCCTTAGATGCAGGAGGCGGTCCAGTCGTTGACCTCTACAAACAGAAAAGAAATGTAGGGCAAGCTGACTTATACGAGAATTGCACTGTCTCATCACAAGAGCATATTTCTCATGTATCTATACTATTATATAACACTGAAGAGTTTGTTTGTTTGGCTGTATGCACTAATCTCAGGAACTAATGGTTCGAATTGAAAAATTCTTTTTGTGTCCATTTATCGAGGAAGGCTATAGGCTATTGAGAACGCGGGCGAAGTCGCCGGGCACCAGCTAGTTTAAGAATATTACTACAAGTCCAGGTGCTTTAAAGTGAACTGACCGAGTTTTACTGAGGTAATAGATAAAAAATGACAATGATGGTGATGTTTTATATGTATTTTTTAACTGTTTTCGTGGCTAAAAATTAAGAGATAAATCAAAATAATGTACTAGAAATAATAGTTGTAGAATCAGTTATAAATCGCAAAATTCAGGAAAAGATGAAAAACTATCTTATACTGCCTGAAATATATGGTAAACTTCTGCAGAGTCCTTAATATTTCTCATCAATATAATCTAAATTGCTAATAAAATTTAAAATATGAGCATAAAAAATATATCCACCAAAAATGTTGAAATAATATTTAATATTGGTCGCAATGGCCATGTCAGCCAAACGACCTTCGCCGGTACTATTCCTTCATTTGCCACCCACCCTCTGCTACTCCAGTCTCGTGAAATCACGTCACTGGAACTTATGTACGACTTGTGTTATGCAAGTGTCACATTACACTTAGAAAATTCCTATGAAAAAGGTGACTTAAGCTTTAGTAAATTAAGTCAATTTTATTAATCGCGAGGTTACTCAAAGCGAGGTTGCTTGCTACTCAAACATCTCCAATCCAGAGGGTACATAACCAAGTCCTAATCTGATCTAAGAATAAAAAATTTATAAATACAGACTGGTAACTTATAATAGATTAGTTTTTTAAATAGTTTTGATTACAAATTCTGATTAACAGGATAATTTAATACCATGAACATCTTGTATGTCATTTTGTTATTATTATTGTTACTCAGGAAAAAGTCCAATAGTACAAGGCCTCCATACTGACTAAGGCTTAAACACAGTCTACCATAAAAAAATTATTTATTTTTTGTGCCTGTGAATTTCTTGAATACTTTTATACTTACAGCACTTGAAGATGATGCCTCTGAGTTTGAAACTTCATTTTCTGTAACTGAGGACTCTTCTTCCTGTGAGCTGCTTATTATATTGGGACCTGTTGTAACTTTTCCTACAAGTTTCTGAAAATTCAAATTCTTTATAACATTTCAAATTCCCAACTTTAAATATACTTTTCATAAAAAATTAAATAAATACCCACACAATCAAAATAAGTCTATCTAAATTGTGACACAAAGTGAAAATTGAAAAAAAAAAAAAAATTACATTTTAAAACTGAACTATTATTACTTACATTTATATCAAACTGAATTGATACAATACAAATATTTCTTTAAAAAAAGAGGCAACATGGCAACAGGCTGACATGCCACTTGATGGTAAAAGGCTAACAACCAGCACATAAGCTACAATATAAGCAACGCCACAGGTGCCGCAAACGTCTTTTCACAATGTTACCGCATTCGTTGGGTTTTAGCCAGTAAGAGTTTGGCAGGTATACATGAGGATTTCCCAACTTTAAAAAAAAGGAAGTATACTAACAAAAGATTTCAATTTTTTAATGCTGGCTATGAGTTCTTCCATGGCGTAGTTACGTGTGCCAAAGAAAAAAGAACGGCACACGGGACAGACATCAATGCGCGCTTTGCATCGACCGCAAACATGGTGACCTTCATTACATTGGAAAATCTGGGCTGTTGGGATCTCATAACAGACTGGACACTGTAGAAGTTCATCTAAGTCAGGAAGTGACTCCATCTGTAATAAAATGTTACTTGTTATGACATAGGTGGCCTTGTTTAACATTGTTTTTTGTTTAAAGAAAATTTACATTTATAAGGATTTTATTTAATTCTTGATCTTAGAATTAAAAGTTAAAAACATAGAAAGAAGTATGACAATGTGTTTGTTAATAATTCATCTTGTTTGGCGAGGTCATGCCTACATATTGAAAGAAAAAAAAAATGAAAACTGTATCTAGAAGGTAGACTAGGATAACATAATATTTATTTCATTTAGTCAGGTAAGTATAGTCATAACTTACCCGACTTCAGAAATTATGTCTACAGTAGCCTAGTTCTTCACACACTTTAATAATACTGACAGATATCTATGCAAACAGAAAAAATTACAAAACTTTTCATGAATAATTTACTAAACATTTCGTAATGAGTTAAAATTAGAGTAATCATTTGGAAATTTAAATTATTGAAAGAATATATATAATTATAACAAAAGACAAAATGTTAAAATTAAATTGAAGTACGATAAACTGTATTATTATTACACATTTTGTAATTTTGCCTTCCAACGGAAGAGGTCGAACAATGGAAGATTTTTCCACATTAAATTTAGCACAAACCTTCACTTCGTCGTTTGCAGCCATAGCATGAGAACCTTCTGTAATACAAGAAGTATTACAGGAAAAAATACTTTGTAAAATATTAAACGAACAAAATTAGAGAAATTAAAACCAAACAGCTGTCGAATGATTGCAAATGCAATACAATACAATATAAAAATGGCGTCTTCTTCCGTCCGTCCTTCCTTTCCTCCCTCTCCCTCCCTCGCCTCGCTTGCCAGAACCAGAAGCATCCTTTGTCTATTGCATGGAGAATATAGGTTAGTCTATAGCTCGTATACCTGTGGCTTTTTTTAATTTTATCGCCTGTTAACTAGACCTAAGCCAAGTCTTAATTTTATAATCCTGTGGCTTTAGTCTAATACGAATTTATACGACATGAGGTTTATATTGCGAAAGTATGTTTGGATGTATGGATGTTAGTGTTACATGCTTTGTAAACATTGTAACTTTGTAACATAAACAGTTTATAACTCTTTCACGCAAAAACTACTGAACCGATCACCATGAAATTTTGCATCACGTTGTCTTTGACACCAGAAAGGACATAGGGTACCTTTCATCGTTCAACGCGGACGAAGTTGCGGGCACTAGCTAGTAATTGATATATTTGCAATTGATATTTTTCTTAAAATACAATACATATACGGAATTTATACGGATTTATTAGGACTCAGGTAGTATTACTTCTTATAAGGTTGGCAACACTGGCAGATGCTAATGATATCGATTCATTTCATTTAATTAATGAATTATTGATTGTTTTTAAATGATAATGGTAGAACAATTTTCTCCAGCTCTGGAGCAATTTTTTCGCGTAACCTAGACAAGGAAATAATACGTATTTGCAGTAAGATATGTGCGTTGCAATGGTCCAGTTTGTTTTTTTCGAATATCATTATTTATAAGCTGGAGCAAATTTTGCAAATTCATAATTGAATGGAGCCTAAAATTTTACATCGATTTGGGCTTTTGATTTTGCATTATTTGTAACTTCATTCGGCCAGGGTTACGGAGGTTTGGATTTACCAGACATGATTTACATACACAAAATAATGTTTGTGACAAATGACAGCACTATGACAGTTTGACACTTGACAGCAGTAGTGAAGTGATCTGTGATTCAGACAAATTCATATTAGTCCACTGATTGCCAGTTTTACTCGATCAAACGCGTCGAACGCATAAACGTCAATTTGTATGGGAATGTAGCAGCGCTACACGTTAGCCACTAGGTGGCGCTGTTTCATTTCTATACAAATTGACGTTTACGCGTTCGACGCGTTCGAGTAAAACTCGCTTAAGGCCTCTGTAATATTACTTACTTACCTGTAACTCATTGGTGTATGGTTGATTTGTTTTATTGTGATTGATAGTGATTGGGATGGGAATTGGGAAAACCAAAAATCACATTATTATTATTGCTTTTCTCTGTTTTGTTTTGTCTGTTTGTTGAGTTGAGCTGGGATGAATGATGAATTGAATTGGATTAAGGTTTTATAATTATTTTATTATAGTATGTATGTACTCTAACCGCTAGAGTATATATATATATTCCTTGACTCTGACTCACTCTACTAACTAAACTCCATTCTTATAGTTACAGTTAATATTTAATTTTCTTACAAATTTGTCTTACAAGTATATAGGTAATTCATTTCATTCTTCGTGACTGGAAAGAATAGGATTTTTTTATTTTTCAGGAACTTTTATCATGTTTTTAAAAATATTTGCAATATTTTTGTTCATGCTAGCATATGTTCTGCGTAAGTTCTTTTTAACGGGATTTGATTCTCTATTCCATCTATTAAATTAATTACGTACCTAGTTATATGGAATTAAAGATTTAATTTAATTTTTTAGCAACAAATAGCGAAAGATTACATGAACAAATATATTCATCTATCGAAGGAGGTGCAGCTTGTTTTCGGAGATTAAATGGAACACACCAAACAGGATGTTCATGTAAGTTAATTATGCAAAAAAAAAAATTAATTATATCACAACAGTAGGACTACCTTAGCGAATTCTGCACCTATCTGTATCTGTATTGGAAAGGATATTTTATTACACATAAGTTTGTCTTATTGCTTGGCAAGGGTCTTTTCTCAATTTAAATAGGTACCTAGCTGTTAAATAGACATTGATTTCTATATAACTCTACCCCTTTGAGAATTGCTTATCTAGAGATTTTTTCCACTATGTTTTCCTTCACTGTTAGAGTATGAGATCATTATTTCCACTCATCACATGGAACTGAAAAAATTCAGTGTCAACACTCTTCTAGGTGAATCCACCTAGAGCAGACTTAGGATCAGTCATTGTCGAGGTTACATTTCTGATTTTGAATTTTATAATTGACTACCTACCACCTAAATTTTGCCCGGGGCTATATCCATGCAGAATGCAAGGTACTCTATATAATTTTATGAAACCCTGGTGTTAACTTGCTTTATAAATTTACGTAGTTTTGGAGTTTATTCATTACAAACATACAAAAATACAAATCTTCTCTCTTTATAATATTAGTATAGATTAGTATAAATTAAATCTCAGTATTGATAGATAAATGATAACAGTGGTGGATTTTGAAGGAGCAATGTTGTAATTGATAAACATTTATAACATTGCTCCATCAATAATTCACCATTTTATGTTGTAATATATAGGTATACACATTCCAATATGTAATAACAGCAAAATAAAGCCCCAAGTCATTCACAAATGGTTTTTCTACTCAGTGCTGATTATTACATGAATTATACGATTATACAATAAATATAATACTAAAAGTTCTGTTAAAATTTTCAGCTAGCGATAAAGGTGCTGTTGGTGTTGTGTATTTAATAAAGGAAAGAAAGGATGCCGAATGGTTGGTTTACAATGCCAGTGTTGGACCATATATGGCTGTAGTAAGCACAGCAGTGTTTGATGATGTTGTTGAACTGTTTATGAGTCGTAGTAGTAATGTTGCTGGTGTATTATTATATGAAAATGTTACTATGAGGTAAAGTATATTTTAGAAAAACTCTGTATAATAAAAAACATAGAAATATGTGTAAAATTTATTAGTAAACTTCAATTCATAAAGAATCAGAATGTTGAAAATAATGTTTTTTAGAAAAATAAATAAATAAAATATTAGATACTTTCTCTGATCGCTCATTGCTTCATGTAACAATCATTTTATTATATATTTAATAAAACAACACATTTTAAAATAATTATATTTTGTTTTAGTTAAAGTATACCACAATAGAATTATCCATACTAATTATTAGCAAAATTTTGGATTCACCATTTCTACCCCTGTCAGATTTATCAATGTTTTATTTTTATTTTTCAGACCAACTTCTTTTAGTCAAGAATCAAAATGTCCAAATGAATTTTCATCTAGTCTCGGAAGTCAGTGTTCATCATCAAAAGAAGGAGGAATTGTGTGGAATGAAGGAGGTACTGGTTTACTGAGAAGAGATATACCATTTCCAATGTTCTATTTACCAGAATCAAGATTCGAGGAGATTGAAAAAATAGAAAAATGCTATCAAAGGTGTGATTTTTTACATCAGGCATGGTTACTGGTATTAAGCAATCAATTCATTAATTCTCTTTTCTGTTGATTTGTAGGTATAATATTGATCAAACGAATCAAGGAGATGGACCGCTGTGTGCACTTCAATTGAATTCATTTATGTTTGCTGCAGTTAATACCGTTGTATGTACAAGAAGGTAAATTATTTGAAACTAGTGACTAGCTTCCGGCTTCGTCCGGGTTGCAATTTTTTTATATTAAAAACCTCCCTCCGTTTATGCCTCAATACAAGACAAACAGTGACCGTTTTGCATCCTTTTCAATTATCTTTAAAATGCATAATAGCGTCATTGTCAAACCAAAATCTGCTAGGTGCAAAAAATATACTTTTGAGTATTGATAAAAAAAGTTATCCTAAAAATTTTTACATAATGGTTAATTTTAAAAAAAGTATTTCATTTGAAACTTAGGGTTGTTTTACATAAACTTTTGATAGTTTATTACAAGGGGAACATTTAAAACATAGACATGAAAATTTAAAAGGGGATTGGGTAACTTTGTATGGAGGGTTGGCATCATTTTTTTTTTCTAGCGGCCATTGATAAAACCCATTGTCGTTCATAGACCTTGCAAAACATGTTATAATGTGCAAAAAGAATTGCTCCAAACTATATCGAACGAGAGATATAAGGGTTTAAAGATACGAAGGTATATAGAAGAAGTAGTGATTTAAGTAATATACATATAAAAGCCAAATATCTCAGCTTCGATGTTATTTAACTGTATACTTCTATAATAATAAATGCTACTTTCGAACTGCTTTTTCAAATTATGCTACTTTTATGAGTGGCCGCAAAAGTTGAAAATGATGCTAACGTTACCCAAACCCCTTTGTACATAACATGTCATAGCATACTTTATTAAGAGGTCGCAGTTCGACAAATAGTGCTCATCAGCACATAGCTATTATCTATCGTATAGTGGGTGGCCACTGCCGCCAATGGACCGTCAGCCTGTCTGCCGAGCATAACATAAAAAAGTGTGAATAATTTCAGGTCAGCATCATCTGCTCTATTGACACCGACCAAAGTATGTGACCCTTTAGGAGACAATAATGTATATTATTCGCTGTTCTCGCGTGGAACTGTAAGTATTTATTTTATGTTTTCAAGTTTTTCAACTCGATCAGTGATGTTTTTATTTTTTAACATTTTCAGAAAAAGTTGAAGGAGTCTGTAACATTTGTAACGGCAAGAATTGACTCTGCATCACTATTTGACGGTAATCATTTATTTTTTAAACAACACACATCCCTGTGGTGTTTATAGGCGACTATGACCACATTCTATCAGGCAGACCACATCACCTTGCCTGCCGCTCTTTCTCTTTAGAAACAGCTGCTGTAAAATATAATATTAGACTATTTCACTTATGCTTTTATAAGGAACTATGGAAGCTAATTTAGAGACATATTCACGTCGGACTTCACTTTATATAATGTACTGATATAAAATTTTAGGAGTATCTCCGGGCGCAGCGAGTTCAGTGGTGGGTTTGGTGACATTGATATCGGCCGCCAGCGCCCTCTCTCAGATGATTAACGTCAACGATTCACATTTGTATGGTATGTTCTGTTACCTATGTATGTACCTACGTTTTGATAATGAGTACATAGTGATTTCACAAAAGTACACCGAATATTTACGGGTTGAAATGCGGATGGGTAGTTCACGTATTTCCATAAAAATCCATTTCCCAAAAAAATATATAAACGCGTCTGTGAATTTTAGCGACTTTTCAAAGACAAAGTTTACAAACACACGGACGTCACATCAGTCGCCGAATGGCACGTCTAGCGGCAATAGCCGGTATTGCTTACTTCAAGTAACGACAAGTTGTTGTTTTCAATAACGACTTTCATTCTTTAATTTATCAGTATCAATAAATTTCGAAGAGAGAGCGAGGCATGAAATTTCCGCCGAGTCCCTCACACCTTCCGTTCATGCCCCTGATATTGACAAATTGATGAAAGAAAGTCGTCATTTGTAGCGACCAGCAATGGCCAGTAGATGCGCCATTTGGTGACATACCTATGGATAGCCGTGTGTTTGTAAACTTTTATCTAGTGGCGAGTTACAAAAAATCCATAACATAAAAAGCTCCAGGCGCTGTAAACCGAAACGAAATCTCCCCGTTGCCGCATAGACCGAGCCAATCGGTAAGCACAAATTAAAATACAGGCACTCGGTAAGGTTTCGGTACCGATACCGCGCCGACGCTGTATCGACCAGTCAGGAATGGGCCTTACAACAACTAACGTCAGTAATTGAAACTATTTTTAGAGAACAATGTCTTGTGGACGTTGTTCAATGGGGAGTCGTTCGACTACATCGGGTCTCAGCGCATAGCGTACGATATGCGGCGTGGCGCTTGGCCGAGTGAGGCCCCGCTAGCGCCCGCCGACGTGCGGCTTCATTTCGAGCTGGGTCAGCTGGGTGGTATGCTCGCCCAGCACGCAGACGACGCCCTGTGGCCCTTACACGCGTTCACGCCCTACCTCACATCCACACCGCCACCGGTAATCTATACTTATCATCGTCATCATCATCATTTCAGCCGCAGGCTGTCCACTGCTAGACATGGGTTTCCCGCATTATTTTCCAATAGGACCGGTCAGAAGCGGCCTGGATCCACCGACGACCCACGCCCTTATCAGATAGTCTGTCCATCTTGTGGGTGGACGACCTACGCTGGCCCAAGGCTCTCCGTACTAGGGCCGCGTTTTTACAGTGCATCTAGCCTGCTTCTGACCATTTCTATTGGAAAATTATGGGGGAGGCCTATGTCCTGCGGTGGACGTCCTGCGGTGGACATCCTGCGACTGAGACGATGAGAAGACATTGAACGATGTAATTGTAGTAATCAAATGTCTTATTTTAGGTTGAAAACTTTTTAAATGACCTATCCACTGAAATGACAGCCTATCAAATGACTGTGACACGTGAGAACACTACCAATTTGCCTCCGTCCTCGTTGCATTCATTTCGTAGAATACTGAAGAACGTCACAGAGAGTGGACCGTTTCCTGAATTGCTATTGGCTGATCATGGAGAAAAGTTTACAAATAAATTCTATTTGTCAGCCTTGGACGAATATGAAAAAATTGCGTTTGTCTACCGCAATATTAGTATTAGCAGCAATGGAACGTGTAAGTTGCATTTTTATTAAGTTTCTCTTATTGATTCTCTATCATAATTAAGTTTCATATTGTCATGAGAAAATTCTAATACAATTTATTCTTTATTCATTACTAGCTGTTGCACGCGACTTCGTCCGCGTAACTTTATAAAATATAGCCTGCTAGGTTTTGCCCGCGACTTCGTCCGTGTCACACTACCAAACTTCACAGGATTACCCGCTGGACTAATCTGAAGATTGTCTGAAAATTTCATCAAAATAGGTTTTGGAGTCCATAGGGAACATACATATATGTACACACATTACCTATATATAATATATATGGGTGTGTGTGTGTTATATAGTATATGTTACTCGATGATAATATAGCTTCCCAACAGTGAAATAATTTTTCAAATCGGTCCAATAGTTTCGGAGCCAATTCAATTCAAACAAACAAAGAAACAATATCAAATCTTTCCTCTTTATAATATTACTCGTAGTATAGATTATTACTGTACCAATTGATTGACATAGGGTTCAGAAGTCTTAAGGCTCATTTCAATGATATATTAGACCCAAACGAAGCATTACGGAACTATCATAATAATATGACAAATTCTCTCGAATTAAGGCCAACTTTGAAAAGTTCGTTTTCATACTTTATCATGTCACTGATTTAGATATGATTTGGATATTGGGACACTTTACTCTCCGAGTTTTTATACAGCTTTATAATCAAATGTCGACCTTAAGGTTCGTCATTATATGACATTTATGCTAGGATTAGAATACTAATCTTTAAATTTTCTGCTGCTAATTGATCTTTTGTGAGATTTTTACTGTTGCCAAGATGGCTGTTCAGTTTGCGACTGTATGTATAGTAATTTAGTAAGCACTATTTGCAATGGACAGTAAGTTTAGTTTTTTTTCAGTTGTGCCGACTGAGCAGTTGATTGCAAATGGTACTATGAGTGAAAAGGATATGCAGGTGAAGATGTCTCGCCTCGCAACGGCTCTGGCGCGAGTCCTTTACAAGCAGGTCACGGGCTCCGCCTATGCTGGCAGCGTAGCGGTTTCAGCACATCTGGTATGTTTATTTCAGGCATCTTTCAGTTTGACATTGACAGTTGATAAGTGATGTAGGGATTAATTTTCCTTTAATTAATGTTTTATACATCATTATAAATGATAAATTCATTTCCGTTCGAACGCATGCCACATGTGTGTGTATGTGTGTTTATTTGTGACAGGTGGACGAGATGCTATACTGCCTGCTGAGGAGTCAGGCGTGTCGGTTGCTGGCGGCGGCGGAGTTCGCCGGCGCGGATGAGTCGTTGCCGGTGGGCGTGGCGCCCTTGTACGTGGGCGTGCCTTCGTGGGCCTCCACCGCGCCAGTTTTCGCCGGACACCTGCTCGCGCTGCTCACCGGATTACACATTGGCACAGACCGCGCCACCTGCGACTCGGCCAAAACTGAGGTTATTGCATTTGAAGATAATGTATTTTTTATTTATTTATTTATTAGCAAGTGATTTTTTTAATATTAAAAATTAAAATATTCATTTAATAAATCCAGTGCTGTGATTGCAGGGATTTTCATATTACTGGTTGCGAGGTTGGAACCACACGGGTGTTTGCATTCAGACTACGATGAACTTCAGTCAAGCGCTCAGTCCGGCATTCATTATTCCAGGTATGAGTTCGTTTGATCGTATGACAGTAAATTTTGTTACTTTTACAAATTGATTTTGTTCGCCTGTACTTGTTTACGTATTAGTACGGGATCCGAGAAGGGGTCTTCCATCCATTAATTTACCAGATGAAAAGTGTATATTATCAATTGTTATTAGGAGAGAATAAATCGCGATTGTCTTGCCTGTTAAAATATGCTCATGCTCCCTTAATCTATCTATCTATATAAATAAATATTAATATAAATGAATCGCTAAATGTGTTGCTAAGCGCAAAATTCGATAATGGCTGGATCAATTTGACATTTTTTAAAAAAATATTCTTTTAAGTCTGAGGAAGGTACTTGTGAAGAAAAAAAAAAACCTTTTTTTTCACCCCTTCTACAGGTTTGGAGTCAAAAATTTATTATATATTATATTATATATTCTAGAACTTATTGTGGTTCCAAAACATTGATGCTTGTTGCAGTTGCCATAAATTGCATGATATTTTGTCACGTCAAAATTGATGGGAATTGACTGGAATTGCGCAATTTTAATTGCTCGTGTAAGCGCAGGCAGTAAAATTTTGATTTGCTAGTATTTTTTTCTGCACTAATAACAGATTACGAGATGTCGTCTGGCGAGTTCTCGTCGTGGTCGGAGTCGGTGTGGCAGGGGATGTGGGCCCGCGTGTTCGTGCGCGCGGGGGGCGGAGGGGCGCGGGTGGCGGGGGCGAGTGGGGCGGTGGTCACGGCGCTGGTCGCCGCACTCACCTACTGGCTGCGGCGACACGCCGACACGCTCTTCAACGGCGAACGCACACAGGTCAACAACGACGTCGCCACTGGGTGAGCTCTGCCAATCTGCGCTATTGACATTGACACATTGACTTTTTGACATTATCCTACAATTTTCTGTTTATGATTTATGTATTATGTGTTTTACGTGATTTCTACCATTTAAATAATTTTCTTATTAGGTTAGTAAAAATAATGAATAAATTGAATTGAATTAATTTTGATTTCAATGTCTTTCAGAATATTAAGAACAGTCAACTGCTAGGTGGTTGAAGATGTACCGGTGGACTTAATTTAAAGACAGTAGGACTGTTACGTATTAAGGAAAACAATAGAAATTATAGCAGAACTTAATGAAGACTGGAAATATCATACCCGCAAGGAAGCAATATTCTGCTATCAAGATCTCGTCATTTAATTTGTAGACAATAAGCTAGAATTTATGCTTATTATTTTTTAAAATGTACAGTAATAAAATTCAAATCTGACAAAAAAATATTTTTATTTAGCCATTTCAGAATTAATATCGCATCCAGGTTCTTTATGACAAGGATTGAGGAAAGAACGAAATTATTTAGTCTTACATTTAAAAATTGAATACCTGTGTCTTTTTGTCAACAGAAAGACACAGGTATTCAATTTTTATTATTTCGTGATTATTATATAATATATAATATATAAAAATTATAATTACAATTTTGTTGACTGCATAGTCTAACTAGACTAGACTAGATACTATTCTTACCTCAGAATAAGTGCTTATTATTATTGAGATTTTTACTGATAGGTAACTAATATTTACGATAAAACGTTAAAATAAATAATATTTTTTCTATTATAAAAATATGAACGCTGCCAACAGCTGATTTGTGTCAATAATATTTTGCGTTGTCACCGATTACGTCACTATCACTTTGATTTGACATCAGTTTGACATTTGATTTGCGGGAGGAAAGGGAAATTTAATGTACAATCTAATGTCGTTAACCGCTAGCGCTACCAAAGCATTATTAAATAGTAGAAGTTGCCTCAAATTGCCGCTTCGAAGTTTCATATTATCGTCATTGCGATATAATTCCAGTTATCACAATCACACTCACAGTCATCCTTATTCGACTGTTCGCAAAGAAATAAAAATGGCATCGGAAAATGTTTTAAGTTTGCCGAAACTATTTCAGTTTGTAGATAAAAATATCGAGTCTTATAAGAAACTTTTAAGTGAGGCAGTTGCGATCCCTTCCGTTTCAAGTGACTCGAAATATCGCGATGAATGTATTCGCATGACCCACTGGATGCAAGATAAATTGAAGGAAGTCGGAGCTTCTACTGAGCTACGAGATGTGGGATATCAAACGATAGATGGTAAAGAGATTAAATTACCCCCTGTGCTTGTTGGCGTTTTGGGTAATGTAGGTATTATAACCATTTGTAGAATACTAATTTCCATTTACTTGTAATTATTAACCTATCATTATCATGATGTAGCGATTAATGAAAATCTCTTCAAAACACTTAATAGGTAAATATCTATCTACTGTGGCATTTTGAGTATATATTAATAAAGAATTAATATAATAGGAAATCAGATTTTTTAATTATTTATTTGCTACACAGGCTGTATACCACTAGAGGAATTTTCTTCTATAAAAGGGTAGTCACCAAGGCCTTGTGCAGTGTGCATGTTTTTAAAATTTAATTAAGTTTAAAATAGATTATTTTGTACAATACAGTAGATAGAGCCTTGATAGTTTATATTCAGACTAATTGAAAATATTGCTATGATAAAATATCTAAATCCCCATTTTCTTTTGCTGAGACTGCAATCTTATGTTTTTTTGGTATGTAGTATTTCGCAGTAATTTGGGCAGCCCCATTATTTGGATTATTGAGGCTCTACTGTATCTCCATACTCTATCTTAATTTTATATTTATTTATCACTTTACAGCTCAGATTTTTTTAACTGCTCTGTTACTAGAATTGCTAAATAACTAGAAACAGACTTATTTTTTAAGACTTTACTAGAAAGTAAAACTAAAAAAAGAGAATATTGATTCATATTTATTTGCAATATACAATTTTTCCACCCAGGATCCTAAGAAAAATACAATTTGTATTTATGGACATTTGGATGTGCAACCAGCACTTAAGTCTGATGGATGGGATTCAGAGCCATTTGAACTGGTGGAACGTAATGGCAAATTGTATGGCCGTGGATCTACTGATGATAAAGGCCCTGTTTTAGGTTGGGTTCATGCTATCAATGCATTCAAAGGTGTTGGCTTAGAAGTTAGTATTATTTTTGGATTTTATTATCAGGCGATATTTTAGTAAGTAAACGAATCTTACTTTTTCTGTGCCTTAAGGAAAAAATAGATCAAAGTTGTAGATTATTTTTCTTCATAAAGTATTCTCTTCTTAGCTTGTATACATGTATAAGCTACTCACTTTACATGTAACAAAATATAATTATTTATATACATACAAGGTACATTAATGCTAAGAGCATTTTAAGTAAGCAAATTATCATACTTTTTCAACAAAGTAAATCCTGTTTTCAGTTACCTGTAAACTTGAAATTTGTATTTGAATGTATGGAGGAATCTGGTTCTGAAGGACTCGATGCCCTTTTAATAGAAAGCTTGAAACCGGAAGGCTTCTTTGATACAGTGGACTATGTTTGCATCTCTGACAACTATTGGTTGGGCACCACTAAGCCTTGTATCACATATGGTTTGAGAGGCATCAGCTACTACTTCCTGGAAGTGGAATGTGCCAAAATGGATCTACACAGTGGGGTGTTTGGTGGTACCGTTCATGAAGGTAAGATATTGCATTTACTAAGATAACTTGAGCTAAGGTTTCCTGAGCGGAACTATTTTTTAAGTGGCAGAACATAAAACCGGTAATATATCTTCTATACTTATAAAAACATTTATAACATAAGCAGTCACTTAGAAAGGATTTTTGAAAATTTTAACCCCATGTGAAGCCCAAGGATGGGTCGCTAGTTCTAAATAAAAGGAAAACTAAAATTTCCGAACCTATATGAAACATCCACAGCAACGTTAGATACTTTAAAGAAATCAGTATTTCAGTACAATCAGTACAATTGCAATTTTTTGCTTACTTTTGCAAGAATGAAGGCCCATTTAGATTATCTAAATTATGTTCTTTATAACATAATTTCTGCCTTTATATTTTATGTTTGTATCTTTAATAAATAGGTAATCTTATTTAATATATATATGCAAAATTTCACGGTGATCGGTTCAGTATTCTGCGTGACTACGTCTAAAACACACTGACACGTGACGTGGAGGAATTAAGAACAAAACAAGGACAGAGTTTGTTTCCTCTTTATAATATTAGTATACACTAAATATATATATAATGTACAAACTCCTTTAAATGCCAACATTTCTAAATAAATAATTAAACTTCATCTAAATATTGTTTATAGCCTTTTAACAATGCTAGTCATGAATCAACAATAGTTGGGAATATCAAATGTTTTATTGATTTCAATAAAGTACATATTGTAAAAAATAAAGTGTGTATAGGATTCACTCACCTTGGAAACAATTACATCGGAATGTGTCAGATTCTTATCAAGTTGAAGTATTATAAGTTAGGTACTTTATCAAAAATGAATATTCTTTTTTTAAAATAAAGTCGCTTTCCACCGTCTGTCCCCCTTGGATCTCTTTTAAACTACGCAACGGATTTTAATGCGGTTTTCACTAATGGTAAGAGCGTTAAAGGAGGAAGGTTTTTATATACAAATAATTTTGCAGAAAAAAAAAACCGTGCAAAGCTGGAGGCTGCCCGCTAGCAAACTATAAATTAAAATGATATTCGTTGATTATGTTCATATAGGAACCATAACGTTTAATTTAATATGCTTATTTATTATGCCAATTTATATATTTATATGTATTAATTTTAATTTTCTCTTTCTGTTAATATTAAATAAGAATTAATTTTCAGCAATGTCCGATTTGATTTATCTTATGGATCAGCTGGTTGATAAAAATGGCAAGATCCTAATCACTGACATTTATAAATCGGTGGCGCCATTGAAGGAGGATGAGAAAAAACTTTATACCAGCATCGATTTTGATACAGATTCTTACAGGTAATATTTATTTTTAATATTTTGTATCAGACAAACTGACGGTCCAGTTGATGGTAGGCGGCTACCATCCTCTTAAGTACATACGTAGCAATGCATACGTAGAATGTGAAGGTGCTGTCACTCTTAATAACTATTTTATAACAGTTTTAATAACTATTTATGCAACAGCTAGAAAAAAAAGGACTATAAAAATATCAAGTCTAATCTGTACTTAATTCAAATGTTGAAATCAGAAATCTACCAAAGATTAGATATGTTGTAAAAACTACTTGATGAGAAAAGTACATTATGTAATTCAAAAGAAACTGTAATAATTTCATTTGTTCAATGATTAATGAAAACCTAGCCTTATCACAAATGTACGCAAGAGAATGGTGATAACAAGTCTATATTGACACATATATACATAAGTTATATAAAATTAAATCACTGTCTGTTTCTTCGCTAATTTCTCCTAAACTACCCAACGGATTTTGATACGGTTTCCACTAAATTAAAGAGCGATAAATGAGAAAGGTTTTTGTATGTTATATGCTAGTAAAAAATTGCATTCTTGCAAGACTCACAAGAAGTGAGTCTAATAGACACACTTCCAGTTTTGGTACTCATCTGGGAAGCTGCGACTGTTGTGTTTTGGTGAACGAGTAAGGGATGCCAGAGCCCATTTCCCTATGCCTTCCTAATCCCTTATCTTTAATCTTACTATGGTCGCACTTGTCGCGTTGCTTATGGCATAGGCAACGGTAGCCACCTACCATCAAATGTACTATCAGCCTCTCTGTTGATAATATTGATTGTATGTCAGAACACCACTTAAGTTAAATTAATAATGATATGGGAAGAAAATGTTTTATTAAGAAAAAAAAGACATATGTAGCTGCTGATGGCTTGGATTTAAAATTTAAATATTTTTTAGATCCGTGTAATTATTAGATTTGTGTAAGTAAGTTAAAAAGTGTAATATATTTTGTAGGAATTCTATTGGTGCTCATCAACTAGCCCACAACGGCGACAAGGAGCAGATATTGATGCATCGCTGGAGGTATCCCTCGCTCTCATTGCACGGAATTGAAGGTAATCCACTCATTACTATTTGTATATTTTAGGAAAAATTACACTGTGCGAGTGTTTGTTTTTACAACAGAGGAAAGTAGATCAAACATAGTAAACAGTGTTTGTTTTTAACTCAGTCATTATGAGGAAATCGTAAAAAAATACTCTGTAATTTTTTCATAGGGTTTTATTTTCATGAAAAGAACAAAAAACGGAAAAATACTGCATTAGAATTTCGTGAAATTGAATAAAACTTTTTTATAGAAGTTGATATAGATTTCACTGAAATCTGTGTCAGAATCTGATTTGTTTCATATATGACTAGCCTTTGCATGCGACTCCGTCCGCGTAACTTTTAATAAGTGAAATAATTTTTAAAATGGAGTATCATTTGAAATATACAGTGATTGTTTATAATTGCTAGCAAATATCATGTAAATGTCTCACTGTAATTATTGTAAACGTCTAGTTCCTGTTGTGCAATTGTACATATTTTTTAAAATAACAGGTGCATACATAGTTACATATTTTTCATATGGAGTAAATTTTAAAGTATTATTTTTAATATGGCAAATGCGTCATCTATATAATTCGTATATTAATCATTTATTGTATAATATACGAATATTTTTACAAAGGTTTTTATAATTATCTTATTTTGTAATAATATAAAGTGCAAAAATCCATTTGTTGAAAAATACACTAACGGATTTCAGTCTATATTTCGTTTAAATGTGCTATGAGAATAATATAGGATACTCTCACAATACTGATCAAATTTTAACAGCAGTGACAGCAGAAACTACTTTTGTTTAATATTTAATATAATATTAAAGTCCCATTATACTCAGTACCAGTTTTATTGATTGTTAAGGGGCGGCGTTCCAGCCTGGCGCGAAGACTGTCATCCCCGGGAAGGTGATTGGAAAGTTTTCCATTAGAATTGTGCCAAACCAGGAACCGGAAGAAGTGGAGCAATTGGTTATCAACTATATTAACAAAAAGGTAATGTAATTTATTTATATTTATTTCGATTTTTAACTTTTTAAATCTAACTTTTCTTTGTTGTTTGTAAATGCTGTCACACATGTAATTGGCTTATGTAACCAATCTATGTATCTGAATTATTAAGTCACTATTATGTCAAGCTGTTGGCGTGTAAGATAAACTCGTGTAATATTAGAAGCATTCCAAGAGTGATTAAAAAAAACCATATTATTGTTTCTAATATATCAATGGTCTATTCACCAGATGTAAATACTAAACAATAAATAAAAAGAACTGTTTACAAATGTATCAACAACGAGTTACCAGTGCCTTACATGATTCACTTGTGGGAATTAATCATTCTGTTATCTATGTTACTCATATTTCAACTGTCACTGTATAAATAACTCCTTATCAAATTATAAAAAACAATTCACTAAAACAAACCAACAATGTAATTGGTTCGTTCATTGTATCCAAATGGAGACTTAGTAGAAGCTTTTAAATAAAACTACCTATACTTATATAAAGTTTCCCAAAAGTCTCAAATTTAGAAGAGTCTTAGAACACTATTTTGATTTAGAATTACGATGAAAATTAAACCTTATCTAACGAATCTATATCTATTTTATCAAAGATTTTCTATTACACACACACACGCGCGCACGCACGCACGCACGCACGCACACGCGCACACACACACACACACACTTTTTGATACGGTTTTCACTAATAGAAAAGTTTCTAGGCTAACAGAAAAATTATTCTATTCTCTTGAAGTCTGAGAACAGGAAAAATTCGCTGGGGGCCAGATCTGGAGAATACATTTCGAAGCCCATTTCATGCAATTTTGCCATCGTTTTCACGAAATTCCTTTTTATCCATTTTCTTCAAACTAACAAAAGTTGCTTCACTTAAAATGCTCTATCCCACAAACTAATAGTCCGACAGCTGTGAAATTTGTACACGTGTCTTTTGAAGGTTAGGGTTAACTAAAAATCATAAATGGATTTAATTGTATTAGCGCCATCTGTGTGTTAGCCTACGAACTTTTCAGCCCAACCTTGTATGACCAATATGACCGTGGTTGTGATATGTTATCATTGAGATTATAGCTTTTATTTCTCACTCAATAGATTAACAGTGCCCACAATGTATTTTTTCTAGAGGATGTATGATTTACTGTGTTTCATATAGTGGGCAGAGCGCGGGTCGCCAAACAAGATGCGCGTGACC
The DNA here is from genome assembly GCA_944738685.1 of Synanthedon myopaeformis. Taxonomy (NCBI): domain Eukaryota; kingdom Metazoa; phylum Arthropoda; class Insecta; order Lepidoptera; family Sesiidae; genus Synanthedon; species Synanthedon myopaeformis. The sequence continues at coordinate 6,842,367 of OX122918.1, read as the reverse complement.
GCTCAAAGCGGGCGCGCCTGGACCGAAGACCCCAACCATCCGCATTACCAGGCCGCCGCACGCGCTACTAAACTCATATATCAGGTATTGGCCAACCCTTATGTCTAGTGTTTATTCAATTTAACACTATTCACACGTTTTCAAACGTAAAAATGAAAAATTATTAAGCTTGTGTGGAAATATTAAGCCAACCAAATGAAGCTATAAAGTATGCAAGTTATCTAAGAATCGTTAGAACTCCAGAAGTCCTCGATTAAATGGCATCACGTGTAGGCATCAAGTAGACCGTCAGTATGTGACAAGCTCAACATAAAAAAGACTTTGTTTGATATAAGTAGAAAATACCGCTTTCGTATGGAGTACATACAAAACGGGTAATCTCTATGGACAAAAGCTAAATTGAGCTTTAGTTATACTTCCTAAAGCGCACGTTCTCATGCGGTAATTTTGCAAATTTACGGCAAATTGAATAGTATTAGGAGATGTCGGCGTGGTTGGGTATGTTCTGTTAGGTTAAGTTGAGATAGTATGTTCTTTTGGGTTGAGACAGTATGTTCTGTTTTGTTGAGACAGCGTGTTCTGTTGGGTTGAGATAGTATGTTCTTTTGGGTTGAGACAGTATGTTCTGTTTTGTTGAGACAGCGTGTTCTGTTGGGTTGAGATAGTATGTTCTTTTGGGTTGAGACAGTGTGTTCTGTTTTGTTGAGACAGTGTGTTCTGTTGGGTTGAGATAGTATGTTCTTTTGGGTTGAGACAGTGTGTTCTGTTTTGTTGAGACAGCGTGTTCTGTTGGGTTGAGATAGTATGTTCTTTTGGGTTGAGACAGTGTGTTCTGTTTTGTTGAGACAGTGTGTTCTGTTTTGTTGAGACAGCGTGTTCTGTTGGGTTGAGATAGTATGTTCTTTTGGGTTGAGACAGTGTGTTCTGTTTTGTTGAGACAGTGTGTTCTGTTGGGTTGAGATAGTATGTTCTTTTGGGTTGAGACAGTGTGTTCTGTTTTGTTGAGACAGTGTGTTCTGTTTTGTTGAGACAGTGTGTTCTGTTGGGTTGAGATAGTATGTTCTTTTGGGTTGAGACAGTGTGTTCTGTTTTGTTGAGACAGCGTGTTCTGTTGGGTTGAGATAGTATGTTCTTTTGGGTTGAGACAGTGTGTTCTGTTTTGTTGAGACAGCGTGTTCTGTTGGGTTGAGATAGTATGTTCTTTTGGGTTGAGACAGTGTGTTCTGTTTTGTTGAGACAGTGTGTTCTGTTGGGTTGAGACAGTATGTTTTGTCGGATAGACTGAGCCGGACATGAGTCGCGAAGGTGGCTCCATCCCGGTGACCATCACGCTGCAAGAGGCCAGCGGTCGCAACGTGCTCCTGCTGCCGATGGGCGCTGGCGACGACATGGCCCATTCGCAGAACGAGAAGATAAACTTGCGCAATTACATCGAGGGGGTATGTATCGAGTTTCCGTGTCCTGCAATTCCTCAGCTAATTATGCTAATGATAAACTAGATGACAGAAATTAAATGATCTCCCCTCGGATTTTCAACGTTCTGTGCTCAAAAGGTGGCTGTCACTGACCTTTTGACATTTTGAAACGTGTGAAGTTCCCTCACCGACTCTCAGTGGCAGATTGAAACTGATTATTATCTCAGAGTTTTTCTATAGACTCAATTATTAAAGAGAGCCAGCTATCCGAAGGAAGACTCACTTCTCACACACAGTACTATGAATTAAACCTTAAAGTTGTACATGTGGAGATCACATACAAAATATCACAGTACAGTAATAGTGCATACCTATGTCATTTTAGTTCTGATATGTAAGTCTGGTATGTAGACTGGCCTTATGTCCAGCGAAACGTGTTACTTAATTTAAAGAAGATAATTAAAAAAAGCACATATTTACAAATTAAATGTTTCTCTTTATGTTTTCAGATCAAACTTTTCGCCGCTTATATGCACGAAGTCAGCAAACTTCCCAAATAGGAAACTGGGAAGTGCACAATACGACATGATATAGGTACTGCTTTACTATATTTAGAGAGTATTTACTATTTTTATACAATTTATAGAAAAGTGCAAGTGTAGTGGACAATATTCTTAATGATATCTCATACATAAAACATATAAGCTGCTTTTAAATAATTTAATTTACGGAATTAAGTTCCCATATTAGATTCCCTTGCCAAATCACAATAAAAACTATAAAGTACAAGACTGCAAAATAAAAAATACATAGGATAATATAGAAAAAAAAAAATTGCATTTGATTTTTAAATTAAGTTGAAGATTCGCTTTCCATTTTTCAATAGCGTCACATAAAATAGTACATAAGTGCATAATATTTTTTTAATTTTAACCATCTTACATAATTTATATAATGGTGGCTTAAAAATGTTCCAATTTTTAAGCCAATGTACCTAATTCTGTTATATACTTTGCTTGTCTTGCAAAATGTCTTTGTTTATAATTTCTAAAATTTGTTTTTAAATAAACGAGTTTAACTAATTTAATTTGTTTTAATTACAACCTACAAATATTAATTGTGGACTACCATCAAGTGGACCGACCGTCAGCCTGTCTGATGACCTTAACCTTTTTTTTTCTACTTACATAAAAACTTAATTAGGCTTTATTATTTTATATATATATAACCCAGAGAAATTATATCTTATGATGATGAAAACCGCATCAAAATCCGTTGCGTGGTTTAGGAGGAGTTAGCAGATATAGAGACAGACGGACTTCTAAAATAAAAAGCTATTGTGTATAATAAATTGAAAGTTAGTAACCGAAATGTACGTTCGATAGGTCAGAAACATTGACATTCACCTAGAAAGTAGGATCCATTATAAAATATTGTTATCCAGCTAAGATATCGCGTAGAGGCGGTCGCCTTGAACTCAGCCAGTGCTACGAATGGCGAACTGACAAATTGTTAATCTAGATACAAATATAAAACATTTTGGACTATCAAAAGTTTCTACTTAGTAATAATATAAGCATCTAATAAGGAAATAAGTAAGTATACATATTTTGATATCTGCACCAGTGAACCTTACATATTATAAAACAAAGTCCTCCGCCGCGTCTGTCTGTCTCTGTTCGCTATAAACTCAAAAACTACTGCACCGATTTTCATGTTGTTTTTACCAAAGGATAGAGTGGTTCTCGATGAAGGTTTTAGTATATAATTTTCACGCGTGTGAAGTCGCGGGCACAAGGTAGTTGTTGATAAATAGACAATACGATGTTAATTGACGAGTCCGTTGAATGGTTAGGGTGCTTGCCTTCCCGGCAGAATTAACTTTTGAAATGAACTTTTCAAACTAACATGGGTATTAATGTTCTTACAATGACATCTTTAATATTTTCTTGTTTTTATTTAGATCATCTATGGGTATACCCATTCTCAAATCAAATTTCAAATTAGGTCGCAAATGTACCTACACTTGGTGAAACACTTTGTGGGTTGGCAACTAAGTGATTGTGGATGAGTAGGAAAATTCAAAATTTTTGCTTAAAAATATAATTTTATTCAATTAGGTACTGTCCGTTTATGTCGACCTTTTGCCATCATTCAAGCAGTGTCATGATTCCACGTTCATAAAATTTCTGATCTTTGCTATCAACAAAATGAATTAAATGTGATTTGACATAATCAGCGTCAAATCATCTAAATTAAAGATAAAAGTCCAAAAGAAAGTGTAAAGGCCATCTATCGACAAAATATGCAAACACTTAGATGCCAAGGCAACCTATAACCTACATTGAAATTCTGTGGTGGGTGTGAAGGGGTGTGAAGGGTGGTTACTGCAGCCAGACGAGCTACCCAAATGACTGCGAAACACAGTGTGCTCTGCCACTACTTAAATTTTTTTACCAAGTATTTAAAAGTCATATCACAAGTATACCTGTATCAGTCTGTATATATAAAACATCATTTTACGTCCCATCGCTGGGACACACCTCTCCTCAATGTTAGGAATTCCTCCAAGTATACCTACCCTACTAGCGCAGCAATGAAGGTTCCAATGATCGGAGTCTGTTCCAAAGACCTTTTAGTACTATAGCTCTAGTAAATCCCATATAACCTTATGCATTTGCTTGCATGCATATAAGGTATCTTTTCGAAGATTTTCTCCCTCGTAAAAAAAAAACTAGCGCATTGCAGAAGTCAAATCTTCGACCTGGGTCATACAGATTTTCTCTTAATTACATTTATTAATATTATTTATATATATAATCTATTAAATTGATGATAAAAATATGTATGTACTTATTACACCTAGATATATTATCTTTATAGCAATAATCGGGGTTAGTAAAAATTGTAAATATTTTTGGACTCTACATAAAAAATATAAGTATTGTGATTTACATAAAAATGGTAAGAGTCAACCAAGTTTAAATTTATAAATTAAATTTTTCGCTTCGAATTTCAGTTTAGCTCAGCTCAGAATTCAAATACTTACAATCTAACTGTACGTTAAAAAATGGCGCTAACGGTGAATTATAACAACAATTAATTTTTAAAGATAACATCTGATTTAACCCGGCTCGGCACTCCTTTGTATTGTGTGCGCGATTAAATATAATAAATATAAAAAGTGTGTTTTCATTTACTTTACCTGCTCAGTTGACATCGTCCGGTGAGCAAACGCATACCAGTTTGTACAGCCTAACATAAAAGAGGATAGCGACCGGCCCCCATTCAGTCTCTCTTCGAGTCTCGACAAGTTAGTACGTCTGCCAATACCCGCCGTTTAAAAACTGCAAACCAAGCGATATTACATAAAAGAGATACATGATCTACATTCGAACTACTTCGGAACGGTGAAAATTAAGTTTCTAATAAATAATATTGTTAATTTATCTCTCGTAACAGTTGTGGTATTACAAGAAAAAAAAAATTAAACGTTTGGACAATTTGGTAAGTTCATTTCGTTTATATATTTATACTAGTCTTTTTTTTTTTTTCAAATAAACTATACGAAACTTCATTACTAATTGAATTATAACAAAGAAATTAAAATTAAATTTTTAATTACCAAAATATTGCTCATTACCTGTCTATGCATACTTTTTAGGGATGTTTTTCTTTGTTTAAATTGATAATATGAATGCCAATACGTCTAATAAGCGAGTGAAATATCGCAAATAAATAAAATATAAGAAAAAAAAACACTTGTTCTATAATCGGTCTATATTACGCTCTTAAATATATATAATATAAGCTTTACTAAAGAACACATTAGAACCACAACAACATCTAATCATAATGAGTACACGAATCCGTGAACAAGTGACGCGAGATTATCATGCACGCTTTCTAATTTGCTACGAGTATACCTAACGAATCACTGCAACAAACATGAACTAACTCTTGTCGAACTATAACACTCGTAGGTAAATCGACACAAATTAGACCACTTGTAATTGTTAAATAATTATTAAAACGATTAAATTTCAATCAAACGTCTGCTGTCATTTGTACCTACACAATTGTGTACAATCGTGTACGAAAGCAAAAAAACCCATAATTCCTCAGTTATCCTAAGTGTTTATCACACAATCTTAAGATCGTTAGCACATATTATTATGAGTCGCAAGTGCTACACTTATAATTATAACATTTGTCATTGTAACATTGTAGGTATATTTTGCCCGTGACTTCGTCCACGAATCTTTTAGCGTGTTTTTGTTTATGTTAAGTTCTACTGACAGGCTGAGGATCTACTTGATGTTAGGTGGCTACTGTAGCCTATCACAAAAGTTACAGAAGCAACGCTATTAGGTGCTGCAAATGCGCTGTAGGGATTAGGAATGGATAGGAAAATGGGCTCTGGCATCCCTTACTCACTCACCAGAACACAAAATTCTCTATCCTTATTTTTCAATCTTTATTTTGAGGCTTTTCCCTGATGTCTCTATCCTACTAATGATTCTATTACTACACTCTACAACTACTTAACGAATTTTGATGAAACTTTACAGTTATGTAGAATAGCACATGGGTAGATAATAATATGAGAAGATGCATCGAGAAAGTAGCAGATAAAGGCTAGTGTCTTTTTAAAAACGTTTTTAGTGTTAATGTAAACAACCTAAGTATAAGACGCACACTAACGTTAATGTGCATAAACTCTTAGCCAAAGAATAAATTCCAGCTGATGCCACTAATGCGTAGTTGGTAGTGAAATAAATATTAAATTTAGAAATATACAACGATAAGTATGGAGAAATGAAATTATTACGATTATTTTGTCTGTTTATTGTGTACACATAAATTGTGTAACTAAAGAAGTTCAGTTGCTTAACAATAATACGTGATAACCCTTGATCGATAACTTGTTGCCATTAAGCTCAGATATTTTTTCCGAAATATTTATTTATCGCAATAAAATGGACTCGATAATTTATTCTATGATAAATTTTACTACATGTATTAATGTAGATATAATGTTTCACAATATGTATTATGATGTTTTAGCTTCGATTCTTAGTTTATAAATTATTTTATCAACAAAATTCATAATTCATGTCTATAGTTTTAATTCTTTACTCCTTTCTTTCTTCATATAATATTACCTACTTACATATGAATAGTAGGCGACATCGTCGCTACTGTTTTATTAGAATTAGAACATACAAATTAATTAGATAAAATCTTTTGAGTTAAAATTTGGATTCAAGCCTCAGTTTGCCATCGGACCAAATTTTCAAATCCTACCGCACAGTCAGACATATTGACAATCGTGTCCAAATTATTTTTCTTCCAACAAATTTGCTCATACTGAATAAATAAACAAATAAATAAATAACATTATTTAGAATACACTCCCAAATAATTGTTTCATCAAGGACAAGAAGGAGTCCTTATAATTTTTCCTTCACCTTAGTGATTAAATTGATTAGCATAAAGCTAAAGTAAAGTGAAGTAGATTATTTCTAATCCTGTATATAAAATCAATTGCCGTATTATATATATATACGAATTAAAATTATTATATAAACTTATTAAACTTAATTAAGTTTTTTCCTGGGCGAAGCCGGGAGCGGCATTATGAAATCTGTTTTTTTGGATCCAAATATCTAAGTATTAAGATCATTTGAGTGCTATGCAATGCTATGCAGCAGCAATTTTCAGACAATTTAGTTATATTTGTGAGAGAAATAGTTTTGAGTTATTTAGAAACAATGAGTTGTGTTAATGGTGATTTAGGTAAGTAATCGATATTCTGGTAACGTTAACTTCACAGTGAACGTCTTGTGCAAGCAAGCGTAACGCGTATGTGTGGCCTCGTTGCTCTGAAAAATGAATTCACCAGTATTATATTGAATGTACCCAAGATGTCAACAGATTACATACTCAGCACGGGGTAACAATATTTTTTTAATTGATTTCTAAAACAGTGGTTCTGATGGCGATCGGTTTCCGGTACCTATATGTACCTACCGGCACAATTTTACAATCCATATAAACTGTGCTACCGGCTAATAAAATCTGTTTGAATTTGATTTTTGTTTGAATATAAATTTGATAATAATTTATATTATAGCAAAGATCCTGTGTTAAAGGCTAAATAGGGGCGGAAGAAGGAAAAAGATAGTTCAAGTGAAATCGAATGTATTGCCAATTACAAGTTAATGAACACAACGTGAAAAATATATAAAAACTAACAAATATAAAAGAACACAGTAATTTAAAATAAAAATAGAAAACGGCCAGTGATATTCCAAAAAAGATCGTCCACATGACCGACGACCGACACTTCCAAAGGCTCTCATTATGCGGTTGGATAAAGGGACAGATACAAAAGACGGTACCTACTTCTTTAAGTCTTCAGAACTATAACCACCAGTAACTGGGTTCCTTGCCCGCTCGCTACCGGCGGCAAACTAATCTTATTTATTTTGACTTAAGTATATTATTATTTTGAAATGAAGCGTTTTTTTGTAATTTGTTTATTTACTAATACTTCTGGTTAACTTTCTGGTTAACTAACCACTGTATTGCATAAACACTGTATATTAATAATTATATTTATACTATATTATTAGATATTATTATTATTTATATATTGTTAAATTTTAACAAACACAAGCTATATTAAAATTATAAACTAACCCCAAACACGCTATATCTGCTGTATGTTGCGGAGGAGTTAGGTGACCCGCAGACACCAGGTCTGCGGTCAAGGTTACCATTTCATGTACCATCGAAGTAAAAGTATACCAAATTTCATATCAATCGAACCTATGGGAGTTATAGTGAGATCCCTTCGTCAACTAGTAAATGGGCTGATGATCTTCGAACACCTGAATAGCTCATCTTAAGCTATAGCTAAGAACCATTTCATCAAAATTGTCCATCCTTTTGGGAGATACGATGCCATAGACAGACAGACACAGAGACACACGTTAAACTTATAACACTCCGTTAAAAATATGGCCAATGTTCAAATGTTCACGTTCCATTTAATGAATATTGTTTGCCCATGCGATGATGGTCCGGACGTTGTGTTGTGTAATAAATGTGTCAAACGATGACGTGTTGTTTAACTTTCTCTGAACGGTTTGTTCTTTTTGCGACGACGAGTTGGCGCGACTGGAAAATCCGTGCATTATGTTCATGGTTGGTAACAACATTGTTCACGGCATTCTGCGTTGGCGCGCGTTCGAGCCGAGGGCATCCTCTCCGAATGGAATTCCCTGTGACGACGACCGCGAAACCCGCAATACTCTTATCGGCTGAACCGAATCGATTATCGTTTTGGATACAATTTTGTCACGCGATATTTATTCAACCTTAATTAAAGACTTATTTGTGCATTTCCATAACAAAATAATAACATGTGTATTTGTACCTAACGACGGTTTGGTAATAGACCATTTATTCATTGTTAATTTTAACTACAATAATTTAAATTTAAATACAGTGGGGGGTTCTTTTTTTAGAATTGTTATAGGTAAATACTTTAGAAACTATAAATCAGAAATATAATACATATACTTTATTTCTTCACTAGCCGGCCGCTCCCGGCTTCGTACAGATTTTTTTCTGAAAATTATATATAGAAACCTTCCCATAACGCTCTTTCCATTAGTGAAAACCGCATTAAAATCAGTTGCGTAGTTTAAAAGATCTAAGCGTAACATACAGAGGGACCGACGGGAAGCGACTTTTTTATTTACTTATATTATATAAAGATGATGTCGCCTTATTTTATTACTTCAAGAATTTGCGTATTACCTAGCTGCAGTCCGCACATCTTTATTGCTGTTATCCTACATAATTTTTTTCAAATTTCAACAAACATAAATAAACTTTACTTCTTCATAGTATTAGTATAGAGGTATAGATAGTCGTAATTTTTTTTCTTAAAGCTAAACCGTTATTTCTCCATTTCAATTCGGAACAGTGAATAACGAATAAGACGAGTAAGAAAACTGACCAGTGATACGCTAACTCAAATTAATATCGAAGAACTCATTACGTCAAATCAAAAATTTCGAATTGAGGGTAGGAGGTCGCACTTGACAGGCGTTCGATCATTAGCAGACGATAGCTCGTGTGTGTTGTGTTGTCTTGACAGTGACAGGCTCTCCGCAGACCGCAATTTTTAGCCCGCCTTTGCCTTTGCCCCCTCTCTGCGGAGAAAGCGAGCCGATAAAAGATGACGGATTCTGAAAACTTGTTACTTAAACACGGTTATTTTATAAAAATTCTTACGACACGCCTCAACTTGGCAAGGATGCATTTGAGTAAAAGGCAATTTTAATTTACATTAAATTGATAAGGACATTAAAATTAAGCCAGTAGTAAATCAAAGCCATGTTAGCGCCAAAATCCTTTTAATTACTTCATTACAAAATATTGACGCAATGAAATAAATATACATAAATTTAATTGCAATGTTATAACTCGTTATAAATTTTTGTAGGCATTTTGTAAATGATGACATTAGTTTAACTTTACGTGAATATTTAATATGTTTTCCACTTAAGGGTAATCAAGGCTAACGTGGCTACCGCAAACGGTGATGCAAATTCGCTGGCGTCATTAATAAAAAAAGGAAAATGATCCTTGAGGAGATAGGTGAATTGGCTTTGGCGGATAAGGATTCATGCATAGCTATAAGAACAAATTGATATGTATCGGATTTCACAATTCATCTTCTTCTTGTTCCAGATTCAAAATGTTAAAATTAATAGTTATAGGATGTGTTATATTATCAACTGTGAACAGCCAGTGTTTTTACAAAGACGATGCCTCTAAGAAATTGGACCCAGCAGCCCGCACCTCTCTATACAGAGGCCAGTTGGAATTTACTTTAAATCTGTTTAACGCTATCAACAAAGCAGTTCCGGATGACAATATTTTCTTTTCACCCTTTTCCGTTTATCACGCACTTCTGCTCGCTTACTTTTCAACTGGCGGAGAAACAGAAGCCTCGCTAAAACAGTCTTTGAGGATAGCTGACCAATTGGTAAGTTCGATTCTCATAAACCTCGTAATATGTTACCATAAGCAGTTTTTCCGTTTTATTTTAAGGCTGACAGATGGGCTGACGGTCCATTTGATGGTAGGCCGACAGACAGGCTGACCTGACACAAGCAACGCCACAGTATTAAGAATTAGGATTTAGGAATCTATAGGATAATGGGCTTTGGTATCCCTTACTCACTCAGTGAAATACCAACAGCACACATATTGTTAATTCACGGTGGATTAACAATACGAAACCACAGCTAACTTCGAAAATTTCATTACTTTGTTAATTTTAAATTTAACAACAGTTTCATGAACATTTTTTGTAAAAATTAATTATCTACAATATTTATCTGAAAATTAATTTTCAAGTATTTGGAGTATAATTTGGAAAAAATTATACCTATTTTTATTTTTTTCCAATACTTGGTGGAATTGAAAAATTTCTTTGGCCCATCGATTTTATCTTCAAGAAACTTATATTAACACTCACATATTAATTTATTAGTAAATTTTCCTGGACTAAGTATAATGAATTTGAATATGATGTGATTTTAAAAAATAAGCTAATAACTACTTTCCAGGATAAAATCAATTTAATGACTGCTTACAAAGTGGACAAACGATCGCGTATTTTGAATAACAATAGCGACAGTTACGAATTCACCAGCGCCAACAAGTTGTTCGTCGACAAGACCCTGAACGTTCGACAATGTTTACATGACCTATATGGCGAAGAATTGGAAGCCTTGGTAAGGTTTTAAACGATTTCGGTATTTATACATATGTATGTTTCTACTTAAAAATTTCATAATTGTATTGACTTAACATTTATTTAATGTATTAATGCATCGAAGGTCAATGTACTTCACAGTACAAACATTCCCAACCGATGGTAATATATGATTTTTATGATAAATTAATTTCATTATGGTCAACTAATTGTAATTGATATAACACATTAAAAATAACAATTGCAATTGTACTATCATCTGCTTATACTAATAAATAAAATTGAAGTGTCCGTTTGTAATGTCAAAATAACTGTTTTTTACTAAATGTACAATTTTTCACGGAATTTATTATATAATAATATAAATACATATAAAAAATTCAAGAGATTGAAATTAGATTCCGTAGCTATTGAATGTGTTCCGTAGCTAGTTTTTATCAGTTTCTTCATTCCTTTATAAATTATATTTAAAAAAGTTTGAATCGGGCAGATTTATACAAAGAAATCTATTTTCGGAGAAAAAAATAGTAATTACTGCCCAAAAAAAACTTTTCTCGTCAAAGTAATAAGAAAATTCAGTGATAATTCAGTGATTTTGTTTTTAAGATCATTAATTAACTTAAGTTCTGTACTATAGCAGTTTTAATTGGCTATTTTTATTTCTTTTTTCATATTTTACATAATATTTAAGAAAACCTTCCCATTTTAAATCTGTTCAGTTATCATCTGAGCAGCTACAAAAGTTTGTAATACAAAAGTTGCTCCTTAATTCATAGATCATTAGGTTGCGTTCATTTTGGTAAAAATTGTGTTCGGTATGAGGTTAGTCATCGTTGAATTCGTTTTTTTTTAATTATAGAACTTTAAAGAAGATCCAGCGGTAGCTCGACAGTACATCAACGACTGGGTCTCCCGAATCACGAAGAACAACATTAAAGACTTGATACCTGCGGATGGCGTGGGTGAAAGTACCAAATTGGTTTTGGCCAACGCTGCGTATTTTAAGGGTGTTTGGGCTTCCAAGTTCCCTGCCGAAAGGACTAAAAAGGAGGCCTTCTTCGTATCAGAATCTCGTCAGACACTTGTACCATTTATGAAGCAGAAAGGAACTTTCCATTATAGTAAGTATGAGTCTGTCAATATTTTCTTCCCAAAAAAAATGTATAAAAGGTCAAGTCTCCCAATCCCTTCCATTGCAAAAATTTGTGAGATCGCATGTAAAACCAAGTCAGTTATTTTAGTTAGTGTGAAGGAAGCAACTAATCAACAATTTTTATATAAATTGTTATCTAAATCACCCATCAACATTTATAGTGACCGTATCAATATTAGACATTTATTTCTATAATAATTATAATGACGGCAAATGCCAGGCTTCATAATTATAAAAGAAAAATCTACTATTTCGGTTACTAAGTAAATGTAAACAGTGTACTTAAGACTAAAGTAGTTTATTGTTGGTGAAGTTGTAAATAGACATCTTAAGATATGTACTTATTATTGTGCGTACTTTTTCAGTGGTAAGCGATGAGCTTGGCGCTCAAATCTTGGAGTTGCCATACAAAGGCAATGACATCAGCATGTACATTTTACTGCCACCGTATTCAATGAAGGAAGGTTAGTATTTTGAACTGATAACAAACACTTCTTAATCTAAAAATCTTTTGAAGATAATTAAAATTTACAAGTTTAGTTTTCAACATTGAAAGGTCTAAGATAAGAGATCTTAGGTCTCAACATCTAAAAATTAGGGGTAGGACACTCCTAATTTTATACTGAAGACTTATATAGATAATGTTATCGAATTGTTTATTGGAGTGAAAGCAAATCGAAATAATTTTTACACAAGCCAGCACTAGTTTTATTAAAGATTGTAGACATTTTTTGTACCTAACATTAAGTTATTCCTTTTTCGACTTGTTCTGATAATGCATCTTCAATAAATATTTATTTGAAGGTATATTTGTCCAATTACTTTTAACCAAATCATGTATATTTTTTTTCTCTATTGGGGTTAAACATAATTATTTAGATGAACGATTATAAAGTGAATCTACCACTTTGAAGTCTTTGATAGTGGGTGGCTACCGTCACCTAAGACACACGTAAGACCATAAAGGGATGCATATGGAGGGGATGATGCCTACACTTATAGCATAAAGAGAAAAGCTAAAAAAGGTAAAATAAACAGGGAAAAGAAATATGTATTTCAGTTATGAGAATTTCAAGTGATACAATAATTATACAACCTGCTTCAATAGGCAGGTATTCCAAATAGACAAAAGTGTCGGGATTTTGAATTTAAATATATTTTTTTCAGGTGTAACAAATATTATAGACAACTTGACCCCTGAAAGACTCGCTAATGTCGTGGAGGAGAGTTACATGGGACGCGAAGTTATTGTCGAAATACCGAAGTTTACTATTGAAAAAAGCATTCCACTGAGACATGTAAGTTGATTTTTTTTTCTTAAATTTACAATTTCAATTTAATTCAATTCAAATTTACAATAAGCAAGTAAGTAACATAGTAACATAAGGTAGTCGAAGATTTCAATTCGTATCGGACACGCAGATTTTTTCTTACCACGTAATAAGAATTATACGTAGGTATAATTAAATTTAAAGTGTCTTCGTGTCTTCATACAACGTACTCATACAACCAACAGGTTACAGAATATTTTGCTATTCTAGTCTAATATTAACATATTTATTAAATTCCTTTTTTTAGATCTTGGAAACAATTGGCGCGGCCGAGTTGTTCAATGAAACGGCAGATTTCAGCACTTTAACGGACGACAAGGGTATTATGTTCGACGACGCTGTTCACAAAGCTAAAATACAACTCGACGAAGAAGGTATCTTACTTAATATCTTGTACATACAACTAATATGTAGTTGATTATATACGCTCATTATTTATATGTTAAGGTCGACATAGAAGCTGACGGTCCACTCGGTGGTACCTTTAGGTTTAGGTACGGTAAGTGGCTACCGTCGCTTATGATACAAGCAACTCCATAGGTGATATGCTGCAAGTGCGCTGGTAAGATTAAGTATAAGGGATTAGGAAGGGATAAGAAAATGGGCTCTGACATCCCTTACTCACTCACGGAAACACAACAGCACACATGCTGTTATTTCAGGGTTGTCTTCTGCAAGGGGGTGGTTACTGCCGCCAGACGGACTGCCCAAATAAATGCGAAACGCCACCACTTCCTTAGTGTGCTGAAGTTCCAAAGTTGACCCAGTCCACTCAGAGTGTCGTTTCATAGAACGGCGTCTGTCGTTATAGCGTTGAAACATCCTCACAAAACGCTAATGATTTAATTTCAGGCACAGTAGCTGCGGCTGCGACGGCCATCTTCGGTTTCCGCTCTTCTAGACCGGCGGAGCCAAGTCGCTTCGTCGCCAACTTCCCATTTGTCTACGTCGTGTATGAACGACCAACTAATTCTATACTCTTTATGGGCGTTTACAGAGACCCAAAGAAGTAGATCTCACATTTAAAAACACTTAACTATAAGTTATAGACTATAAGTATATAAATAAGTATTTTGTTGTTAACACATTACTTAAGGTATTTATTAATTTATAATATCTACGGCCTACGGGTTACGGCTACAATAAAGTATAGAAAAATTAAATTTAATCAAAAATTGGTAGTAAATCAAACTTAATTTTTTTTTAAATAATAATTTTATTGCTACAGATATGCTAGTTTTAATATTGTAATTAAAAATAAATGAGTTAAACATAAGGACAATATAATTATGAACATGTAACTGAAATATGTATTTACCAAATAATTTCAAAATAACAGCCATTACTGCACTTAAAAAAGTATAATCCTATGATCTGTTGTTTTACTTACAATACATGTGATAAAGTAATTTTGTATTCATTTTGGTTTTTATTTTTTTAAATTTATTTACTTCCCAAAAATGAGTATATCCTTTCCGAGGCTTCGAGGTATTTTCATAAAAAATAACAATAAAACCGGTTATTCATAATGAATTTGAAAAAAGCGGCCACATTCCTCTAGATCGCATTTTGTTGCTTCGTGTCTCAATATGAAACTTTATAAAAGTCTTAGAAAATTGTAGACACACTTACCGTGGGTCCTGATTCATCTGTTATTCATAATTCCTTCTCAGTCACGAGATAATAATTATATTTTTAAAGGAGTGGCGCCAGTGTACCTTTGTATCCGTTCTTAAGACTAATTTGCAATAAAAAAATATCACATATTCTGTTTAAAATTTGGGAACAAATCTGACATTTGCAACTTCGACACGTTTTATCTATACATTATTGGCATGTAACAATAGGCTACAATAGATTTTTTACTTTCTATTCTATTACATAGATAATAAATTGATCAAAGAAAATTTTTGATAATACTTATTTTTATTTTCATTCATTTTCCTATTATTACTTATATTACTTACTAGACCGATGCTATACTATTTTGTTGAGATGCAATTGAACGACTTATTGTATATTTTTTCAGCATTCATAACTTATTAATTTATTCTTCTTCTGAAGTATAGGCCTCCTATAGATAATTACATATAATTATCCCTGCAACCAGGTTCAAGTAAGTATGTCAAAAAGAAATGTGAATTGACTATGATTGTAATATAGATAAAAAAAGGGAAAAGCAATAGAAAATAATCTTGTTACGTGTTACGAAAAATAACGTGTTAGCAAAGTTTCATAATGATCGGGTCAGTAGTTATATTACTTTTGGAGTTTACTCCTTAAGAATCGATTTGCATATATATATATATAAACCCGTGGTATGAAAATTTATGAGAGTAATATCAAAATTGTCACACGAATGTGTTATGTTACGCGTTATAGTTACGTTCTATTTTTTGAATATTTTAGAATTTCTGAACTTTCAGAGATATTGCGCCATCAACAGAATATTATTTAAAAAAAGAACAATGTTGTTCTTTCGGCGTGTTCGAATTGTGAAAATTTAAATTTTATAATCGTTCGTAAGGAGTAAACTCCAGTCGTGTGTCGGAGCTGACACACACAATTTTTTTTTATTTTTCACGCGTACGAAGTCGCGGGCACCAGCTAGTTAATAATGTCTATAATTGTTTTGTACGTAATATTTAATACTTAGGTATTATTCCTAATTGATAGACGAGTCGAGATGACTATCCGCATTGATATTGTCATAGAATTTATATTCAATAGATTTCACTTGACTTATAACACTGACAACATATTATTCGCAAATACGACATTACCTGATATTTATGAAGAGACACGGCGAACCTGGGTTTCACTCGTTAACTACGATTTCCTGTACAAAGCAAATTATGTTCGCGATCTACGATATGCGTTATACTCGTATGTAAAAACCTTTACATTTCTATCCTATTGCCTTTTTCTCATTAGAAGATGTTTTCTATTGTATTGTAATTTAACATTTTCAACGATAACATATGAAATGGTTTCCCATCGGTACTGTGTTATTCTAATTTGTATATTTGATAGCAGATAGGATTTTTTTAAGGTCGGCCAGTCTGTCGAGTTTAAAATAAAAAAAAAGAACAAGACTGACAGTCCACTTGAGGCTACTGTCGCCTATAACACAAGCAACGCCACAGGTGCTGCAAGTGCGCTGCCGACTACAGTAGGATTAAGGGTCAAGGGATTGGGAAGTTGTTATATCACTGTGTTCTTCTGTAAGGGGGTGGTTACTGCCGCCAAACGGGCTGCCCAAATGACTGCGATATATAGTATTTGATATTAAATAAATAAATAAAATTAGCTATATATATATTAAAGCCTTTATTACTGTTAGGTTAACAATATCTCTTTTAGTTATTATGCCTACATACTAATATAATTTAAATACAATATAAAACAACACTATATCATATCGGCAATCGGACCTTCAACTGTAACAGCTTGTACAACCCGTAACTGTACTGCAACTGTAACTGCGACAAAGGCCTCCTTTAAATATTTCCATGTTCTTCGATCTTTGGTTAATCTTGTCGACAAGGTATAAGACCTGCTACTTATCTTATATCATCCTCCCAACTATTTGATATTAGATAGGATTAAATTAAAATCACCATGTTAGTAGCATAATACGCTTCTATAATTTTATTGCAGGCAAATATAGACTTAGGTACCGTTCAACTAAGTAATTGAAACAACTGGTAAAGCAAATGAAATGCGTTTGCTCGCGACTTCGTCCGCGTCCCTCGAGAACAGTACTTTTTCCTGTATGAAAGGTAGGCCTATGCCTATTCCCTTTTTTGTACCCATGACAATGTGTATGCGAAATTTCATGATGATCAGTTGAATAGTTAAGGTCTGTGGGAAACAATCAACTCATTTTCGCATTTAAGTATATTTACTAGTTACTAGCTGGTGCTAGCACTACTTCGTCCGCTTAGAATACTTAGCCTATGTCCAATCCTGAAATTCTATTCTATTTGTGAAAGATTTTTTTTAATTTGGATGAGTAGTTTCTTACACATAGATACTTACAAACAAGCAAACATATAAACTTTACCTCTTTATAATATTACTTCCATTATATTTTTATTGAATTATTGTTTAATGTTTGTTTAAAAATTTTTTAAAAGGCATTTATGAATTGCCAGAACTCATCCCTACCTTACAACTCTGTCCCTTTAAATTTATTTATAAGCGACGATTGTCACATCAAGTGAAATGACCGGTGATGCTTTCAAAATTCCCCAGGACTAGACCAATCCCATGTTCGAGGAACCCAGGCAACCAGGAACCTTATATTCCTTATTATTCCTTTTCGTAAAGATAAAAGTGGGTCGTAAGCATGCCACCCTTCACATAAAAATATATAA
Source organism: Synanthedon myopaeformis (assembly GCA_944738685.1). Taxonomy (NCBI): domain Eukaryota; kingdom Metazoa; phylum Arthropoda; class Insecta; order Lepidoptera; family Sesiidae; genus Synanthedon; species Synanthedon myopaeformis. The sequence goes on along the minus strand of OX122918.1, from coordinate 6,824,287 downwards.
ATACATGTTAATACCTATACTAAGTATTAAACACGCCAACAACTTAAAACAATCTAGATTCTTCGGCTGTTTTACAGATCGGCAAGAGATGGCGTTACAAGCGAGTTTATAATGAGAGTTAAAAAGAAATTGACTTGGATAAGATAATTATGTTTCTGATGTTTTATACGGATCAAAACGGTGCATTATTTCGTCAAAATATAGTTAAACTCTACAGGTAGCATTAAACAATAAGTGGAACACTAGTACATAAATCCATCGGAAGTGTTTGTGGGTTCGATAAGATCTTTCTGTCCACAATAGAGTTAATTACCAACTTACAGTTTGCGGTATGTGCACCGGAACACGGTGGAAACAATAGGCGCCCGACTCGCTGCCTTGTTTTGAACTTGTTTCGTGTTTTTTATCAAGTCTCGCCACTGTTTAAAGATATATATAGTTCACACACCACACAGATTTGCGTCAAGGCAAGGATTTGCATCAATCAAATTTATACATTTTTGTGTGAATATTTTAAACTGGTCAAACTGGAAATATCTGTGCAACGCTTGAATAAATGTAGGTACAATTAAATCTGATTGGTTTTAAAAAAGGAGTAAAAAGTATCGGTTAATGGCTACACAAAGAGGCTATAACAATTTAAAAGCATAGTTTTTATTAATGATAAAGTTACAGCGATTTGTGTAGCAAAAACTTTTATTTAAACAAGTATACATTTTATGACGATATTTCTTGTTAATTCTTCTATTATACTTATATGTATTCTACTTACATTAATTCGATTCCCATTACGTGGATCAGCTATCATATCTTGCTTCTTTTTCAAGTTTACAATAAAATAAAACAAGTAATAATTATAAAAACATTTTATTAGCAAACTAACGTAGGAAAGTAAAAAATATAGAAATTCGTTACAAAACTGTATAAAACATTTCGTAAAAGTATAGGTATTTTATGTGTCGGTAAATTTACAGCCACGCTGGACACGACACTGATATGAAAATGACCAGATACACCTGGCAACAAGTAAGTAAGTACTCATCGTATTTGGAAGACCTTAGTGATTGTAAAATGACATTTAACAGCATCTACCGTAAGGTTTAAAATATGGAATACACAGTAATTGTACAGAGATAAGCAAAAATCACAGCTCCGGATAATCAAAATGTTTTTTGTTTTCTTATTTTCCTTAAACGTAAATCTAACAATAAATAAACCGAGAGTTGTACAAGATGGATTATGGACCAGACTCGCAACGGTCACACAATTGAAGAAATGAGTATGTTTTCTAGTCTATGGTCGAGTTATGTGTGGCCACTGTGGGACAGCCTCAGCCTCTGAATCATGAAGAATAGAGGTAAGGAGGACTAACTTATATGGGAGTTAACCCGAAAAACTGTCAATATACACCCATTAAATAGTAGCGTGTAGCATTGGCTTAATTGGTATGATTGGTTGGTTGCGTAGTTCAGGAAACCACCGTAAATAAATTGCTACTGTAGCGCCACACCCCAATGCTACTACAGCGCCTCCTATTAAATGATGGACGACAGAAACTTTCTCGTGTATAGAGTTGGTCATCCTTACCTCCTCTTATTCTACATGCTATATTGAACAGACCAAAAAGAGCTATAAAACTAAGGCAACAGAAACTGCTCTGTTTAAGAGTATTATTAACAGCGAGTAATCACTCTGTGGACAAGGCGAATTTAATAATTTTTAATTGTATAAAATTAAATTTATTTTAAATGTTAAAATTGATCTGCCTATAAAATACTGACAAAATGGACAAAATGGAATGGTACCTATTAATATTCGTTCACATCTTTATTGTTTCTTTATTACTATAGGTATTCAACGAATGTTACGTATGTTAAAAGTGACATTCATCTTGTTTTATAACACGCCATTTAATTTAGATTAGACGTGCCTTGTGGATTCCTATTTATTCTGTGACAGTATTACTTAATTTTAGAAATAGAATGCGTTCGAAACGACAGAAGCATAAAGTACTCTGTACTAGTTACGAACTCTACACAGAGGACTATTATTCTTGTTTTTAACAGTAATTTGTTCATTTTACTTATAATTAATAAATTGTACGAGACTATGTAACCTCTGGACGGAATAAGTTTAGATAAATTATTATAATTTGTCACCATTAATTAATAATTTAATATTTACACTGCCTCGGCCGCTCTCTAAATAAAACGATAATTTTGACTTATTTAAAAAAATTTCGTCCACGCCGTCCTTAAAGCTATGCAGTATACTAACTAAAGAATTAAATTAATCATGCACATTAATTAATGATAAAATTCTTAAAAAACATAGACGACACAAAAGTAGTCAATAAAATATCTAATCAATTCAGGAACAAATGCAATAAAATCAATCAAAATTAATAAATCCATCATTTCCATATATTTACTTATAAAGTAACATAAATTAATATATTACAAGAATATATTAACAAAATTTTACGCAAACACTTAAGCTATTAGCCATATTTCCTAACAATAAATTGGTAAATCTCAAATTTCTTATTAAAGAACTATAAATTCGCTAACTTTTTAAATACCATCTAATGAGATACAAGTGGTAGAATTTAAGGCCGGAAACATATTATTGAAACCCGACGCGACTGCAAAACCACATTATCCAATCAAATCGAGCGCGTCAGCTCACATGAATGAACCGCGACACTGTTTCACAGTGTGTTTTGCCCTAAAGGCTAGTTCGCACTAGGCTATTAATTTAGTTGGATAGCAAGGAATTTAGTAACTAAACGTGTCTGTACATCAAAAAATTAGTCGAGCAGATTAGTAAGTAGTTTAGTAGTCAATCCATTTTTATTCTATTTTTGGGGAGAGTAGCGCGGGCGGTAGATTAGTTTATAATCAAGTTCATTAGCTGCCGCAATAATTTCGTTTCGCTGGAGCAAAGCAACTTTAAAATTTGTTTCTAAATATATACAACATGAATGTTTGTGGAATGTTAAGTCCATAGCATAAAAATATTTTTTTATTAAAAAAACCAATTTCTTCATTCACCTCTTCAAAAATGGCTTTATTAATTCACTTTATTGTGTACATCTTGCAAAACGCCACTCACTTTTATATTGTACTCGACCGTAATGCGATCAATGCGAGCAAGTAACTTAGCTACTACGTTTCTCCTCACTATACTAAATTACTAAACTAGTCTGAACTAGACTTAAGATTACGCATTGAACGAGTTAGTTTGTCTTTTTTTTTTCTTAAAAAAAATCTAAAAAAATAAAATTCGTTACACATATTTATACAAGTAGTGAGTATTAATTTAATCGAGTGTCATATTATTATAACTATAATCAATAAAGGCGATGTATAGAAAAAAAAAATGTAAATTAAAAAAATATTAAAAATTATTAAAAAATATTATCCTCACAGAAACACTTCAGTCAAAGTCAGTGTTGAAGGCAGTGCTCGATTGCTAATAATACTAAAATGTCTTTGTTATTACAGTTGAAATTATTGGCAAGATGCGTAGTACGTATCTACTTATTCTATTATATGATAATGTGTAAAATTGAAAAAATACGTACACGAGGAAAGTTGTTCCTTAGAAACAATTTTAAATGAAAGGTTCCTGAAACTTCTCATGATCGCTGTTTTGTATATCATTTTTATATAGGTATAAAACCGTAGCTATAAATCGCAGCTCTGCTCGTTAATCAGAATAAAAGTTGAATGGTCTACGTTTTAATCTTTTTATACAATATATAAAACAAAGTCGCTTTAGCTACACCATCTAACTCATAACTCGAGAACAGCTGGGCCGATTTTTATGATCTTTATTAACATCTGAAATATTCACGAAAAATACTCATTTTCTCATACATTTTGTAAGGATCAGGTTTCTGAGGCGGAAATCTTGGCTTTTATAAAAAAAAAACAATGGCACTCCGGGAGTGCCGACAGAAGTGAAAACTTGAACAATTACGTGTGTATTTTTTGAATCGTCAGGAAAGTACATACTTATACGCGCCTAAAGAAGTTTTCAATTTAAAAAATGAACGGTTTATCTACACGTGACCTAAAATGAATTGAGTATTGCATATGATCCAGCCTCTTCATTAAATTATTGAACTTATTATACTGTTGTTGAACGCGTAAAACAGCAGCGAAATGACATTGCAAGGCGGCGTGTTTAACGCAGTGACGTGCGGAGGCCAAAACAATATGACCTTAATGTCTGATTGGTTTCAAATTAGAACGAGCTTATTTATAACCTAATAACAAAGAGGTGAACTATTTATTAAGTAACTAAATTGAATATGTAAATTGAAGAGGCAAACAAAGGCCAAACGCGACGTGCTCTGATAGATTTAATATGTTTTGTGAAAGCTAGTCTATTAGTGAAAATGAATTGGAAAGCTTTCAAATTTCAAAATTGGAATAAATAATTAATAAAAAAACTGTTAGTCGTAGGACTGCTCGTCAGAAGTGAAAACTACGCCATCCGTTGACAACTATTGTGAAGTTAATAAACAAGTGCATACTAATTCGGGTAGATAGCGCTTATTTCATACAATTAAACGTCACTGAGGATGTCGCTCACAGAGCGTGACGCCACTAGTTCACTGTTTTCTCCCCATACAAACAATGCCTAACGCGCCTAAAGAAGTTTTCACTTCAAAAAAATGATGTCACCTAACGTTTGGAACCATATAGTATGAAACTTTAATTAGACTTAGTGTATACAGCTGTAAAATATTTTTAAGTTTATATAACTCTCTAATTTCGCGCGAGCTCCATACAAAGTATGGGCGAGCTTGACGCCTTCAATATAAGATGCCGCGTCATGCACCAAGCAATCTAACAAAAGAGCCGCATTTCCTGCTTTGGAAGTCGAATCAAATCAAATTAAATTTGATTTTTTTTAAAAACTGCTGCGTAATCTATTAATGAGCAGGAAAATATCTTAACTTCCTTCCCAAACATAGTTACAATTATTTAGCGAAAATTGGAAAGTTTACGGTACGTCTTTTCGAGTAACAGTTGATTTTATTTTATCCAATATTTAGGACTGAAACCTATCCATTAGACAATTAATGAAAATACCACTTCTATATATTGATTTACTACAAGTGGCTTCATAAAATGATTACCGTTTCCTTTATGTTCGGAACGATATACTTATAAAATAACAACAGGCTTGGTTCAATGTTACAAGCGTCCGGACCGAACAAAGAAAAGTCAATTTGTTAGACGCGAAAGGGAGTACAATTTTAAAGACTACGATTGAAGACCACTTGTGTCTCGAATTTATAGCAATCTAAGTGTAATCAGGCCTCTCCCAGTTTAAGGCGAAAGACATTACATCGGGTACGAGAAGCCGATCACCGTTTCGTCCGATATGGAGGGTCAAATAATGATCTTAAACCAATTATTAACAATTGCAGTCAACTAAACATAAATCTTTACCTACTTTAAAACGATATTTTATATATTATATATAAAAAAGAATTAAACAGTCACAACATAATGGAATGTTAAAGCTTTTAATAGACGAGTAATGAGTGGACTTCTCTTATTGTCAAAAAAGATAGCGTGCCATTAATGATCTGACGTCAAAGAAAAAAAATATGAGTAACACCGACAAGCGTACCGAGGGGAAGGTGATGTAGAGATACGATAGTCGAGCGGTGAAAGATGGTACTGAGTGTTCGTTCTTTTGCTCTGTTTTTTTTTTTTCAATTTTTTTTAGAAAGTTTGTCGGTCGCGCAGCAGGAGAAATTACGGCTGTAGTGGCAAATAGCGATATCAGCGCTTCTTATGAACGCTATACATTTATGGTTATGTGAAGTTATAGTATTAATAATTTAATTTATCTCTCTAGCGATAAGCTATGTACCTATACTAAAAAGTTCAGGAACCAAACATACTTCAAGAAGCAACAACTTGAAATACAAAAGATACAAAAGTGTGACTTCACTTTCATTTAAATGTATGACTAATTAACATGAATATTTGAAATATAATGATAATCTCGTAAGTACTATAATGTAAAATATTTAATAGAACCTATTCTTAGCTAAAGCTAAAGTATTCGGTAACGAGCGGAAGTATAAAACATTTAACAAATATCTATTTATATATGGACATCCATCGTAATCACTCTGTGAACATTTTTAGTTGAACATTTCTTTAATTTGTTGTTAACTAAAGTTTGTTTAGCACCTTACCAAATTGATCTGTGATGTTTCAGCCTTTGGGATTTAGTGAATTCGATCACTGTTACAAAGTTCATTTGACTATCATTGTAAAGTAAGTGTTACCGGTTGGGCCTTTTGATGCAGTTACCTTTGCTTTGTCGGTTTTACGGCACCGTTCGCTGTTGCATTTTTCTGTGCGATATGAGTTTGATAATGCTTAGCGAGATGAGCCTTCTGACGAAAACTTTTTCCGCACAATGAACAAGAAAATGGCTTCTCCCCAGTATGCGTCCGCACGTGAACATTCACAGAGTACTTGTCTTTGAATCCCTTCGAACAAATCGAACAGTAATGAAGCGATCGCTCTTTTCTAATACCGTTCGAGGTTGACGTGGCCGCTTGAATGTTTGTACCCGACTGCGCTTGAGTCGTGGGTGGCGAGTTCTTATTCTGTATTCGTTTATACTTTTTACTCACTGTTTTCGTGCTCGTCACAGTCGGCGAAGCAGTCACTATTTGCAAATGCTGAGGTAACTGCACCTCACTGGCCGGAATCATCGTCACAAGCTCACCGTTCACATGATGAATGTTGTAAACACTTCGCGTCGGATCTATTGGTTCCACGGTGCAAAAAGGTGGCACAGATTCACCCAATTCCGTTGCTATTCTTTTCAACTTCTCGTAGTCTTCCGGATAGTTGGCGTCGAGTTGCGACAGCAGAATGTCATCAACACTCTGCGTCGACGTAGGATTATCGCCGTTAGAAATAACTGCACCGGGTGATTCCTCTAAAAGGATAGATATATTGACGTTGCCGTTTTGTGGTGAAATTGCCATCAAGAATTGTTCAGTATCCGTAACTTTATTATCTTGATACATTGATGGAACATCTGCTTTATTGTTATTATTATTTATAATAACCCTTTTTAAATCTGAATTGGCTTCGAGTTTTATGGTATTCTTTTGTACGGTGCTATATCTAATCAAAGCTTTCCCCTGTAGCGCACTTCTTAACAAAGACTCACTGGTTTCTGTGTTTTGATCGGTTAATTTCCAATCATTGTTATTGTTATTAAATTCAACTTGACTTTCTAATATGTTCGGAGTGCCGATAATTGAAATACGAGAATCATCTTTCTTATCACTGCTCTGAAAATCACTATCTTCGTAACTGAAGCGTTCTACCTTAACTAGATTATTGTTACCTAAATCGGTACTTTGACTTTCGGGATCGCCTTCTTCGAAGCCGAAACTCTCACTTTTCGGCAATATGTTTGAACTTAACGAATCCTGACTAAAATCATTAGGAAAACCGTTCATATTTAGTATAGATTCGAGATCTAACGATGACGGTTGTTCCATATCTGTCGGACTCGATATTGATACATCTTCCTCTTTTCCCCAATATCGATTTGTATTGGTTTCATTAATATCTTGGTTAAGTACAGTTAGAGTATATATTTGTCCGTCAGTGTTGTTGCTTATTAACTTATTCGATATAGCAGTATCCGCACAAGGATGGGGACCATTAATTTCACTATCTTGATTCCAATAATATTTGTTGAGATCTTCTAACATGGCTGTTTCTAGGCGATCCCGGTCACGGTCCACATTCCAAATAGAGTCAAAACTCTGTAACGTCGTCGATGTTGTGGCCGTAGCCATGCTGCTGTTTGCAGGAGGTTGCGTCCCCGATATGCTCAATAAACTGTTGTTATTCTGTTCCTTCGGCTCCTCGGAGAGCAAGGGGTTCGACCTTGAGTCGGGAGATTCCATGAACACATTCACGGACCGCATTTGTTGTTTATACTGGGCATCCGTCACCTCGTGCGACGTCACGAAGTCAAAGAAGTCTGACTTTGACAATTCCGGTGCAGTGGCCGTCATGACTGACGTCCGAAACTTTTTCCGAGGTAACGTGCTCGGTTCGTTCTCTTTATCTTTGCTACATATAGCAAATGTTTACATTAAACTGGTGTTTGTACTACAATAAAATATATCTAAGTTTTAAATAAGTGAATTATAAGTATAACCCGGTATGACTTGTACTTTATTGGCAGTCGCAAGAGCGTCGGTAACTGAAGTATGCAGGCGCAGGACACGTGGCGAGTTTTCTGCTGGGGCTGGGATTTCAGTCGGATGTCTCCGACGTACTGGAAACAATAGGCGGACGGATGGAGTGTGCGAACTTGATCCGAACGTGCCTTTTTCCCATTATTCACCCCAACCCTATCACTGCCTGTTAAGAACTCAATACGCGAAGCTCTCGGCAGCGATATCACCAAATATTATAATGATTGCCATTGTTTCAAGCCGTCGAACATGTTCGAAGCGAAGGCGACCTGAAAAGAGAGAGAACAACTTATTAGAAGGAGTCATTGTGTAGGTAAACGCGTACATTATGTACGTTCCTGAGTATGTAGTTTTATAGACATTAGTTATATCGGAGGAATGTTAAACGCTAGGTCATAAATAACGGTATCAAATTACACAGTTCCATCGCAATAAAATTGGAATATCGTTTTAAAATCTGAATATTTAATTGTATTAATAAGTTGGCTTTGCTTCGTGTCTTGAGATCCTGTATAAAACCGGAGCGAGCGAGTCACGCCGCGTGCCTATCAAGCGTCACGTATTGCGCTCGCGCTGATGCTAACAGTAAGCCAGTATTTCATTCTAATCAAATATCAAACAATATGTCGAGTTCCTTATGATTTCACTCTTATTAAACCGTTTGAGAATATTTACGTATCAGTCATAGGTATATCTAAGTGTCAATGTTATGTTTAATTTTTATTTGTTATATGTTCCAACTAGCTGGTGCCCGCAACTTCGTACGCGCTGTAGTTAGTTTTTTGAAAATCCCACAGGAACCTAACATTTTGCCAGAAAAAGTATCCTATAGTTTAATTCAGATAGTCATCAATCAATACATCAGTCAAAACAGCATTCAAATCGGTTAAGCCGTTTTTGAGTTTAGCGTGCACAAAGTACATACAAACACATATTACATACAAACAGACAAAGAGACAACTTTTAAAACTTTTAATACTTTTTAAACTCGGTAACATAATTACATCTTGTATAAATTGCTTTTTTTTTTTTTTAAATTATTCAATATACCTACAGTTGGGGTACGAAAACCTTCGCTAGTTTTCAAATTCATTCCTATACCAAATCGTAGACTCTTAGTACCGTTTGAGATAAAGCACTACGCAGACATTTGACAGACGTTTGAAATGAAATTTTGGTATGACTGATAATTGCCCTGGTGCAAGCAAATGTAGAATTAAAGGTGACGAACCTTTTCTTACCCCGATTGCACATCATGCACGCACGGCTCGTCCACGATTTCCGTTTTGCTTTTAGGCCATTCTGCTCATAGGGTTTTTTTTCACTTGTATAAGAAAATGTTACCAGAAACGTGGCTACAGGCTTTTTTAAAACTGACGGCTTTTAGAAGCTTTTTTTTAACTTTTACTCGATTAAAAAAACAAATGAGTGATTTTGTTCTAGTAGTGATCGGATTGTAACTCTAGTAGGCGATTTTGTTTGCCTTTTTAAGTGAGCGTATGCAACGCGTAACAAATGAGAAAGATCTGTCAAACGATACTGGATAAATTGGAACTTACTCGCGGGACCGAAACATTTCATATAATGTTACATTTGACAGCTGATACAACGGCAACCCGTACTTATTTGACTACAATATTTATTTACCGTCTAAACTTAGTTAAAATGACATTTGAGATATCTGACATAAACATTAAATTATTTATATTCTGCTCTTAGTATAGGTGTTAGTCATATAAATGACTTTATTTCAAATTTAAAAAGACACACAGACCTTGTCATGTTGGCGTGAAATAAAATGGAATGGAAACAAGGCATTTCAGAGCGGGCACGACCTTCAGCAATGAAGAAGACGACTTTATCTATCTAGTTAGGATATTTAGAAATACTAACGGACCAAGTGATTTCCTATATACATTATATGTACATAATGTACATATATGTACATATAATGTACGTTACAGGTTTACAGGATTGTAGTCCTGTAACAATTACAGTTGTAATATGACAACTGAAGTTACTGGAATCCATATTAAAGGCGTGAGAAGCCGTGAACTAATTAGTTTTTAATATACGACAAAGTTTTATGTCTCTAAATCATCTTCTTAGACTTCAGTTACGCAACGACTCATGAAACTTATTGATTATGATACGTAGATGGAAACAAAAAGAGATTAGTGACTCACTATCCGCGCATGGATCTCATATACTGAGTCCAATGAACTTGGTATCATTCAGCCGCTTAAAGGAGTCTTGAATACACGTGATACCATGAATACGGACACAGGTTTTGTGGAAAAAATTGAATACATTGGTCAACTATGTCGATTATTATACGCAGTGCCGGATTTATACTTAAAGGGCCCTTGGGCACGAAGGTTGTGGGTAAATTGAATGGTAAAGAAATCAAAAGCGAATTGATCAATATATTTTATATATTTCCAAATTCTTTTTAATCATGCAAAAAATAAATAATACATACAAGTAATATATAAAATTTTACAACAATAAATAAAGCTTTTCCGCGTTTTCTCTCAGCAAAACAAGAAGTTAAAAATAGAATATTCAGCCCAAAGTGCCCTTACGTAAATCCGCCACTGATACGTGATCGGTACTTGGAATTACAGATGGGTATGAATATTTAGGTATACAGTTTTATAAGGTCCATTTGTCGATTACGTAATGTACGAACGTACAGTATCTTTCTTTTTGCTTCCATCTACGTTTTGATAGCAATTAAAATACAGGTATTTGAAATGGATTTTGTTGTGTCTGTCTGTATGTATAATTGTGAGTGTATTAAGCTGTGTTATTAGTCGTTACCATCCCGTCACGAACGACCCACAGCAATAAAACTCGATTGAAACGAATCTATAATAACAATTGACGTCGCAGTTAATAAACTGTTTTTGTTTTTACCATTAGGTGTACTAATAACGACTGTAAAAACACGAGTAACTAACTCAAGATTAGCTATTTTCCATAATTTTATATCGTAACTTGAGATCGTGGGGCTACAGTAATTATATAATATCAAGATTCATTAAACAATAAAATATAATATTATTTTGAAATTACATAATTTACACAATAAAATTATACAATAAAATACCACTTTGAATGTTGTTGTTAGTGTGAATTTATCTGTATTAATATATAAATATTAAATCTTAAAGTATTCGACAATATAGTTCAATTACTTACCTTATGAGAGATTTAGGCAAAAACTATAGATATTTATAGGATCTATTATTATGAAATAACTTCCTCAAGTTTTCACTAATGAAAAATATATATATTGATATTGGTTTACCTTATGAGAGACTATAGGGGAAAACTAGAAATACTTATAGGATCAATTATAAAAAAAAAACTTCTTCAAGTTTTCACTAATGGAAATAGCATTAAATGCGAAAGGTTTGTGTGTAATTTGCAGAAAATATTGCATTCATGCGAAGCCGGGGGCGGATCGCTAGTTCAAGTAACCATAGGTACATTTATTATGTAGTACATATGAAGTTACACATACTTAGGTATTTATTATTTAATATACGTGAAGCTACATACTTAAGCAGAATTCTTTAGTAAAAAATGCTTGATAATGCCCATTTAATGCCCATTTAATGCCCATTTAAACAAACGAAAGATCTTAATTTCCAATATTGACACTTATTTGAAAATATTCTGTAGGAAAATATTCCTACTGACGGACTGCTCAAATGACTGCGAAAAACAGCTGCCCTGCTACTACTTTCCAGATCTGACCATTGACAACTTTTAAAAGTTCATTTCCAAAGTTGATCCTGCTGGGAATTGAAACTGGGAACCCTGAATCACAGCTTTAAGGCAAGCACCCTAACCACTAATCCAACGGATCGTCGTTTCTTATTTCATTACATAAGTATACCTATTATATTATACCTGGTATAATAAGCTATTGAATTATAATAGCCAATTCGCTACAAAACATTATTATAATTTCATTGGTTTTATAAGTAAACTCCATTTCATATGTTGATAAAGTAAAAGTTTAGCTTGTTCGTTATCAGTTGTTACGCCACGAGAAAGCTCACAGTCGATAGGTGACTGCATCCTCTAAATATTTATTTAAATATTACTTAGTATTTTATTTACAAATATTCTAACGATAGCATAGTAAAATTATTGTGGCATTTTTGTATCAGATAAGTAAATATTATATAATAAAATACAAAAAGTATGAATATTGTAGGCAGTTTGAGACGAGCATTTAAATTATTTTGTGTAATAAGGTGTTTTAAGTAATCGTAAGCATCAATAAATAAAATTACAATAAAAGAATATTTAAAAATATATATAGCTGAATTGGTCTTAACACATTTTTATTTATGTATTTGTTATAGATTATAAAAGTTTCATTCATTTCATAATTTTATTTTTAAATGTTCAACAAATTATAATATGAAGCAGATGAGGATAGGTTTTTGAATATAAGAAAAATGGTGAAAAACATTACATAGGAAATGAAATATTTAAATAAGTATTTACCTGGCTTTGTGTAAATGTGTCTTTAATTTTAGAAAACCTTAAAAAAGTCATGTTTTTTTTGTTTTTGCGTAATTCATAGACACTTAAAATGATTTTTGGAATAAATTTGTGCCATATGATGAAATTTTCATTAATTTTCTTTATCGAATTAAATGAAAAGGTATTGATGTAAATGTTGAAGGTATTGTACAGTTTAAACACGTGATTTTGAGGCAAAATGTGATCGACGTGCAGTTAGCCGGCGCATGTGGGTTAACGAGCGAGTTGCGCCACTGAATCGTCGCCCGCGAACACACAACACAACGCATGCGAACACAACAATTAGATCACGACCTGAACGTTTTGCGCTACGTGGGTATGCAGTAATCGCTCTATTATTACCATACCTTACTTTACCTTACGTATCTATTACCCCGCTGGCTGCCGATATTACGCCTTAAAGGGAATAAATGCGTATACAAAGTTCACATACGAATTTACTATGACTAAAGAGTTTGTATAGTTTGACCAGAATGACTTAGTTTTATGTGCGTGGCGAGGCGGGAGTGCAAACAGGCTGTCCGTCGTCTATGCTTGCCTATGTCAGACACACAAGAGATGAAATATCTCGAAATGGGTCGTGCATTATCTCATGACATCAAAACAGTGATTTTTAAATTGGCAATATTTCAAGAAAAGAAATGCAGACAAATGATACATTGGATATAAAAGTCCTTTACCCACTTACAGAAGACCACTGTGAAATAACAGCATGGGTGCTGGTGTGTTTCCGTGAGTGAGTAAAGGATGCCAGAAACCATCCCTTTCTTATCCCTTCTCCTTAATCCTTCTATGGTCGGCAGCGCACTTGCAGCACCAATGGCGTTGCTTGTGTTATAGGTGACGGTAGCCAGCTATATAATAATATAATAATAATAAATATAATAATCATAAATGATTATTATATTTTTTTATGATTATTATTTTTATTAAAATAAGGCACTTTTAGTCCCTCTTTTGACAAAATTGACAGCTATTTAAAACAATGAAATCATAATTACTAGTATGAGTGATGAAAAATAGAGTGCGCGGGTGTAAATGTTCAATTACACCCTCGACCTATCAACACTTTCGAATCAATACTGTCAATACTTACCTCGCTCATACACCGAAACGAAAATATCTGGAGTGTAATTGATCACTTACCTTCAAAACAATCTTTTAATAATAATATAATAAAAAAAATTAAAAAAATAAAAATAAAAATAAAATAACGCTAAAATTTGTTTTAACATTGGGTATCTATGAGTCTAGGTTGTAAATAACATAACATTATTATTAAGTATGGTCATAATTATTATTGAAAATGACAATTTGACATTTTGACAATGCTTAAGAATAGATTTTTTTTAAATATAAAAAATTAAAGGTTGGCTCGCGAATAACTTATGAATTAAGTGAAACAACATTAATTTGAATAATCTATTGATATTTAAAAATGAATTGATTATTAAAATATAAAATATATAAAAGTAAATTTAAAAATTCTATTTAAAATATGCATAAAAGACAAGGACTAACCTCACACCATTTTTACCAAAATTATCGCAAATACCTATGAACTTTTGTATCTTCTCGGAGATAACCGAGCAGATTGAAAATTGGAAAGGTTTTCTAAGGTATTGTCTAAAATATGAAAAAAGAAATTTATTTCTTTTAAGTAATTTACTTTTAAGTAGCCGATTAAAACTTTAGTACAAAACTTAAGTTAATTGATAAGCTTAAAGGCATTTGTAGAAAAAAAAATTCTCAGATGAGATTTTTTTGGCAGTAATTTACTATTTTTTCCTAAGAAAATGGATTTTTTTTTGTATAAATGTTTAATCACTTTTTTAAATATAGTCTATTACGCAATTTTATCTAATTTTTAATTTCACTTTAAGAAGTCAAATAAGGTGATGAATATAACGCATTTGCGTCTCGCAAAAGTCCTCGCCTCGCTTAATACGTTTCCAGGTGTCCACCAAAACTTGCCGAATATTTGATGTTTAACTTTGTCGAACAAACCGCGCTATTTAACCTCAGTGATCGAACATTGTCTACAAATTACTCTGTATTTATTTACTATAAAATAAATGAACAATTAACGCTAAAGTGTTGATGGAGCGATAGTGTTGTCCGCTGTGAGCAGGCCAAGAGCTGAGCGAACGTGGTTGAAGTCGGCTTCATGAAGCATGATTCACTTTCAGATAGCGCTTGAACGACAATGCGATAGTTTTAATTGGCGCTCTTACGTAGAATTACGAAGCTTTGTTCGCTCAGTGAACAGACCGACAGGTGTGCGAGTCGCAATGGAAAGTATTTAATGATCAGAAACTTCTTTCCGGCAATCTCTTGGTAAGGTGAATTTGCGACAGTTGTGAAATTTTTAATAATATTTGACTGCATTTTTATTTCATTTCGAAAACATTGTTTTGTATACTAGATTTTGCCCGTGACTTCGTCTGCGTACCTCATGAAAGGTTGTAATTTCCTGTAATCATAGTAATTGATTGATTAATTAAGTTGTGAATGTATAACGAACGAATAAACTCACTGTCTCATTTATATGCGACTGGGATGATGACGTGGGATGAAGAATCGTTGCAGATACTCACAAAAATCCTACTAATATTATAAGTGCGAATGTTTATGAGGATGGATGTTTGTTACTTACTCTTTTACGCAAAAACGGCTTAACGGATTGGGATGAAATTTGGTAAACAGTGGCGCCAAATTTTTTATATTTTTAGAGGATCCCTCGGGAACCTAACACTCTTACAGTATAAAAGGTACTGTATATGTTAATCCAGGTAACTATCTGTATGGCAAATTTCATTTCAATTCAGCTGTTTTTGCGTGAAAGAGTAACAAACATTCATACATCCATCCTCACAAATTTTAGCATTTATAATATTGCGTTGTTCAGGAGGAGTTAGCGAATATACAGACAGACAGACGAGGAAAGCGGTTTTTTTTTATATCATGCAAGTGTATAGATATACTTTTAGATTTAAATCTTACACTTGTCTAATTCTCTCCATAAACCACATCTACATTGAGTCGCTCACTCGGCGTTTCTTTAGTACATAAATATGTAGCGAGATAAAATCAGATGTCCTCGCTGCACTCGCATATATATTTGGCGGTAGACGCTACATAAATGGGAGCGTTGGCGCATACCAGAACGTCGTCACCTGCGCTATGACCTCTGCCATTTAACTGAAGATGACCGCTTGCATAGCACACTGCCTCTCATCTCGCTCGCATTCACCTATTGCAAATCTATGCCGATTATTATGGATTCACGTCGAGTAGCGTTCTATAAAGAAAATTGCGCATGATCCGAACTCTCATAAAATCCAGTGAAGTGAGGTTATTAATGGAGTGTTTTGGTAGATACTCTTTAACTAAGACTCTCGGAACACCTAATTAGGACAGTAATTCGATTAGTATCGATGTTAAAGTTGATTTATTATTAGTTAACATATTGAATAATTAATTGAACTGGTTACGTTCAACTCGCCTGTCGTTTTGAACATTTAATTAATTTAATTACTAAATTTAAGAGTTAAAAATGCGACAGAGTCATTTATACTCTTTAACTAAAAAGTTTAAATTAAATTTATAACAAACTTTTACTCGTATTAATTCTATTTGAAATTGGTTTAGCGAGTATTTAATTTGAAATAAAGTTACTATGCACACTGATATTTTGGATAAATTCTTAACAACTGAGTAGCTCAAAGTCAGTATATCAGTCAGTCAGAGTACATGTTGATGTAATTACATTCTTTTGCTTTCTTTAGGAATTTTACGGCATCGATATTATATATCTTTCTGCAAGTTTTATCTTTCTTTTATTTATCTCATAAGTACTAATTTGTTATACATTTTAATTCCTGTATATTTCAAAAATGATCTCTGAAAATTATTTTCAAAATAAAAATAGACTTTGTGATTGACATTTACGGATTTATGGTAAATGTAATTACTAACAACATTATTAAGAGATATCACTGTCTTCTGTCACGTATAGATTAAGTATAGATCATTTATGCAACAATTTTTTTTACAAATCGTTGAGAAAACGAGAGAAATAAATGTATTTACATGCCTTATGCTGGCAATATTTTAATCACCTTGGAACTGTAACAATTTAATATTTTTATTTATTTATTTAATTTAAAACAGAATAATCTATATATAAATAAAAACGATTTACTAAAAGTGATGCTAAACTCAAGACTCGAAAACAGGTGGATCAATTGGGCTATTATTTTTTTTATATAAGTATTCTTTGAAGTCATGGGAAGATTCGTGTAATAATTTTGAAAACGAAATTAAACATTTTATGAAGCAATCAAGCAGTATATAAAAGATGACTAGTTGCGTGTGCAACTAATGTCTATAAAAATAAACTATCCCGCTATAAAATCTGTTGCGGGTCGATTGCATTTAACAGCTAAAGTTTAATGGTCCTTTAAAATGGTCTCGTCGGCCGGCGATACCTTCGCAAGGATGTACAATCTATTCGTGACATTAATGGCGTAGATTAGTTTACGCGCTGAACGGCGCAACTAGAGTGCGTCGAATTCTGACGTAAAATATGGCTAGCTGCTTCACCGAGTTGTTTCCAAGTGGATTTTCCCACGGCGCGGCCGGTGCATTGCGCGGCGACCGCTTGCAAATAAATACCTATCTAACTATACCATGTAAATTTTAATGTACTACGCTCCTACATTTACACTATCAATTAGTACATTTAAGTGTTCCGAATAAACTGTATCGCGATACAGCGGACTAAAGTAAAAGTGCAAATTCATTGCAATCAAAGTTCCTGTTTAATCTGCCACCGTGTAAACCAATTTCATCGAGCCAACTATATTGCAAGTATTTGGAATAATGCTTACATGAAAAATCCAAGCACTTTCAATCCTGAAAATAATGGTTGGGTAATGGTAATAATTTTAATTGGTTTCATGGAGATCAATTACCGAGCTTTGTTAGCGAGTCACTGCAAAATGAAATAATTTTTATGAATAATTTTGTTTCATAACGATACATAATACAATTTCCGATGTTACATAATATAGAAAATACAGAAATCTTTGAAACTACATAACACACATTAACATTTTTAATATTTGTATTTTTTATTTTCGAATTTATACACTTTAGTGTTATACTTTATAATAATGATAGATTTTATTATAATATATAAAAGATAAAGATAATGGAGATAACAGTGCATATTATCTCATTTGTTGCTTTGACTTTCCGCAAAATCAGAGGAAAATCTTATCCAGTTCTTATTTATACTTATTTAATGATGTATGTATTATGTATACATAATTATGATACTAAGAGTATACATATAATAAAATCGTAAACGAGCCGTGCCGAATCTGTCCATTAAATATTTTTCAAAAAAACCATTTGTACACGTTGTACTTATGTTACTTATGAAATCCAGAAAAAAAAGTACTGTTTCAGTGGGATCATGTAAAATAAAATAAAAACTAACGCCTGGCAAAAGTGTAATGCAGTGCAAAAGCAATGCCATCTGCGTTATATATATTGCTTACACGTATATTTTTTATTTTTCAACACGGACGAAGTCGCGAGCACAAGCTATGATAATATATTCGTTCTTATTTTTGGTGTCGATTTGTTGTGTATTAATTACGTAATCGTATATGTTATAGGCGTACCGACACCAGTCGGTCAGGTTTAGCTCGATTATACCGCAATGACCTCTTTGTCCTATTTCAAATATATCACCGGGCTGATTAGCGCATCGTTATAGGTTATTGCTTAATCTGGCGGCCTGTCGCAAAGGCTATATCGGCAGAACAGAGCCTACGCACATCCTGAAAATTTATTTTAAATATAATATTGTTCAAAGAATTCTTCAAAAAGTTTGAGTAGTCCCACAAATTATTGCCCCAAACATTTTGACGTACTGACTTTTTAATATACTTACATATTAGTATTGTTTTATAATTTTTTTCTGAAACACATTTTAATTTGCATGTTTTGCTAAGTTATATTGCACACAATAGCATTACATTTTTTATTAAATGTTAAACTCGAGAGACCGACTGACGGTCCACTTGGTAGGTGGCTACTGTCGCCTATAACACAAGCAATGCCACTAGTGTTGCAAGTGCGTTGCTCACCATAGTAGAGTATTAAGGATAGGGATTAGGAAGGGGTAGAGAAATTGAATTGGTTATGGCTAAACAATAAATAATATATTCTCTAATAATTGTTAGTTTTTACAAGTCGACTTGTGCGTAAGTACCTACTTTCTTGTCTATCTATACTAATATTGTAAAGAGGAAATATTTGATTGTATGTTTGTTTGTTTGCATTGAATAGGCTCCGAAACTACTAGATCGATTTGAAAAATTCTTTCACTATTGGGAAGCTATATTATCAGCGAGTAACATAGGCTATATTTTATAAAGTTACGTGGACGAAGTCGCATGCAACAGCTAGTATTACATAATTCTAAAGACAGTAAAATGTTTGTTAAATCATAATACTTTACAAAATAGAAAAAAAAAAACTATTAGAAAAGATTATTTCTCAAAACATTATTATATGATTCTATCTTGTCGGCTTTCATTTTCGAACTAAACAAGGCGTCCCGTTTACGCCGATGGGACACGAAGAGAAAGTGTTCCAAATTTTAAAGAGCGAAGTCTTTCCTATTCGTGAAATTCTCTCTTCAATGGATGAATCACAATTATGAATATGAAAAAAAAAAAAAACTTCATTGCCCTTTGTATAAGAGAAAAAAATTAAATAAATAAGAAATTAAAAACCTAGGATTTATTGTTCAAATCTATACTTCTATACTAATATTATAAAGAGGAAAGATTTGATTGATTGATTGATTGTTTGTTTGTTTGTTCGAAACTATCGGTTAAGTAGGCTCCGAAACTACTTAACCGATTTGAAAGATACTTTCACTGTTGGGAAGCTATATTATCAGCGAGTAACATAGGCTATATTATATTTTAAAAAAAATTAGGGATCCTTACTAAAACTCCAATAATGTAACCCAAGGTGTAAAAAAATGACTTAAAATATTCCTTACATCGCGTGCGTTGCGAAAACTATTGATGATAGAACAAAATAATGTACTACGACAAAAAGTGTCGCGACAGCATAAGTCTAACTATTATAATTATACCACAATAAGTGTTCTTTTATTTAAAAAATTTAATTGAAATGCCGTCGCTAGAAAAGGCTCTCTTTATTTGTATCTTGGTATTAATCCTTATCAAAATAAATTACTTCATATTCAAGACTGCTTTA
Source organism: Synanthedon myopaeformis (assembly GCA_944738685.1). Lineage (NCBI taxonomy): Eukaryota > Metazoa > Arthropoda > Insecta > Lepidoptera > Sesiidae > Synanthedon > Synanthedon myopaeformis. Next base: position 6,804,141 of record OX122918.1, on the reverse strand, counting down.
ATACATTTATATAACTTTTTGAATTATTCAATTCGGACATTCCATTCGAAAGATATCACGAGTTTAAAAATGTAAGTATTAGAATAAAGTCGCGTGGGGTACGGGAGTCAATGTCAAGAAAGTCAATTTTGCGTTGTTATTGGTTGTGATGGCTTCGAAGAATTTAAATCTATATTATCAGAATATGCGCGGTATGAGAACTAAAACACAAAAGATACTTAAAAATATACTGAGTAGCGACTATGACGTCATTGTATTGGTTGAAACCTGGCTTCACGACGGTGTAATGGATGGAGAGTTTATTGATGATAGATATCGGGTCTTCAGAGGGGATCGTGACATTTCCGCATCAAATGGAAAAATCGACGGGGGTGGTGTCCTTATAGCAGTGCACAAACGACTCAAATGCAACCGTATAGATATATCCTCACTAGCACATGCTACTGGTTTTGAGCAGGTGTGGGTGAATGTCGTACTGGGAGACAGCCTAAATAATGATGACATTGCAATCTGCGGAGTATATTTACCCTCCCCCTTAAAGATTGAAACCCTACAATCCTTTACAGAGATCGCGAGTGACTTATTGCGTGGACATCCTGATGCAATCATAGTAGGAGACTTCAACCTTGCATCTATTGACTGGTGTTGCAGTAGCGATAACACCTCAGGGGACTATGTGGTGCCAATTAGATATGATAATAAATTCCGTAATTGCATTATAGACTGGATGTACGAATCAAATCTGCTTCAGCTTAACGGTAATCGCAACGTGTATGGGCGACTATTGGATCTGGTATTTTACAGCAATACTAAGGACGTGAATGTGACCGTCTGTGGAGATCCGTTGAGCGTTGTTGATAACCATCACCCGCCTTTGGAAATCTTGCTGAAACGCTCATGGAAGAAACAATTTCAGCCGTATCCGAACATCCGGCCTAGCTGGTTTAAGGCTGATTATGACGTAATTTGTGATGCACTCGACAATATTGATTGGATGCAGGAATTCGAGGTATGCAGCGACGTTAATGACATGGTACAGTACTTCTATCAAAAACTTCACAATATTATAGATAATTTGATACCCAAAACAAGAGCAAAAAGGAGGATTTATCCTCTGTGGTATTCAACTAAACTTATAAAGAAACTTAAGACTAAAAACAAATATAGACTTCTTTTTAAAAAATATAAGAATCCAATGGACGAATATATGTATAACTCAATAAGAGACGACTGTGCTAAACTAATAAATGTTTGTTATAAAAAATATTTAAATTCGATTGAAAATAGTGTCCGCACCAATCCTAAATTTTTCTGGACTTACATAAAGCAGATTCGCGATAATAGGCCTGACTACCCAGCTATTATGACTTTTGACGGTAAACTATTTGCTGATGGTGAGATCTGCAATGGATTCGCAGAATACTTTGAGGGTATATATGGAAAAACTTCGACCTCATCGAATATGATCGAAGCTGCTTGCGCATTGCCTACTGCTGTTACAATTTCACTCAACGAAAAACAGATAGAATCTAGCTTAAAACACATCGAGATTAACAAGGGTGCTGGCCCTGACAACATTCATCCGATATTTGTAAATAAGTGTGCCTCGAGACTAGCTGCCCCATTGACCTTAATTTTTAACAGATCATTTATGGAAGGCATAGTCCCAACCCGTTGGAAGGAATCCAGAATTGTACCGGTGTTTAAAGATGGTGATAGAAACAATATAGCCAAATACAGACCCATTTGTATACTCTCGGTGTTTGCAAAGGTCTTTGAGTCTGTGGTCTGCCCAGTTATTGTTTGGCATATGAAGCAAAAATTTGTTCCCAACCAACATGGATTTCTGGCAAAGAGGTCTACAGTGACGAACTTGGCTTTATACATTAACGATTTATCTGAAAGTGTTGACAATAAGAAACAAGTAGACACCATTTATACAGATTTTTCTAAAGCGTTCGACCTGGTTGATCATTCTTTGCTTCTTGTAAAACTACAAAGATATGGTCTTGACATTGGTCTCCTAAACTGGTTAAAATCTTACTTAAAAAATAGAAAACTAAAAGTGGTGGTTGGTGGTTATGAATCTCGTGAGTTTACTGCGGGGACTGGTGTTCCTCAGGGCTCTCGACTTGGCCCTATCCTTTTTGACGTGTTTATAAATGACATAGCGGACTGCTTTCACTATAGTAATTTCTTGTTGTATGCGGATGATTTAAAGATATATCGAATTATTGATAAGAACGAGGACTCCCTTCAGTTACAAGGGGATCTTGATAGGTTGGTGCATTGGTGTCACTTAAATAGGATGTCGTTAAATATCGACAAATGTTTTGCTGTCTCATTCACTAGAAAAAGTCAAACAAACACCATTGACTATAGCTATCACATCGATGGTAGTATTTTGACTAAAAAAGCTATAATTAGAGACTTGGGGGTAACAATTGACAGTAGACTTACGTTTTTTGAACATTTCGATAACATCATTAGGAGCGCATACAGGACAAACAGTCTCATACTGCGTACTACTAAAGGCTTTAGGAAACACAAAAGTTTGTTGACCCTATACTACTCACTCACTAGAAGTATTCTTGAATATGGTGTCACAGCATGGAATCCTCACTATAGAGTTCACTCGGACCGCATTGAGAGAGTGCAAAAAAGGTTTCTTCGTAACGTAAGCTTCCGAGAAAACACGCTAAAGGAGCACAAGTCCTACTGTCAACAGCTTAAAAGATACAAAACCCTCACACTTTCTGATCGTAGAAATATGTTGGACTTGTGCTTCCTATATAAAATTATAAATAACGAAATAGATTCAAAGGACCTCGTTAGCAAGATTAATTTCGCGATTCCTAGACATAACTTTAGGCCAAAAAACTATGTGCCTTTTAAGCCAAACATGATACACTCCAATTTGGGTGTTTCTGCACCGATCAATAGAATTACAAGATTATATAACGAAGTAGCCAAAGACATGGCACTTGATGTCTTTAATGATAGTTTGCCGAGATTCAAAAACAAAATTAAAACTTTTTATCTCTCTAAATACATATAAGGTGATACTTTCTTACTGCTTTGATTTAATTATGTGTGTTGAAATTTTATTGAATGTTAACTATTTTTGGAAGCCGTCCCAACTTTTTTCAATTTTTGTTCGTTTTTCTTTTTATTCTTATTTCATGATAATGTTTCCTTTTTTTTTTTTTTTTTTTTTTTGCATACTTAACTAATGACCCAATGATTTGTGTATTTATATTTGGATTAAATATTGACGTGTGATGTTTGACTGAGTTGGATTTTGAATATGTGCGATTGATTATTTAAATTGAATATGTACCTAAGAAGCAATGAATATGCATGCTGTGGTAGCCTGTAAGTGTGACTTGTGCAAGCTGAACTATATTATGCGATTTTTTTTTTTTTTTTTTGTAATTTGTATGTACATTGTTGCGTTGGCTATCCATATTGTAATAAAATAAAAAAAAAAAAAAAAAAAAAAAAAAAAAGAAATAAAGTGCCGTGCGGCTCACTCGCGCGGTCGGCTCCCTATGCAGCGGTAGTGTGTGGAATCGAATAACTTGTTAAATACCCGTGCGAAGCCGTGGCGGACCGCTAGTATAAAATATATGCCTTGCGTTTGCATTACCTAATGAAAAAATGTTTATTCGCTTCTTTTATTATATATGTCGGCGGGTAGGCTGATGGTCCATTAATAGGTAGTAGGCGGCTATTGTCGCTATGTTAACAGAAACAATGCCATGGAGGTTTCAAATGCGTTGTCGAAACTGAAAAGCTGAAATGGTAACTGAAATAACCTGGCGTTAGATAGCCAGATGTTTAGATTTTAGATAGTTAGATGGTAGATGGTTAGATCGCAGATGGTTAGATGGTTAGATGGTTAGATGGTCAGATGGTAGATGGTTAGATTAAGCATATGGAATGCAGTATACCCTCCCATGCCACTACTTAAATTTACAGAAAATCGCTCCAAATTTATTCAATTAGCTCATATGAAAATATTTTTATATGCTCATTTATAGTACTCGTAAGTACCAGCTTTACAGGAAATAAAGTAAAACATTACATACGATCTGAAAGAAGATTTTTATTCTGTTCTCGAAATAATGATGTAACACAAAACAAATGCAATAAAAATTATATATCAATAGTATTTAGTTCTGTACGGAAATATATTGGATTGCGTATATGATTAGTTACAGTTGATAAATAAGGAAACGAAGTTTGGAAATATGAAATAAATGTATTTTCTTCATTTGGCCATTGCTAATGAACTTGATTATCCCATATTAAAACTGAACCAGTTTTAATTGGGACTTTATTATTTCCATCGCTGTACCCCCAAATGCCTTATTATTTAAGATGAAGGTCTATTATAGTATGTATTGGAAGCTTGGATACAGAATGTACGAAGATTAAGAACCAAAGTGGTAGAAGAAGCAATCAGTTTAAGTGGGCATAGAGGATTTCTTTTATGTTAAGGTCGGCAGACATGCTTACGGTCCACTTGATGGTAGGTAGCTACGGTCGCCTATAACACTAGGGTTAAGGATATGGGATCGGGAACGCTTAACCCTTGTGTGAACATTAAAAAGTTTGGTAAAGTGGATATTGTAAATCTACAAAATCACCGCAAACATCAAAAAAACTGTTGATACTGGCAATATTAATAATATAATTCATTTGATAAGCGTCAATCATGATTTCGTTTCGAAATAAGCCAAGATTGCCCTACATCGCAGGTGCACTGACAAAAAAGAGAAACTGCGGTATTGCGGCGTTCGAAAGAAAATCTTATTATCGACATAAGGGGCGATATTCGAGCCGGCGTCTGCTCCAGTTACAGTAAACGCTCCCTCCGATTTGGATCCGGTTTTGCTCTTGTTTCGTGCGAACCTACCTTCACTCTCTTATGGTGTTTTAATCACTGTTATTTACAGTATGCTCCTTTACAGGCGAAATTGAGATTAAATTTGGTGAGTTGTGCATAATTTGACCAGCGTCTGAAACTCGAGCCCGTCGTTATTACACTTACAGTTTTTATTAAATATAATTTGGATTTACCGCAAAGCAACGAACAGTTTCTATAGAATAGTTATTTTGTAATTGGACTACCTGGAAATAACAACACGTGTGCTGTCGCGAGTATTTTAATCTATTTTTTACACCTATTTTTGTTTAATCGATGAGGCTTAATACGACTACACAAATGTTGCATAAGGAATGAAATATGTCTATAAGGAAAAACGTATTTACTTGGCCCCATACTCCTTTGGCAACACGATTTTACTAAGCATTATGTTATTTTTTTATTATAATAAAATTCGCATTTACAGGTGTTACGATAAAATAAAACTCATCTATAAGTATTTAGTTTCAAAATTATTAATTACTAGCTGACCCGGCGAACTTCGTATCGATTCAGAATAAAAACCAATTCCATACAAAATGTATGAGAAAATGAATTATCCTCATAACTTTTTTTTTACTATTTCCGTTGTTTTAATATTGATTCTGTTATTCGGAGCGGAGACAAATTCAATAAATCAAATATAATAAAAATCGGTCCAGCCGTTCTCGAGTTGCTAAAACGTGGCGCAGAATTTGTACTAGCTGGTGCCCGCGACTTCGTCCGTGTTGAATGATGAAACGTACCCTATATCCTTTCTGGTGTCTCAGACAACGTGTATGCAAAATTTCATGATCATCAGTTCAGTAGTATTTGCGTGAAAGAGTTACAAACATCTATACATCCATACATTCAAACATACTTTCGCATTTATAATATTAGTACGGATTAGTACAAATATTTAGTTTACCCATAATTATTATTAGAAATGTAAATAATATTTAAAATATTAATTATAATATTTACAGCTTAATATTTATTAGAACTGTAAATTTAATATAAATTTATACATAAATTTATACAAACAATACTATCACGTAGATGTACATTGGCTACATAACTAAATTTGGCTGTGACTGTGCGTTAATTTAGTACATTTTTTTTATGGACTATTACTCTCTTGACACGAATTACGAGGTATAACGTATTAATGCGAAGGAAAAAAACGTAACGTGGTTGAAGCAAATTTATCATTCAATAAATGACGTGTGTAGACGGAATCAACACGATACAACAAATAATAATCTCTGTTCGAAAAGGTTAAACTGTGATGGGTCGATGACTTGACAACTGCTAACAAAAGTTCAAACAGATTACTAAGTATGAAAGATTCCTCGTCGACGTCCGCGATGTTTGTATCGTGAATGCACTAATTGGTAGTTAGCACACGTGTTCGAATTCGGAATGAGTTGAGCACCGCATTGTGCCAGAGCAAATTGGCATCGTGCAAATTGACAGGTGGTCCATCAAATTAGAAAATAGTTAATTGTGTCACAGAAAACGAAAGGCTTAACACTTCTAGATATAATACAATTATTCTTTTAAAATGTACACAAATTAATAATTGATGAACGAGTGTTAACTTTTGAGGTGTATTTCAAAATTTATGTAATAATTTCTTTTAAAAAAGAAAACATAGTTTTTTCAAAGCTTCATTTGGGTAGCCTGTTTGGCAGCAGTAATCACCTCCTTACCATCACCATATGTGCTGTTGTGGTTCGGTGAGTAGTTAAGGAATGCCAAAGCCCGTTACACTATCCCTCCCTTATCCTTATACTTAGAAGTTTCTTATTCTTAATCCTATTATGGCCGGCAACGCGCTTGCAGCACCTGTGGCATTGCTTGTGATATAGGCAAAGGTAGCTAGCTACCTCCCATCAAGTAATTACGACCTTCACCGGAATCTCAAAATATGCACCGGAATTAAAAAATACACAGAGACTTCGTCATCATGTGATTTATTCAGTATTCAATTTAGTCATTTCATTAAAATTTAAATTTCTCATTAGTATTAAGACTACATTGTAATTCTAAAAAGATATACTTCCTCAGTTAATAAAAAAAAAAAGAGAAATCTAAAAGAACGGTTTTGCATATTACGGTTTTGCTTAATATTGGACTAAAATATTCTATTAATATGATAAAAACTATTCTAAGACCACCTCTATAGTTATTGTAAGCTTCACAAAATGGGTAAAATTATATAGTTTGTACATTACATATGTTTATTTTATATAGAGACTACAGCACAGTGCAAAAGCCAACGCCATTACTTGTACGTGAATTAAAGCTGTCATAAATAAATGCTTTTGCTATTAGATCTTGTAAGCCCGCCGTTCGGGAAGTGAAATTATAGCATTTGATATGCATAAGCAATATATTTATGAATTTACAATTAGCTACATTGCAATTGACTCATGTTAAAATTACAAGCGCTAGTATATGCACGCCATAAAATAGGACCTATATCTCGACCTATTGATATTAATATCATTTTTATGTATGTATAAACAGCTTGATTATAATAATATAAGTAATTTATATTAATAACGAAGGCAAATATTCAGATTATAATAGTCTAGTTGGTTATGTTTTATTGTGTATACCTGTTTAACTAAATCGATATAGTTACCTATGTTTAATTAAATAAAACTTGAAATAAAAACTAATGGAAGGCTGTTTTCGTTTTTCATAATATACTGTAGTAAAATTAAATGAAACATTGCAATCTAAAACAAAACATTATAGTCTTTGATAAAAGCATTTAAATGAAATAAAAAACCAAAGGTCAGAAATGAAACTTCTTTGGCGATTAAAATATAGTAAGATGTAAGAGATAGAGATAGAGAGAACTAAAATGAAATAAATATTTTAAATGATAGTATTTACTTTTGTACAAGTAGCGTCACGTGATCGTTACACTGAAGCGTCACAAAACAATTTGACCTTAAAATTTTACTCTCATCGCGCGCAAAGAAGTTTTAACTTAAAAAAAAAAACACAAATAAGTCTTTCTTCTTGGGCCGCACCAGGAAGCATGCCACAGATAAGAATGTAAGTAGGTATTTGATTAAATAAATTCTTGTAAATATAATCAGTTACATAGAGATGTAATCACAAAAAAAAACCAGTTCGGATGTTATTCTCGTAGACTATTAATCATTAAGTAATATTAATTCTAACAGACGATTTGGCAAACGCTCTTCGCCATTGCAAAATGTAATTTAGGCTACAAAACCTTAATTGCCCAAGACCTATTTGAACTTAAACGGTTGTTTTAAAAAAAATGTAAGTCACTCAAATGCGGCATGCACAAGTGTGGCATTTAATTTCCTCTGTTAATTTTAACAACATGCCAGAACTAGTCGGAATAATTTTCGAGTCGTGACCGAATGCCGATACGTTTTGCCGACAACGGCCGACTTGTTACGTGTATTGCTATTCCGATATCTTGTGCATTTGGTCGCTAATATTTCGTAATGTGGTTGCATTATTTTGGTATTATTTGCATATTGTGCGGTGCAGCGACGCGCAAATAATGTTGGGATGATGCTCCAGATTCACTTATAATCCTTTCACTGAGCGCAGCCTTGAATGCGTCCAGGACCACTGACCAACACTCGATGTTCGCAATTGTATCTCTGCACGAAATCTTTAAGTGCACAAAATTACTGCAACTAAATTATTTCTGCACTGTTAAAAATAAATCAATAAAATTTTCATAACCCCTGTCATCTATACTTCTATACTAATATTATAAACCGGCGTCTGTGTTTTCGAGCTCATATAACCCAAATCTTTTCAAAGTTCGAGTGAATATGCATCTTCTGGGCGAGCTCGCTCCATCATCATCATCTTCGCTACACGGTTAGATGTTGGCCAAGAGTAAACCCATCTCTAATTAAAAAAAAAAAGATTTGTATGTTTGTAATGAATAAATTCAAAAACTACGGGACCGATTTTGAAAATTCTTTCACCTATATTATAGAAAATGAAATTATTTATAGAAAGCTACATTATCAGCGAGTAACATATGCTATATTTTATAAAGTTACGCGAGCGAGATAACGTGCAACAGCTAGTAACATAATAAAGTGCTTTCTTTTAGGTCTAAATTTCCTTCAAATTTATTAACACATAAGAGGAAAATAAACCTTTGTAATTATGTATGTACTTCTAAGTGTACACAATTCCAGTTGAGATTCTACTAGTAAACATTTAGCAGAAATTTAAGCCCTCGTTACATAAAACCGAATAATAAAACTTATTGGTAGCTACCTTTAATGGACCGTCAGCCTATCAATCTTTATTAAAAAAATAGCATTGTTTTGTATGCTTAGCGTGACATGGACGTGGTTTGGATGGGAATTCAGTATTTTCCATTATTTCGCTCAAAAAATTAGTTTTCCCCTCCAAATAAAAGGTACATAAGTACTTACATTCCTATACAACGAGGTAATGATAGCCAGTATGAAAAACCAAGTTTGCATTTTATTTTTATGTCATATATTTTAATATTTTAAAATATTTTTATATTAGTGATTTGTAAAAAAAACTTATAAATTTGAATGTCAATGTCTCGAAAATATCAAATATTTTCGAAGGCTACACGCGAAAGGCTTTTTGATTTGGTTGTCAACTGAGTGACGCATGTCCATACATAAATTAACGATTATATTCATCTTGTATAGTTAGGTAATAATAATGTAAATTTTTATATGTATAACTAACTTATTATAACTTTTTATTCACCGTGTCTCTTCTCATAATTTAACGTATTCTTAACATTTATTTATGTTATAATATTATTAATAACTATATTTTGTCATTATTTAGGTACATGTAATGTTAACATAAATGATGTCACGTGTCAATAAATTGTGATTTATAAATGTATCTTCCTAGTTAAATAATCTTAATAGTATGCTTCCGACTGTTTGTCGACTAATTAGTTCTTCTAACTCTAAACATTAACATTAAATTATCATTTAACATTAAATAATCGAACATATTTGCAATAGGAAGGGTTTTCTTAAATATTACCTATTGTGGAAAATATGAAAAAAGAAATAAAAGTAGCCGAATAAAACTTTAGTACAGAACTTAAGTTAAGTAATAGGCCTAAAAACAAAAGTAGTTGTCGCTGAAATTTTTTGTTAATGTGACGAGAAAAGTTTATTGGTTAGTAATTTAATTTTTTTTTCAGAAAATTGAATTTTAAACCTTTTTAAATACATGCGCTGTATTTTTATCTAAATTTTAATTTTACTCTAAGAAGACTAAGATTAGACGACGAAAATAACACTTTTCTGCAAGTCCCTTAACCTTAACTTTGACATTTTATATATAACATCAGTGCAAAACCGAAGCTTGCCGCTAGTTACTCTGTAATAAAAGAGATATTTATTAATTTAAACTATCTTAAAGTCAAATTACGAGTTTCCAATAACGAAAATGGTCTCGGTCCGCCAATTAAAGTGACCTCTTCGTCGGAAGACACCCGAATCCGGTAGACGTGACATGCTCGTTTGCAATTTAAATCAATAAACACGGTCATTATTTCGGCTCATAATGGCCTCTTTAATTGGCCCCACTTGAGATTTTCCTCTTAATCTATCCCGAGCTTTATCGATACTACTGTCTCGACAGATGACGGTGATCAGGAAATTATGATTGCTCACTTCAAGTCTCCGCAATGTATCGTAAAGGCATTAAACGAAAAAATTCCCCGCTTTTTCCAACGTCCGCCCAGATACTCGTATGTACGAGTACGACGGAATGTAATTGTTATTATCCCGTGACACTTTACAAGACAAACAACAATGCTATTTAATGCTCCAAAAATGTATATCGGTGTATGGAAAAAAAAACCGGAATTGTACATTAAATTAATTGAAGGGCTTTTTCAGTCGGGCCGTTTATCAAGGTAATTACCGCACGTTTAAAGTGAAAATATAATTTTGTTTATTAACGTACCATGGAGTGCTCCAATTATTGACATTTACTTTAAAGGCGTCGCGACTCGACGAGTCAATATCAATTTTAAAACGATTCGCATTAATTTTAATTCCGTTCACACCGACTGGTTCTAATGCCCGATATACATTTTTGACATGAACCTGTCATTAAATTTGTCTACACAGTGGGAGACATACGAGTATTAGAAAAGTGTGATTGTTAACGGCTAATGACGTAGCTTTTTTGAGTTTTACATAATGTAGCTTTTTTCTACTTTCTTCTTTATTTGAAATTACTGCTTTTTATAAATATTTATCAATTTGTTTTGCATTGTATAAATAAATACACACGTTTTATTTTCTTAGGTTTTTTCCTTCTTCCAACCAATTAAATCTTTAACAGTGATAATAACGAAATTGAGGGATATAATTTGATGCTGTAGCTACATATTTATCAGTTACATTCAAAATTTAATTATACCACTCTATAGCTAAAGAATCAAAGAAATGGTTTGATTATTGTATACATATAATACCTACTGTAAAAAAATACTCGTAACGCACACGTATTCACATAAACCAAACGGCCCCGTGTCCATGACACAGCCACACCTCTTTTTTCAACACTATGATCAGATTATTTCAATTTGAATTGAACTGTATTATATCAATTTAAGCAATTTTTATTTTTATTCAAAAGAAATTTATAACCTTTTTCTTCCTAGTAGGATATTGTCGTGAGGTAGATATTAATGAATTATAGTTCATATAATTGCATTTGTAAATGTGTTAATACTTAAAAACAAACTTAGACCTAAATTTTTAAATTGTATACTTAACTAGCTGTTGCACGCGACTTCGCCCGCGTAACTTTATAAAATATAGCCTATGTTATTCGCTTTTATAACGCTTTTTTGAAGGAAGTATTTTCAAATTTTTTGAGTTTATTCATTACAGATTTGTATGTTACAAATCTACTCTCTTTATAATATTAGTATAGATAACAAACGGTTCTTTTATTGCACTGCCATTAGTAATTCATTAATAGATGCCTAGACTCTGTTGTAAACAAACTTTAAACATTTATAATGGTACGTGTTTCATGTAAAGTGTCATGTCATAAAGAGTATAATGCGAAGATCGTTCGACAATCTTCTATAATGTTCACTCTCACTGGTACGAGTAATAAGGCGAACATGTTTCATGTCGTGTTTCGTGCCGGGTCGCTTAGTGCCGATTGCGCGCGGCAGGCCGCCCATCAGAATAAATAAAATTGTATGACTAACAAACATACCTATAAGAAAAATTTACAACAGGTAAATACATTTGACTCCTGAACTAAGATTATAATCTCAAAGGAATATATGTCAAGCAACGGTGTTTTATTTATGGGTAGATAAGAGTTTTATTTTCATATTTTAGTCCTCCTAAAGCACGCAACGGATTTTGAGGCGGTTTTAACCATCAGTTAGACAATTTTTAACGAAAGGTTTCTATACATAATAAAATCTATTTAAGTTTTTATATAAGTAGAAAAAAAAACAATATTTTGCAACCAAGTCGTTTAAACTGTCCGCGTCTGACTGTTTCTCCGCTAACTACTTCTAAACCACCTGATTTCAGTTCAGTTTTCACTTATGGAAAGAGAGATAAAAGAGGCAAGTTTGTGTATATAAAAATAAAACGCATTCCGAGAAAAGCCGGGAGCAGGTTGCTTGTTATTATAATATTCAATTTAAAAGTAACATTTACATATTTTGCCAAAGTAACCAAAATTAGATTTTAAATTTTTAATACACGCCAACAAGTGTATATGTATATAAATAGTGATTATTAAAAAAAAACATTGGATGTCTAACTCTTTATTTTATTTTTATTTTTTTAATAATAATAATAATTTATCTGTTGAACATAGGTTATAGTGGTTACGATCGCTTCTCTCTTACTGCTTGGACTAATTTCCACCTCTTCCACAACCCGCTAGGTACGTTTTAACTCGTCAATTCTACAATTGATTATTGAATGGTTTGAAAGCATCAAGACACGGCGTCAACCTTGACTATGTACTCGCAGAGACATCACGAATACCAGAGCCGTTTGTGTCCCTCTAATAAATGATTCGCACACCGACGCGTATATCAGGCCGCAGCCACTTAAACTGATGTGCACTTGTGATAAATTAGATACGGACCAAACACGAGAACTAATCTCGGCTCAGCAATCAGAGTTGCGAAACGTATCTCATAAATTGTAAATACATTAGACTTCGTGAAATGTATTTGTGTGAATAAACGTCAACGTCTTCCAAGAACTAAGGAAACTGAGCAATTTTCGCTCAGTAATAATAATAGCCGTTAGGTATTCTTGGTACCTTTATCTATTTTTAAATGACTTCAAAGAAGAGTGTCAAGTGTGCTTATTACTAAGAAAATACGATGCATTTTATAGTTATTTTAAATAATAACTTTTCTTCTCCTTCATAATTTATTGCTTATTAGGACTATTATATTAATACGTTAAATTGGGAAAAAGTCGCGGACATCAGCTAGTATAACAATTTAAAAGTTACACCAAATATTTGCATTATCGTTAAAGCAATCTTGGACCGCCCCAGAGATATTTGCTTCTGATACGTGATCTCTAAACGAAAAATGATATATTACCAGAGAGACGGGCTCGTCTGTTTAGCACGGCTTGTAAAAATCGGTTGCCTCAATTTCACTTATGATTTATTTGTTATAAGAATGACAAAGATTGAATGCGCTTGTAAGGTGGTCGGTCTCATTTAGGCAGTATTGTCTTTACTGCTAGTCTATTTCGTCTATGTAGATATTACTGTATTATTATTGACCTGATGTAAGAAATAAGAATCATTGTAACTTATATTTCATTTTTAAACTCGTCTACTCTTACTATGTCCCAAATTGAACTATGTTAAACTTTATAGAAAATTTATCTAGGTAATAATTGTACATTTATATATACAGTCAGTGCAATTTGCACAAATAAGGTGTATGTAAAACCATTATTCTCAATAATTAATAATATGTATATCTACTGTAATGTGAGTTCATATTTTTCTTGTGTTTTTAATTATTTTGGAGGAAAAATTTGGAAATTCTGCCGCATTTGAAAATAATTATAGAAAGATTCCATAAACTACAAAACGAAGCTTTTAATCATATAGGAGTACAACAAAAATCAACAAAGATCAAATAAACAAGTTATCAAATAAAGTGAAATGAAATTGAAAAAATACAAAAGCACAAAATAAAAGAACATTTCTGTTGATTAATATGATGCGCGATTGACAGGCAGACAGCGTGTTAGATAAGTTGACAACCTGTAAGCAAACCATATGACGACCACATGATACGTATATATTACGTATGGATTTTTTTTTTCTAATTCTAATATTTAATATAAATCTATTATTAGATAGTAATAAAATTGTTTATCCTGACTGACTATCACCGCACAGCTAAAACTACTAATTTTAGAAAGCGAAAATTGATTAAAATATGCTGACGAAGTCGCGGCTAAAAGCTTAATGTTCACATTATTAAGATATTGTTTAAATTTAAATTATTTTTACTGAAGTTTCACTGCCAACTGACTGAAAGTGAATTCTTATTTGATTTAAATTTTACAAAGTAGTAGTATAGTAACAAAATCTAACTAAACCAAAAACCGGTGTACCTAACACTATCAGAGTGCCTCAAAAAACTAATGGTAAAGAATCAAGATCATGATCTTTCGCGCCGATACAATCTGTGTATTAACTTTTTCCTTGTACCTACTTAACTGAATCTGTAACAAACAAAAAAAAATACAACGAAAGCGTATTCGAAAACACGTGGTCGATGAAAGAGAGTTGAATTGAATAGATAGTTCTCATTGATTGAATGCTGGTAGGTATACGCCTGCGCGCACGCAACAGAAATAACAAATTCTTACGCCGATTCTTCACTTGAGGAAAATCATTTGGCTTAAAGAATTATTTGATAAATGATAAAGCTTAATTGATAGAATTAAAGCTTTGTTAATTTTTTTAATTCCGAACTAAGCAGCAATTGTGATGCTGGCTTTAAGTATAGTTAGACATGAATTTAGAGCTTTCTAAAGACTATTGGTCTATAATAGACGGATTTTGACACGGTTTTTACTAATAAAAAGAACGATAAACGTGAATGGTATGAGTATATAATTTGCATTAAAAAAAATCACTGGTGCCTTCCGGGGACCTCTAGTTTTCATATTATCACATCTTTTAGTTTTTAAACTACGTGTTCTTCATAAAATATGTCGTATATGCAATTTTATAAATGTTATGTGGGTTTCTTTGTTTGATTTGAAGAATTTTCGAAGTTCACTTGGTGAGTTAACCAAAACATCCGTTCCATTTTACGGGTATGGCTAAACCAATTTTAACTGCTTATGCAAGATCGTTATCTATTTGATGTTTTAAAGATTGATTTCGTGATATTGCAGATGATTTACAGTAGATAGACATTTATAAAAAAATATTAAAACTTTCCCCGTGTCTTTATACGGACATTTAGTATATTAATGTAAATTTATGAGGCTTCCGAAAACTATAAGCATTGAATAAACAAAATATACTATTACAAGATAATACGATCATAAAATAACAAGAAACGGTAACAACAATGAAATAATATTCCAAGCTAATTAATATTCCACTATTTAGAGCTAGCTATCTAAAAATAAAGATCCAACGCTTGGAAAAAGTATAATTTCAGGCATCAATTTATGTCAGGCGTTATATTGCTTGCTGACAAAATATGAGGCGTTATATCTTTTAATTTTCAATGCGGACGAAGTCACGCTAGTATTATATATATATATATTGTGAATTAAATTAAACAGGATACGCGAATGTAGCAGTTAAATCCGTTTCGTTTGCGATACGGAAAACGCCGGCGACAATAGAGATAAGGGCGTGAATGTCAAGTTTACTAGCAAAAAGTGTATTGAAGTGGCAATTGACGGAGTCGCGTCCGCGTCCGTCCGTGACAATCATTCATTGACCAAATCTAGTTCGCCCCAAATAAACACTGCAATAAAAGTTTCGCTGTCTACGATTTGCGAAGGTCTTACCAGAAAATAAAGCAGTCTATATAAAGATTTGGGTTTTATCTGGTGTATTCACTAGACTTGGATGGTATCTTGGGGTGTAGAGGTACTTACCTCAATGAGGGTAAGATGACTGTCTTAGCAGGACTCATTACATGATACAAGCTAGATAGAGAAAAGTCACATAATAAATTAATAATAGATACTTGTGAATATAAATACAGTTGTACCTACTAAAAATTTAAAATTTAAAGCCATATCGAGTTTTATAATTCGTGTTTGACTGGATTTCCTACTGAAATATTATGGTGATTTATATCCAGAAGTGAACGTCCTACGGCTGAGATGATTATGATTTATTAAAAAGAATGATAGGTACACTGGCTAAAATATGTTAACAAGTTTCATCATATTTAAAAGAATAAATAAATCTAATAGACAACTTTTATAGTTGGTTAAATTTATTAAATGCTATAAACTCTAAGGCGTACCTTCATACTCTCTTCATAGTAAGAATAAATGCAATATGTACAATAGTTTAACAACGAGCCCGTCAAGTAATCGTTACGACAAAGGTTAGTCGTCATAAAATTTAAAACAAATGGCTATGAATTAACAAGTATCATTAACGAAACTTATATATCGTAAATTATGCATTAACTAACATCTTGACTTTTTACGACGCTGGGTTTCAATATATTCTTATAAGTATATAAATACATCACTTATATACTTACATTTACCTAATTTATTGATTTTAGGTCTGATTTCTTTTCTAAGCTATTTTGTCATATTAAAAGTGAAGATGAGATTATTTTATTATTTAGGTGACTAGGTAAATTTATTTTCATCGATTTAGTGGGAATAGGTAGAAAAGTATCCCTACTGGTAGGGATAAGTAAGGTTATCCCTACCAGTGGGGTTAAAAAATACTTTAGTAGGGATAGGTGGAACGGGCGGATTAAGATTATCTATACATGATGCGCACATGACGCGTTGATGTCTTTTGCGAGTACAGGCGTAGGTTCATAATACTAATTCACATAGGTACTTTTATTTTCACTTTTTTTTCTAATTTAACATTCAATAATTGCATCTTGGACAACAAAAGCTTGTAAATATATTAATTACTTTTTAATTGATTAAACATTTTTCAATTAGTACACTAATATATTTTTTCATACTCTCTTAATATCGTTGTTAAAAGTAAATTATAAGGCCCGGCGCAAATTGGAGGACGACATGGCGTAACATTTAATTTTTTTCATAGTGTTTTGTACCCTAAATTCTTTTAATATATTAGAAATTTTATTGTATTGTGCTACGGTAACAATCAGCGAAATTTAAATGATATTAAAAACACTCAATAGTACCAAATAACTATATAAAAATTTAAACACTTTACCGTACTGTCCCGTCCCTATTGATATTTTACCATCTAGATCTAGGTATGGTAAAATATGAATAGACTATAAACTGATCAAAGACTTTCGTGTTACAGAGTTGAAATAATAGGTGGAAACACGCATGAGATGAAGGTAAGTTCCGTGTCAGTTAATGTCCGGCAAACCTTCGACATTTCCGAACAAAACGAGCAGTAGTTGAATCACCCGCTGAGTGGTGGTCTACACCTGGGACGGAGGTGCGAGGCGAGACGCAGGGGGGCTGTGGCGTGCGAACACACGCCGCGCGAGGTCGCTGTCTTTTTACTCTTATTACCTCCTGACATTCGAACCTAATGGAATTGCCTTATTGAAATTTAAGCAGAACAACGGACGCCGTAATGGCATAAAATTAGGTTATCGTAACAAGAAAACGGTGCCCTGGTAGCCATCTTTAAACTCTATATTCGGTGGTCCAATAAGAATTCAAAACATTTAGCGTCATTAACAGACGCTATGGAGAGCTGTTCGTCTCGCTTTGTGCATGACCTACGCGCAGTTGCGAGAAAGAGATGAACGTAGGTCCGCAGTCGTGAAGTCCGATAGTCATTGTTCTTAGCTGTAATGGAACAAAATAAAGACAGAGCAGCGGTATTCGTGACTGCGAAACGGAACTATGTATAGGCGCGGGTGCGAGCAAGATAGATTATGAAGATTTTAGGGTCGATGTCCGAGTTGAAGAACTCAAAATTAGGACTTTTAGAGGAATCCACTATGTCACGTGTATTGACTGTTTAATCAAATCGGACTCCATTGTACCTATACTCTATTCATTTAGGCCAGATATTTTGTGTAAACAAATTTATAACCTCAAAACGTTTATTTTCAACATCATAGTGTTACAGTACAAAAAATTATGAATTTAAACTGTTTATTTGATAGAAAAATATACTTTTGGGTACGTTTATAAGAGGTTTATAATAGTAAGCTTAATGTGTATTTTTTGTTAATTTTCACGTATCTTTATTTAGGTACAATAAAACCTCTTGCTCAAATGAATGTAGTAATTCAATGATTTCAAATGATTTCAGTCTACTTTTTACCTATAGGTATTAGAAATGAGAATTTTTATTAGACAGAATCCGGATGTATGTATAGACTTGCCTACATCCGGAATCTGTCCGGAGTCATTAAACGAAACCCGGTACTTCTAAAGCGGTGACCGGTATGGTGTTTCCCGCGGGTCCCTGTGATGACGTAGCTGGAGGCCGTCGCCCGCATGTTATTCCCCCCTCTGCCACCCCTCCGCTCGCCTACCATTGCTTCCCGCGGACCGTTACGCCGGCGTCCTTGGCTGAGTTCTTTCTTGCGCGGGCGCAGCAGGTCGGTCTAAACTCGTTCCGCGCTGTTGGTACTACTGCGCACGTGTGCATCACTGTATTAGTAACGTGTCTATGTGCGCGTAACTATCAACATGACTCGTGCATGTGTTAGTGGGCATTAAATTTATTAAATCCTAACGGATATTACGGAATTTGTTGTGTTAGAGTTTGATCCTAAATTTTATAAATAATTACTGTGAAATAGCAAACACTAATTTTTTAATTAACGTATTATAAAATTTTACAACGTTACACAGGACAGTATATAAGTACTTATGTTTATTTTATTAATGTGTGTAACATGTTTCTCATTTGTAGTCTTTGTTTGATTCAACTTTTAGTAAATTCTGAAAGATTTAACATGGTTAATTGAGGAATGTTTCTTTTTAGTTAACAACCTTTTTTAAATTAATATCCTTAGGAATAACAAATTTATTATATGTACTAAAAAATGTAAGGCTGTAAAAATTTAAGTATGTTTTTTATTTTTAAAAAAATGTAAAAAATAGTATTTTTTACAAATTATGGCCTGTTAAAATGGTTTTTTTTTAACAAAATTAATTATTAAGTCTAATAATACAAATTCAGTTTAGAATTATTAATTGGAACTTGTAGGAAGTGCGTGACTCGATTTAAGCGTCTACAGACAATAAATACCAATGCTTGCTTATACTCAGAGTGTATGCTTCGAACATTGTGTTTTTATCTTGTAATGACATTTATCTATAAATTGCACGGTGACCTTACGCAATGTCACTTTGTTAACAATAAAGTTACAACTCACGTGTTCAATAACTATTTCGAAATTACAATAGTAAAGGTCAGCTGTGGCTACGGAGATATGGAGAGAATCTGACTCAGAGAGCCGCGTTAGACCAACTTGGGTCTCTATTAATATGAATAGAGCGATTATTACGAAGCGATGAGGTATAGGTTATCTGAGTACTGCCCTACCGCAGATTGACTGATCATCGCCACAGTCATATAAGAAAATTACTAGTAAATATGAGTATACTTGGTTTACTATATAACACTTTAAAAGGTTTCCTATGGAACTCTTTAATAGGTACATTTTAAACTTATTTATTGTTTAAACTAGTTACATGTTTACTATAGGTACAAATAATAATGTTACTAAAATAGCTTATACTAAAAAAAATCACTGTTTTAAATATATATAATTAATATACCTATGTACTTCTATTTCCCGCTCGGTTTAATGTTATTGAAGTCTAAAATAATTTATCTCTATTATATTAAGCATGAAAGGGGATTGGGTAACTTTGTATGGAGGGTTGGCATCATTTTTTTTTTTCTAGCGCCCATTGATAAAACCTATTGTCGTTTATAATCCTTGCAAAAACATGTTATAATGTGCAGAAAAAATTGCACCAAACTATATCGAACGAGAGATATAAGGGTTTTAAGATATGAATTTACGCCCGGTTGATTTCGGTTCGGTTCATCAATAAAATGAAAAAGTCATTACTTTGTATTTTTTAATCTAAAAGTTAATGAAAGTTAAGTTTACAAGAAAAAATGCTTTTAAGTGATTCATCATTTTCTTCGTCATAAAAGGTGGGTATCCAAAAGGTGGCTCTGAACAAATGAACCATTCGACGATTTGGGACTTTTGTGAACGTGAATTCTATTTCACGTTAAATGAATACGGTAGAAATTAGTTTCGATGAAGCAAATATGGCAAATTATGTATTTTGTTTACATCGAAGATTTTTTAATTAAGTAATATATAAAGCCAAATATCTCAGCTTCGATGTTATTTAGCTATATAGTTCCATAATAATAAATTCTACTTTCGAACTGCTTTTTCAGATTATGTTACTTTTATGAGTGGCCACATAAGATGAAAATGATGGCATCACTTTACCCAAACCCCTTTGTAATTATTATTTATCGAGGGCCATTAAATAAGAAAACATAACAAAGTAGGTACCTGTAACATTATTTTACAATAATGATGTGTTTATTAAAATATATAAATCTAAAATCATTGGTGTTTTCTACCTAAAAATCTCACTCTAAAATATCTTTCTTTTAGTAAAAAAAAAAACTTTTTTAACTTTAACTTCTTTTAGCGCTATACTGTGAATAGTTCTTTGTTCAAAATACGTCAACTCAGTATTGGCGTATCAAATACTCAACCGGGGAATGAATTGGTATGGCGCCTTAAATCCGAATGTTATATCGACCGAGCTATATCGGCTCGACATTGAACTAAATAAGGTAATTAAGATTCCGATAATCTTTAATTACTTCTCGTTATTAGTGTAAAATTAATTTTTAAGCACTCAGAAGCGTTATTAAAGCTTTTAGTGAAGTTCTGATACGACGGCACACATATTTCGCATTGAGCAAGCGAACAAGGACGTGCTTATACGATAACGATGATTGTCGTTATTTTACTAGTAACGACACTACGTTACTGTAATCATCGACTTTAAAACCAAAAGAAAAAGCCTCTTAGGTATCTATACTACTACGAGTATTATAAAGAGAGAAGATTTGTATTTTTGTTTGTAATGAATAAACTCAAAAACTATTAGACTGATTTTAAAAATTATTCCATATATATAGAACATAGGTTTTATAAAGTTACGCGGACCAAGTTGCAAGTAACAGCTAAATAGTCCTCAATATTACGTGAGACAAAAACGGGCGTGGTTCTATGAACTTCTAAAGTATTGCTTATATCGTCTGGTGAGGCAACTCACAAGCATCAGCCTGCGCACCTACCGAGTGCCATGAATCAGATTAATGTTTACTTGTGGTGAAGTTAGAAGCACACATAGACGGCGTGCATCTCTGTGTACGTGCAACGCGGTGTCGTAGCGCGTCTGTGTGCGTACCGCGGGAGGTTCAACGTACCACTCGCCAACTACGCGAGTTCCTTGTTCCACTTTACCACTGACACTATATTATTATCGTTCCAATGGAGTTTCCGAGTGGATAGGTTTTTTTTAAGTCCTGAGATTCCTTATCGTTCAATACAAATAAAATTTGGACAAGGACAACTGCTACTAAAACACTCATATATTAAGTAAAAAAGATTTGCCGCTACTTCGTCAGCGTTGAAAAATGAAAAATATATTATAACATCTGAGAAAATATATGACATCTTTAACGCTGTAACGAAGGTGGCATGTGAGGCGAGAGTGGCACCCATTTTTTTATATTTTTAGGCGGTACCTCAAAAACCTAACATTTTTCCAGGATATAAAATATTCTATATGTTAATCCAGGTAATAAGCTATCTGTGTGCCAAATTTTATTCAAATCCGTTTAGTCGTTTTTGCGTGTTTGAGTAACAAACAAGCTTTCGCATTTATAATATTATTAGGATTAGGATTCTTTTTACTAATTTATAAATTTAAGACTTTTGCTCGCGGTTCAGCACGGATGAATATTTAAAAAGTAACCTGTCTAGTTTTTAAATGTCCTAGCTTGAAACAGCTTGTAGCTATGCCATGGAATCGCAATAGATGAACAGACAGAGTAACTTTTACATGTTAGTATGTAAAAGTTCTTAATGTTAGTATGGATTTCGCAAATTAATTTATCACAAGTGTAATATTCTATAGTATGAGTATATAGTACCTAATTTAATTAATATAATAATATGTATTCTATAATATGAAAGTATAAGTATAATATTTCTATACAAGTTTAATGAAATATGTATAATGGACAATGCTTTGTTATAAAGTGTGTATGTATTACAGTACAAAAGACTTCAACGCACGGACGATATGAAGTTCACATTAATTTGTTCTCCTATGCATTAAATGTGACATTCAAATGATAATGAAGTTATAACAAGAAAAAACCTGTTCAATATCATTAGTGTGTTTATTAAATTGCTATATCAACGAGTAACTTTTAGAATTGAATTTTTTTGCGTGATTTCTGGTTTAAGGTGTTTTGCGTGATTCAATTGTGTAAAAAAAAATCTTTATCAATACTATTTTGATACCATTAGATAACAAACAACAATTAAGCCTTGTAACTATAATTCAGAGCTTCTATATAAGCTATTTTTACTATATAAATATTAAACAAATACAGGTGATCAATCCAAAGGGGTTAGTAGGTCAAACCTGAAACCATAAGAGATACGAAAAATTGTTTCTAAAAACTAAGGCTTCAATTTTTAATCAAATTAAGAAAAAATTAATTTACACCTTTTTAAATTACTCTCATGCACAACCAGAAATCGAACCAGGTCAAATCTCTGTAAAACAAAATCGCTATTATTTTTATTATTATTGTTCGCAATACGATAAAGAATGGAAATAGTTAATTGTTTTTTATTAGTGTACATCTAATAAAAAATAAAAATTCAGCTTTCGTATGCATATGTACACAAAAATTGAAAACTGGCCGAATGATTAACTTGAAGTTTTTATACACCATTGCATTATAACAGAAGAGTGTTTCTAAATATTTTTTATTACGAAGTTCCAATGGATACTGAAAATTCTAAACGTTTTGTAGTGACTAATAAATTTGTCGCAGTGACTAAGTAACCGCTGCTATGGTAACGGGAATGTGGACGGCTTCAGCTCGTCTTCTTTTTTCATTTTATATAGTTAAAAAAATGAAATGCAAAAATTACAAAAAAAATAATTCAGTTTTCACTTTTTGGGAAGGTTTGTATAGGTATATAAAAACAGCACCGCGTGCGAAGCCGGGAGCGGGTCACAAGTAGTGTTTTATATGGAGAGGCCCCGAGCGAATGAATTATTAAGTAATAAGTACTAACTGTAAAGTCTGCTCAATAAATAAATAAAATTCGACTCAACAAACGAAACACGTTAATTTTTTTGTCAGTTTTTGTAGACTATTATTTAATACTAACATGGCTCTGTAGAAGTATACAGGCTCCACGTGTCACAAGAGCAACAAAAAAGCGTCCACCGTAGACAAACCATTTGCGGAACTAAATTAAATTCACCAAGAAATAGGCGCTTATGTAAAACGCTGTATTTAAAAAAAAAAACAAGTAGGTACATATACATATGTTTGCGAACCATTTAAAATTTAATAAACAGGTTTTTGCGACATGTCAAGTGTATAAAAAACCCGCGAACGAAGGTTTTGTATTAAACGGAAGTTAAACGCAAACTAAGTACGGAATCCAAGGTATGCAACTGGTTCGCTAGTTTTTAAATATCTTATTCATTTAGATTAAAATATTTTCTCAAGTTTCTCTTAATTGTATGAAGAAATAAGGTTTTGTCTAAAATTAAGTTACATAGAGTAGATAGTCAATTTTAAGTATTTTTAGATCGTGGGGTGTATTTTTAGATCTAAGTATTTTTTATCTTCTATAGAGTCTGATAATGTGTATCTGAATATAATATGAATCGTCAGATTTATATTTGTAATAATAAAACTAAAAGTTTTACACCGAAGAATAAATTAAACTTAAATAACCAGTTTGCGTCCAAAACGAATTAAAAATTCATAGGTATCATATATGTATAATATAATTATAAAAAATACCTTATTGATTATTATCGTTCTAATTAACTTCACAATGACTAGTTACATATCTTTAACGATTCCTTGGAAACCAAACCAACTTATTACCTAATAATAAATATGAATAAATTTTACGAGCAAGTGAAGTTGGCCGAGGATTAGGTGTGAATTTTGATGACTTAAAAACGCAAGGAAATATTCGTACGTCATAGTAATGAGGTGGTAACCATGAAAATGAAACTTACAGAGTATTCTTTCATCGCATGTTTTCTATAAATCTTAAGCCAAATTATTTGATTAGTATATTTACTATATTTAGCGATTTCTTTTGTATCTAATGAGTGGATCTACATCCGTTTCTTAACATTACATTTAAAATTCTCAAAAAAAAAAACAAAGATAACTTAATCCAATAATGAAGTTCGGAGAAATTTGAACTTTACTTCTAAGACAATAGCCATTAAATTATATATCTATCTGAAACTATGCGGCTGACAAGAAGTGGGTTACTTGATTTATTGTTTTATTTTCTAAGCTATATCAAGTTCCTGTTGTGTCAACATTTATGAGTTAACTTAATAACATAACTATATGCTTATTATCTAAATAAATACATATCTACCAAAATCAGTATACCTAAATACAGAGCAGTTTGATCCGCAGCCAAAATAAGCTGGGTAGGTAGTCTGGCAGTAACCACCTTCTTACAAAAGGCCACCATGAAATAACAGCATATATGCTGTTGTGTTTCGGTGAGTTAGTAAAGAATGTTAGAGCCCATTTCCTTATCACAATCCCTTATCCTCAATCCTACTATAGTTGGCAGTACACTTGCATTGCAACACTGTTTTTTCTTTAACATCGGCTTGACCGAGTCGGTTATTTTTTTTTTAAATATTCGTCTGAGCAAGGTTCTTATGAAGTGAAAAATTTTAAAAATTAGGTACCCGGAAATTTGAATCCGTGTGAAGAGTGGGGCAGATCGCTAGTTTTTCATAAATATTTTTAACTAGAGCGCAATGAGTATCTAGATCTATTAGGTAGATCTATTTTTTACTCAGTAACTAGTTCTATTTTTTATCAAGAGCAGTTAGTTAGTACCTTAATGTGTAGGCAAGTTGAGTTTTATGGCGCTAAATAAATGCACACGTGGTTTGTGCAGTATTCGCTTGTAGTAGGATGCGGAAGCGATCGAAGGCCACGCAAATCGCAATAATTGATCGTGGGTTGGCGCAAACATTCGACTTAAGCGGCAATTTTAATAATACTCAGTTTTTTATGTTAATTCGTGATGGACAAGAAATAATCGCCAAGATTCCTTGATGTTGAACAAAATATCAACACCAAGAAAATATCAATTTGGTAGTGGCAGGTCACGTTGCATTTCGCAATCATTTGGGCAGCTCGTTTGGCGGCAGTAACCACCCCCTTACAGAAGACTACTGTGAAATAATAGCATGTGTGCTGATGTTTTCAGTGAATGAGTAAGGGATAAAAGTGCTTAAATATATAACCAAATATATTTTGGATAGAAGTAACATTCATAACGCAAAATTTACTTTTTATTTAAACTAAAAAGATCTTTTCAACAAATATCTCTAAATTAATCACTGTCTTATTAATTAATTCATATAATTAAGCCGGCGGATCAGTAAGTTAAAGTGGCAGTGTGCAGGGCATATAGTACGGAGAGCCGACGGCCGCTAGGGCCGGAAGGACGGACCAGTAAGCGCAGTGCAGGAGGTTCACCCACAATGTGGACAGACGATCTAATAAAGGCCGCGGGTCAACGGTGGATCCAGGCTGCTTCTGACCTGACCGGTCCTATTGGAAAGTTATGGGGGAGACCTATGTTCAGCAGTGGACGTCCTGCGGCTGAGATGATGATGATGATGATGAATCACTGTCTTTGTCTTAGTGTAACCTCGATGTATAAAATTATGGTTTAGTTGTTTTCTCGCACGTTTATATTTGGTACGAAATGTGCGAAATGCAAACTTTAAAAATACTATTATATATAAAAATATATTATAATTTTAGTAGTCATATCGCAAACTTATTAATTCCTTGCGTGCGACACGACACATTTAGAAAATCTTAGTAGGCTATTGGCTCAAAATGGGTTTAAAAAAAAATGAAAGTACAGTTATATTAAAAACTTTGATCAACAAACATTATACATATAATGATCTTAACCAAGAACAAAACTGTTTTGATGAATAATTCAAGCAAATGTGGTTTTTATACTTAAATAAATAAATATTGCAAAGCATTTTTAACAGCAATTAACAGATTTATTTTTATATATAAATATTTTTATTCTAGTATTTTTATTACATTTTCTTAAACTACTTTATAAATATATACTAATATAATCTAAGTTGAATAGAGATCAATAAATTAAAACCGTGCAAAATTTTGCTGAACTATGGTGCTACAAAATGTTATCTTTGTTATTTCAAAATATTGTTTCAATAACAAATAATTATACAATTTGAAATTTTTGCATTAAAATAGACGATATTTGTTGTTAAGTAACGCTACAAATTTATATTTAACAAGGACTTTACATAACTTAGAAAATAATAGAATAAATTTCTGACTCGATAGCAATTAAAACGCAAGTGGCAATTTATTGTATCCGCCTTTATTTTATTACTATATTTCTCTGTAGCATACCTTTAAAACTATTTGCTAATGCTCATTTACTTTTGCAGTTAGTCTTATTAACTACTAGCGACCCGCTCCAGGCTTCGCTCAGGAAAAATCTGAATGAGGTTTTATTATATAATATATAAAAATTCCGTGAAAAATTATCTAACCGTAGTTTAGGAGGAGTTAGTGGCCATACAGAGAGACGCGGAAAGATTATACAAACTGTGATGTAAGTATTGACTAACTACATTATAAACGATACAAATCTTGCTGTATCGTTTTGTTACTGTGAACATAATACACCTGCCTGTCTATCTGGAATAATACAAATTTGAAATAGTTAAAGATAGGTGCTATGGTTTCAAGATTACCTATACCTTCCACAAATAAACAATAGTTATTTGTTCAACTAGAGAGCAAAATTGTTTTTTGCTGCGAGTGCCGACTTTAAATCACGAACTAGTAAAGTAGTCTAGAATTGAATCACGAGCGCAGCGAGTGATTTTAAAATAGACTACTGAGCGAAGTGAGTGATTTAAAGGCACGAGACATAAAAAAATTTGCTCTCGTGTTAAACATACAACTTTTCACCTCAACAGCGAGAAAAGCGTTACTAGGTCATCTCTAGGCAAGAAAATCAATTAAGACCATTTTAAATATTACGTTTATTATAGCTAACATTCGCATAACTAAAGTCACATAAATTATAACTAAATTAACAAAAATATTAAAAGTTGAAAGTAAAAAAGTGCTGTTTCTCTGAACTCTGTGTCCTGCCTGTGAGTGACTTATGTTTGTCTACGGATTTGAACTTACTTTTTCATCTATCTATTTTAAATAACGAAATCTCTTTTAATTTTCGATTTTATAGGCGATTCATCGGTCTTCAGTAACTTCGTTTAATAATTTTTATTATCTTAGTATAACTTGTCAATGCTGTGACAAAATTTAAATCTATACATGTTATCCAAAAAATTGCGAGTGGTCATACTGGCCACCTACATAATTATTTAGGACAGTAAAACATTTTTACGCGCGTGCACACAATTAATTAAGACTAAGTGTACGCAACTGTCGGTCTCCTAGCAGGAAATGCAGTGGAAGCGGAAGTAGTTCCCTCCTGGAGACCAGCAGCCACGACAAAGTCCGCGTTACGCGGATCAGGGGAATGGGTTGGACGCTCGACTGTCAGCCTATGCCGACAGCCAAGAGTCCAGGATAAATGGCAAATAACTTACCCTAGTCCTCGCTGGGTCCTCGTTCCTCGAACCCCGTCCGTCGCACAGACGGCCCACGGCAGGGAAAATAAATATATAATATAGGTAGGGAGTCGGGAATACGGGTTAGGAAAGACCGTGTCCTCCAGGCAACTCCAGGCTGGGTTCCCGACGCAACACTCTCACCACAAATTGTCTAGACTCGGGAAAAACAAGAAACTCGCGTCGCAAGCGGTTTACCGATGTCTTTTTCGAATGTATATAAAAATTAGCCAAAATATCGGACTCAAAATCACGCCGCGCGCGCTCCGATCAAGACCGATGTACATCCAACGTATTACTGCTATTATTTCTTTTCCTACCGACCTCACTATAATCGTGTCAGCAAAAATCCGAAACGCCTACACAATTTTAATAGCAAAACGAACCGATGCTCGTAATATTGCATCGGTTCCAAACACTAAGAATATATAAATAAATTAACAGAGCGAAAAATAATCATTCTCGTAACGAGTTTATCGCTCGCCTCTTGTCGCTAATTTCTAAAGGCTCTGAGTTTTAGTAAACCGCATGTGAGCCTTGACCTTTGCCTGGCGATCATTTCGATACTTCATGGCATCGTTCCAGGGATACTTCACAATATTATAATTATTTATTATTCGAGGATCTCAAATGCATTTATGTGGTTTGATTTTATGTTTACAAATATATTTTTTAATATTTTTTGCTTATGAAGTCTTCCTTATATAAATAGGTACAATACTTAGAAATCAATTTAAATCTATAGTAACTGTACTATAAATTAATTCAGCAGTTTTGAAAATTGGTGATTTTATAGATTCAATTTTAAAAACTCCCGGAAAACTTTGCAGGTAAAACTACCTGGACTACTAGAGCAGATTGTAAAATCTAAACATTACAATCTGCTGTAGTGGCTGTAGGCAGAATAGTTAGTTGATAAGCATTGATATGCATGTTTCTATTACGACCAACATTATTAAACGAATATGTTTTTTATTTAATGAAAAATAATTAAATTTTTCTTACATACTAAATATTTTATATAATTTTTTTTTAAATTGATTCAAGGAATATTTCACAATATTTTTATATTGTAAAAACAATATTTAATTGTATACGATTATAAAAAAACAGTAAATATTCGGTTCGAAATGTTTGTCCTTTGAAACATGATAAACATCTTGTTAGATCATCGAAAATATAATTAAATAAGGTATTTTTTTTAAAATTAAAAGTATGACAAGCCTTAAGCTTTGTTAAAACTCGAAGCCTTAATACCGTGTTCGCCCACCAATATCAAATTACCTACGTCGCCTGTAAGGTTGCCTTGATACTTGTATTAAACTTTTGTAAGTAATAAAATTGTTGTAATAAAATTTCAACTTTAACAGCGGCAATATCCTTTGGCATTTTCGACCTTACTAAAATTAATTTCGATATAGAAATGTATTGATATTTCTTCAAACAGTGATTGTGGTTAAGTTATTTTAATGGAAACATTTTTAATATGTTTAGTACATATCTATCTATTTAGTATATAGGCAATTAAAACAATATTATAAACTATATATGTATAAGAATGGAAAAAATAGAATAGGTAATAGAAATAGGATATCAACAGTGTAGACAGACTAACGGAATATTAAATTTGAAAAAATTGTTAATATTTCGATGGAACTATTGTAGGCATATTATTAAGCACATGTATATGACTTATGTGTGTTGCTTACCTATTAATGTCGGTCTCAAATCTCATAGACAATTGATCTGAAAACAAAAAAAAAAAAAATTGTTATTATAGTAATCGAATCACCAATAAAAAAATTTAAACACAATATATTTCAATTGTGTAATCTTCCGAGATTAATTTCGAGAAATAGTACAAAATAATATTACTAAAAATTTGTTGGATTCATTTCAAAAATTGGTTCAAAGGAAATCTTTTATAGAATAACTTGTATAGTTTGTAAAATTTTAAGAGTAAGTTAAAATTACTTCGCTTCACTTCAACAGGGTGCTATAAAAAGATTCGGCAAGTTCCCACCTGAATGTTCACAGCGTTGTTCAAGCACACACCTCAACTGTTAGCAATCTTCATTGAGTTGTATTGTTATATTTGAAGTAGGGTATCAAGTGTTTTCCTTACTCTTAAGATGTTACAAACAATACCAAAAGAAATGCAGACTTGTAAGGAAATTTGTCGCCGCTAATCTCGAAATATAATTAAATAGGTAATGCAGTATAATAAGCGGGGTACTCTTAAATAATGCGACAAGAAATACGGATAATTTTATATTATATGACAGTTGGTATTTTGGTGCGAGTGAAATTTTTGTGAGCGAGCGGCCGTCCAACAATAAAGCGAGCGCTGATGTTGCTCTCAGAAATAAGATTTTTTTATTATCGAAAATCATCAGTGCCATTCAAGTTCACGGAAAGTAATTGTTGCCTTTTCCCATTTGGCGTTATTATTGTCCATAACCGTGATTTGCAACAATTCGCTCGACATTTAAACGGAAAGAAAGCTGTAAACAGCTTGTTACGTTCAGCGATGTGTGGTTTAATCCGTCTGGTAGGTGAAGTTTTATGTTGAAAATTAATAAATTAATTTCAAGTTGGTTTAAAACGTGAGTACGCCTTTAAGTTTCAGAGGCAATTCAGAAAACTGATGATAACAAAATCGGTCGATACAGTTTGATGCTGTAACTACATATCTATCATCTACATTCAAACAGAAATTTTTGGTATATATGGTATATTCCAATTCGATGGATATATACCTACATATAATACATATATGTAATACTCTCTAAGAATATATTACTCTAGTATCGTACAGAAATACACGTAAAACACGCGGCTGTTTTCCACGACACTATAGCGACATCCCATTTTCAGGATCCCTTACACATGTGGGCTGATGTTCATGCCGAATTTCATCAAAATATTTCACATTGTTTAGCTGGGAAAATGTATACACAATATTTATTTTATTATATAGCGTTGTAATGACTAATAATATTTGTTGTTACGGCAGGAGTTCACAATTTTGTCCGACCTCGCAACTTCGCCTATAGCGGACGCGGAGGACGGCAAGAGGTTTAGTCGCTAGGTCTACCCCACTACCATCTCGGGGCGGGAGTCCCTTGTAAAAAAAAGAGTTCACAATTTTAATGAATTATTTCTGTGAACCTTATATGTTATTATAAAATATGTTAGAGAATTTTATATATTCAATACTTTCCTTAGACCTTATTGCCACCTAAACTGCAACAAATCCGATGATAACGATATAAAAATGACGTCATTCACACCAATTCTAATTTAATGATGGCGACCGAGGCTATGCGGTTTTCATCGTCTCTATGCAGCTGACGTAAAGGCGTTTTTGACTATGTCATTGCAGTTCAGTATTAAAATGCGTGGGACACCTCCATAAATATTTATTTCTATGTAGTATACTGTCTACATTGTATCTGAGCAGATCGAAGCCTTCAATTAAGAGTATTATTAATACACGGAATATTTCGCAATACTTCAAGCTACGAAACCTTACTACAGTTACTACACTTTTGGTCAAGTTACGTCGCTCGTAGATGCCAGCCGATAAGTACCTACCTACTTTCCGGTTGCTTTTTTTATAACATTATACTTACATTAGGTTACGAAATAAATCGTGAACACTTTGTGTCCACTTAAAATAATGAACTTGCTTCGCATTATATGAATTTGATTGTAATTACGAACGTGAACAGATAAATTTTATACAATCAATAAAATTAAGAGTTTATTTATTACCCTATTACTCTGTTATTTAGCAACCAGGTTGTAAATGTTTTTTTAGCGAGACCTAAATAATTACATAGAGTTCATAGTTACCGGTCAATGAAATGAATTCTGTAACTGTAATGAAAATAGGAAGTTCGAGTAGGAAATCAGTAGAATTTTCATCAAGAATGGTTATGTATTACAAGACGAATTCCCCTGCCGTTTCTGTCTATCTTTTTTATATTTTTAAGGGTGACAGGCAGGCGTACGGTCCGTCCACTTGACGACTGTCGTCGTTAGCGAAGTTAGAAATTGTCTAGAGGCACGGATTCCACTATAACGGGTTTTACATTATTATATACAAAATTAGATGTCTTTTAAAAGTTCTACTCAAATTTACATCATATCTAAGTACCTAATTATTAGTATAACATTAATTATTTAAAACTAAAAATGTTTTAATCGTTTCTTTACAATACTGGTGTGGAGTTTGTGTAAAAAAAATTAACGTGAGAATCTAAAGAGAAAGTTTTAAAAATCCGTGTGTTTATTATGTGTGGGGCTAAATCTTGTAGTCATACGTTTCTTTCTGATAATGCATACTGATTTTACCAGATAATGTCAATAATGTCAATAATGTCAGGTTCATTGGTCATCGCTAATTTTATTAGACTCAATTTATATTTGCATAATTTTTGACATCTTTACATCTTCTTTACATATTATAATTTGAAGTTGCTTTCCGTGTTAGTCTCTCTGTATAACCGCTTTTCATGTTGTTTTCACCATCAGTTAGATAATATTC
Source organism: Synanthedon myopaeformis (assembly GCA_944738685.1). Lineage (NCBI taxonomy): Eukaryota > Metazoa > Arthropoda > Insecta > Lepidoptera > Sesiidae > Synanthedon > Synanthedon myopaeformis. The sequence goes on along the minus strand of OX122918.1, from coordinate 6,771,425 downwards.
ACGGAAAGTTTATTATATATAATAATTAACAAAAAAAAATATATATATTATAACATATATAATATAAATAGGATTTTCTAAGACTAATGGAACTTAATAAGAAATCTTCACTAACATTAGAACATAACGTTTTGCACTTAAGGGTCAACAAACACTTTTGAAGTGAAGAGGTATATAACACTATGCTAGGACAACAGCGCTATAAGCTTCTCAAGGATTATCCATTACGAACACTTGTTTCAAGATGTTTTCTCTTACCATTAAAACAAGTGACGATTATTTCATATCCGCATATGAATTGTTTATGACATTTCCTACATGCCTACTTACATTAACAAGTAGAAGTACAATTTGATACCCATTTTTATATTTAAATTCACATTTACTTTAAAACGTAGTAATATAGTAAAAAGTAATTAATTGTAATAAGATAATAATAAAATTTGTGTAAAATAAATGTATGTATAAAAGAAACATGTTAAATAAGGACTGTTGTTCGTGCGAAACCATTAGGTACAAAGCCTTGCAAAGGCATAAAGAATATTCCCCTCAATAAGTTTTAACTGTACATAGATATAGCATTTTTAAAAAAATATAAAAATTAGGAATATAGTTAAGAATATGAAATTTGAAATATAAAATTTTGAAATTGGAAAATACGGCTCATAGGGGTGGTGTAACCCCCCGGAGAAAATTTGAAAAAATTTCCCAGGGGGAACTTACCAACTTTCGTCGGTTATGCTATTAGGACCAAAGGACTCAGAAAGAACTAAGGTTCTTAATCGATCCAATGTACTCTGCTTGTTACGCTATCAACCCTCAAAGTGAAGATACATCATCATATGCACTACCCCCTGATCTGACCACTTTGACAATACAGTGCTATTCTAAATCATGATAACAATGACGAGTTAACCAAAAGCTTTTCCTTCATCAGTCAGGTGATGTTTCTTTTTAACTGACTCGCGAAGTTACTAGCGTACTCGTATCAATTTTAACCAAAACATTAATTTTGGCCGGCCCACACATAAATTAGTTTTCGTTTAGTTAATTTATCACAACGCGAACTCATATTTTAAATTGTTTGAACTCATTTTTATGCCGGTCAGAATTGACAGAGCGCGCGCTGTAATTTATGCACTCGCTGGTATAATTAAGGTGATAATATTGGAACGTAAAAAGCGTTTGCGCATGCAAATATATCATGTTGAGTAAATATCTCAGTGTTAAGAGGTTGTTCGCTTTACTTGCTCCGAAACTGGTGCAAAGCGAAGTGGTGCAAACCGCAAAACCAGTCCTGCGACAGGAAGCGGCCTCTAGACTGACGCCCGCGTCGCCCCTGCGCGCCGGCCTTTCCCCTGCCTCACCTGCCGACCGACCACCTGATCCAGACAAAGCGTGTCCTTCGCACAGTGACGCATGCAAGTGCATTGTACTATTAACAAGTCCTTTTCATGTCCGGTAACACACGTCTACTTTATAACTCAACTTAAAAAATACACTCGACAAACCGCCGACCAAATCTATAAAACGATAAATGTGTTTAGATCGTAATCGAATTATGACTCGTAATTAATTGTTGCAATATAAAAATACTAAGTTTTCGAACGCTGACATTTGTCGATTTGAGTTTTTTTTTTATTGGCGTCATTTGTATCAATTACGCGGTCGTATTAATGGATGCCACAGACATCAAATAGATGACGAGACAGTTGAAGGCCGGTGAAATTGTGGCAAACGCGCTCAGAAAATAAATCAAAAACTTTTAATTTTTCTTCTGAAATTCCTTATGGTGATACTTGAAGTTTCCCTATTGACTGTCTCAATATTATTTTTTGTGATAAAGGACAGAAACCAGACTGACCAAGCTTGCATTTGAATACAATTAAAAATAAGAATGCTGGGCCTTGATTGAATGACCTACGCTATTTTTGTGTTTGTATGTTATGAAACAATAAGCACTAATGTTGCTTTTGATGACGTAGCAGGCTTGCCTTGACAGACCACGTGTATATAAGCAAGCGAAAACGAGATAGCAATGTGCTCTAGAAGGAGGCCCAGACCTGGACGACTCGATCACGACCGCGAAGAATTGACTCTATAGCCTATACAGTGCGTACGTACGACACTTTGGCGTAGAATACGCAGTCATAAGAAGAGGAAGGCCTCCTAAATCCTCGCTGCTACCCCTACCCTACGAAAACACTTGAAACCCTACTTAAATATAACAATGTAAGTCAATGAAGATTGTGAACAAGAATTTATCTATATTATATTAAGCATATTAGGCACTACAAGTGATCTTGATACATTTTAATTATTAATATTTTCCTAGATTTCACAAATCTGACATTAAACGTATTCACTTTCACCATTAGAATCAGTGTCTGCAGAAGATTTATTTTCCGCTGTATTAATTATGGCATGATTTTGAACGACTTAAATTTGTGTAACTAATTTAACCAAATATTCTGTTATATTTGTATCTATTATAAACTGTTTCTAAAAATATCAAAGTATTATAAAGTATCAAAACCGTTTCTAGAATCTCAAGAAACGTTATGATATCTATGGTACTCAACAATACGATGACATTCAGATAGAAAATAATCAAACCTTTTGTTTGTTTATAGCACCCGTTGAAGTATTTTTTTTGAAACTATATCTTTTGAAGATTTTCCCCTCGTTAAGAAATAGCAAAGTGCATTGAATGGTATGCTGTTGTTAGTGTTTTGGGGTAGTTGTGTTGCTTCTGTTTCTTTCGAGAAGTGCATCGCATTGATTGCAGAAATGCAGAGCACACGTTGTCTCGTGACTCGTACGGGATGTTATTGCGGTCGGTTTCACCGAGCGCCGCCTGTATAGTTGTATCTCACGATCTGTTCGCGGAGGCGTTACGCGCACCTTTTTTGGAATAACTCGAGCAAATTTCGTCTGAGTACTTTTATTTAAGTTCGCGCGTGTTGCACTCGAAAATCGGATTTTTATTTTAATGAGCCAGTTTCGCGGCACCGTCTCTTTCCCACCCGCCGCCGGTGCACCGAATAAATAAATGAGTTGATCTACTTTCTATGAGATCGTTTCTTTGGACGGTCCGATGAGTGAGACTGGAAGGCGCAATTCGAGCGAGCGTGCTCCGGGCGCACGGTGTGGCCCTCTCGCGGCCGAAACACAGGCATTGTTCGTTCGCATTGTGCCTATTCTCTTCTCTACACAATAACAATTCTCTTTAGGACTCTGTCTAGATACATTTTAGTCACGATTCGGTCTCTAACAATTTGATTTGTTGTCAGTTAATGTACTCTCTAGCGTGGCTGTATTAAACTTAACAAAATTTAACTATTTCGTATTGAGCTCTAAAATTAAATAGGCTACCAATATTATAATATACCTTCTTAATATCAGAATATAATTGAACGTAGTTTATAGTCCATTTGTGGACATATACAATTTTCCCACGAAAATTAGGCCAAAGTACCTACTGAACATACTCGTATTAAGACAGCTAAAAATTAAGTAACACCTAAAAAATTAAGAAAACGCATACCTATATTGGTATCATTGGGAATATACTTTTGAAAATTTCGAATTTGGAACCTATGGCCGGCACCATAGCTTATATACGAGAAAAACGATAATCTTAAAAATGTTTGGGTCTTTTAGAATATATTAAAATATATTGTGCTACTGTAAGTCTAAAGTAATTTTAATATTCTTACATTAATTACTTACATAAATAATTGTATTAATAACATTACCTATATATGTACATACATACAAACATACAACATATATTAGCAATCATGAATATATACTAATCATGAAGCTCTGTTATAAAAGATAATAATATATCTTCGTCGCCTGTTATATTTCACGAAAATTTTAATGAAAATATATTTAACATAAATATATTTAAATAAAAAATGCTAAGATTATGCGAGAAATAGTTTTTTATCTAAAACATAATCTGTATTACGAATTTCACTGGAAGAGCCGCGTACCTATTACGCGGTTGTGGCTCAGCGTTACCGGCACGATATGAATGCAGTTCTAAGGTAATAATCAGCCTTACACGCAAGCGTATTCGCTATGTAAATAATGCCATATACAAAGCTTACCCACACTACACTACTACAACACAACATTCCACCGCCCGGCACTATGGAAATGTAATATAATGACCGCTAAACGACATTTGCCAATATTAAACAACTAGCTTCGGTTCACAACTTCGTACGCGTTCCTCGGGAACAGTACCTACTTTTTCTTTACGTGAAAAGTGCTATCTGTCACATAACGTGTATGCAAAATTTCATGACGATCCATTGAGTGGTTAAGACGTGAAAGCGTAACAAACAAACAAACTCGCTTTCGCATTTATATATTAATAGAATTCAGGTTTTTAATCATAACATGTCGCTTTGTAGTCAGATTTTGGCCTCTGGTTACATTTTATCGCTTCAACCGTCTATTTTCAGAACCAAAACCAGTTTCATAGTAAATAGCTAAATTTTAACCAGTTCAACCCCAAATTGTTTTATTGTATGACATAATTTTAAATTTAAAATAATTCTTATTTTAGTGTTCTGGCATCTTCTGAGAGAGCTCGCTCCATTATAGGCCTCAACTTCGCTGATAAAAAAAATAACAGTACTTTTAAGTAAGTATTCAATTATTATTAAGCAAACTAAATCCCAATATTCTCATTTAATATTAATTGTATGATATTTTTTTCTTTATTTAATATTTTAAAAATTAAATTGAATACTTTAAAAAATGATTTAATATAAACAGTCAGATTAAGAAAAACACCAAAGTACCTTTCACTTCTTAAGCCCTTTAGTGTTTAATTATTCAATTTTTATGACGTATGATTACTTTAAAACTTTAATGGTCAATAAAAAAAATTCCCAACTGCAATATATTTTAAGCAATTATTGGCCTTTGTGCCGATACTAATTTTATTTTTTATTTGTCTGCTATAAAAAACAAGAGAAATTTTCATATAATTAATTTGTTTCGTTGCATTTTACTGACAAGGGATTGCATTTTTCTTGTGATTGTATGCTAGACAGCTAGACGTCTCATTAGATGAATGTCGTTTAATAGGGAAGGATGACCACAAAAGCAACGCAACTGCAATAATGGTTTTACGAAGATTAGAATCATTTTTTAGACAGTTGGTGCCTGCGGCTTCGCCCTCGTCGAATGTTTAGCTTGAGTTCATCATGAAATTCTATTCTGTATTAACTTTTAGTGATTTTTTTTATTTGAAATCGTATGAGTAAGTAGTTTCGAAGATTACCTCTTAAACACAAACAAATTTATAATATAAATAAATAAAATTAATTAATACTAGTATACTAGCGAACTGCTACCGACTTCGCATGGGTGCAGTTTTATCTGGAAATTTTATATAACAACAAATTATACGTATATTATAAGATCTAAGCGTACATACAGAGGGACAGACGGCGTTAAGCGACTTTGTTTTACACTATGTAAGTAAATATATGTTTCGACAATACTCATATAATATGTATATGAAGCTAGTATGAATGTTCAAAACAAATTAAAACCAAAAGTTCCGTGGAATAGTGCAACGAATGGCAACCTCGATAAATTAAACGGAATATTCCATCAACAAAAATGTAAAAGCATGTTACGGCAATAGGTTTAGGCGCTCGTAGAGTGGACGTCATACGTAGTAGTTCCACTACACGCGAGCACAACGCAATCTCGCCGCGCTTCGTAGGTACAGTCGAGGTAAGAAAAGTTCGTCACCTTAAAGTAGACATTTTTTGCACTAGGGCAATTATCAGTCATGCCAAAATTTCATTTCAAACGTGTGTCAATTGTCTACTTAGTGGTTTAGTTTCAAAAGGTACTAAGAATCTTCGACTTGACAAAGGAATGAATTTGAAAACTGACGAAGGTTTTCGTAGCCCGACTGTACGCACGGAACGCTACGCTGTGCCCACCCGATCAACTTGTCATGTCAATCAATTCGAGAGAAACTGGCGCATTCAGATTTTTTTTTTCATTTATACACACTACGCTTTATGTATTTCACTTTGATGTTATATTTTTTAACCAGTCGGTGTGCGGCGCAGCAAATAAACAACTTCTAAGAACCCATTGCGTAAGACTTTCATTTGAGACTGGGACACCATATTGAGAAGACTCGATGGCTTCACGACGAGTGAAACCACTTGTTTCGGTAAATACCATTTTTGGTTTTTCTTTTACTCGTGTCGCATATTTCTGCTTTGGAATCGTATGAAAATAGAAAGTGTACGTGGTGCATACGATGAGGTACTTAGAGTTATCAATTAGCATTCTAGAAACATCCGGTATCTACCTAGCCGTCTACGTACTCATGTCTAGCGGGTTCTATAATACTTATAAAGTACATGTCGGCAATGGTTAGAAGACCGTGTTCTATTTTCAAATATCAATTTGTTTACAAGGCCATAGAGGTCGCATTTCTGTATCGCAGGTCATCACTGACAGAATACAACATTTGAATCCAAACTTCTATAAGTACTATGTTTGTTTGTTTGTTTGTATGTATGTAGGAGGTAATCTTCATAACTACTTATCCAATTTTATTTTAATAAAATCTATCAGCAATAGTTAGAATAGATAGAAATTTAGGATGGCTTAATATTCCACGCGGGTTATTTTTACATTACCCACATACATATAAAGTAGAAACAACTTAATTTTAAAACATATTTAAAAAATACACTGGCCCATTCGTAGAAATCATGAAAATTAGACTATTATAGCCTATCGGTCGAGCGGTTAAGATGCTTGCCTGATTCGATTCCCGGTAGGGCCAACTTTATCAATGAACTTTACAAATTTGGCTCTGGTCTTGGTGTTTTAGTAATGGCAGAGCACACTGCGTTTCGCGGTCATTAATTTCGCAGTATCCAGGCATAACTCCTTACATAACATTACCGTGAAAATAAGCATGTTCCGTTGTGTTTCAAAGAATGAGTGAGGGATGCCAGAGCCCGTTTCCTAATTCTAATAAGGTTAAGGGTACCTAAGGCTTTAAACCTTAGGGTTGGCAGCGCACTTGCAACAGCTGTGGTGATGCTTGTGCTACCATCAAGTGGACTGTCAGTGTCAGCCTTATATTAAAAAAGGTAATAAGACAAAATAAAATAGGAAGGCAGATTGAACTTGGTGGATCGAAGAGGAAAAAGAAGTATCAATAAATAAATAAATATCTTCACACATTTTACACAGCACCATCTAGTTCCACAGTAAGCAATTAATGCTTGTATTATGGATACCAGATAGTTGATATACTACATAGATTACTTTTTTTTTGTAAATACATACATGTTATAAATATGTAACATCCATGACTCAGGTACAAAAGTAAAATCGTTAACACAAAAATTTGCCCCTAACGGGATTCGAACCCGCTGCTGTTTGGTTAACAGCTACGGTTACTAGCCACTAGACAAAACGTGTCGTGAGAAACCTCTTGAAACGAGCCAGTCTATGGCATGTAAAATCTGATTCGGAATCGGGGATGACCTTTGCTTTCATTTCACATCCTTTCGGGGGGTTTTTGAAGGTGTATTTGTAGCGTACTGCGATGAAAAAAAAAGAGTCCGGTACGGAACGCGAGTCGACCACGCGATCCAGTGGTCCACTCGAGCGAAAAATCACACGTCACTCTCTTCAAGTTGTACAGTGAACGACAAGTGTACTCAAGTGCATGCGAAGTGATTCACACTATGCAAACATTTTTTGTTGCTTCGTTAAATCGTTTTTCTAACTCCGAAACAAGTGGTCATAGGAAAGTTGTGGTCTTTTGTAGCCTAGGTTTCTAAATGGGTAGTCATTATGAATTCACGATATGCTTAAGCTCTTGACACAAAATGTGTTATTTCTATTACATTTTTTATATATAAGAATTTTATTATAGATATGTTACAAGACGTTACAAGTCAATCCTCAAAATCAAATTTAAAGTATAATTTAAAGTTCTGATTCGAATTAATTCGTATGTTACAGGCCATAAAAAAGTTGTTTATATCTCATTAATATGCTGTTACATATGCCGATTCTACAAGAAATAAACCCATGAATCTTATTCTTTAAACTTGTTAAGAATTTTATTATTTGTTTGTTTCAAAATAATATTGTTAAATAAAAGTTTCGTTATTGTTAGTAATTAAAATTAAAATAATGTATAATAATAAAATATTCTTTTTCACAAAGGACCACAATCAAATATTTATTTTACATTCCTCATAATGGTTACAACTTTCAATGGTTCGGAATATTGATTCTATGAGGAAGAACTGTTAAGAAATCAGACATTAGTCTTTAATGTCTGATTTAAAAGTTACCAATCACAAACAGCTTTATCATTTCCATTAATCAGTACTATTTATTCCGTGCATTTGTCAGCGATATTAACTGTTGGATTATATAAATAGTAAGGTTATTGTATATCTATATATTATAATATATACATTTTATAAATCTTAGTTATACTCATATATGTATAATAAAATCAATAAATTATACAATAAATTAAGCAATTGGCTAAGTTAAGATCGAGTCGAATGGTTAAGCGGGTTCGATTCCTTGCAGAGCCAAATCTATAATTAAACATATCAAATTGGGCTCTGATCTGTATTTCGGTAGTGGCAGGACACACTGTGTCCGAGTCATAAATTGAACATATACTAAACACAACAATTAAAGGATATAAAAAAATTCCAAATTTTTAGGTGATTTTCAACAGGCTGTAATTTCGAAGAAAATGGTCGTACAGTGCTCATTAATAAAGAAAATTGTAGCTTTTAAGTCTCTAGTTTTTGAATCCGATCTTCAAATATTTTTCTCGTTAGCGGTTTATGAGTAATCGTCAGAAAACCAACGGAAAAAATTGTCAAAATTTTTGCTCGTCTTGAAATCGGTGTTAAAAGCCGTAATAATTTTTTTTTATAATAGCACTATAGAGCTCCTTTAGAGAATTTTATTCCCTACAACTTGACCTCCTCATGAGCTCTGTACGATGATTTGTTACTAAGTTATCGGCGATCAAAGCGAAAAAGTCATTGTTGACTTTGATAATTGATTACTCGGGCAATAATGGTCGTACAGAAAATTAAAGTAGGGTTTTGTAAACTGCAAAACATTTCCTACAAGGTGTTTAAATTGGATTTTGATAAAAAAAAATTTAAACTTAAAATGACCGAAAAAAAGGTAAAAAACTTCAAATTTAAGGATATTTGGATAACTTGCAATAACTTTGCAAATAATGCAGATAGGAAAAATATTTTCTATAGCTTTTCAACTTCAATGTGTCCTGAAAAAACCCTGAAAGTTTCAAGGTGCTGCGATTAATTTTTTTAGTGTCTGGAATGTTTAAAAATATAGTTTTTGCTGAAAATCAAGATAACGGGCAACTTTTCATTTTTTTTCCCATAATTTGAGTTAAAACGGTTTTTTTTAGAAATAATCCATATTTTTTCATTAGAATCCTTTAATCATTAAAAATTAAAAAATAAATGGAATTTTCTTTTTGAAAAATTTTTTTTACACGTTAACGATGCTTTCTTGTTGTAAAAAAAAATGGTTGATTGCCTTTTTTTTACCTTTTACTTTTTTTACCACCGGCATTAGCGTTACCCAAAGCGTACCACGTGGAGGTTGCACGGTGGATTTACGCTTCTTTTTACGCGTGTGCGTGTATGTCCGTATGTGTGTATGTTGCGCACTTGTCTGTCTATAATTTCATTTTTAATGAGCACTGTACGACCACTTCCTTCGAAGTTACAGCCTCTTCAAAATCACCTAAAAATTTAGATTTTTTTTATATCCTTTAATTGTTGCGTTTAGTGTAGGTATATAAAAAAATGTCAGCCTAGCTAGCTTTTTAAATATAGCCTAGTCTATGTATAACAAAGGAATTATTAGTTTTATTCAAAAATTTTAATTTTATTAGACCTAAACCAAGAATCTAATCTCAAGAAAAACTCAAGCTATCGTTAGTAACTATTAAAGTAATATGTACTTCAATTTACGACTGACTTATGGCAATAGATAGATCAATTTTGCTTGTGTTATAGGCGACGGTAGGCACCTACCATCAAGTGGACCACTGATGGTAGGCTGACCTGTCTGTCAACCTTAACATTAAAAAAACTTTTCTTATAATTTATGAATATCTTTGATTAACGAATCCATAGAAGACAATATTTATGAAACCAGACAAATTTTCAATTCTCTGCTATAACCTGTCTTTATTTTAATTCCCGTATCAAATTATTGACATAGCATATAGCGGTAATACGACAGAAATTAACTTCTGTAATGGCACTTTAACTCTGTGCAGATTACATCCGTTATGTCAGGTGGCAAAGCGATCAGGATCAGAACAAGTCACGTTGTTTGCTCTGTAGCAACTTGCAAAGAATGTATACAGTATTGTTCTGTGTCCGGCTCCTTGCATAATATCTACCGGTTGACAACTCACCATATGCTAGCTTAGTTAATACTAACTACTGTTAGCTACCTACTGCCAACACAATAATTAATTTACTTTAATAGTCATCGACTTGACAACATGCTCTACAATTTACAATAAGTGTTATACAGCTTTATACAAATAATTCAATGGGTTTTAACTGGTTCGATATTGGTCATTATATGCATAATAAATTGATTTGTTTTAAATTTTACAGTAAAAATTGTTCTGTTAATAGCTAATTATTATGGTTTATAAAAATTAAGTTAATTAATAATTTCTTATATAAATTATAGCTTGTTTTTTATTATTAAGTAACTGCTAGATACATTGTATGGGTAATCCTGTAATAATGTGTGTATAGATATGTTGAATAAATTAAATAAATATTTAAATTTAATTCTCTAACTCAAAACTGAAGTTTGCTAAAGAAGCTTCAAAATTAACTTTATCTTTAACAGATCCACTGGCAATTTTCTGTAGGCTCGTTCTAAAGAATCATGCTGATTTCAAAGATGAGAGAAGCTCCATTCATATTTTGAAGTAACTTAACAGAGACTTCCAAACTACCTCAAACTGAAGTCTTGATGGAATCGATCGATGATTTTATCATATTATTATTATAATAGGCAACTAGGACAGCCGCTAATCATCCAATAAACAATCAGTATGTCTACCACTACTTGTCATAATACTATTTAAAACGACACACAATTAAAAATATATTGGCTCATATTTAAACTCAAACTTTCTGGTAACTTTAAAAATTTTAACCGAAACTAATTTATTAGTACAATTTGTAAACAAATTACGCAATTCACAGTCTTAATGTGTTTGTGATTTTAAGTGATTTTTATGTAGTTATAGGCGAGGTTCGCCCACGAGCATTAAAATGCAGCGTGACACGTGGGCGATCGATCGGCTAACAGCTTCTCCGCACGTCACTGAGGAGACAACGAATACCAGCACAAGTGAGAGTGTTTGTGATATTTATCGATTTATTATTCGTACCGTATTTGCTGGAAAGAAGGTCAATTTTCTTGATACTGTTAGGAAAGGAATTTTTTCTTGCATTTGCAAACGTAAGATTTTCAAATGTACATAATTGCGGTCTTTACAAAGTTTTAGTCCAAAGAAAGATTATGTATTTTTTTATGAAACAGAGTTATAGGCAGGCAGGCAGTCATCATCATCATCTCAGCCGCAGGACGTCCACTGCTGTACATAGGTCTTCCCCATAACTTTCCAATAGGACCGGCCAGAAGCAGCCTGGATCCACCGTTGACCCGCGGCTCTTATTAGGTCGTCTGTCCACCTTGTGGGCGGACGTCATGCACTGCGCTTGCTGGTCCGTGGCCTCCACTCGAGAACCTTCCGGTCCCAGCGGCCGTCGGCTCTCCGTACTTTATGCATTGTACTATAGATGTATTGTAGGCATAAAAGAAAAGGTAACTTGAAAAATATTGTATAATTAAGTAGACATATTTACAGAAGGAAATATTTTGCTAACGTAAAAGTTTCAAATGCACATAATTGCAGTCTTTGGAAAGTTTTAGTCCAAAGATAGATTGTGCATATTTTTTTTATGAAACAGAGTTACAGATAGTGGGCAAAAATACAAAAGATAAATTGAAAATATTTGTGTAATTCAGTAGACAACATAAACTAGTCAAACAGTGACCCATTCCATGATTGAATACCTACATCTGGCCAGTAATTTTCTTAAATACCAACATATGGTATTTACCTTCGTCTAAAAAGCAAAGCAACAACGGCACAGGATGCAAGAGGGCTTCAGACCCTGTCTAGAAGAATAGGCAAGACCGTAAGAGAATAGGAAAATGGATTTACTCTCCTAAAAAGTAATTAGTCCAAATTACTGTAATCACATTTGTCATAAGCTTTCTTTGAGCTATTAAGCTTAATTATTAGCATTGAGGTATGTAACATGGATTCAACTACTACGAGTAAGTAGGTTTACACCCCAGAAAATCCTAAACAAATAACAATCTTTAAACAGTAAAAAATTATTAATAGTAATTGTTATTATTAGTATTAATAGTAGTACCTAGTAGCAATAGTAAAACTGGTATTAGAAGCTAATCGCGTCTCTCGTTTTGTCTTTTTAAATTTTCTAAACTCTGCAACGGACTTGGCAATGGACAACGAAATCGTGGTCAAAAATTAATACTGTTAGATAATCTTCTTTGTGTAAACGCATAGTTTTTTTTTAATGTTCAGCCATTTGTTGCGGTACAGACTGATTTACATGGAAAAAAGTTATATTTCATACAATAGTATTACATAATATTTGATCTTCCATCATAAATATAAACCGTACACCGCACTCAACCAAAATGCGGTGTAAAGTTTTTTAATAATGTTATTAATTGTAAATGTAGAAACATGCAAACTTTGTTACAGCAACTTTGACCAAAATATAAATTTAATTTTTTACCGAGACTGACATACTTTAAGATAGTAATGTTTTGCGTAAGCTGTCAGTTGCGTTACACGCATACTTGCCGGTGGGTAGGTACGAGTGTGTGCTAGGGTTGATGAATTTTTGACGTGAACGAACATGTCTTTAAATTTGCTCCCATAGTGGGAGGCAATTCAGATAATTGATAATATTAAAATCTGGGTTAGAGTTTGATGCTGTAGCTACATTACCTATCATCTATATCCAAAATTTAATTACATTACTCGATAGCTAAATAATCATAAATTTTTGGTATATATATATAATAAACTTGGTAATAAACTTTTGGTAATAAACTTAAAGAAAATATTATTCGTAACGTACACATATTCACGCAAAACACACGGGCGTGTCCACGACTAAGCCACACGGCATTTTTTTTTTTTCAATAAAAAGGATAGTAAATAGAGGTCCAAGTATCAAAGTATAAATAATATATTGTTCACAAATTTCTTTAACTCTATAAGAACCTTTGAAATATAAGAACCTACTTTTAGTAGGTAATTATTATATATTTAATAATTTTTGTTGCACAACTTGAATAATTGAACAAGTCGCCAAGACTAAGCACACCAAATATCAGCCTCATCGCATTCAAAGTCAATAGGGACAAATAGTATTTAAGTAATAAAATGCCTTATTTTTACTAAACAATTATACAGAACATAGGAAGTGATGTTGGATTTTTTTTTTTTTTCAATTAAATTACGTATAAAATGATGTGGATTTGAATCTTAGAAGTGACTGATAAATTGCCTCATATTCAAGAGCAGTGAGGTTGACAACCCTAGCACGTACGTAGATACAATGTTCAAAGTCGTGTGTTGGTCGGACCACAGGCCGTAAGCGGATGTCCCGCGCCAAATGCACAATCGCAACTAAACACGAACTCTCACGAATTTTTCTCCCAACGCTTTCACGTCTTCCACTAATTATTATCCACTTTATCGGGCATCTTCAATTTGATTTACGGTCTAGCTTTTACCCAGCTCAATTGGTACACTTTTTCTTTTCGCCGAGGTAATTTGACTGACCATCAATAGGCGCCCAATCGACCTCCTTCTTGCACAGCCTTACCACAACACACTCTTAATTACATAGTCGCCGTTTGCACCAATGCCGACGTTAAATATCACCATTAACGGTAGCTCAAACGTTTTCGGGATTAATAATAGCTTTATTATGATTGATCGTTAGCTAATTAAACTATATAACTAATTTAGAAAGTTATAATTGGTATATAAAACTTTATAGTGGATCCTCTTACAAAGTATATTTGCTTGCATTTTATTAAGAAAACTTTAACCACTTAAAAGCTGTAAAACGTCTCGATTGGATATAAATTTTATGTAAAATCTTTGCAAAGGTCTTTCCGTGTTGATGAAAGTGATATGTCATTAAAGTTTAATGAATACAATCTCACACTTACATTGAATTATTATTATGTTTAATTAATATTACGCTAACCACTCTTCGCGAATAGATCATGAATCCATTATTTGTTGGTTCGTTAATTAAATTTGTTATGACTAATAATTTAATGTCTGTCTAATGTTACAAGTGTTTAAATATGTCAAACGAAATACCTACACGATTCTAACACAGTACATGTCTAATAATGCATCTTAAGTGGTGGGTGTACTTGTGATGCGTCAACGACGCACTGACTGCGATGAAAGTAGTATATCGAGTTGCGTCTTCATGCTACCCAACTATTACGCCTTCCTGTAAGCTTACAGACTGCCTCAACCGGACCGCCACTAAACACTGCATGCCAATGACCTTCACTTTTAATTTCGTTTATATATACTTCTATTTTTGCATTTTTTTAACGTGAATACATATTTAAATTTGCTTACACAGTCGGAAGCGATTCAGAAAAATGATGTTAACGAAAACATCAAACTTTATCGAATAATGTTTGATGCTGTAGCTTCATATCTATTATTAGCTGGTGCCAGCGACTTCGTCCGCCTTGAAAAAGAAAATATATGAGTAATTATTATATGATGAGATATCGCAAAAACAAATTTAAAAAATCCGACGGATATATATATATGAGCGTGAATATATATAGCCTAAAGCCTTCCTCAATAAATGGACTATCCAAAACAAAAAGAATTTTTCAATTCGAACCAGTAGTTCTTAAGATTAGCGCGTTCAGCCAAACAAACAAACTCTTCTGCTTTATATTAGTATAGATAGATCTTCACCAACAATTTAATTACACCACTCGATAGCTAAAAGATTAAAGATTTTTTTGGTATACAACACATTAGAATTCTTTGGATATGCATGCATATAATAAACTCAAAAAAAAAATATTACTCGTAAAACACACGGCCGTGTCCACTACACAGCCAGATCATTTTTTTTTTCGTTATGACTTCCGTTAGCCACCCACCATCAAGCGGCCCATCAGTCTGTCTGACGACCTTTACAAAAATCGTAAGTATACTTACATACTATAGTAATAGTATAAAACAAAGTCACTTTCTGTGTCTGTCTGTTTGTATTCAATTCAATTCAATTCAATTCAATTCAATCATTTATTGCAAAACCATAATGTAATAGATGTTACAAAAATGATAAAGACCAATGTTATGGACCCTGTCGGGCTTGCAACTAGGGAGCTAGGAGATATAAAAAGAATTCGCCAATAATATTCGCTAACTCCTCCTAAATTCCTATGACGTCGCCGAAACTATCCGCGTCTGTCTATTTCTAAGCTAAGTACTTCTAAATCACCCAACCGATTTTAATTCAGTTTTCATTTATGGAAAACGGGATAAACGAGGAATTGTTTGTGTATATAAAAATTGTATCACTGGCGAAGCCGGAACGGGTCACTAGTTCAGTATATTCGTAATATTCGGTTTTGCACCGGACTACGTTACATATTTTAGCTCGTTACTTGACCATTTTCAAACCTTTACAAACAACACATTCATTTATATATATTGAAATTTAAAAGAAACACTTACGTCTCTTCTGATCGCGTGCGCAATGTTTAATTAACAATAGATGAGTATCTCTAAAGCAAATTGTATGAAAGTAAGTAGTAGACGCTTAATTGTCATTGTGTTTCTGAGACAAGTGCTACTTGGTATTGTACTGGCCATAAATAGTATTGATTAGATTCATACAATTAGCAATTAATGATTTTGAGTGTACTCTTGTCAAATATTGACACTTCTATCGTCACTGTATTATATATATTTTAAGGTCGACAGACAGGCTGACAGTCCACTTGATTGTAGGTGGCTACCGTCGCCTATAACACAAGCAACACCACGGGTGCTGAGCCGCACTTGTGCTACCAGCAATAGTGGGATTTAAGATAGAGATTGGGATAGGGAGGAAATGGGCTCTGGCGTTCATTACTCATTCACTGAAATACAACAGCACACATGCTGTTATTTTACGGTAGTTTTTTTTGTTATTCAAACAAAAGAAAATCACTATCGCATTTGAAAAATAAAAATATAACACCTGACATTTTATTTGTTGATGTATACTGTACTTTTTTCTGGATAAAAGGTCATTTCCTGAATCCCTGACAATGTGTATGCAAAAATTCATGATGATCGATTGAGCAGTTACTTTTCACGCCTTAAGGCGTGAAAAGGTAACAGATAGACAGACAGACAGTTACTCTTACATTAATATTAGTATGGATATCCATACTAATATTAATGTAAAAGTAACTATCTGTCTGTAATAGATTAGCTATTCAATATTTTGTTAAAGAAATAAAAGGTGAGTACAGTGAGATTTATACAAATTTTAAATAATACTATAGTATAACTGTATTCGTAAGTTATTAAGAAATACCAAACGCTTGAACAGAAATGCTCCCAGATTTATTGAAAAATAATGCATGACGTCACGTCGCGTTTCAAAAGTGTGTTTCCTCCGCAATTCGGTAGCACTGTATGGAAATATCGACATTTAGACGCGCCACGATATGTGGTGACGACGCCTCGTACTCATGACTCATTGCAACAGACTTCGGCGTGAGACTCACGTCAATCAAGCGTAGGTCGTGGCGAGATAATCACACTTGCCTCGTTTTCATGAAACTTGTATTGTATAAAGAGAAAAAAATACACTATATATCCAGGCACATAAAGAGTGCATTTGCATGCAGTGTTATTGAGCGCATTTTTAATATGTTGATACATGTTTACAGAATATTAAAATTGGGTATATATTTTTGCTCCTTATAAAGTTTAAATTTTACTAGCGACCTCGGCTTCGCATGGAAGCATTATTTTCTTGAAAATTATAACACAAATCTTCCTTATTCATTAGTTTATGCTCTTTCTATTAGTGAAAAACCGTTTAGAAAATGTTAGCAGAGCAATATACAGAAGCCGACAGCGACTTTTATTTAATGTACTAGCTGTTGCACGCGACTTCGCCCGCGTAACTTTATAAAATATAGCCTATGTTACTCGATGATAATGTAGCTTCCCAACAGTGAAAGAATTTTTCAAATCGGTCCAGTAGTTTTGGAGCCTATTCAATGCAAACAAACAAACAAGTCTTTCCTCTTTATAATATAAGTATAGATAGAGATTTGTAGGTGAGATAGATCTTATTTTGTATTATTTATATATCCTTTATGATCATTCGACACCTTAACAAATAAATAAAAGTAAACTTTCGTGTCGAATTCGTTTTTAAATAAGTAATCGTAAGTATTTGAGAATATCTTCGAGTGAAATTTTCGTAGAGCCCTTATGCGTAGCAGACGCGCCGTAGCTTTCTAAGGGCTACGAAGACGACATGCAACCTAGAAATTTAACGAATATAAATGCCTATACTAGTATAAAAACAGTTTGTTTGTTGTTTGTTTATATTTACTGCATATTCTTTGAAACTATAAACAATATATTAAACATGATAATTAAATAACTGCAATGAAATCAAAAAAAGCTCCCGATTTTTCATCGTTGTAATAATTTATAGACAATAATAACTTATAGACACTTTTAAATTTATAATTTTCTATAAAAATATATTTGTAATAATTTATAGACAATTATAAATAATAACTTTTCAATTAGAAAGTGAAATAGAAATGTAAAAACAAAAATAAAACAAAATGAACGAATAATGATTGTGTGCTAAACAATCTTTGACTCGATAATAGAGCAAAATAAGGCGTGGGCGCAGACGCGGCTTGGTTCTATGGCAACCGGATCTTGTATTGCGATAAATCACGTTCAAAGCAAATCTCGGAACCCGCTAAACAGAACTCTGCTTTGGGCCAAACTAATTTGTATTCGTGTTACTATACGACTCACACGAAATATACAAGTTTTAATTTTTTCATTTTTATTTTTTGATATGATGGCGTTGCATAAAAAGGCACGAAAGAGAAATTAAGAATTCAATGTTATAGTGTTTTTTATTTTCTCACGACAATGTAGGTAAGCATGGAATGCAAATACCACGGTGTATTCTATTTTTTTAACGTAGAGTTCGTCAGATTGGATAACTGTATACTTGATGGTAGATGGCTACCGTCGTCCGTTAACACAAGCAAGGACACATGTGTGTATATATACGTGTAGGGTTATTTTTATTGATTTTGATTTTTTTATAAATACAAATATGAGCAACGAAATATATGTCAAAGTTTAATTAAAAACGACCGTTCACTAAATTCACCAAAACGATTTTCTCTTCACAACACTTTATTAAAATGTTACAAAAGATATAACACAAACGTGTTTTATGATGCCAACACTTCTGAATTATTTATTATAATCGGCAACTTAATATTCAATGATGAATTGATCTCAAAATAACTGCAACCTCTACATTTCATTATGCAAATGCGATACGGATGCATACAACTTTTGCGCACACATTATTGACTTTAATTAATTGATAGAGATAAACTAGCAAACGGTTATGAAATATGGCTAAAGCGTTTCAATTAAACTTTTCTATTACCATTCATCAATTACAATGTAAAACCGATATAAAAACTTGATTACTTATTTATTTGCGCAACTGCTTAACTTAATTTTTTATACTTTTTTAGCTTTTCAAAAATTAAAAAAGCATGGAATTTTCTTAATAAAATGTTTTTTTGATTGAGAGTTCACTTTAACACTTGAATATGTTCTGCTTGAAAACTAAGTATATCCTTTTGACATGAATAAGTCTTGAAATTTGTTTCCAGGCAAATTGTGGGAGGCAATTCAAAAAACTGATGATCACTAAACCAGGTATATATTTAGTTTGATGGTGTAGCTTTATGTCTATCTTCTCCATCCAAAATTTAAAAACCACAAATGTATTTTCTACCAATACAAGATGGTGCTGAACAATCTGTAAAGAATACTTTATAAGTCTTTATGAAATATTATTGTTTTATCTTGAAAAACCAGCAATCTTTAGAATATGTATTACCTGTTAAACCGAAGTAAGGAATGAAAATAGTTTTCATTAATAAGATTAGCAAAAACAAAGTTTTTTTAAGACGATTTGATATTGATGTTCCTAAATCCCATTTTACGATTAGTCAAAATATCAGTGAAATTAACTAATAAATTTGTCTTAAGTCTCCCAGTGATAGATATTCTATTCAAATGTCTAGGTGTTTTATTGAGTTTTATCAAAAACAAAAATATCCGCGTGAAATCTGTTATTAATATTTTATTCACCGTCATGGCTTTGTCGATCCGGTTATAACATCTAACTGCAGACGGTATTAAAACCACATTAACATAGATTTCGCTAACTCTTCAATCTCTCCATGTTTAGAGGTACTTGCGGTTTTAAGACGGAACAATAATTTGTTAAGGAAAATTTTTTTGGGGAAAAACGAGTAAAAATCGAATCCGAGAGTTTTCTAATGGAGACGTTGGAGAATTAGCGTTGTTTACGTGAATAATGAATGCATGGGGACATGTGAGAGATAGTACGTGTGTGCATAGTATACTCGTATCTAGGAACGGTCGGTCGCTAGTCGTGCCTTTCGTCCGCCCGCTACCCGCGCACCGCCCGCAAAACAGCGCGGCCACTGCACCCGATACGATTTCACTTGTAGCGGTACCCGTTACCGTAGACAATGGAAACGCGCTGATTTAGAAAATATCCAATGGACACGCGTTCTAACAACTCCGGTTGCCGGGTAACGGGTATGCGCAGAGAAGAGACGGACGGAATGTGACAAGAGAAAAAAGCTAAAATATTTTGCTAAAAACGAAAAATATAAATTGTAAATATAATATATAGTACAGCAAAGAAGTGTAGTGTGGGTAGTGTGTGTGATAGTGTTTGTCGTGTGTAATTAAGATAAATTGTATAGTGCAGTGTTGTAAATATAAAAATTGTGAATAAACTGTAAATAGAAAATTAGTTGGTTAATTTCTCCCTGCAATTACAACTACCATCAAACTAGCACCTCAACCAACTAAACTGGTGACCCCTCAACTGAGTACGCATTAACATGGAGCAACAGGGAGCTAGCACTGCAGAGCAAAACACAGCACAGGACAGCGCACCACCAGAAGTTTTCAGAGTCGGCGTACGAGTACCTCCGTTCTGGCCTGACGAACCAGAAATTTGGTTTGCGCAAATAGAGGGACAATTTGCAATCTCCAACATCACCTCCGATACGACAAAATTTTTCTACGTCATTGGACAACTCGATCAACGGTTCTCAATCGAAGTCAAAGACGTCATCGTATCACCACCAAGCGAAGGTAAATACGAAAAACTTAAATCGGAGCTGATCAAACGATTGTCCGCTACGAAGCAGCAAAAGATCAAACAGCTAGTTATGCATGAAGAGTTGGGTGACAGGAAACCATCGCAATTTCTACGACACCTCAAGGGTCTAGCCGGCGACAAATTTCCCGAAGACATCCTGCTCACTCTGTGGACTAGCCGCTTGCCGCAGAACATTCAAACGGTAATAGCTGGACAACCAAGCGCAACATGGGAGATACTCGCTGACTTAGCAGACAGAGTGATGGAGATCGCACCTACGACACCACAAGTCACTGTCGTTTCTGCGTCTTCCAATGCCGCACCACACGCCGCTTCTTATGACGCCTTAGCTTCAGAAGTTGCCGAATTAAGGAAAGGCCTGCGCAACCTTACAGCAAGACTTAGTCAACGCTCGCAGCCAAGTCAACCTGAAAGGCGACAACAACGTAGCCGGTCACATTCAGCGCAGCCTTCTACAGCAGTCCGACGCTTTTCGACATGCTGGTATCACCACAAATTCGGCGACAGAGCAAAGAAATGCTTCCAGCCGTGCAACTTCAAGTCGGAAAACTCTCCGGGCCGTCGGTAACTGCGACCGCCGATTGCCCACATTCATCTGGTCGCTTATTCGTAGGTGACGCTAAAACGAAGACACAATTTCTCGTGGACACCGGAAGCGAACTTTGTGTTTTCCCTTACACAGCGGTCAAACAACGCCGCCAACTGTCAACGTATCGACTATATGCCGCCAACGGTACACCGATACGCACTTACGGATACATCCACTTGAATTTAAATTTAAATTTAAGAAGAGATTTTTCATGGCGATTCATAGTGGCGGATGTCCCCAAAGCTATTATAGGAGCTGATTTCTTATCGTTCTTCAACTTGGCAGTAGATTGTCGGAATAAAAGACTCGTCGATAACAACACATCTTTGGCGACACACGCAACTCCCCATTCAACGAAGAACACAATAGCATCTGTGAAAACTCTCACCGGATCTTCAAGATACCTGGATATATTACGTCGTTTTCCAGAGATTACAAGGCCATCTGGGACTCATAGTGTACCGAAACATAACACTGTACACCACATACGTACTACTCCCGGACCACCTATCGCCTGCTCTCCTCGACGTTTAGCTCCAGACAAACTACAGATTGCCCGTCAAGAGTTCGAGTCGATGATGAAATGTGGAACAACTCGCCCATCAGATAGCCCTTGGGCATCCCCTCTTCATCTTGCTGCCAAGAAAGACAACGGGTGGCGTCCATGTGGTGATTATCGCATGCTAAATTCCCGAACCATTCCAGACAAATATCCCGTTCGTCACATTCATGATTTCGCTCACAATATATCTGGTTGCAAAATATTCTCTAAAATTGATCTCGTAAAAGCTTACAACCAAATTCCTGTCAGTCCAGAGGACATTCCCAAAACTGCCATTACCACTCCATTTGGTCTTTTTGAATTTCCGTACATGACATTCGGCCTACGTAATGCAGGTCAAACTTTTCAACGTTTCGTAGACGAAGTGACTCGAGGACTAGATTTCGTTTACCCTTATATCGACGATTTCCTAGTCTATTCCCCTGATGAAACGTCTCACGAAGACCATTTAAGTCAACTTTTCACCAGACTCAAAAAGTACGGCATCGTCATTAATGTAGCAAAATGTGAATTTGGTGCTTCTGAGATAGAATTTCTGGGTTACCATATATCAAAAGATGGAACCAAACCTATTCAATCCAAAGTTACAGCCATTGATTCCTTTCCGATCCCTAAAACTGTCAAAGAGTTGAGAAGATTCTTAGGCATGCTCAATTTTTACCGGAGGTTCATGCCCGGTGCTGCCAATTTTCAAGCTCCTCTCAACAATTTGCTAACAGGTTCTATCAAAGGATCACACCCAGTCAACTGGGATGACATCAGCCTAAAAGCTTTCGAGAACTGCAAAATAAGCTTATCTCAAGCAGCAATGTTAGCTCATCCAGATTGCAATGCAAAACTAGGTGTCGTGTGCGACGCTTCTGACAACGCTATAGGCGCAGTTCTGCAGCAGTGGAAGAACGATGCATGGCAACCGCTAGCTTTCTTCTCTCGCAAGCTCAGTCCGACACAGAAGAAGTACTCGCCATATGACAGAGAACTACTAGCAATCTACGAGGCGATAAAATATTTCAGACATATGGTCGAAGCAAGACATTTCACAGTGTATACTGATCACAAACCACTTTCTTTCGCATTTACTTCACGAAAGGAAAATTGCTCACCCAGACAGTTCAGAAACCTAGACTTCATCTCACAGTTCACAACAGACATACGTCATATTTCAGGAAAAGAGAACGTCGTGGCTGACACATTATCTCGCATTGAAGAACTCGAAAAGCAAGTGGACTTCGATACCTTAGCGAAAGCTCAGTCACAAGATCCCGAACTGAGACAACTTCTTACAAGCGAAACATCACTTAATTTGAAGCAAATCAACATCCCTGCCAGCCATCAAAAGTTGTATTGCGACGTCAGTACAGCAGCACCACGACCATACGTCGTACAACATTTGAGAAGGCAAGTCTTCAACGCAATCCACTCACTAAGTCATCCCGGCGCTAGAACAACTTTAAAATTAGTGGCTCAGCGTTTCGTATGGCCTAGCATGCGCAAAGATTGCAAAGAATGGTCCCGAGCTTGCATACCATGTCAACGGTCGAAAATAACTCGTCATGTGTCTGCACCGTTAGGTACATTTCGATTACCGCAATCCAGATTCAGACACGTGCACATCGATCTCATTGGACCATTGCCACCTTCCCAAGGCTTTCGTTACTGCCTGACAGCAGTGGACCGTTTCACCCGATGGCCGGAAGTCATTCCAATCCAGGACATAACAGCTGAAACTGTTGCAAAGGCATTGCTAAGTGGCTGGATTTCACGATTTGGTTGCCCATCAACCATCGTCACTGATCGCGGACGCCAGTTCGAGTCAGCTTTATTCAAACATTTATCAATCATCGCGGGATTCGAGCACAAGAAAACGACAGCTTACCATCCTTCTTGCAACGGACTCGTGGAAAGATTCCATCGACAGCTGAAAGCAGCAATAACCTGTCACAGCAATAAAAACTGGGTAGAGACGTTACCGTTAGTGTTACTGGGTATTCGAAGCGCATATAAAGAAGACATTGGAGCTTCATCGGCAGAACTTGTCTACGGTGAAAATCTTCGATTGCCAGGCGAATTCTTTGATTCGACTACGCCCACAACAACCGACATCACCGATTTCGCAGCGCGTCTGTCTGAATACATAAAGGAAATAAAACCAACGCCTACGTCGAGACACGGCCGGAAACCTCCCTTTATCTTTAAAGATCTTAAGAACGCGAGCCATGTATTCCTGCGAGAAGACGCAGTCAAGAGCCCATTTCAGCCTGCCTACACAGGACCACATCCAGTACTATGGCGAACCGACAAAGTTTTTAAGATTGCAGTAAAAGGTAAACCAGTGAGCGTTTCAATAGACAGACTCAGACCTGCCTACTTACTCTCGGACGACACTCCTCAAAAAAGAAGTGCAAAGCAAGCAGTGGTCACGAGAACTGGTCGTCTCGTCCACCAGCCGGACTACTATCGCCCGTAGGGACGGTCTCTGGAGGGGAGTGATGTAGCGGTACCCGTTACCGTAGACAATGGAAACGCGCTGATTTAGAAAATATCCAATGGACACGCGTTCTAACAACTCCGGTTGCCGGGTAACGGGTATGCGCAGAGAAGAGACGGACGGAATGTGACAAGAGAAAAAAGCTAAAATATTTTGCTAAAAACGAAAAATATAAATTGTAAATATAATATATAGTACAGCAAAGAAGTGTAGTGTGGGTAGTGTGTGTGATAGTGTTTGTCGTGTGTAATTAAGATAAATTGTATAGTGCAGTGTTGTAAATATAAAAATTGTGAATAAACTGTAAATAGAAAATTAGTTGGTTAATTTCTCCCTGCAATTACAACTACCATCAAACTAGCACCTCAACCAACTAAACACTTTTATTAGCAATCCACTTAATTGGATACCACTGTTGCGGTTTTATTTATTTTTCAGATTCATCAGATTCGCTTATGTTATTATATTAGAACAATATAACTAGTCGAAATGCAATCTCATTTATGTTAATGACCCAGTCACTTTTGAGACAATTACTACTAGATACAGATTGTTAAGTAAGCTTTTGTATAATAAATAATTCACGTGAATATATGTCTTTAAACTTGTTTGCATAGTAGTAGGTAATTCAGAAAAGTGACGATAACAAAATCGGGAGATATATTTTGATAGTATATCTATCATCGATATGCAAAATTTAATTTCACTACTCGACAGCTAAAGGCTCATATATTTTTTGGTATATATTGTATATTTTAATTCGTTCAATATATACATATAATACGCTCAAAAAATAATACTCCTAACTTACACGTACTCACACGGTCTTGTCCATGTCACAGACACAACCCATCATTATCTTTTTACTGATCCTAAAACTGACAGCTTCCTGGTCCAGTTAGTTATTCAAAGGAGTTATGCTACAGGTGTTTTATAATTCCTTAGGGACCTAACATAAAGATATGCCTGGATTAGATTAGGTTATATCTACATGTAAATAGGTAAATACAAGAGAATGTAAATACATTTTTTTCTAGCATCAATATTTTCCGAGTTATTTTATTTGAAATGCACAAACTTTCCTATTTTAGTTTTTTTTTCTACTTTATTTTACTAACTTTTCACTTTTATTGAATTTTACTCATCATTAAACTTATTTATACATCATTTAATTATCTATAACTTTTATCTAAAACTTTTTCCTCTACTGACAACATTTTTGTGGTTATTGCTTATGCATTAATTACTCAAATTATAGATATTATATCTTTCTTTTTAATTTCACTAATTCTTATTGCGTATTATGTTCTTACCTAACACAAAATAGACTTGTACAATCTGCGTGCATGAATTAGAGCCCTGTTAACCCTGTCAGACCTTTGTACGTTTTCAACACTGCGCGCATCACAAACGAAGGCGAGTAAGAAGCCTTCGTGTGGAACTGTATAATGTGCCATGTCATGTAGTAAAATCTTAATATCACCATAAAAAGTTAACACCCATTTCGAATAAATGAGTGTAGGGAGCTTTAAAAGCGGTTGCGTCAAATAAAAAAATTCAATATACAATAATTTTCTTACAAATATAAACGATCAATTTAATTAGCACTTTCATTGTATTTTAATAGAACTGTATTTAATAACTGTGCAGCTCTTCTGTTGGCCTTACATATTAGAACCGTTTTCTAATTTCCTTAAATACCACAACGTAAGTATTATAAAGTGTTTGTTGCGTACAAATTTTCTCCGGGCTCACGGCTCCTAGCTAATGCGGGGCCCCTAAGATTATCCTCGTGGATAATCTGGCACTGAATCTAATAGACTGTGTGACTGTTATCCAAACAAACAAAAGAACGCTGTACCCTCAATAGAATCCACATACATTTTCGTATTTTTAGGGAAATATATGAGAAATCTAAAATGTCCTTTTGTCAAACTAGACAAATCGATTTCAGGTAATTTTCGTGTCTTATTACACACGTAATAAGTGGTTTGAAACTAGAAATTCTGTGGCTAACCACGACGTTTTCAGCGTGAGCTTTTCATTTGAGACATTTTGATGCTTAAATATATTTTGAACAGAATCTGTCAACTGATACCTATCAACCAACATAAGGAAATAAGATCTTTCCCGGAGCTTGATATAAAAATCCCTAAAACCTGTTTAACGTAGACAGGTTTACAGTGGACTTACGGATGTGGGAACATGAGTCACATTTAGACAATGTGGGCTTTTATGAATATAGTATCGACGGATACGCTGTTGTTGTTATGAGATAAATATTGGGTGATTTTTATTTTTATTATTTTAAGTTTTTGAGTCATCACTAAAGCCTATATAATGTAACATTAATTTAATGTAAAAGAATAGTAACGTAAAGGTTATTTTTTATGTATTACTAGCTGTTGCACGCGACTTCGTCCGCGTAGCTTTGTAAAATATATCCTATCTCTTAAGTTGGATCAAAGTGCACACAGTGTGCAAAATTTTATTAAAATCGGTTCAGTAGTTTAGGAGTTCATCGGCGACAAACAACGTAACACAAATAGAGATAGAGATAATAAATTTGAATAATCCGGTAAGAACATTTGCAGCTTCGTACAGCCATAAAAGTTAGTTGTTCAGTGAGTACCTATAGAGAAGAAAAATTGACCAGTAGAACGGTAAAATCATCGCGGTTCTGCAAAGGTTGTCAATTTAATGGTCCATACTTGTTTAGTTAGACCTAAGTCTATTTCATCCGAGATAGTATTTCTTTTTTGCTAGATTTCGCACAACTTGTATAAGGCTTTATAAGGCTTTATGGTAGAAGTTTAAAAGGCTATCTACGTTTTAAACTCAAAATAAGGTAGGTATACCTAAGTTAGAAGAAGCAATCAATCAAAGTTGACGTGGTTCACTGTGCCCAAAAGCAAGATAGAAGCCAAACTTACAAGCCAACAAGGCAACTAAATTATTTCGTAAATTAAAAGACACATTATAAAATTGGCATCCCATTTATTATCTAGTCAGTCGGAATAACACAGAAATTTAATTATGTTATATTAATTTAAGTAAGATATCTTTATGTGACGAGTGCTTTGTACACAAGTGACTGATATTGATTCTTTAATAAAGTACGTCTTATATAATATACTACATATGTCTTGTCCACAGAGTAAGAAGACTGCTCAAAATAACAGTAGTTTTATTTTTCGTTTAATATTTTGAGGTTATATTTAAAAAAAGAACCAGTATTTTAGTACAGTGTTAAAATACAACTTTAAAATAATTTGTTAATACCATATTTTGCATAGATTTTCAGTTATCTTTTGTGTATAAAGTTATAGAGAACTTAGTAGCTTAAAACTTAGAACTTAAAAATTAACATAATAATATCTGTTTTATATATTAATCTTAACATTTGTATTAAAAAAATATCAATTCGTTTATATAACAATTACGTACGCATAAAATTCAATATTATATTTAAAGTGAAACTATTAAGCGTGTAAAACCATTAAAAGTAGAGTTTGAATAAACTTCCATAAGAAACATGCTGGTTTTAACCGATGTTTTAAAAACCGAAGGTCAGACGAAGCGCTGGAAAAGTACAAATTAAAATTTAATTCATACCTAAAACAACGCTTGTAATCCCACGCTCGAAAGCCCGATTAAATGACGCTAATGGGGTTTTTGTTTCGTGTGGTGGACAATACCCGATACCTACTAATAGCAAATATTATTAAGTTGTTAATGTTAGCGAGTATAGTCCTTGCATTATCAAATTAATAAAATATTGGTCTGACCCACAGCCAGGCACTTAAAAATGGGTCCATCGGGCATTTTTTATTCAGCGGGTCAAAACTATTGGGTCAAACGGGTCCGAAGCCCATTTCACGAGTGCGCGTGAGCTTGGTTGTAATGACGTCTTTTTTGTACAGACGTGTTGATATGTGTGTGCAAGGGAAAGCACAGATAGTTAACATAAAAATAATAAAAAAATATAAATTGGAATTTTGTACGCGCTCCCGGCGTTATCCAGGAAAAAACTTAATTCGGTTAATATTTATATAAAACTTTAGTGAAAAATCATCTAATTGATGGTGAAAACCGCATCAAAATCCGTTGCGGAGTTTAGGAATAGTTAACGGCCATACAGACAGACGCGGAAAGAGACTTCAATTTATACAAACAAAGAAACAAGACGTCAAAACAACTACACCCATGAAATGCAACAACTATAACATAGGTTAATTTTATTAAATGAACATAAAATTAGATGCCCCTTGTGAGATTCTTAGATAACTTTGAAATAATAACTCCACTAGAAGCAATGAACCAACACCGTCGTTTTAATTCTTCATAGAAAATACTTCTCATGAGTAATATTTAAATCTGCAACGTTTGTTTGCTGAAAACGAGCACCACTTGATGAATCATATTTCAGACTTAGGAAAAGAGAGAGATTCAAACTCAGCCGTTATTTGTTCTTGAATTATTATGTAAACAGAAACTGTTCACTAACATTTTTTTATTGACATTAAAAAACACTGAATCTGGGTATTTACATATTTTTTTCAACTTGCTTACGCGAAAAAGTTTGAATTTTTTCTTAAACAAATTGCTCACATTAATAAAAAATATAGAATTAAACTGTGAACATGAAATTACAAATTTCCTGATTTTGTTTATATCAATAACTTTTTTTACAAAATCTATGTGAAAAATTTATAAGTATGTTCTCCTATTTTTTTTATTTAGTTTTTTTTTTATTTTATTTTTTTTAACAGCTTTATAAATTTATCAACACAAGTACGTACATACCTGTGTTGATAATAGATTTCGAATAAGCCGGATACGGATAGTACATTGCATATATTAAAAATATGTAAAATTTAAAAGTTGATTGTTGAATTACAGATATTTAATTGTTGAACTCCATTATCTTTAAGACATATTTTGCTTACAACTAAATATATCTTCCTTGTTATATTTTTGTCCAAATAGTCCGAATAAGTATCGTCTACAAGGTCGTAAAAGATGCGTCTTGCATTTATATTTTATTACATGTCCCAATTGATTTAGAACACGTATTTTGTGTGGCCTTCTATAATAAATTCTAGACAGCAAAAAAAAGCTTGTCAAACAAAATGCGTACGAATTCAATTATGAGTCCATATTCTACATCTATCTATATTTATACATATTATAAGCTTTTCTCTGTATCTTCCCTAACTTCTTCTAAACTACCCAACGGATTTTGATTCGGTTTTCTCTAATGAAAAAAGCGACAAATGAGCAAGGTTTGTGTATATATAACTTGTATTCTACAAGCATCCTTGCGAAGCCGAGAGTGGGATGCTTATTTGTAAAAATGTAAGTGGAAAACTGGTGTATTCCCATCACTTATAGCATGCGCCGTAGAGCTTTTTTAATTTGTAGGGTAATCAGTGTGTATTTAATTATGCATTTAAGTATATTACAATTCGTTACGACAAAGCTTTGATCGTTCAGATAAAAATTAGAGCTTTAGTCATTGATCAGATACATCAATTTTATTTGATTATATAAAAACATTCCTCGTTTATCACTCTCTCCATTTGTGAAAACCTTACCCAAATCCGTTAAGTGTTTTAAAAGAAATTAGAGGAGAAATAGACAGAAGCGGATAGCGAATTCCATTTATAATATTTAGAGATATTGTTTGTAGATATATCTATAATATCTATAAATAGATGAAGATATAGATACAATAAATACGCTCCGTCAAGTTTGAATTATGTAACTTTATTTGCAGTCAATTCTATGAAACATGGTTTACTAAAGATTCTTGTCAGACAGTTTTCTTTGCCTTTCTTAAATTCTGTAGTATATGAATAAAGTCTTTCAGTTTTGAATATTATGTATATTATACTATACTTGTATACCTAGACTTGTGTTGACAGAATAAATTCGTTCGTTGCACACCCGAGCTACTTATAATAGGTAGTAATCTAGTTGTTTAATTTCCGCATAGAAGTGTCATTGAAGGACGTTTGAAATGTCATTATCTCTGGTTTTGTTGTTCGATTTCGTGTAATTAATTTGTATTATTAGCTCGGCGCATGACACAAAGCCTAGAGTACCTATTAATGTTATTATTTTTTTACTGATAGAAATTTATCAAAGTAAAGGCTAATAATTATCACAGCCTATGTGCGAAGCTGGTGACATTTTTAATTTAATGTACAACCGTTAGATTGTATCTGGGTTTTTATTTTTAATTTTTAGTTGAGAGTACTTTTTTTCATTTTCTTCGCTGATCCCTTTCTTTTTTCTTTTTTAATGGTGATAAATTTAGTAGTTTAGGCGTAAATGCCTAAAAAACAAACTCACTTTTCGCATTTATAATATTAGTAAAGATATATAACTGGTTACAAGTTCAGTATAAGGCTGGAACCTTCAAATTTTCTATAGTTGGATATATTGTATCTGCTTTCTTAATGTAAGTCATTTGATTATTAAATCATATTCAAGCTAAGTACTTTTTTTTCGAATGAAAGGTGCCTCACTTAATTTAGAAATTTGTTGCCGTTTTTGCTTTTAAAGCAGACTAGTAATATTAAGAACCTTACAAAATAAAAAAAAATGTTCATTAAAAAACAAAAAACAGTTATTAGTCAACTCGCGTTTAATTAACTCGCTTGCGCCCGCGAGTTATCTTGTTTGTATTCTAGCCATTAATTCGTTAGTCAACTGCCGAGCGAGTAGGTACTCATAATCGCGCTAAAGGCCTCTTTCACCATCTCTGAGTAAAGTGTCAAGTAGGCTAACCGCCATTTAAAGTCACCGGTCACCGGGAATGATGGAGCTGATATACCTTTGTTTGTACGGTAAAAGTCACAAACATTAAAAATAAAATAATAAAAAAAACCTTCAATCGAAGGATGTAATAAACCGAGTGCATAATTTAATAAAACATACAATTATTTCTAAAAGTAACAAATCGACACTTTACTTGTAGTTGGTGAAAGAGGCCCTAAGTATTATAAAATTTATTCACTTACGTTTAAAGTTGAAAAGAAAGATTTGCTAATTAGTAATAAATACAAGAGATAAACCGGAACTGTTTATGTTGTGTACGTCGATCATGACTTTCACTTGCACTCTATCATCGAATATTCCTATAACAAACCAGTTCCTCATCTGAAGACTAGTTAGGTTTGCAAAAGAAGCTCTCGACGTCAACATTCTACAAAAAGCAAGCTAACATCTTAAAACATTAATTTCCTTATCTATAACGTTATGCTAATAGCTCATAATATACATTTAATTACACAAATTGACATATAAGAATTATAGAGACTTAAGAAAAATTAACATTTCTATGCGACGATGCACCGTTAAAATTTTCTAAAAGATGCATCTTATCAGAGTGAATTTTTTTTAGAAATCTATACGTGTATGGAGAAATCTTTAAAAAAAATTACCATACCATTTTCTATGGTCGAACTATATTATTTTTGTAGGCATGTATATAGGTATGTTTAAGACAAGTACTAACCTCAGACCGAACACAATTTTTACGTAAAAAAGCGCAATCTAATAACCTACGAATTAAGGTCCAATATTGCACAACAAATTTTTGAAGCTTCTATGAGATAACCAAACAGATTTAAAATTTAAAAGTTTTTCTTAAATACTGTGTATAAATAAAAGCATCCGATTAAAACTTTACTACAGAACTTATGTTAATTAATAAGCTTAAGAACAAATGTAGTTGTAGCTGAAAATTTTTTTTCAGCGAAAAAAAAAACACGAAAGGTTTTTTTTGGCAGTAATTGCCTTTATTTTCTCATAAAATAGATTTTTTTGTATAAATCTGCCCGATTCAAACTCTTTTAAATATAGTCTATTATGCACTGTATTTTCATTTTAGTTTTATTTTACTCTAAGAAGTCAAATTAGGCGACGAAAATAACGCTATTCTGCCAAGTCCTACTGCTTATTAAAAGTTACAAAATGTCCACAAAGGTAACTAAAGTGGGACATTTTGGGGGGTTGGTCTCAGACGGTCTAGAACACAATTTGACTAGTTGTAATTTTGCCTACATCATAGACGCCACAAAAAACATTTACTCACATTTCATGATGTGTTTATTTTTAGATGTGGTCATAATTTAGAAACACAGAAGGTAAAACCAATTTTTCCATGTGTTTATTTGTTTTACATCCTGTTTTACAATTTGTATGTGGCCGGTAATACAGTAGCCAGTGTTTCATTGCATGTTAGAAGACAAACAAAAGCATGAAGGTGCGAAATGCAAACGGAGTGACCTCGATTCCGGGGCTATTTGTTGACATACAAGCGTTAATATAATGTTAAGATTCTTTACAAACATGCGACACTGTGCTTTCTTAAACGTTTCAAAAAGCCTTTTTACTGGAGTTAGTCAACAAGACATTATTATATTTTAAGAAACATTTAATTGGTGCAAACAACTATTAATTTCTATATATAGATACTAAATTACTTTAATATAAAAACGTATTCGTAACGAATACATGTTAATTTGTTGCGGAATCTGAGGGCGATAACCGACGGCGTTGCTAGCGGTATTTGGCGGTTTCTTCGTCTCTAATATTCGGCAAAAACATGTTGTCCGTGTGTCCGTGTGTCTGTGTTGTCCGTGCAAGCGTGTGTGTGAACCAACGGAGAAAAGTTCGCGTGTATTAGTGTTTGTGGGTATTTCAACATATTATCTTAATGTACATATTAGTCACGCCTCGGCCTTTAGAAAAAAACGAGACCACACTGCTTGCACATATTATTTGGACATATTTGAATTTTAAACCACATAATTACAATTATCTATAACCCATATTTATATTTTCTCCCTCTACTAGTCACAGACCGAAGTCTGTATAAAGGGGTATGGATTCTTAATATAGTTACCATATAAGCGCACTGGAGAATATACAGGAATTTATTTATTTAATTACTAGCTGTGTCCGTAACAAACACCCAAACAATACAAACTTTCACATTTATAATATTTTATTAGGATTTATATCCATATTTACATTTATCTTCAGGTTATCATAATGCGATATAGAAAAGTGTATATTAATTTAGAAACTTTTATTTACTTTTGTATTAACTAAGAATACAAACAAAAATATCATTTGTTCGGCTACTTGATTGAGGGTTCTGAGAGCGCGGTCTTTACATGCACTCAAAATTTCTTCAAAATTTTTATGTTCCTCTAATCTATACACGAAAAGATTATATGCGTATTTTAAAGAGGTGCCCGAACGAAATTCGTAACTGCGAAATCGTAAGATTTTGTCCCTCGCTTAGAAGTCATACTAATACTATTAAAAACATCCAAAGACGAGTCTTCAATTGTCTGAAGATTACTTATTTATTTGTCTGTTCACTTTCACTTACACGTATCATCATGTGGATTGCAAAAAAAAAAAAACATAAACTAACCTACTTGACTATGAAACCCACGCAGGCAAGACTGTTACTAATTCAAGAAAAACTTTTTTAAGGAAAACTTCTTACTGTCTTATTTTTTCGAATATTTTTCAATAGCTTTTATTAAAGAAGCAGTTTGAAATTTTTTGGATTTAATTTTTCTAGTGTATGTAGCCTACACAACTTGTATGACCAGTTTACATTTAAAGAGATATAAATCTTTCTTGCAATCAAATATAATCAACTTCAAATTAGAGGTAAAGTTGAAAGTTAAGTATTCATAAAATGAATATATGGCATGATAGCTTTTGAATTAAATGGTACAAAATGTACGATTTAGGATTCTTCGTGGTGGCCAGCAATAATTGCTTATGCTGAAATAATTTCTAAGGATCATACTCGTACCTGGAAATGTCGATTAGGGGCTGCAAATCTAAAGTTTCCCTAGCCCTACATATACGAGTAAATGTTGAAAGCAATTTCGTAAGCAAGTTTATAAACAAAAACAAACTTTTGTTTACTGCCGCCAGTCCGCTACTGCCACTAAGCCTTAGTAGAATATTTTTAAAACACTCGTTTTATAGAAAGTATAGTTGGTTTAACTAAAAATACGATTAGTATAAGTATTATAGATAGTTATATTTATCTTACTCATCATCATATAGATCTAAGAGTATCCTAACCAATATATGGTAATAATATAAATGCTAATATTATAAATGCGAAAGTGAGTTTGTTTGTTCGTCACGCTTTCACGTCTTATCTACTTCACCGACAATTTTTGTATACACGTTGTCAGGGATACATACAGAACAGTACGCAGGGTACTTTTCATCCAGATTAAAGTTGGTATGCCTACTGTTCCCGAGTGATTAATTAAAAATTTAAACAGTTCAAAGCTAAAAAAAAGAAAGAGCGCGGACGAAGTCGCTGGCAAAAGCTAGTATCTCTACGTGATAAAGTTAGATAATTCGGACGTAATACCGAGACGTTCGTAAAGAAGTCTAGATACAATAAAATACTTATGACTATTTTTCACCTTTGCAGATTTGACCCTAAATACTGTTTCAAAACTTCATTAACTTGTTTCTCTAATATTCTTTTAAATAGGTACTAGTATGTTATGTTTAGACGACAGATATGCATTTCACTATACAGTCGTTTGCAAGTTTGATGCCCGTTGTCGCCAATAGTCTCCTAGAGTTTGTTTGTTACGCTTTCACGCCTTAACTGCTCAACCAATCTTCATGAAATTTTGCAAACACGTTGTCAGAGATACAGAAAAGAACATGGGATACATATTATCCGGAAAAAAGTGCTGTCCCATCATCTAAAAGTAAAAATAAAAAAAAATCGTGACCTGACAAAAATATAAGAGCTATAATGATTGAATAAATGTACTTAGTAGGCGCAACTTTTTTGTACATTTTGACAAATTATTGGGTTTTTTTTTTCATAGATCTGTAATGCGTAATTTTGCAGACAGTCGAAAAAATATAATCCATCAAATATTGTGACTCGTATAGCGGAATTGTATCAGACGAAAAAGAAAGTGGTAGCAACGTGCATAG
This sequence comes from Synanthedon myopaeformis, assembly GCA_944738685.1. NCBI lineage: Eukaryota > Metazoa > Arthropoda > Insecta > Lepidoptera > Sesiidae > Synanthedon > Synanthedon myopaeformis. The sequence goes on along the minus strand of OX122918.1, from coordinate 6,736,026 downwards.
CAATTTATGTCAATTCCATTAGGAAATAACTACTAATAATTGTGAGACCTAATAATTTTGTTTCAAAAAAATGTAATCACAGTATAACAACTAGCTGGTGTCCGTCCGAATTGAAAAATGAAAAGTATAACACCTGAGAAAATATCTGACATCTTTATCGTTGTAACGATGGTGACGCCGCGCCGCCACTATTGACGACAGTGGCGCCCAATTTTTTATATTTCTAGACGTCCCCTCGGAAACAACATTTTTCCAAGATAAAAAGTATACTATAATGTTAATCCAGGTAATAAAAATGTCCATGTGCCAAATTTTAACCAAAGCCGCTAAGCCGTTTTTGCGTGAAAGAGTAACAAACATCCATACATCTATCCTCACAAAGGATGAGGTAAATATATATTATATTTATTTATTTGTTGATTTAAATGTTGTAGACAGTAAGTCAATATAACTACTGTAAAACTCGATATTTTTGTTTGTTTACACTAAGCACGAGTTCATAAAAACTTTACTTGTACTTCTTGATTATATTCAGAATTATCTCAATGTTATCTCAGCTAGATAGCTAAGAACGAATCAGTTAATGACAGTATTTATTTCAGGGCCAAAGGTTGTGTTTTTTGCAAGGACAAACACTTTCTGCGCAGGAGTGTGTCGCGGTCGGTTGGACACAGACCTTCCGCCTATAGCCACGACCGCACGCGAGGGGTCAAGGCGCCCGTTGGACTTAATGCTCCAATTTATATTGATAAGTACTCCAATACATAAAATGTAAGCTGATTTTTTAATTATAATTACAACTTAATCATTTATAAGATATTTATTACGATAACACTTGAAATTGTGTTGCGTTATTCATTTTTGACAACCAACACGTAGCTGTATGAGTGTAGATACCTCGTTTTATGTTAATTAGGTATTTATTTATTTTCTTGCAAGTTTTAAAGTGTACTAGAGGTCACCCAGTGGTCAAAATTCGATCATAAACAAAAGAGTATACATATTACATACGTAGTTTCAAATGTAGTATCAAACGTGTGTGCGTGCGTCCATAATGTTTCTTTTAATTTATTTAATTTAATATAAAAAATATTACATAGCTTTATCCAGTACTTCTCCATATACTTTATGTGTACCTAAGTTCACACATCTCCGTATGCACAATTGTCTTTAAAAGGGAACTAAAGTTTTCCCTGGATACGTTATACGAATAATTTTTTTAATACATTAAGAAAAAATATCAACTAACGTATTGTGTTTAAGTATTATGGTACATGTTCTTAATATACATAATTGACGAATTGGACTCATTGGACGAGTGGTTAAGGTGCTGCTTACTATTAGTGCTCTGATTCAGGAGTCACGGTAACTTTCAAAATGAACTTTTCAAATTTCAAATTGTACGGTTATTATATTATATCGCAAGCCCTTAAGTGAGTTTTTGGGGCTATATAATTGATGTGTTTGGTCTGGGTGTTCTTTTTTTTTTAAATGTGAGCTATGGAGAGATTTTTTGGCAAGCATAGGAATAACGTATAACAAAAGTTTTCTATTTCTCATGAACATTTGTACAGAAAGCAGGTTTAAGTATTCTGCTTGTTTAAATGTGCTTAAATATGAACTTTAATAAAATATATACCTAATAAAACAAGAAAGTTTTTCAAAGTTTAAGTTAATTAAAAATTACTAGGTATATAATTAAAGATGTTATAATAATTGTTCTATAAATATACACAACAAATTAGATTAAAACTTACAGATGAATGAATGGATGAAATACCTACTATTAATATAAATACCTATTAAACTTAAGATTTTCTTGAATAGAATAATCATTGTTGCATTTATCTCATAAATTGTTTTTATCTTAAACTTTCTCCAAAAAGTAATGAAACGCTATTGTTTATTAAATCGTTCTGTAACATCGCATAGATACATTCTTCATTAAGCCATTATATATAGAGATAGAAACACAAGGTTCTTTCTCACGAATCCATTGAAAAGGCAAAGCAACAGGGGATTATGCATAATTATAAAAATACATATGAAACGTGTTCGGAATTAAATAGAAGATAAATATGATTTGTAGAAAAATAAGTAAGGAAATGTGAAATTTTAATATAATATAAATGATAATAGAAATCGGAATTTTTTTTGGAAATGAATAAATCGTTAGGTAGAATTGTTTTATAGTAGAGTATAAAACAAAGTCGCTTTACACATCTGTCTGTCTGTATATCTGCTAACACCTAAACCACGCAGAGGATTTATATCTATTTAATAAAACCTAATTAAGTTGTATGTAAGTAGAAAAAAAAAGGAAGATTTTGCAACCAATTTGCCTAAAAATATACATAAAATTAAGATATACTAAAAAATCATGTATGTACCTACTAAAGAATTGTAGTTATTCTAAAATCCTGAAGAAAACTCCGCGATTACATATTTCTGATTGTTACGGTTGACCCACAGAAACCATTTTCGCTAAGAAATTCGCGTCTGTCTGTTTCTCCGCTACCTTCTTCCACACCACCCAACGGATTTTGATACAGTTTTCACTATTGGAAAGAGTTATCAACGAGAAAGGTTTGTATACATAATTTTCAGAAAAAATTGCACCCGAAGTCGAGGGCGGGCCGCTAGTAATAATATATGTATAGTATGACACTTATACTATGTGTGAAATGCCGGCGCCTTTAAGAAATGGTATTCAGCCAGTACTAAATGTATATTTTTTATTTCAATCATCGAACAATGAGCTTACGCCCCCTATTGCACCCCACCAGCAGTGCTAATGTCAGATTCATTGTGATAGCTGCAAGATTACCGATTCTCAGCATGGCTTTATTTTATTGAATTTTATTTTTTACTTAAATCACTTTGAATAATAGACGTAAATTTGAACTATCCTAAAATATATCTAGGTATATAAATAAAAATTAATGTAAGTTGTTTCCTCTCAACCAACCTTTCAACCGATTTAAATTGGTTTTCACTTAGGAAAAAAGATAAAGGTGGTAGGTTTATATATATATATATATATTGTATATTGTATAAAATATCTGTATGTATATCCCGGTTTTATATATACATACAGATATTTTATATATATAGGATACTTTTTATACTGGAAAAATGTTAGGTTGGAGTAGAATTTTCGAAAATAGAACTACAGCGCGTACCTAGGCACAGATAGTAATTTTATAATTTACTTTGATATGTGTTGGCTCTGCCGGGAATCGAACCAGTGACACCTGAGTCTGAGCGCCATTTGTTATTGCAACCGAAAATAGCTTTTTAGACATCAATCATCTAATGCTTTATTTCTCTGGACATTGAGCCCTATCGGCTGAGGACCTGAGGATCTTTTAAATCAAACGTGATGCTCTAGCTAGACCGATCACATTCATAACAGAAGCTCGCCTGAAAAATTATGTCCATGGACAATTGCAGAGATTATAACAGACACTCAATTTCATAATTAGACATAATAATATCTGGTAACGTCACCTAAGTCTTAATTTGTAATAAAATTCAGACTTAAAACGCCATTCATATTCATTATCAAAATTATATGAAACGTGTTCCGGAAATTGTATATCAAGCCATCACTATGGGGTCTGTATAGATCGTCGCAGATCTTATTTGTGAAAAATTTCATGTCAAAAGTAATTACTTCATTTTGTTTGTATTGATTAGGTAGTTTTAGTTTGTGTGAAATTAAAGCTATAGCGAATACAGACACCGCTATGTCCGGTTCGATACATACTTTGAAACTTTTTATACTTTTTAACTTTAATACATTTTTTTATCTTTGTCCTGAATTGAAGCTTGATGATTCATACTTATTTCGCAAAAATTACACATATTCTCAAATGGAACTCTTCAAATATCAAAATGTATTTGTTTAAAAAATAATAAAAGAACTATGGGAAGTTGTCATGTTTTCCTAATGCTACAATATAAGATGTACCTAAGGCACATAATTAATTATATTCATAGGCACATCGAAATAGAATGATGAATAAATTTTTATCCTAACCCAAAACTTTCAGTATGCCCAATATAACACGTATAACTTGTTATATATTTCTTAATTAATGTTAGATACTCGTATGTGAGCCATTATAGTAAATAAATATAATATAGTATAGTTACCTGTATCTAAATAGTACAAATGCCAGTTATAAAACGTTTCTAATTCCTTTCCTTTAAATTGTATGTTTATATCATATTTTTTATATATGTTACCTCTGCTCAAGTTGAAATTTTACCTTGTACCAAAATACAAAACAACATTTTGTTATATTTCTTCAATGGTTCATGGAAAACCTTTAAGTAAAGCTTATTATTATTAATATATTTATAAATATACTAGCTATTTCCCCATTTCTGATACAAACTTGCAAAACGTATTATATGTTTATATACAGGGCGTTTGTGCACGCTAATTTCAGAAACGGCTTAATCGATTTGAATGCGGTTTTCACTTATAATATGTATTTTAGCAAGCTTTCTGTAACATTTAGTATTTGTTTCATCCCAATAGGTTTACAAACAAAAAAGTTAAGTTAGTTGAAACATTACCGAATACCACGCGTATGAAGTCGCAGGCCAGCTAGTACCATATCAAATGTAGTTTTAAATTTTCTTTCAAAATATTATTTTGTATTATTTAAGTATATTTATATAATGAATACCCATTTCAGTAACTTTCTTGGGGTATTTGTCTTTTTGTCCTTTTGTCCACCACCAAATTAAATAATTCTAAACACGTTCAAATGAAAAGCTAAATGGCACCTACAGTCACCAATAAAATAACATTTTCAAATTGAACTCTTAACTTAACTTTTCGATCCGACTGTACACGAGCATGAATTGTCAACAGCGCAACTTACCTTGATCGTTGAAGAAAGGATCCGGTGAACAACTGAAAACCGTATCAACACTCCAGTGTGTAATGCACGAGATGTAACACTTGGTCTCTACGTAATAAGGGGCAATGTCCCGTGACACCTCCTGCGTGAGGGTGCGAGGAATGTTTACAGTGTGGGCAACGGTCAACGTGGTCACAGAGGCTGCGGCCGGTGGTAAGTAGCCGGGTGCGCGCGTGTATTGCCGTCCAGCGTCCGGCCGCACAACGCGCCTCGCAACGGTAAACTGGCGGCACCGCCAACACAACCTCTCCTCGCTAGTATGAGTGCCTCCAACCTCCCTCCAAACACCTAGTACCGTACAACGTGCCAGTGTCTTGGCAACTTTTATTATACTTTTATTAGTGTTGCCTTCGTCCCGTTGCGCTTGTGTGCGTCGCGCACTCACACCACCATCGCAGACACTGGGTGTGTGTGTTCGTGTAGAAGTAGGTACTTGCCTAAAGTATGCGTGCTTTGATCTCATGATTCGGTATGCACGGCCGCGCGGCCACAAGTACAAACGTAGAACTTACTTTACTTCGATCTCTAGATATAATAATATATTGTAAGAGACATTAATAACTTGAGTTTTGTTACAACAAGTACTTAGGTTCAAACGCGAAGGAATCGAGTAACAACAGCAAGCAGTGCGTTACTTATTATTGTTTTAATAATGTTAATGTACGCTAATATTATAAAGAGATAAAGTTTGTATGTTTGTATATAGGAAGAAATCTTCTAAACTACTCATCTGATTAAAGAAATATCTTTCTCCAATAGTTACAATAGAATTTCAGGACATGAGCTAAAAATTCCAAATTTCCACGTGGATTTTTATGTTACATAGCCGCGGGCACCAGCTATGTAAACTAAAAATCCAATCCTTGGCCAAAGTATAATCAGGCGTCAATGTAGGTAGGTAGGTATGTCAGGCATTAAATTGCTTTACATATTTTGTCAGGCGTTATCTTATATTTTACAATGCGGAAGAAGTCGCGGACACCTGCTGATGTTAATATACTTATAATATTATAAAATGTTAATATTATTTGATTTTATAATTTAAATGTGCTTTGAAGTTTCTAATTCTGGTATATCTGGTGGACCCATTTCTCATTGATTTTCCAGAAATTGATTGCTATAAATTAACAGGAAACAAAGGGCCTACCTACTTCGATGTCTGACAAAAACTCTTTTAAAAAGTCAAGTGGCAGGTGCGTTTGTATTCTTGTAATGTGTCGTATATTGTTTTTACGGTAACGTAAAAACAATAAACGACACACTTGCTCACTCACTTTCGCATTTATAATATTAATTAATAGGACTATCTGTATGACTATATAACTCCCTATATGTATATATATATGTTTCCCTATATATATATGTATCCCTGTGAGCTCATAAAAATGCTACAAGTTTGTGTTCATTAGTCGGTCAATTCGATCCATTCGAGAAGATGGTCAATTAGGCACAATAGAGTATGAGAACAATTTACAAAATGAACATAACAGCATAATACAACTGTATCTAAATGTATATCACATAGCTAATAACAAAATGAGGCCACTGGCCTTTTTAAGGAAATTCTCAAAAAACACAAAAGATCTCTGCATATTTATATTTATAATCATTTATTAGGCTGGGTCTATTTTCAACGTATCTCTTATTTTGTGTTTTTATTTTGAATAGCTTGCTTGTGTTTGGAAATTAATTTACTAGCAACTGTGCCCGCGACCTGCCCGCGCCTGTATTGGAATAACGCGTATCTTTTTGTTTGGAATGTACCTAACAACAACTAAACATTAACATTATTGACATTATGAAAATCGCATTCAAATCGATTAAGCCGTTTCCGAGATTAGCGTGCACAGATGTATATAGGCTACCAAGGATTTTATTATATGTACTAGTATGATAATCCATATGGAACATTTTCTATAAAAAGCCTGACTAGAACTGTAGTGGTAAAGTTTATATCTAGTTAATTTCAAGTTACGGGTGTTACAGAAGAATATTCTTATTTTTAAGGGATTGAAAAAGAAGTCGGAGTTTCAAAACGTCAGAGTTTCAAATCTTCAGACTTTGAGTTTCAAAATTTCAGAGTTTCAAAAGGTTAGAGTTTCATTTGGTCAAACATAAATTATAATTCAAATTTTACTAAAGTGATTTAATAACAATAAATCAATTTTAAAATAAAACTAATAACTACCTACTCATGGCGATAAAAAGAAAATTTTAGTTCTTATAAATATTAGTGTCGGAAATGAATCTGAACAGAGTTTATTCTTTTATACTAATATTATAAAGACGTAAAGTTTGTATGTTTGTTAGTTTGTATGTACGAGGTAATATTCGAAACTCTCATTTGATTTAAAAAAAAATAGTTCACCAATAATTAGAGATGTAGTTGCTCTAGTACCTACCATTGGACTGTACCATTAATAGTACTAGAGAATAGAAATTCCGGATGGATATAAGCTAAACAAGGAAGCCGCGGGCAACGGCTATCTAAAAATAAAGATCCAATGCTTGGCAAAAGTATATTTTCAGGTGTCAATGTATGTCAGGCGTTATATTGCTTTACATATTTTTTCAGGCATTATATCTTTTATATTTTTGGAGACAATGACAAGGTAAATAAATTTTCTTACATATTATATGTACCTGTTACGCGATAAAGTCCCATGTACTTAAAATAATCACTAATAACTGGGGTGAATTGGAAAGGGGAATAAGGTTTTCAGAAAACCTAATTTATCTTATAATATTTTATACGATAAAAATTCATTATCATAAAAAAACACAAACAGCAACAACAGCTTCGCATAAAGTTTAAATTTTCATAAATTCCTTCTCAGTGGATGCTTACGTTATAAAATAAACCCGTTCCAAATTTTAGCTTTCTAGTTTAGGCTGTGCGTTGAGGCAGGACAAAAGATTTTTTAGCAGGACAAACGATTGATGACTGAACGAGTCAGAACAAATCATGTAAAAAGATAAAATATAAAAAACATCGAAATAATATATTTTTGCAAGCAAAAGATTTTAAAATTCTCCCGCCATTTTATTCGTTTTGGGAGAAAGTATAGACTACAAGCAATATTGTTTTACATGAATTACTTTTGAAATATACAGTATTCCGATCTTTATATATGGATGGATATTGGATAGCATTATTTTCTTGTATGCCATCTATGAATAGTGCTCCTAAGTTTTGTTTATTGTGTTTAATTACGAAATGAAATAACTAGATGGCACTTTTGCTGGTTGACAAAGGAATTTTACTAATTTCCAAAGGTTCGATTGATATGAAATTCATGTGAAATTTATACTGTTACTTCCATGGACGGTTACTTCAGTGATATTTGAATTCCATGACATCAATATCAACAGCAGCATCAAGTACTCAGGGACACCGAAGTCCTCAGCAATTTACAGCTGCAGATATATCGTGTTTGGGCTCAATAGATAGTCGGGTGTTAGTTTAAAATTTTAAATACTTTAGTTCAATTTTTAGTACAGCTTGTTAGTGAAAAAAAAAATTATGATCAACCTACCATCAAGTGGCCTGTCAGACTGTCATATAAAAAAGAATAATGAGCAAACCTTGATCAGACCCAGACCTGTTGTTGCGGATATAAAATTTTCATCATCCACGGATGCGGATACAGATGCTGATTTTAGAGGATTAGGTACATCCGCGAATACGGATGCGCATTTAAGGTTTTTGAATGGATTTAACTTTTAATGCAGAAATATTTAAGAACTAGATGGATAAGATGGAATTGAAATTGATCTTTTTAATAAGTTTTTTTAAGAAAATTGATTAACAAAAAGAAATTGATTTTTGTAGAAAATTTATCCAGATGTTTGTTAATTAAAGAAAATGAAACAATTTAATAATTCATCTTGGGGAAATCTACAAGATTTAGGACTGGCTCCATATCCGCATCCAAAAAAAAAAAAATCGGTTTAGTAGTAGTCTGGCACAATTTTGTTTCTTACGAATTATGCCAAGAGCCAACTTTAAATTTAAATTTTTAGTGATAGTCTCGCACACTTTGGTTTTTATAGAAGAAAAAAATGTAAGTACGGTCGTGTACGACAATGAAATAGGTAAAGTAGGTAAATCTAAAGATAAATAAATTAGTATTTTGAACATGTAAAATTCAGATATTACTAGGTTTTTATTTATTATTAATAATAGGCCTGCATCCAGCCGTGCAGGAAAGACGAGGCCGACGATGGGGCGAGCTAATCCAGAAAATACCTATTGACTCGAACTTTAAATAGATTTCCAAACATATATTTTTTCTGAGCAAAATCAAAAACTTTTAATTGTTTACCACCGAATTAAAATTCGGTTGATTAAAGTTTTAATTTTTTAATAAAGAAATAAATTTTTAATTGATTTGTCTGCCTTTAAGTACTTCATTAAAAATATGACTAGGTACGAGTTAATATTCTCCCATAGGTATCACTTTTGTACGGTACTGTAGACGTTTTGTGCGAGACTAGGTTCTACTGGTACTACTAAAAATATATTTATATTTAAAGTTGGGTCTTCGCACAATTCGTACAACAAAATTGTGCGAGACAACTACTAAACCGATAAACGTTTTGATTATAGCGGATAAGGTTCCGGATGTTGAAAATAAAAGTTTCGCATTTGCGGATGCGAATATCCGCAACAACCCTGATTTGAATATGAGAAGCATAGCATCATTTATTTGTAAACATATGTGTGGGTATGAAGACTAGTTTGGGGAACACCATCTACAGATGGCGCCAGGTAGTAGAGAAAGACTTTAAGGCCATGTCCGTGAGAGGGCACTCTATTCCTTTTCCTATATATATTAATTTACTCTATGTTTCAGTCAAATGATGTGGTATCCCCCGTCGGGTGTGTGTTCGAGATTAGTATTTGCCGTTTACTTAGTTTCTAATTGTAAACAATGCATTTTAGATATTAAACAACCTTAAGATGTTGAAATGTATTAGATAAACTTAATTCCAATGTCATAAGTTTAAGTTTTATACGTTTTTTTATATTGATGTGAGTTCTTGTGCTTTGTCTTCGCGTGTGACAATATACTCAAAATGGCGCATCAACTTGCTCCGTCTGTAAATTGTTCATTAGACGACATTGACCTCAGTGCTCTAAAGGTAAAATATTAATTATGATATTATCTTATAATAATGCTAAGTATTCCTAAAAGACAAAAGCTTCATCTTCTTTCGAAAAACAAGTAATTAAATAGGGCAATGATCTCACAGGGCGTGAATCATAGTGAATGTTCATTAAAAAGAAATACGAATATAGTTTTTTTTCACTTGTATCTTTCATTTCAGGATCCGGCGGGTATATTCGAACTGATAGAAGTTGTCGGAAATGGGACATACGGTCAAGTATACAAGGTATGTTTAGCCGACTAACCTGTCTATGGAAACAATTGTATACCTACATGTAATAAGCGGTAATTTGTTATCCATTTGTTTTGTTCTTTATACATACCTGTCTACTGCATTCCTGTATACAGTTTAAAAAGATAATCAATGATGACATCCAAAATGAGGTTGTCGTAGATATGGCTCATAATTTCCTGTCTATTTACTTATCATACCAATATAGATAAATTTCTAATGTAAATTTAGGTAGTTACAGAATCTACTTATATGAGTTAATTAAGCAATGTAAGGACTCACAGTTAACCGAACATTCACATTGTTTCTATAATGGAGTTGCACAAATTATTAGCCCAATGGGAAAGTATTGCAGATATTATTTTGAAATTTTAAGTTTTTACAACTAACGTATTTGGTATAAGTAAATGAATTTACGCTATAAATCTCTTATCAATGATGTACTGTTAATATATTCTAACTAAAATAAACAAAATTTCACATGAAATTTAAAAAAATAATGTTTAGTTTCAATTCAACTTTAAAATTAATAAATTCATTTGTATAGAAAATATAATATTAATAACACAGAAATTGCAGTTAAATACATTAGATCTGACAAGCAGGAAAGCTGACGATTCACTTGATTGTAAATGGCAACCATCGCCTAAGTACACAAGCAACACCAGAAGGGTTACAAGTGTGCTGCCTACCCTGCAGGAATTTGTTTTACCAAAATATGTGAAAATCCATCTTAGTCATTTAAATTTAAAAAAAAAAAGACACTATCACAAAATGTGGGATAGGATGTATTGGTACAATCAGACAATCAGGGTACTAAGTTTTCATCAGTTTTCTTTCAAAATCATTCCTTTATCAAGTCACAGAATCTGTACCTTTTGAAAGTAAAGCACTAAGCAGACAACTGATAGATGTTCAAATTAAAATGAAATTTTGGCATCACTGATAATTGCTCTGGTGCAAGCAAATGTACACTTTAAGGTGTTCTCCTTTTTTTTAAACCTGACTGTACTTAATCATCGTATTTTATTTGATTGATTATAAATCAAATCCAAACAGCCTTAACTGATAAATATTAGCTATCAAATCTAGCAATGGTGCATAGTAAGATAATTACACATTTTTTTCATGGGTATGAAAGTATGACATTATAACTGCCATATTTTTATCTTTTACTTATCCATTGTTACACACAAAATACTAATTATACATGAGTCATTAATTATAGTATTCCTTGAACAAAATTTCGTCAATGTTTGTAAGTAAGGAAACTTATGTTTACAAGTTCCAATGATATCTGATTAATATGCTGTTTATTATTTTAATGGAACTACATATATTTATATGTAAGGTAATTTAAGGATTTTAACCTAAATTCTCTTATGATAGGGCCGTCATACAAAGACGGGACAATTGGCTGCCATAAAAGTAATGGATGTGACGGAAGATGAAGAAGAAGAAATTAAGCTAGAGATCAATGTGCTCAAAAAGTACTCAAACCATCGTAACATTGCTACTTATTATGGTGCATTTATTAAAAAGAGCCCGCCTGGAAAAGATGACCAGCTTTGGCTCGTTATGGAATACTGTGGTGCTGGTATGTTTTCAAGTCATTATATTTTTTAAATTAGTGTTTACTTTATTGTTCTGTGTAGAAATCATAAAATATTAATTATGCATTTAAATTATGTTATTGTTATCTAGAGTTAAATGGGGCAGAAATAAGAGTTTTAATATTTTGTAGGTATGAAGTTGTAATCAAATCTGTTTGCATTTGGTTTTGTTACTATTGAAAAGGTAACATTTAAAAAAAAATATACAAAAATAATTTCTTGATAATTAATTTTCAGGTTCTGTAACTGACTTGGTAAAGTCAACAAAGGGACAGTCACTAAAAGAGGAGTGGATTTCCTACATTTGTAGAGAAATATTGAGAGGCCTCAGCTATTTGCACTCTAATAAAGTAATCCATAGAGATATTAAAGGTCAAAATGTCCTGCTCACAGACAATGCGGAGGTCAAACTGGGTAATAACTCTTGTTTACATTTATATGACAGATTGATTTATTTATGTTAGCAATATGTTCTCTAGAAATTAATTGTATGCATTGATATATGTTGCCAGTGGACTTTGGTGTTTCTGCACAATTGGACAGAACAATTGGCAGGAGAAATACCTTTATCGGTACACCATACTGGATGGCTCCTGAAGTGATTGCATGCGATGAAAATCCTGATGCAACCTATGACAATAGGTCCGACCTCTGGTCACTCGGTATCACTGCTCTCGAAATGGCTGAAAGTCAGCCACCCTTGTGTGATCTTCATCCAATGAGAGCCTTGTTCCTCATACCCAGGTATGTATCATTAACAAAGTACTAGTTTGTATAAAATCAACTATTTATGTGATTGAAGACAGGTTGAAGTTTTTCATTTTATAATTTATCTGCACAATTTTGAAGATTATTTCTGATATTTTATTATAGATACACAAGCTGGTGCCCTGGATTTTGTCAGTGTTGGAAAATAAAACACATAGCACCTGACATTATACTTTTTCCAAGCATTTATTAGCTTTAATTTTAGATAGCTCATCCATCTTTCAATTTTAAATATGGTCGGGAGTCGATTGAAGACGACCCCCTCAGGAAGGCCAGTTGAGGCCACCATATCAGACATCGTCAAAAAGTGGAAAAAAATTGTATGTTTGAAGAAAAAACAGTTATCTGTATTAGTTGGAGTATCAGATACCACTATTTTGCGAATCCTACATGACCATCTGGGTATAACAAAAGACAGTACAAGATTGGTACCGAGAATGCTCACGCCGCTTCAGAAACAGCAACACGTCGATGCGTCAAAATAATTTTTGGAGTTGTGTGGAGACGAACCTGCACAGATTTTGGAGCGGATTGTTACTGGAGATTGTACTTTGAGCCTGAGTCAAATTAAGAGTCCATGCAATGGCATAAAAACGGGACACCACCTCCAAAGAAATTCAAAGTATCTGAGTCTGCTGGAAAGTTGATGGCTACTGTTTTTTTGGGATTGTGAGGGGATAATACTGATTGATTACAAAGAAAAGGGAAGGACCATAACCGATGGTTTAGAAAAAAATAATTCATAGATTTAATAAATGTATTTAGCTTAAGGTTGATTATATTGAAATCGTATATAGTTTTATCAATATTTATTTTTGTGCACAGAAATCCACCACCACGCTTGAAGTCAAAGAAATGGGCGAAGAAATTCCACAGTTTTATTGAGACTGTACTTGTGAAAGATTATCACCAGCGGCCTTACACTGAACAACTCTTGAAACATCCTTTCATAAGGTGAGTCAGGTTATTATTGATTCTAAATTTACTTTATTATTTATTTTGTGTGTTATTTATTATCTATTTGTGTAGAAAAACAAATTGATGAAATGAATCTACTGTACAAATAATATTTAACTAAAAGTGCTCCATATTTACATACTACACAATGTTTTCAATAAATATTTTTTTTCTGGCATCTTTTTTTGTTTACTTACATATCAAAATCATTTTTCATGCCCAGTCATAAAAAGGATATTTTTTGTCTTATTTGTAAAGTTTCAATCACTTAAGTATATGTAATTTGAAAGTCATATCTAGTTTGCGATTGATAAAAAGTTTTTGATGACAAGGTTGGAGAAAATTTGGTAATAGTGTAATATTAACTGTTCCCAGAGATCAACCAACAGAGAGGCAGGTGAGGATACAGTTGAAGGATCACATAGACAGGTGTAAAAAGAGAAAGCAGGATAACTCTGTGCGAGAGGACTACAAGTACTCTGGGTCGGAGGGCGAGGAGGATGAGAATGCTGTTGCCGGTGAACCGTCCTCAATAGTCCACAACGCGGCTGCTCACCAAGGTGGCGATACGCTGCGCAGAAACTTCCAGCAAATACAGGAGGGCAGGTGAGTTTAAACAAATTAAGTTTACAAGTGTATATATATTTTTATCGTGGCCGCCGTGGCGTCCGTCGCCTATATCACACGCAACGGCACAGGTGTTGCAACTGCGCTGCAGAAGTAGGATAAAAGGGATAGGAAAATGGACTCTGACTTAAAAGTATAACATTTTAACTCAATTTCAATTAAGTGACATTGAACCCTTTTTCTTTTCAGTAAGCCAATGTGCTTGCTATTAGGTATCACCTACTAGACTACTACATTACTAGAAATCGAAATTCAATTTAATCGTCATCAACCATCAGGATCCTAATAATAAAAATTATAATTAGTAATGTCAACCTTATATCCTGCATTAGTAGAACCTTACACTTTATCATTATCATGATTTGGTAGTCAGTACATGAACCATGCAGCAATGGTTCAAGTACCTGCTGCCCATCCAGCCATAACTGCCAGCCAAGGCCTTACGGATTCAGCCGAGACCCTGCATATGAATGATGGTGATATATTTTCTAATCAGACCGGTCGCCGAAGCTGCTCAGCCACAGCCACCGCCTAAACGCAACAGCAAACGTGAGGAGCGCGAAGAAATACCAGGTAAACCAACGCTTTATTTATCCTTACATCCCTCGCCGCGTCTGTCTGTATGTATATGTTCGCGATGATATCAAAAACTACTGAACCGGTTTTTATGGCGGTTTTCACTAATGGAAAGAGTCAACCAACATTTATCTGTTTTTTCTTCGATGATGGGTAGTAGTTGTTTTATTATCTACTTGTCTGTTTTGGCGTTACGCGACGCTTATTCCGTCAGATGTGTATCGACCCTAAGTTCTATCTGTATAGATCTGCTACTGATTGTATGGTAACTGCTACTGATGGCGATGTGAATTACATATTTTATTATGTCTACTCACATAGAAATAAAAGTATTTAAAGCTGTATCTTATTGATATTTCGTCTGTCATTCATACAGAACCCGGGCCGCCTGCGAGACCCTCCATTCCACAAAGACTGATCGTTGTGCCGGATCCACAGGCGCAACAGCCTAACAGATACAGGTGAATATACTGAAAGCCTCTGTTCTTTAGAAAATATTTAACTTCGAAATTTTGGAAGGATAAGTGTAAAATAATATAAAAAGCAATACAGGTACACAGCCGGTACTAGTATTCAATATTCCTAGAACGGCTGAACCAACTTTTATGACCTTTGATTTGTTGAATTTGTCTCTTTCCCGAATAGCAGAATAACTATTAAAACAACGGAAATTTTCACGAAAAAAATATATAGAAAATTTATTTTATCATGGATTTTGTATGGAACGGATTCGCCGGGTCATCTAGTTATAGATGGAACTATCAAAAAAATAATACGTGTACCGTGGAGTGCACAATTCTATAGACTATATAAAAATGCTTATGTATATTTTTGCAAAATATAGTCGCAATGTTGATAGACCTCTGCCTCCGACGCCGAAGTCCTCGGGCTCTTCAAACAGTTCGGGCTCCAACAATGGGACGCCGCCCGCCGGAGCTCCCCCCGCCCCGCCCGGCTCACACCACATATTCAAGCCTATGGTAAACAAACGCACACCTACTACTTTTCACCATCACTTTTACATCTCGAACAAAACTAATTACTTTGAGTTGTGATGTTGGCGAGATTACATGACGATTATTATGGCATCTTTATTAATGAAACGATTGCTTCGCATTTCCAAATATCCTCACTTTCTAATATTATAATCACGAAAGTTTGTGAGGATTAATACCTAAGAAAGAAAGAAAGAAGGGAGGCGTTGATTAATACCTAAGAAAAAGGGGCGCGGGTGAAGTTGCGGGCAAAAGCTAGTTTCAAATTGATTGAGTTTAAGTTTAAAACTTCAAATTATGCCTGTTATAGATCAATCAATCTAATTTAAACTCAATCAGTATGAATTCTTTTTTGCCAACCTTATTTGCTGCGTGAACAAATTACTTACGCTTCTCAAGCGTGAATACTTTCGACATTATCATTATTATGCAAAGCAAATTTAAAATCAAGCTTTTTAAAAGTTTTGTACATTTAAATAAACCATAAACATAATTAAGTCACTGATTAACAATCTCTCATAAGAAATTTGGTGATATAGTGTTGATTGTAATGTGACGTCTTATTTATACTTTTCTTATCGTGTTTAAACACAATTGCTTGTAATTTATTGAATCAAAACATACAATTCGTTACTATAATTACTAAAATAATACATTAATATAGTAAAATAGTTTTCAGTACAATATTAGTATGTTGGCAAACATTTTGCCTATTATCATTATGTTTTAAGTGTGTATGAAGGTAACATAATATTTTTATGTATTCGATTTTCTACAAGATGTCTTGAAATAATAGAGAATTATAATGTGAAATAATTCCTTAGCAATGTTTTTTTGCAAAGGTGATCCTAAGTAGATGCCTTGTGAAAGCAAAATTACAATAATTGAATATATTTTTTTAAATAGTAATAAGTCAATAAAGCAAAAGCAATTATGTCATACCATTTTATGTGATTACTATAATATTGCACTGAAAACTGTTATACCATTTTAATCCCACTTATTTAATTTTAATTATTAAATAAGTGGGTACTTTTTAAAATAAAATCAAATAAAAATAAGATTTACAAATTTGTGTATGAGGGGGAGTGATAAACATAATATTTATAATGATTCATTATTATGCAATATTTACTGTGTCCATATCTTATTGGATCACACACTAACCGTGGGTAATTTTATTGTCAGAATCTGATCTGAATATGTCAGAATTGGAAATGAACATGAAATGAAAACATTATTTTAAGCGACCCTTTGTTAAGTTAATTAATTTTTATTTGCTTTTTGTTTTGTTTTCCATGTCACGCTGTTATCTTTCTTTGCACATCCGATTTACTTCAACTGCAGCTTCCTCCACCGCGAAGACCCGAGGTTTGTTTTAGCTTTTTTTACCTGTCAGTCAATTTAAATTTTTGAGTAATATTGTATGAATAATATTTGTATTTTGCGTATTGTAGGACTTGGATAAGTTGGCGGCGCAACTTAATGAGCTTGGAGTTGTTTCCGGCAACGAGCCGCCTAACAGACCGCCTCGTGCGCCAACTAACGGACAAGGTGAGTTGTCTTTTCAAGTTAAATGACAGTTTATAAGGCTCAGAGCGGAGTTACCATATGAAATAAATATAATAATAATATATAATTCCCTCCCTGCAGCCTCGATTGTATTTAAAATATTATTTTACTCATCATCTCAGCCATAGGACGTCCACTACTAGAGATAGGGCCCCCTCCATAATTTTCGAATAGGACCGGTCAGAAGCAGCCTGAATCCACTGTCGACCCGCGGCCCTTCAAGGTGAACGTCCCGCACTGCACTTGCCGGTCCGTAGACTCCACTCGAGAACCAACTTACTGATCTGCCAGGTTATGTCGGTAACTTGTTCGTTTAAGGATCTCCTCTTTCTGATTTGACCCCTGAGCACAGCTCTCTTCAAAGCACGTTGAGGTTTCTAACGAGGAGACCAATGAGGCCAACGAGTGGCCAACGACGTTTGGTCATGGTACCTGGCGGGGCTAATAAGACATGATAATTGAAAAACGAGTTTTCCATAGTGTGCCTTGACTGCGTTGAAAACATTTCCAACAAAATAGTGCATAGGAAGAGGGATTTTATAAAATTGGTTGACAATGAATTTCAGGTCCACCAGTGGAGAGGAACGCCCCAGAACCACCTTTCGAGGATTCCGATAGCGAGTCGGACGCTGAGGAGAGCGGCGGTCGCGTACGGAACGACGGCACGCTGTTGGCCAGCGATCCTCCAAAACCGCTGTCAGTATTCATCCTCGCTACTATACTATTGATATACTACTGATATGATATCAAAATACTGCCGCACAAGGCTTTCACTTATTCAAGAATCATTAAGGTTAAGGCCACACTATACGTGCCAAGCTACAAAAGATCACATACAAGATGATTAGCTTGGTGACACACAATTCATTTCAGCGCCGTCTTTTGTTTTGAACCGTGCAAATATGTCACCTTCTAAGAGATTAGTTAGTATAATTTAATACAATTCAAAATCGACTATTGTAAATTGTAAAGTCACTAGGCGACTATCAACACGATCGTTCGTTACGCGACTAGCTAGCTAGCTAATCTTGATACTTTGGCACACTGCAAGCATGTCGCTTGTAGTTTGGCCAATGCGATAATGTGCAATATGCCTGATCACTAAGTGTAGCTTTTTGTAGTGTGGCCATGGCCTAAAAGTTTTAAATGGTATTTTGTAGTTTTGTTGATTCTCAAGCAATATTCAAGTCTATTGCTTGAGAATCAACAAAACTACAAAATACAACAAAACCTCGGTTTTATGACTGTAACATCGAACTGTTTTGTGTTATGGTATGAAAATCGCTTCAATCCTGAAGTATTAAAGAAGCATCCTTTTTAAATTTCACACAAGTGAAACCGCGTGTAATATTTTACTGCTTCTATCTTGTCCATGATATACATCATCTTATTTAAAAAAAAAAAATTGTCACAAATAAATGTTCTTAAATCGTAAATTGAGCAGCCCTTGTTTTGTTTCGGTGCGTGAGTGAGGGAAGTTAAGATTCAATTCTTTCATCTTCACCATGGAATGACACAAAACATGCGCCTACAGAGTACGCTTGTCAGAAGTGAAACTTCTTTGGCGGTTGAGTGATGTCATGCAGAAACGTCACATGAAGCGTCACACAAAATTTGACCTTGAAAATTTACTGTCATCGCGCGCAAAGACGTTTCACTTCAAAAGAGCCATCTGTAGTCAAATATTCTATTGTTTATAACACAACCGTCCATTGTTTGATAAAGTGTGTATCTTTTGTTCTCTATTATTTGCGTTTACTGGCCCCATTTTTTGTTCGCCCACCCTGTCCCTGTTCTGTTTTGGTTCCGCTTGTCAGTCCCGAGTTCTGCTACAGACCGGGCCTGAGTGCCGTGGCGGAGGACGGCGCGGGTGCGCGGAGCGGCGGAGGGACGGCTGGAGGGGGGGCGCCCACTCGGCCCCTTCCCCCCACGCCCGACGACGACGACCACGCCGATCGCACTCTCGTCATGAAGCGGGTCAGTCTCTTTCACTCTATCTCTCGCCCTGTCTGTCGCGACCGCTCACTTTGAAACCAATAGCAGACGTAACGCAAACTGTGGCAGGTCTTACTTAATATCTTTAGGGTAATAATCTTTGCAGTACCTTGTTTCATATTCCATATACATTATTTCAAACCGTTTACTGTTTTATCACGTCAAATATGTAATCTACTAGCTGTTGCACGCGATTTCGTCCGCGTAACTTTATAAAATATATTCTATCTCTTAAGTTGGATCAAACTTCACACAATGTGCAAGTTTTATTAAAATCGGTTTAGGAGTTCATCGGCGGCAAACAACGTAACACGAAATTTATATATATATAGTAGAGATTTTTAACTCAAAACAAATTCCAAATGTTAGTTAAGCTGACAAAAAATATAATTTAAAGTTAGATCTACATAATATAATTATGGACTATAGGAAGGAACGGATAGAAACACGTTACATGGACTAAAGTAGTAAGTCAGCAACTCTACTAACATATACAGCATATAACAGTATCCTGCTGTTATAATCTGGCCGAATCTGCTGACCATTACATCTGAAACGCTGTTGCGTTCGGCTACGTCAACCATTAAGTGCTAATAGGTTAGTATGTGTACCTGTCACAGTGGGGAGTTTTAATGTTTCGTCTGCTAATGTAAGTGTGTGGTTTCACCTCACCAACGCTTATTTGTGTTAACACTTAATACTCGTCATTACATTCTGTGTTTCCAAGAGAATATTTTCTTTCCGACCACAATACTCATGTCATGTGAATGGTCATTTTAGGTCTTAGTTAAATGCGGGACATATCAACTTAATCTGTCTGAATGGGGGAATATAGTATTTCACGCCAATGTAAGATTAGTGAGCAAAATAATAATATTATGATGGTATTCTTTTATTTGTGTGTTTATTTTGTTTTTATTTTTTGTTTTATTTATGTGTACTTTTTATTTGGATCCGGTCCAATAATCAGAAAGAAAATGAGAAGCAGTCGGATTTCGAAGAAGCGGTGCTACTGAGGGACTGGGAGTTTGATAGATTCTTTCCGAAGAAATCCGTTGAAAGCAAGGATTCGAAGCCAATCGCTAAGGAGACTGAACAGAAACGAGCGCAACTGCAGAGACAATCGCGGATAGAGATGGAAGACGCGTGCGCCAAATACAAGGCAATCGCCACTCCACCATCAAGGCACAAACAGCTCTTTAACAAGTCGGCGGACAAATCGAACGACAAGTTTAAAAAGGAAACCGATCAGGAGTTCAACTCTCCGAATAGATTTTTCAGAGGGTTCCGCAGAGAGAACTCGGATCTCTTCCCTCTGTCTAGTACACGACACTCGGCCATATATTTTCCGAAACACGAAAATCAGGCCGGAGCGAACAAGCAGAGATCAAGTGGCATATTTAACAATTCGCGCAAACAGTCCGCAAAAACGCCGACCGGCGAGCCCATACTGACAGACTTTATTAAGATGAATGACAGCCTGAAGATGTCCGCGCAGGGTGAAGTGAGGAAGAATGATAAGAGGATTGCGGATAGGAAGGCCTCATCCAGTGGGAATCCTATAGAGGCTTTGAAAAGTGTAGCAGCGCTACTCAGACAGGACAGTGCCGGGTCCAGCGGTGGCGGTCCAAGTAGGCAGAGCAGTGTTAACAGCGATTCAACGGCCGCTAGTGTCTGCTTCACAATGACCGCTTCCTTCGAAAAGGCCGCCACACCGGATCTCACGCTAGACGCGGAACCGGCGGTGATGAGGCCGCGCAGAGAAAAGACTGAATCTGACATAATATTTAGAAGAAATTCACAGTATAACAGGAACGCTGAAATAGCGAATTGTGGGCAGGAAGCGGTACTCGCTCAGGATCAGGTAATGTTTGCTCTCTCCCCGCTCAGGACATGTTTTGTTTTTACTGACACAGTCTTATATGGTGTGAGGGGTGTGTTCTTTTAACTCATGGTTCGACTAACACGATGACATTAATTGAATTAACGCTTGGTGTAGTTGAAGACGTTGTTAATTGCTCAATTGCTAGTTTTGTCTGTCAGGCGTAGTACGGGCGCACAAAATATAACTGAAGAGACATGTGAGGTCGCACACGTATCCGATCTTGCATCGTAGCCTTTATACTACCAGGGTTGCTCGCGCCCTGTGATCTCTTAATCATGAAAAATATATAGCGCAACCTAACTTTTGTATTAACATAATAGTCTTTACTGTCTCGATAGTCACGAGAAGCTAATTTGGACTATAATGTCCGTGCTACCTCTCTTGATGTCCGTGCTACGCCTAATGTTTTGGGAATGTAAAAGTTTTTCGAGCTATATATAATAACATAAAATTTTATTTATTTATAAAAAAATATTTTTATCGTAATTATTATTGTATTTATGCATATTATGTTATTGCTCACACGTCTTACAATTTGGCGTGATAGTCTTCAATTAATTGGTGAAGATCATAATATGGTGAGGGTTATATTTATCATGGTTTACCTACGATATAATAATCACAATCACTAAGCTATTTTCATCATTAGTATAACAATGTAACACATTCTAACAAATCTAACTGTTTATTGCTCCATTTTAATATCCGTGCGTGTCTACCGTCTTCCTGCCAACAAAAACGTTACGAATGAACCCATCGAAGACACCTGTGCAACATTCGACACTAAATAAACAACTATATGAATGAAAGCTAACGAATATCATAAAACACTGAAATCAACAATCATCTCTATATTGTGAATGTGTTTGCATGTTTGGCTGCTGTGTTTGTGTTTGTCGCGCTGTTTTTTTTATATTGTTAATCATTAACACAGCTCTTATGTGAACGCATATTAATAGACCTTATACTTATGGTGTTTAATTAAAAATTAACTCGGATCGCTGGGTTAATTTTTAAATTATTATTTTAATAAAAATGGCAAATAGCCCAACATACCATAAACATATTAGATTTTATTTAAACGCAATTATCACTTTTAATTTAGCAGAGGCAGCAATCACAATAAGTGATGTCAATATAATAATGCTCTTAACATACAATAGAGAAATAATTCTTTTAAAAGTGGCACAAAACGAAATATGCCATTTGATTATTATCTAATTTTATTTACTGTTGTATTTACTTGACGCTACTCAGGTGATGCTGATAATTTTTGGATTTTCGATAAACATACATATTTATTTATTGATTTATGACCAGTTATACACTCTGAATTCAATGAAACAAATAATACAAAATTGTTTTTATAATTAACTTAATAAAAGAGTTACTGCAGCTATACAATACTTTGCACTAAGCTTGTGCTAATACAGTTTCCAGCTATAAAATTACTTTTTAACAATAGTGATACTGCTACTGCTTATAGTAGTGGCACGCCATACTGAATTCTGAAGACATAAACTGAATATCTTCTGTTTATAAATAGCCACAAAAATTAGTAACTGTTTCACATTTTTTTTTTTAATGTTTTTGTTTAATGTTATCAATTAAAAATTATGAAAACAGTTTTTTTTTTTTCACCTTCGTGTTTTGAACCTTTACTTTCAAAAAGTCACACTTTCAGATGGTAAATTTTTCAAATCGTCTGAATTATAAATTGTCAGATTTGATACAGTCTCTACTAAAATTAAAAGTGTCCGGGCGACCTGTCAGAGCTAATTATGGTTTGCCAGGGTCATAATTTTTCTACATTTTGAATTGGTCAAATCTTGGCCAGCTGTCAAATGTGACAGATTTTATGTCAAATGATGCGTCTTTTGATAATAAATTAATTTTAAAGCCTAAAAATACTGCTGTCAAACTCAAATTCTGACAGTGCAATATTTATCCAAAGGACTACTGGAACACACAGCCCAGGTACAAATAAATAAAATAGCGGGAACAAAAGTATTTCACGGCCGTAGCACCTAGGTCACAGATCTTCAGAATATAATATTTAAGCTATTTTATTTTAGTAATCGTTACGTTTTTTTAAAAATAAACATACAATTTGACTTTTTATTTTTGATTGTACCTTGACCATTTGTAATTCTGACGATTTGAAAAACTGACCATCTGAAAATCTGACCTTTTGAAAGTAAAAGGTTTTGAATGGCCAGATTTCCAAAACGCCATAATTACCAGACGTATACATAATTTCAAAATTATATGTAGTGAATCAAGATTTGTCATCATTAGTAATATTTTTTTGTATTGAGATTGTTCAAGCGACTTGGGACACTTTTAAACGTAAAAAATGTTAGCAAGTGTGAATGTTGGGTTTTTGAATATAATTGATTGTAAGCGTTATTTATAGATCCAGGGATATGCAGGGCGGTATTTATAGTGGACCCTTGATTGAAGTTAACCGCGTGTTGTAGGGCCGTTCGAGCGGCGCAGAAGGGGGCGGTTCTCGCACCAGCTCGGTTCTGCCCGACCTGCTCAGTCAAGCGGGCCAACCGACCACGCCGCCACGGCACGACAAATC
Organism: Synanthedon myopaeformis; assembly: GCA_944738685.1. Taxonomy (NCBI): domain Eukaryota; kingdom Metazoa; phylum Arthropoda; class Insecta; order Lepidoptera; family Sesiidae; genus Synanthedon; species Synanthedon myopaeformis. The sequence goes on along the minus strand of OX122918.1, from coordinate 6,712,111 downwards.
CACTAGCGAGGAGGTAACATCATTAATATCGCTACTTTTATATTCAAACAAAGCACTAATAGAGATGTTGACTATTTTTGGGAAAGTGTTTAAGTACCTAATATAGCCCCCAAATATTTAATTTATTATCTTTTTAATACAACTAATACTTTAAAAATCGTGTATTTTAAAATTACATTTCAAATTTCACTCCAAAACTTTAACACTTATTACGTGACCATTGTGACTTCACTTGTTCCCAGACCAAGACATGTTCACTGAACAACGTAGTCTTTTATTCTATTTTATAGGTATTCTATTATGGAAACTACCGTTTAGCGGCAAATTTATATTTTTATTTGAATACAGTCAACATTCCTATTCCAAGTGCAGTTCAGTCTTTACAACTCTACACTAGCAAGCGTCAGTCCACACCGAAAGGCGACGCGACGCGCTCGCTTTAAAGTAATAATACAATATATTTAACTTATTTACTACACAAAAAGGTACGCAGTTCAGTGAGTACGTGAAAGTGGTGTGATACGCATCGCGTACCCACTGAACTGTGTACCTATTTGCGTAGTAAGTTAACTCTATATAGAATCGCTACTGTAAAATGTTCGCACAGCGTCGCGTCTGTCTCGGTGTGAACTGACCCTTATTAAGTATTTATTTGCTGTCAATATTTTGCTAAAATTATTTGGGAGTGTAAATGAAATCATTAAATGTTCACACATTTAACATCACATGGGATTTTCAATATTAGTGTAACGTCAATTAATAAATAGCAACAGTTTTAAATAAGAAGCTTATTGTAGCTCAATGTGATAGATAGCCATTACTATCAGAGACTAAAAGTAAGTCGTGTGTAGCTTTGTATTTTGCTTTGAAATTGTCATTAATGTTAATTGAATGGTTGTCAATCATGCAAACACCGGGAGGCACGAACCGCGACCGGTTTGCAGGGAGCCGTTCAAACTGCGTAAGTACGAAAAGAATTGATGCAACAGAGAAAATGCTTGTGTAAATTTCTTATAGAATGTTGTTTGTTTCGAGGTATTAGCTATTCATTTTTCTTCCTATATTTATGCATTGTTTAGACATGCTTCCATATACTTGTACCTACCGAATGGTTATGTTGATCAATAAGGCTTTCGAGATGATAAATTGGCAACAAGCTTAAATAACCGCCACGAAATCTGGTTGTGAAATAATTGTTATTTATATGTAAACACGAGAGTGTGTATGTTCGCATCGCAATAAAGTAAAGCCCTTTCAGGCTATATTAGTAGCGTAAAATAACTTGTGTAGCAATTAACTTTTAATATTATAATAATTATGGGGCAAGTGGAAAGCTAACTTACTTAACTAAGCAAACTTAACTATGGATATTACTGATTATTTTAATTGAAGAGCGAAAAGGCAATGTCTGAAATATTTGATTGATTGCGATTAACCGTGAGATTCATGTCGTACATCATCTCATTAAATAAATTTTACACTTTCCATGTATGTAAACACCAAATCGAATGTATGCCCACTCATTGTTCACTCAGATGATTGCCTGCTCTTAACAGTTCCATACATTTCACACACGAGTATATGTCAATCATGTTGTAGATGGTCATCAAGCTGTAATAACTTTCCAAATGTATTATTTGAAATGACAACTAATAATTGGGAGATGGACTTCGACTAACCCGAATCAACTACTTACGATAATTTAAAGATACGCAATAATTAAATGTTCCCGTTATAGGCCAGTAAACTTCCGCCTTAACGTTAGAAAACAAAAGGCAACTTACAATACCTACCATTTATATTTAAATAAAATATGCGCGTGTACAGAGTACGCTGTCGGAAGTGAAACTTCTCTGTCATCTAGAAACATTACAAGAAGCTTCACATGATCGTTGCACTGAAAAGTCGTACAATATTCGACCTTACGCAAAGAATTTTCACTTCAAAAATATATATAAGTCACTTGAGATATCATTATAGATTCCATAAAAAACGAGGAAAGCAATTTGGAGTACCTTAATAATGTACAACCTTGCAACAATTTTTTTAGCACTGATCCCATCAAATCTCATTACGATTTTTGCCACAATTTCGCACTATCCTTTAGCTGACTCTGACTCTAATGACAAATTCCCGTATAGACTTGACTTCTAAACTTGGGATAATTTCTCTGGATTGACCCTTGTATCGCTTGTGGGTTACGAACTCATCAGATACCTCTGGTGAGTACGTAACCTCATAGTTCATAGCTAGCTATGAGTGTACTGGGAATCTGCGTTGTCATCCATCAGTGCTGAATGCTAGTAGACGAATGCCGACTATACTTCCGGCTGGTGATAATAAAGAATATCAAGACCTGATAATGCAATCCCGTAAGATACTTATTATCCCGATATTTTCCTTCTGTTAGACATATACTCAACATTAATTATAATTTGGTATCACTCTTAGACTTGGCTTAAATTAAATATATTTTAAAGATTTCCGTACATATAAAAAAAAGGATATTTTTTAAAACCTGGTTTTGGCCACGAAACCACGCTTAGCATTGCAAGTCCAGCTTTAAAATTTAGTTGCAATTTGCAGTGCCGTGTTGTGACCTCTTAAATGAACAATTGACCATTTGTTTTTGACGCTTGACGCTGACGCCTAGCAGCGCTAAGCAAATTCGCTTCGAGTGCTAGTTTCGTGGCCCAAGGAGTATTATGTCAAATTGCAAACATTCCCTAACAATGAGTACATACTGAGTTGATGTTTCCAGTATAGGCAAGCGGTCGCGACGCCCCTTCACCATCAACACCACCCGCTCCCGTCCTCGGCCCAGTCCACCCCGTCCAAGTCGTTCGTGTCGCACGCGCTACAGCAGTCGCCGAGCGGCTCGTCGGTTGGCTCGCAACACCAGTTCCTCCCATTGCAACAGAAGCAGCGCTCGTTCCTCACGTTCGGCTTCGGCGCCGGCTCCACGGGCAGCGGCACCGGCACGGGTGGCGGCTCCGGCAACGCGTCACGTCGCGAGAGCCACGTCAACGTCAACGTCACGCCTACTGGACACGACCTCTCCTCCGACACGCCCGAGATTCGAAAGTACAAGAAGCGCTTCAACTCGGAAATACTCTGCGCCGCACTCTGGGGTCAGTTTTCACTTTCACTTGCAGAGTGAAAGTTTTCTCTCTCTCTCTCGCTCTGAAGTATTCATTCACATACGAGGAATGATTAGAAACTACCATGAATTTTGTAATTTCCAATTTGAATATGTAGGTAACCTCTTTGCAAAGATTGTGAAAACTATGATAGGAAGGAAAACTGTGACCGCAGAAAAACTAAATAGGTATAGACTGAATTGCTAAATTAATTCAAGTTACTTTCAAAATGTATGTTTCATAAATGCTTATATTAGAAAATAAGTTGGCAGAAGTCTATTACGTCTGATGGTGACACTTAGTCATAATATCCCAATGAATATTGAGGAATCAATTTTTAAAAGTAGACAAAAGTTATATACCATGAATTTTTAAGCCCTCTGAATCATTTTGTATCCTTTTGCTAATTACATTTTCTTTCAAAATGTCATAAAATATTTTTTAGTTGATTTGGTATTATGTGTAATGTCATTTAATTCAAAATAAGTTTTAAGAGTGTTTTGAGTATTTATAATATTATAATACTTTGTTTATTTATAGGAGTGAATTTACTCATCGGCACAGAAAATGGGTTAATGCTACTGGACCGCAGCGGTCAGGGCAAAGTGTATCAATTGATCTCAAGACGCCGCTTCCAGCAGATGGAAGTGTTAGAAGGACAAAACATTCTTGTAACTGTCTCCGGAAAGAAAAATCGCGTTCGTGTTTATTACTTGAGCTGGCTAAAGTCGAAGATCCTGCGCACTGATGGAGTTAATGATGTATGTTTTTTTATACAATGTTTAATTGTATTATCTTTATCGCTGTGGCGACGGTGGCGCCCGCCACGGCGACAATTTCGCCTAACTTTATATATCTGGACGTTCCCTCGGGAATCTAACATTTTTCCAGGATAAATAATATCCTATTTGTTAATCCAGGTAATAAAACAGTTTTCTAAATATAATCCAAATCCATTCAGTAGTTTTAACGTGATAGATAACCTTAACCAACTTACATACATCCATCCTCGCACACTTTCGCATTTAAAATATTAGTAGGACTTATACAATTTGTTTGATTTTACAGCAGCAAGTAGAAAGAAGAAATGGCTGGATAAATGTTGGAGAACTGCAAGGGGCAGTCCACTTTCGCATTGTGAAATACGAACGGATCAAGTTCTTAGTGATCGCATTGAAAGATTCCATTGAGATTTACGCTTGGGCGCCAAAGCCATATCATAAATTTATGGCATTTAAAAATTTTGGAGAACTGCAGCACAGGTTAGATAGAATTTTTTTTACCGCATACATTATGCTTTTCTTTTCAGATATACTTATTATATATTTTAATGTTACAGGCCATTATTAGTTGACCTTACCATAGAAGAAGGTACAAGACTGAAAGTTATCTATGGTTCTGCGGACGGCTTCCACGCTGTTGATTTGGACACCGCTTCCGTTTATGACATTTATATTCCAAAGCATGTGAGTTCATTGTTTCTACTGTCACAGATCAATGTAAGCTATTTCAAACCAATCAGTTAAAACACTTTGAATCAGTCATATTTCTTATAAAGTTATTTCATGTACTCGAGAGAAAATAGCCACAAGAGTGTCATACGAACTTAATTTGATGAACATTGTTTGTTATTTAAACACGTCAACAAATTTATTAATAATAATCGATAAAAAAGGCGCTAAACAAGCGTTTTATCTTTGACTTGAAATAATGTGTATACCATATTTATTTTCAACAACTGTTTTAAGACAAATAGTCATTGACTGAAAATTTGCTTTTTACTTTGTCTTAACAATAAAAAAAATTATTTATTTAAAAATACCTATTAGTCCCGCCAGTGTTGGCCAAATGTGGGTTTCGCCACACCAACACTTTTATCACGCGCCGCAAAAGATGTTTCAAATCAAAAGAGTGACGATAAGAGTATTTAAAATATATTTAAAAGTTAAAATTAAATTCTTACGATAGTTTTACATCATTTCTTAAATTTTCCACTTGTAACATTTGAAGATAATGGATTTCCTTTCTGTCAATAAGGCAGCTGTCAAACAATCAATACTTTGAACATTTTAATTAACGTGTGAAGTCTATTTTGTTTAATTAATTTTTTCTCAGAATAAACACGGATTACTTCATATCGTCTGGGGTTCGGCTTAAAAATGTGGTGTTTTTAAACTGGCAATAGTAATAAAAATGTAATATTTTCAGACACAGGGTGCAATTGTTCCACATTGCATTGTTCCCCTTCCGAATTCGAATGGAGTGCAACTGCTGCTGTGCTACGATAATGAAGGTGTTTACGTCAACACATACGGACGCGTTAGCAAAAATATCGTTTTACAGGTAACTCAATATTTGATGACCTCAGTTTTAGATTATATATATATCATTGTCAAATCAAAATCTGCTGGTTCAGTCTATCGTATAAAAAAAACCTGCCAAGTATTATGAGCACTATTTGTTGAACAACGACCTCTTAATGCTATTCTATTGTCTTAAGCATATTTATGCTATGTCCAGCAACTAGAATATTATGTGCAAAATTAATTCTATTATAAAAATAATAAATAAACTATTGAATTTTCATGTTTAAAAGACAAGTTTATTTATAATGTAAAATTTTTCAAGAAAACTATTTTTTCAAAATATATCCTAACTATATTTTTTGAACATTTTGTACATTTTTGACATTTTTCTTGTACTTATATGAATTTTATTGTTTGTACATATAACTGTAGCAATCTATCGCACAGTTATAATCATGATGATTCGAGTCAACTATGGCTTTCATTTTGTCATCAACTTCAGAAGGTCGACCAGAACGTTAGTCTTCCTTCAGTAAAAAAATCATGAGAACGAAATTTTTTAAACCAATTTCTTATTTATATAACGAGTTTTTGTTTTATTTGTAATATTTATGAGTTTTGTTTTTAGTGGGGCGAAATGCCTACATCGGTAGCGTACATTGGCACTGGACAAATAATGGGATGGGGCAATAAAGCAATAGAGATCCGGTCAGTGGAGAGCGGTCACTTGGACGGAGTGTTCATGCACAAGAAAGCCCAGCGACTCAAGTTCTTGTGCGAGCGCAACGACAAAGTATTCTTCTCGTCCGCAAAGGGTGGTTCATCCTGTCAGATATATTTCATGACACTCAACAAGCCGGGAATGGCCAACTGGTAGTGATGTTACTACCTATTCTACCCTACCCTAACCTACCCTACCACAAACTCACCAAATTCAACCACGTGCTTTGGCAATTTGAAAATTAAAAAGAGTTGTGATGGTTTATATGATTTTTCTAAGAAATCCAAGTGCTCAAAAAGACGATTATCCACAAAATAAAATCAATCGTTTGAACAACGCCCAAATCTTTATAATAAATGTGGCATTTTGTACTGAATATTATATTGTTTCAATACAAGATAGTAAGGAACTATTATAACGTAAGCAATAACCTATAGGATAGATGTTTTTTGATATTGAAGAATTATTCTTTAAGTTAATTACCGCTTAGGTTTTTATGTTGCAAATGTTTACTTTTGTTAGGTATTACTGTAATAATTGTAATCAGCTGTTAATTCATACATGCCATATTTGTTCATAATGTTAAGCTAGTTGGGTGATAATGAATAATATTGGTTATAATATCGGGAGAAAAATGCCATGACAAAATAGGAATTAACATTATGGGATTTAGTATAGGAAGAGCTTTTGGAAGACTTTATTTTATACATTCAAAGATGTTTTTTTTATATATAAATCTTAGTTAAATTGTGTACATTATTACACAAAACAAAAAAGATTTCTATCACCTCACCATGGAAAAAATTAATTTGAATTTTGCACTGTCATTTAAATGTCACTTAAATCTGAAGGTTAATTATAAAAATTATTTGGTATTGTACACTTATTTGCAAAAGAGGTACGCTGAAAAGACTTATTTCTTGTGTAAATCGAGTTTTTATTACATCAAACAGGTTCATAAAATATTTCTAGAGTTTTAGTTTTAGCCTAAGTTGGGAGACATTTTATTTACTGACAAATTATATTAAATGAATGTTTTTTTTGTGTCTGTTTGATGTAATAGGTTTTAGATGTGTAGGCAATAATTAACGCCTTTGAAAGTATAATATTGGTAAGATTTTTTGAAAATAGGAAATTACAATTTCATGTTACAAATTGGCATTTTTAGTCATTATTATCACACCAAACTACAATAATATTTTTTATTAATGAATGAATCCAAAAATTTTGGGAATATTTATTATTTATTTGCTATGTACTATATTATTTACATGTATAAAGATATAACTGTGCATATTAAAATTATATTTAATGACTTTTATTTGAGAATCTTAGCCCATTAAAAACTATAAAATATTTGTCTTTTTTTATTTATTAACATTTTGACACAACTTGCAAACTATAAACATCAAAGCATTTATTAAACCAATAAATGCTTTAGATAAGAGATCAAAAGATTTTCCTAATTTCTAAGAGGATTTCCTTTATTACCTTATAGGTAAGTATCAAAGTGCACATTTAAAGGGCTTTCGACAATTCGTAAAAAATACCAAGAGCACCTGTGAATTCTTCCCAATCCTCAAATTTATTTTTAAATATCAAGAATTTATCTGCTGAACCTAACTGCTTTTCAAAAAGTTAAAATGTTTGTATGGTTGACTCGACTACTTCTTTTCAACTTTTAACCACTTCATTACAAGATTGATAATAAGTTCCAAAAAATAGTTTCAGATAAATATGGTAGAGAATTCAGTTTTTATAAGAATCTGTTGAATACAGGAACAACCCTTGCAACTAAAACATATTTTATTTTTAAGAGTATTTACCTACAGTTGAGTGTCAATTTCATTTTCATTTTCTAGTAATAAAGTAGGTACCACAAATACAGTAAGTCTTTGGGAGATGTCTTATAAAAGAAGATATAGTATATTTTAAATTTTAGGATTCCACTTTACAGCAATAAGGCTAATAGGTCTTTCTTGAGAATAAAAAATAGCCTATAAAAAACTCAAGCACAAATTTATTTTATTTATTTCAGTATAGCCAATACAAAATTTGAGTTGGGTCAAACTTATTACAAAAACTGAATGTTTTAACACTTTAAAATAATGAAACTAAAATTTTTAACAAAAGGCCACTTGAAATGGTAATCACATGAAAATTATACCATTATCATGATTTTGTGTTTTTTTATCATATGTCTGCTAGGGGGTGATTACTGCGACCAGACGAGTTGCCCAAATGACTGCTAATTTAGCGTGCCCTGCCCCTACTTCATACACTATACAGGTTGGATCGGTTGGTCGTTAACTCTTGCTAAATATTTTGAATCACTATAAACATATTCTATAATTACAACAAAATATTAGGTCAATGGTTTTAACATAGACAATTATTGGAATAGCCCTGCATTTGATAATCCTTCAGTTTCCTTTTGAGTCATAGGGATCAATGTAAAACCTGGCACTGGAGGTTGCATTTCTAAATCTCTTAAATTATTCACTTTTACTCTTAGGTCGCTGCGAAGTTTATTTATATCTATATTTAGCTGTTTCTGATCACTTTCTAATAAGGATTTTGTTTCTTCTAACTTGTGCTTAACGAGCACTGAACCTACAGTAATCCAGCATTTGGGTTGTGATGTTTTGCAAAGGTGTCGTAGGGCTTCTCTATTGTGATTTCTTCTCTTATCTAATGTTATTATTTCTCGTTTATCAGATAATATTTCTTCTGCTAATTTTTCCACAGATATCAAATAATTAAGTATCTTCTCCTGGTCTTTGTTCATTTTTATTTTATTTATTTTTCCCGTACATATCTTATCTAACAAAGGAATAATATAATATAAACAAAGCATAAGCCACAGAAAAAAAGAATATATTCTTGCTTACGTAGAGGGAGAACTTGCATAAATGAACTACACCACAGAACACTATATATTGACTATATACTTACAAGGAAAGTCACAGCCAATATAATTACCACAAACCATGGAGAATAGAGTAAATTCTCTATTCCACAAAGTAAATAGGTATAGGTACCAATACCATGTATCTATTCCTCAGGTGCCAGTCATCAGGACCAGTGGAAATGAACGGTGGACACACCACCCTTAATGCGGTGGAGATGAGCGGCCACACGAGCAAATGTTATTTTAGTGTCAGGTAGAAGCGGCCTCCGATTCTGCGGTAGGTTGCACCACAGAAAAGAGGTTTTGGGGTGCTTAAGGAGTGAAGCCCCTCGCTGATTGCCCGCTGCGAGAGGTGAGAATGGGTGGCATATGCCGCTTCGCCCGGGGGCGGTGGACATGGGGTCGCCCTGTTTAGAATTATTGTCAGTCGGCTAAACAACGTGGTCAATTTATCTGAGTATAAATAAAATTAATTTATAATATAATAAAGTAATTCTCTTTAATGATTCAAACATTTATGTCTACAACGTCCTGGTGTATGATTCCGAATTCTTCTACAATCATCAAACGTCGCTGTCTTTATAGTACCAAGATCGATGACTTCAGGATAAATCAGCCCTTTTTGATTTTTAAACAAAAGACACAAAAGCAAAATAACAATAATAAAATACACCGCTTGAAGAGTTCCGCCCATTTTTGATATACTTATTTAATGTTTCAATTCAGCATTGTGATTATTGAGCCAAGTTTCTTCTATTCTTTTCTTCTCTTCTGAAATAAATATGCGTATATAATATGATAAGGTAAAAGATGAATCGCTGTCGATACAGGACCGTACCTTTGTTACATAGGTAGGTTAGGTAGTTATTATTGGGATATAAAGTTAGTTGTTTTTTTGTACTATTCGTCGGGTTGAAAGCAATTAATAGAACAAATTTAACAGGTACAATAATTATAATATAATTATTCTAGTTTACAAATTTAAATTGGTGTTAAAGAGTTAAAATATATGGAGTCAAATATGTGCTATAGCTCATTGGATTCGGAATGATGTCTTGAAAAATGTATTTATTAAAATGTTTTACCGGCACACAAACAGAAAAGTTATAAACAAATTAAAATATGAAAAAAAAGAAACTTAGTGTCTCGCTAATAACTCAAAAACTACAAGCCATAACGAAAATCGGAAAAAAGATTCTTAACGAGAAGGAAATTTCCGATGAAAACTATAAATAAACGAAATGAACCTTGAAAACTTTTATGATCTAATCTTATTAAGTACAATGTCCACAACTTCGTGCGCCCACAAGAACCTAACATTTTTCCAGGATAAAAACTATGCTATAGTATAATCCAGGTAATCATCATATCAGGCTACATCAGTGAAAATCGCATTCAAATCGGTTAAGCCGTTTCTGAGATATAGTTTTGTCTATTAACTAAACCGAACAGCCTAAAATTAATAGTTTCGTTCCCTCTATACCAGATTCCCAAGATACCAGATGACCAACATATCTGATTCCTAGTAGATATATCAGATTCCCACAATACCAGAAGTAAGTATATAATACACATCCACATATAATACCGATCCACTAAAGTAAATATAATAAGAAATTCCATATTATAGTCTTATTTGATTTGATTTAGACAACGAAACACAAATATGAAAGCTTATACACGCATGTTATAATTGAAAACTCTATTTGTCTATTACAAGCTTTTAAGTGAAGTTTTGAGTATTAAAAAGATATTGTTTTCAAAAATTACGTTAAAACGTCGTTAAAATATGTCGTTGAAAAGTCGTCTCTAACTAAGACTTGTGACTAAGACTAAGCTTTGTGAGAAAGGTCAACATCACACAACGAGCTATAGAGAGTAGAGAGGCATATGCTAGACGTTACTTTACGATATGGAATCAGGAACGAGGGGAACCGTAGACAAACCAAAGTTTTTTTTTTAAATGTAAAAGTCGACAGACAGGCTACCTTGCGTCGCCTATAACACAAGCACAACAAAGTGCTGCAAGTTTCTGTCATCCCTTACTCACTTACCGAAACACAACAGCACACATGTTATTTAACGGTGCTACTCTGTAAGGAGATCGTTACTGTCGCCAGACGGGCTGATCTAATTACTGCCAAACGAAGTTTGCTTTGCCACTACTTGCTCTCCGCGTAACTGTCTGTCCGTATCAGTTAGATAATTAAGTTTTTATCTAAGTAGAAAAAAAACATTATTTTGCAACCAAGTCAGCAAAACTGTCTGCGTTTGTTTGTTTCTCGGCTAACTACTTCTAAATACCCAACGGATATTAATACGATTTTCACTCATAGAAAGAGGGATAAACTAGAAAGGTTGTTTATCCCTTTTTCTGGGAAAAAAGAAACTATGCATCCCAGGAGAAGTCGGGAGCGTGTCCAGTTAGGTACTTACTTAATTTTAATTAAGCAATTAACGAATAAATTTTAATCGATTAGTAAGTACTTATTACGTAATAAATCAAAGGCAGCTCTGTAGGCTGCCTACAGAACTTGGCGTCATATTAATTATTTTCTGTCAATTGCATGTCAACGTACAAAGGATCGAATTTTATCGTAGGCTTGTCCTCTGCGTCGCGGTACGGTACGACAAAATTATAATAACCTATTAAGGACTCGTCACACGAGCGATTGGTTGTCCCACATCGGACATTCAACAACAGTGATTTTCCAAAGGACCGTCGCGTCTGGTCGGCTGTAAACGAGCCAAAAACGATCTGGCGTTTCACAATTAAAATGTAAATTTGTCGTTTGTCGTTTGTCGCCTGCTTTGCGGGCAGGTCACTCACTGTCAACTGTCATTGGGCTTTCATTCATGTCAAGTGTAGAACGGAAATATGTATCTACTATCTACTAAACCATTACATGTATGTACTAAAGGAATCATGATATATAGATATACTTATACTATTGATATACTATTTAAACATATATAATTATATAATATTGATTGAATATACCTAATTGATATGTTCCCAAAAGTTCCAAAATTTTATTAATTACAACATGTTTGTATGTTGCAGATGTTGCAGAAGAAAAGTTCAGTTTTAGTAAAGGTTTATGGGACACCTGTATACGCAAAGCTCCTCCATATCATGGAATACCACAATAGTACAATCCATAGTCAGCCCGTCTGCCTTGTTAACTATTGAATGTGTAGATAAATAATTTAAATCATCTCACTTCTAGTGTTTATCAAGTTTTATGTGTTTAGACCCAGTCTAGAATATATATAATACACACCCACAGTACAAAGTACGAACCAATTTCATTTACATCATAGATAGAATCATAAAAACAGATACAGCGATATTTACTCACGTTGATTTAGTATATTTATCTGAGTATTAAATTGAAGATGTAAATTTGTAAATATAAATTTAGGTTCTCTTAGTTCGTTGACTCGAGAAAATTATGGAGAAATTACCTTTTTTTACCTTTCCAAGTTAAATTTGTTCACAAAACACAATATGAGATGAGATGTTTGAAAAGTTATTAATTAATTTTATTTTTAGTTAATTGTTGACTGGAATAAGTAGGTATCTCCTCATAACAGCCATAGAGCGCAGGAATCGTAGGTATTACAGAATTTTATAGATTTTACATAGGCATTCAGATTTTTTGTTTTCACGCCTTAAGAACAGTTAACATATTCTTCTTTTTAATAATATTCTTAATTTTTAATAATTTTTGTGTATAATATTCTTCAGCTTACACTTTAAAAAAAAAAACAACTTTGTTATTGTATCGCAACTTACATCAAAAATTTTAGATGACATACATATTTCAAAATTTTGTTTCCATTTCCATAGATAAATTTTTCACATCAGTTTTTTTTTAGATCTGTATAGACGAGTTACTAGACTACTCGCTAGTAATAGTAAAATAAAATCGGTCTAAATAACACTTTTTTTTTGTAATGGTCGATTCATAGTACAGTACTACAGTATAATACAATACTACATAACCAGTAGCTACAGTTGTTCGTACTTCGCATATTTCTTCGTTAAAATTAATTATGTTGAAAAAATATATACATTATCATTTTATTTGAAAAATCTTTACTAAATGTTAGGAATGAACTAATAATAAGTTCCATTTTTATAAGGGGCCAATTTAACGATGTTATCTCGGATTAACTTGAAGAATACTTCTTTTGAACTGAACATTTTACAAATGGCAACATTAACATAATCCAGAAAAAGGTGTAACGTGAAGAGCGCCTACCTCGCAAACTTAAGATGATCATCAAACATCACAAACGATCTTTTGAAAAATGATTCAAACCTGTACATAATTCGACATAGGTTTAATAAAATCTAACCTTTTTATGATAGGCTTGACAGACAGGCTGATGGTTCACTTGATGGTAGTTGGCTAGCGTCGCTTATAACACAAGCAATGCCTTAGGTGCTGTAAGTGCGCTGCTGATAAAAGTAAGATTAAGGATAAGGGATTAGGAAGCGATAAGGCGATGGGCTGTGGCATCTCTTATTTTTCTCACTGAAACACAACAGCACAAATGCTATTTCTATAAGGGGGTGATTACTGCGCTATGCGGGCTGCCTAAATGATTGCGAAATCTGAATGTGAAAGTAGTTTCACTACTACTGCCACTACTTTCAAATTCTACCAAGAGCAAACTGAAGTTATTTTCAAAGTTGGCCCTGCCGGGAATCGAACCCGGGACCCCTGACCAGCACCCTAACCACTCATCCAATGGGCTCGTCAAAATACAGATAAAACAAAATTTGTTTTATCAAGTAAGTTTTATCAAGTAAGTTATTGATAAGATACAAATAAATGTCTTTCTTGAACTATTTTTCCGAAAGCTAAGGAAAATTCCACATACTTAGTCGGTATGATAATCCCGTCATAAAAGAATCAATCGAAGTAGGTGTTAAATATTGATGAGTTTTATGTCGGCTGCCTATAAAAATATTAATTGCTGTCCTGTCTGCCTCATTAAAAGTTTTAAGGGAACAAAAATAGGTATTTAGGGAACACCAACAATTCCCGTCGACTTTCTATGTCGGCTTTGTTTTCATTTTACTTTTATTATTCGGATATTTAGACCGAAAGTACCGACCTTCGCTCGGGCCAATGGATGTTTTAAATTTTTGACCCGCTCCCGGCTTAACCCGGGGTTCAAATTTTACTTATATCCTTGTCTGTTTATCCCTATTTCCATAAGTGAAAACAAAATTAAAATCGGTCCAGCCATCCTAGTCTAATTAAGTCACAAACAACAAGTTATATGATAGATAGCGGCTTCAGTTATTTTACATTTTTATTTGTCCAAATATTGATATACAAAATCTAAACCATTTTTTAAAAATAAATTAAAAAAAACACATGTTATTTAAGTATATATAAGTGTCCTTTTCGCCAACACTTTTAAACAGAAAGTTAAAAATTATTGGTAAAATAGTTTTGTAAAGTAAATTTCAAATATTTCCCACCTAATGCAATTTCTTTTTGCACAAAGTTTAAAAATATTACAACTTCTGTTTGAGGCTGTCAAATTACACGGTTGTGAGTTAATACTTATTTTTTAGTTTTTTCAAGGTGTGTTTGTAGTTGCTTTCAGTTAAGCGAAGTTTATGCAATATTTTTATCACTGAAGGTATCTACAGCTTTTTATACCTAGACAAACTATACGTTCATTAGTCTTTCAGTCTGCTTAGTAGAGCAAACTTGAGAAGGGGTGTTTCACAATTTACGGTAGGTATAAGAAAAGAAGTAATTCACAATCCACTAGCTATCGTTTTCGTGAATATTTTGACTTATAATAAATAACCATAAGAAATAATATATTTGCCCACTCATACATATATATTCATACAATATAGTTGTAACCTGTAACTTGTAATTTTCCTTCTGCTTCCTAATAATATTTCCTTCTGATATTATGTCAAAAGGAAAGTAATTAATTACTTGTAACTTAAATAAAATACTCAAATGTTTGTCAATTAATTGAATTTGGCAACATTGGAATTTGGTAACATTTGGCATTAAAATCGTTGGACACAAAAATACTCTCTGTGTTATTGATAAATGAAAAAGTTTTTTAATGAAAATAGTTTGGTATTTAAAAAACATTTCCTCTATAATGTCACCCCGTGTAACGTGTTGTATTGTAAATAATAAAAAATGAATTGCTGACTGTTGAAACGTGTTAAATAGTGGAACAGTTGTTGCTCGCGCGAGGGCCATTTGCATGTATATAGCTGGAGGTTGAAGTCAGCAATGCATTCATTGTTTCACAGACTGCACCAGTCTGATCGTCGTCGTGCGCTTTGCGTCAGTTAAATCACCATTTTTGCATTCAATTTTTATTGAGAGATAAAACTAGTTTAAAATACATACTTTTCTTCTTGTTAATTTGTGTTTTATTTAGTGTACTAATCACTTATGTAATCACATCTTTTTATATGATCCTACTAATATTATGATTGCGAAGGTTTATGAGGATGTATGTTTCTTTCACGTAAAAACTACTAATGGATAAAGATGTGACCCGATGGTATTGCTCATATATTTTATTTTACAACGCGGATGAAGTCGTGACCACCAAATAGTGGCTATAATAAATATAATTCTTTATGAACATGTCCGCTATTAATATTATGAATACTGTCAAAAATGATGTATGTTTGTTATTCTTTCATGCAAAAACTACTGAACGAATTTTGATGAAATTGTACAGCAATGTAGTAGCAATGAAAATGTAGCAACAGAAATACCATAGTATTTCTTTGCTAGACGACCTACTATTAAATGGCCCGTCAGTTTGATGTTACATAAAAAAATACAAGACAATAAACTAACAGTTTAAAATCCCTTGCAAGATAAATCAAACTACCTGTTCAATTGTTCATACCTACTTATGCCGTAATATCACTTAATACCAACTAAGTTTAGGTATGACTGTACTAAAATGGAATAATGCATAAATTTATGTTACCTGCGCGTAGATACTGTTTCTCTTTATGTTTATTGTCCTTTAGTCTTCTCGCATTCAACAGAATATCGCACAATTAAACTTTTTACTGCTGTTAGTTAAATGTGCTTTGCGCTGAACCTACACGTACACCTAATTATAGCTGTTTTATCGGCGCGTTTCAAAATTAGCTGCAATATTTCACCAATGAGAACATTTTATGTTGCATACACATTTTGGGTTTTCAAACGAAGGCAAATTGACAATCAAATGATTCATTCATACGCCAAAAAGATTTTTACTTTGCTGGCGTCAGCATCGGAACGAAAATATTAGGTACATTTTACTAAAATTTGTAAATTTTATTTGTAAAATTTGTAAATGATTCAATATTCCTATTATTAGAATAACCAATTTCGTAACAATTACAAGACTTATATTCAAAGAAAAAATTTAAAAAATAATATAAATAAAGAATTCAACAGAAAAATTCAAAGAAAAAATATTTTCTTTGAAACCTATTTAATGAATAAATTGCTCTTTCACTGTTACAGTTCCAGATCTATCACCAGATCAGATAATTTGTCGTTGATGAGTCCGTTTGTCGGTGATTAACTTCACTGCTTGCTTTAATGCTCTGTCGGGGTCCCGGATTCGATTCCCGGTTGAGCCAACTTTGGAAAAATTAGGCAAAGTGAGACTAGGCCGATGATGCGAAAACAAAATTAAAAAATGCTGAATCGATTTCGGTGAACTTTAAAAATGTAGTATGGCGCCATTGAAATGGCGCAAAACTGTATGAAACATACTCTGGATCTCTAAAAAAACCGTATAGTTATGTAAGAGCCTCATTAAAATCGGAACGAGCAACTTTGAACGTATTCAAAAAACCTATTTTCTTCGAGACCGGTTTGCCTCGTATAATACAATTGTAAAATAGCCTCTCCAAGGAAATATCCAACTGTTCGATTTTGAAACTTTCGAAGGTAAATTCGATTTTGTATGCACGTAAGCTTGCATTTCTCGACAGCCTTGAACTCGTAACACTAATGTCTATAAATCTCAAGTTGCTTCGACTAAGATGTATAAAGGTTGTACAAAAGACTAACTTTTAAGTTTTATCTCTTTAGTTTAAGGCTTTATAAATCAAGTTAATCGCAACAGTTTGAAACATCCCTCTGATCCCTAAACGTCGTCGTAGTGATGAGAGTAAATTTAGAAGCGCTAAGAAATCTTTGAAAACTTAAATATTTTCTTCCCTCTTCTGTTATTCATAACTAAATTAATAGGGAATTGTAATATGTCTATAGTATTATAAAATACTAGTCCCCGGCTTATGACAATATGACGATTACTGTATGTCAATCATTTACCGACATAACCCGGCTGATTAGTAAGTGGAAGTGTTGAAGTGGCAATGGTCAGGACACATAGTGAAAACTGCATCAACCATAGTTAAGAATACAAAAGGTAACAATCGGATATTGAGTTTTTTTTTTAATTTATTAAGATACACCAACAGTACACGTGTTAAAATTATTTATGATATAATTATTTTTTAGATTTTTTTTTAATATATCGCGTGGTACATTACAATGCGATATAAGTAGGTAAGTACAATTTATAAGAGAATAGGGTGCCGTTGAGGAAAACAGAACATATACAGTATTATAATTGTAATTGTTCGCCATTTCATTTTAACCTTAACATCTCGTTAGGCGAGAGCTTGTTATGCAAAATGTCTGTCTTTCAGATAGGAATTGAAGCTCGTTTACTTTAACATAATTATTTTGTATTTTGTATGAAATGCATGGTCCATTCCAAGCGAGACAGATAAAAAATTAAAAAAAAAAATGTTCAATTTAAAGTTGTTAAAAAAAGTTATTAGGGAAACTGCACCAATGCACCTCCCTAACATATTTTTTATTACTATTGCTCGAGCAATTAAGTAGCTTTGCGGGATTTGTACTAAGGCCGCACACAGTTTCGGCGTCCCTATATTGTTGCTTGTGATAATTTCGCAACTGTACAGATGTTTTAGCGATCGTTCTTGTCGCTTTAGCAACTGATTTTATCTGGGAAATTGATTGCTCTAGCGACAGAATAGTCGCTTATGAAACAGTTCTATCGTGTACGACAGAGCAGTGTGCGTGTGCGTATAATCACATCAGCAACTATCGCTGACCGTCTATCGCTTGAGCGATAATAGCCAATGTGATGCCTCCCTAGACTCGCGTCATCTGCGTTACTTCTTTATTGACCACATTACTTACTTGCTTTTCTCCGAGACGTCCCCTTGATCTAATTATATAATTTTAGGAAAATTTTATTAATTATAATTGAACAAAATACATTGTACATTATTTAACACTAAATAAAAACCATATTTGTTTGAATCCTACAAAATTCTAGTGTTTAAAACAACAAACTAGAGACGGAAGCGTGCCATTGCTCTATGTAAATACAATCTGCCCGTATATATCTTGTCGAGTTCAGTGCACGCTTTCGTTACTGTGAATGTGAATTAAGTGGTTTTTCTATTCGACTGACGTCCACATGTAATTATCGGTCAGAACATTTTAAAATTGAAGACTATGACGGTTGTGGGGGCGGTCACAGTCATTGAGATTGGGATATGAATGACAGGCACACGCATGCGCACAGCCTCCTCTTTCCTAGAGATAAAAGCGCGTCTCCAGAATTCATCGCCACATAATTTTGGCGCGCCGATACGTTCACTGAGAACTTTGCTAAAGAGCGCCATCAAACTCATACTTACTGATACTATTTGGCAGTTTCATACATTCTCTCCGGACGTAAAATACTTTACGGTGTGTGTTAATGAAATTACAGTGAAAGTATTTATTTTAAAATAACACTACGTGAACTTTAAATAGTTGATCAAAGTTTGCGGTGCTTCGCGGGGTTTATATCTGAGGTGAGTACTTAAATAACATTTAATATTATCATCACTATGGCAATATTATCGACAACATAAACAATTTATTATTATATGTATTTTATCATTCATAATTTTAACAAGTTATCATTTACGGAGCAATTTTCTTAGGAAAAACGTAAGTGAAATATTTTATATAAATTCTTTCTTTATATTTAAATGAATATATATTTTTGTGATATTAAAAAAAACATATTAGTCAAATAATCGATTTACCTTTCATAACAATTTCCTAACTTATTAATGAAGTGTTAGTTAAATTGGTTTCATAAATGTATTTACGACTCAAAACGCCATAAAAGCGGTTTAGACTTTCAGTGTGACTAACTAAAACACAATATTACTGACAATGACAGGTTAAATGCAAAGTTTGCCGGATTGATCATAAAATACAGATGATTAATTAATTAATATAGAATAAATAAAATAAAGTTTTCTTATAATAAAAATACTGTCAAAATGTGAATAACAAAACTAATTAAAGCTACTATTAACAGAACCAAATTTACTTGAACTAAATTTATTAAATGTGATTTCTAACAATATATTTATCCTAACCTACTATGTCTCATATTACATAGAATTTATATTAAAATCGCCTGTGCAGTTACTGATGTGTATTAAGTGGCTACGATATTTGATATCTTTAATTAAATTTTAAAAAATGAGAAGAATCGCATGAAACAATATTTTAATTAAAAAAAATTAATTACCGTTCAGGAATACTATTAATTTATTCGTGTATGTATTTCCTACAAAAAGCGTCGGGTTCAGATTTCTAAAATTACTATAACTTTATTACACTTGCTTTTTATACATCGATGCAACAGCGAACGTAGTTAGGTTGGTATACGAACGAAAATCTTAATTGTAATATTTTGGTTACTTTGAACCAGCGTTGAAAAGAAAATCTTATGAAAACTCATTTCACTTATTATAATGTTTATTTGTCTGAAAAAAAAAGAACAGTATAGTAAGTGATGATTATTTTAACGTATTGTATGTATCACAAATTAACAAGTATGAAAAATACTGTCTGGATTTAATACCTTTTTTTTTTATTATAATAATCGTAATAAATTATAATGACAAAATTTAAATTTTACTATTACAAACTAATAATAATTTTATTATACCAACTAAAACTTAACAATATGATCATATTTTCATTTATTTTACTTGAGAGATGACACAAGGAATGGTATTTTGACTTCTTTTCCGAAACCAATAACATAATATATATAAAACACAATTTCCAATATTCACTCTCAGTTTTATATTAAATATATTTTTCTAACCATATAAATTAATTTTAATAAATAAAATATAGTTTATATTGAGGAAAAGCCATTATAAATTATGTGACTAATATAAGGTATTACCTTATACCTTATATTGGAAGGAATAGAATTACCTGAGAAGTGACGTCAAAAAAATACAATAAAGGGCAAGTAAGTGTCTGTGTCTGTATTTATTGTGTCGAGGAGGTCTTTCACGAATATTGGCAAATTTTTTTTTAATAATGATTTTTTTTATTAATTAATAAATTTTTGAATTTTTTATTCTTATTTAGTTTTAGATTTTAGTTTAGTTTCGTTTTATTTAGAATTAATAAATATATAAATATATGTATATTTTAAGTAGTCAATAAATCTTGGGTAAATTAAATTTTGATTAAATTATAAATAAATACAGTATTTTAATAATGATAACAACGAAACCTTGTTGCATAATTGAACGCGCGTCATGAAATAACTCAGCGGACTTTGTGCGTTTATTTGGTACGTCAAAATTTAGAGAGACGGTAGAGCAACCACAATGTAATGTACAAAGGGTTTCTTGATTAAATTTTATAAGTTTAGAATTAGGTATTGTTAACGTAAAATTAAGAAAACTAACGCCTGGTAAAAATGTAATAGCGATAAAGATGTCAGTCGCTATATTGCTTATTTATTTTTTATTTTTTAACGAGGACGAAGTCGGGGGCACCAGTTAGTTACCTATATTTTTGCCTTTTTCTAGAAATAATTGAAAATATTACATACGTGATATTATTTTTCAAAATAACACTTATGTTGAAAATATATGATAGGGACAACACGCAATCCTAACGGGCCGATTGTAACCTAATGGAACAACATCCCAATGACGTCTAATCAACACGTGACCACCGCGAAGCTCACCATGTCTTAGTAGTAATAGCAGGATACACTACGTGGGTAGCACGTCTGGCGGCAGTAACCATCTTTTTAAAGAAGACCACCTAGAAATAATAGCGTGTATGCGTTTGAGTTTCGGTGAGTGAGTTATAAGTTCTCTAATTATACTGCTCTAATTAACTGTGTAATGTCACAAAAAAAAATAATACCGTGGCACTCCGGGAGTGCCGACAGACGTGAAACTTCCGAAACTTCGAACGCGTATAGGTACTCGTAATAAATATAGCCTCCAAAAAATTGTGCAATACTTCACCTTAACACGAATTTAAAAATATTAGGTTGCGCTCATTTTGTTAAAAATTGTGTTCGGTCTTGGTATTGGTGCTTACAAATTGGTACTTTTCTACCAATTTGTAAGCACCTACGAACTCACCCATTTATTCTATGTACGCGAGTAGGTATATGGGGCTAAAATGGCGTAACTTCAATGAAATCGTATCATGTTATTTCTTCTCGTTATGACGGTTCCTCGTAAATTGCTCAAAGCCATTGAAATTAGCATACCCTTTCACATCTCCCTATCTTATATTTACGAAACGATCAAATTACAGGTTTCTTAACCTAACTCCTCTTATTTAATCTTCTTTCTTGTTAAGAGTACTCACGTCACGTATGACATGTATTTTAGAAGATATTTTATTTATTTATTTTATTTTATTAATCTTTGGGAAACGAACAGAAAAATTAACACATATTCCAAAATAGACAAAAAAATTAACACATATTCCAAAGCGTGTCCATAGATAGATATTACATTTAAGAGACAACAGAAACCAATCAAAAGAAAAAATAAATTAAAATCAGATATTTAAGGAGAAAAAAAGAAACAATCCATCAATATAATAGAAAAACAACTAGGCAGTTGTGACTCCTCAAGCTCAAAATAGACCCCCTCAACTGCACTCTAAGCTGAGCAATTGTGAAACTGAAAGCAAGCAATGTCCGCGACTTCGTCCGCGTTGAAAAATAAAATATATGAGCATTGAGCAATGATCCCTAGGGAACAGTACATTTTTTTACTGGGTGAAAGGTACCCTGTGTCCTTTTCTGTACCCCTGACCACGTAAAATTTCGTGATGTTCGGTCAATGATCAACACAATGTCAATCAAAAACAGACAGACAGAGTTAAGTACTTTCATATTTATAATACTCGTATGTATTAGTATGTATTAAAAAAGAGGAACATTAAATATTTATAATACAAAACTATTTAAGACTTCCATGTTGTATCGGGATGGAAAGTTTGTTCTAAAGTTCGCTAGACTAAACTAAAGTAAAATACTAGCGCGATATAACTGCAAGAGAAATATGTATAAGGAAGAGAATAGAATGTCCAGTGTTAAATAAACATGTGTACTCGTAGGTAAATTACTTAAAAGCAGTTTTAAATCACGTTCCACAGGAGTTGGCACAAAAACTTCTTTGTATTTAATATGAAAATGGTGTTTATTTCATTGAAATAAATTCGCTGTCAGCTTAGTTTACAAAGACTGTGCAGAGTGTTCACGGCCACCAAAGGCAGATTTCTATTTGGCTCTATTTTTCCTGTGTTTTCATTAAATTGAGGTTGAGGGAAGACATTTACATAAATTTGCGAGGGATTAAAATGTAAATTTTTTATCAAGTTCCTTTTTAATTTATGCTGAAATATCTTTTTTACTGAAATAAACTTTTGTATGCAGTGAGTTCTGGTTTTTTTATGTTGGATAAGTCAACCTTGCGGTACCTTAGGCAGTGTAAAAATCCGTCTAATTGCACAACTTATCGGTACTAATGCCACTATCCACATTCATAACAATTTTTCATAACCAGCAACAAGAAAGAAAATTTTCTTTACTGTTTCATAACAAGTTATTATCTTCTCGTAGTGCCATCTCCTGTCGTCTATCCTAACTCTCGAGGCGGCGGCGGCTCGAACACAAATCTGGTACTTTGACCATATATACCATTCGCGGAGATTCTTGAGCCAGGAAGTACGTCGTCTGGCTCGGCTTGCGTCTACCTTGTATTTTCCCCTATTTATTATATTCCTAGTTATTTATACAAAAACTATTTTTCCACTTTTCTAATATTTCATACAATTTTGTTCCACCAATACACAAAAATTTATTGAATAAATAAAAATGCAATGTATTTTAATGCAGTCTTAAGTCCACTTAAATCTTGAAATTAAAGCTTTTGTAGAAAATGTACACAAAACCACTAGTAATCTTAACTCTTACTTTTCTTTATTAAGTATTGAGTCTTACTAATGAAAAATTTAAGCTGTTGAAAAGTTAAACGTTCCAATTCAAAAATTCTTAAAATGTCTAATGTTAAGAGATGGATTAATCTCTAAACGTGAATTCAGTACTTGCATCTTTTTCAGTGACAACCCTTTATAATCAATATTTCATCCAGTATTTCTATTATTTCTCGTATATCTTTCTCGATATTTATTCTTTTCTTAAGTTTCTCAGACTCAGGTTTTTTTTCACGACATTATCCTAATGCGCACATGATATTGAAAAGATGTACCGTCTTGTAGGCAGCCAAGAGTTCGTCCTATTAGACTATTACTGCTTGTGGTATTATTATAGGTGATGATAAACTCCCAACCTGTAGGTAATTGTCACACACTTCAACAGTTTTGAAATTTGTTTTGAAAGAAAATAAAATTGTGCTCTAAAAGTAATTTCTGGTTGCGATTTCAATCAATTAACTCTTAAATAAACTTTTATTGGAGTGCCTTCTTGTGAAGAGATGTGGCCCTTACACTTAAATCGAATTAATAGACAAAAATGGCCCATCTCCTCAAAACCCTCCACTCTTGGCCTAACAATTTAAACTTTTCTTAATTAAATTTGTTCGACAAGATTTTTTTTTCAAAATTGGATAAGCAAACATTAATTTCGCTTAAACTTTAAACAAAAAGGGCCTCGGATTTGGAATGTAAGATCAACCCCATGTCCGGTTCGATCAGAATCATTAAGTTTTTCATGTCAATTTAAAGAATATTAAATGCAAATAAATTCAATTGATCAGTGTAGTGATGTAGGTTAAAATACACATAGGTATCTATAAATTTTTGTTTAGATAATTTTTATTTTTATGGAACAGTAAGTAAATTTTTTCTGATACAAAATCTATACAAAATTTGATGATAATCAGTTGACTAGTTAAGACATGAAAGCGTCTCTGTCCGCCTGTGTACTTCTTTGCGAACTTCTTTAAAAACCACCGAACGGATTTTTATACGGAGGCGAGGCGCTAGTATAATAATATACAAGGTCTTCGGGGCTAAAGAAGCTTACCGACGCGACGCTACGTTGAGTAGCCAGGGGGCACTGATACAATTACCTAAATGATGTTATGAACTGGCTTGAAATTACCTCAGGTGCAGATTCGCATTATAGCACTAGAATATTACCTACACCTACACAATATTATAGGGTCAATTATTTTAGAGACTACTTAAGTATTCAAACAGAAAATGTACGAATTATAAATTTGCTGAAGAGATAAATCTTATATAGATGATGATGATAAACTTAATAATTAAGTTTATCATCAAGTTTGCCAATATTACAAATTGGAACACATGATATGTCGCATTATAAATTTCACTGGGCATTCTATAAAAATAAAGATCTGTTTTTTTTTTGTTTAGTTGGAAACCATGAAATTATTGAAATTGTTTTTTTTGCTTATTCAAATAAAATAAATAATTTTTTTAACACAATTTCTCATTATCTAACCTAATTTTTTACACACTCATCTAACACGTTTAGCGTGTAAAAAGTCATGTGTATTTTAAAAATTGAAAACATTGTACCTAAATACAAAAAATCACCTAGAAGGGGTTTTGTATTTACCTACAATGAAATCTCTTAAGAAAATGTAGAAACAAATTTAAAGAAGTAAACAAATTAAAATTGAGCGTTTCAAAAAAAGTTAAAAAAAATCATTGTAGCACAATTAACAACTTTTTTGTAACCATATAGAGTAAGATTGCAATCAAAAGTTTCTAATTGGAATTGCGGCCGAAAGTTCATTAACAAAGTAAATAGATGGAATCTAATTTAATCCAGCATTAAGAAGACACATATTTATATGTATGTATAAATATACATACATATAAATATGTATACATAGCAATATTATATACATATAAATATGTATATAATATGTATACATAGCTTTTGCTGGCGACTTCGTCTGCGTCCCTTTTTCTAAGACATAGAAAAATGCATTCAATCTTTATTGCTCCTATATTTCTCTAAAACGTGGAATTTACGATATTAAGACTATATTTAAGACAGAACGTACGATCTGATTTCAAAATACAATTTATATTAAACGAAAGACAGTTATTTGCAGACTGTGCCGATTATAATTTACTTCCGCATACTCAAAATGTTTCTTAAACAATTAGAATTTTATTAATGTTAGGACATACTGAATTTCTCTGTTATAAACCGGGCAGCCTCTTTGGCTGCTGTAACCGCTCGTTTAGAAAACCATAGTGAATAAAAGGATGTATATGCTATTGTTTCTCCACATAATACAGACACGCAGATACACAAACACACACACTTACCATTGACATCTTTATCGATGTGATGACAGTGGCGCCAACACTTTAGACTATCCCTCGGAAACTTAACATTTTTCTATATTTTAATCCAATTAATAAACTATCTGTTTGCCAAATTTCATCCAAATCCTGTCAGCTGTTTTTGCGTTATTAAGGAACAAACTTTCGCATTTATAATATTATTAGGAATTAGCTGTTGCACGTGACTTCGCCCGTGTGACTTTATAAAATATATCCTTTGTTACTCGTTGATAATGTAGCTTTCTATAGACAATAGAATTTTCAAAATCGGCCCAGTAGTTTTTGAGTTTATTCATTACAAACATACAAATCCTCTCTCTTTATGATATTAGTAAAGATTAAGATAAAAGTAAATGTAATTTACTCGTACATATTATGCAAGCAAGAAAATAAATTTAATGAAATAAAATTTATTTTGATAAATATATATATCTCCGTGTGCCTCTTCAGTCCTGAAGGTTAGCCGTCGACTTCCTGAAACGGTCCCTGTCAAGAGCCAACTGGAACAGCTGCTCGACCGAGGCAATCTCAGTCCACTATCGGATATTTCTGAGCCACGACTTTCTCCTTCGCCCAGCGCGTCTCTTCCCTTCCACTTTAATTGGAGCAGACATCTATCATAAATAAATAAATAAAATATTAAAATATTCTATAGTGGTTTCCAATACATACATTTAAATGCTTGTTAAGCATTAGATGTAGTGGCTAGTGAAGCGAACGAGTGGCATCAGCCTCACTTTTGATTTATAGCTGTTTGTTCAGCTACAATAAATCAACTACCTATTGATTTATCCTAGCTCACCGCTCTGACTCTCCGACCAGATACTGATGATTGTATAAATAGTTTTCAAGTGTAGATATCAGTTAATAATACTTAGCTAAGTTTACCATATCCAACTTAGAGCAATCTAAATAATTACCTTATACAATATTATGATAGTAATTAGACCTATCTTTGTCGTTGTCTTCACATAATATTAAACGAAGCGGCGCATAAAATGAATATTACGTAAAAAAAATTATAAATTAATTATCAATTTGAAAGTTAAATTGACTGGAAACAGTAACGGAAGTTTATACAGTTTCTAGTTAATATTCTTTTTTGAAATTTATCTTTGCGTAACTTACCTTGTTCATAATAATGACAAAGAAAAGCACGCTGTCAGTTAGTTTATACGTGGGTGTGTCTGCACTAGGCAGTTTCTTGTTCCCACCTACAAAGGCTTTATTTTTTAAATCGTCTTCTGACCGTGACGTCTGTATTCCTTTCATTTTTAAATTCATTTCAATAAGTATAGAATTAGATATCGATTTGTACACGTATTAAAACAATAATAAAATAATATAAACAAAAAATATACTTACTTAATAACATTTTTGGTTTATAAATAAAAAGAACTTTTTAAGTAACAAATAAAAAGTATTAAGTAATAGACATGGTGCATCTGCTTCTGCTTCTGAACTAAAACTTGTATCTCATACAACAGAGCTTTTACAAATGCTATTTAGAAATTCTTGAAATAAAATATTTTCAGCTTAGGTATCGTCTCGTAAGAAAATCAATATTAGTCATCAATTTCGCTGATAACATTTAAAAAACATTTAAAAAATAGACAACATATAAAGACTAAAAAAGACTAAAAAAAACCACGTAGTTTGTACAATCCAATTTGCCTAACCTTTGGGTGTTTTTGTCGAACGGAAAGGGTGTTTTTGCGATTTGGCAAGAATAACGACGTGACTGTCCAAATTTTGCTAATTGCGTTTTTAGGCGATTGTGAATTGTTTGGTTCTCAGATAAGTTCTTCGTGATGTTTAGGTTAGTTATCAAGGAGGTGCTTACTAATTAAAATTGATTGGATTGATCTTTCAAGAATCTACACTGAGCATAATTATATTTTATTTATTTAAAAGCCCTTTATAAACTCGCTAGCAAAAAGAAATAACACGAAGCTATATAATTAAAATGATAACCTCCGACTTTCTATTGAACCCAAACACGCTATATCCGCCGAAAATTCCGAATTTCTAGTGCCTTTCATTCCTTTCATTTCATTGTAACGTTTGGCAAGATGATCGCTCATAGCATAATAGACAATTATTTAAGATCACACCTGTAAGGTAAATTAAATGTATGAATAAAATAGAAGTTACTCGTAATTATTTACTTGAAGCGACCATTTCTATGTTTTTATCTGCATGAGCATAAAGTAAAGTATATTCATTTAGGTTTGATACTATGTGATACTCCACATACTAAAGACCAAAGATGTATTGTATAGTAGAGCCTCAATTTGGATAGAATAGCTAAATGTTTGTTACTATTTCACGCAAAAACGGCTCAACAGATTTAGATGAAATTTGGTACACAAATAGTTTATTACCTAGTTTAACATAGAGGATTCTTTTTATCCTGGAAAAATGTTAGGTCAAAAATATAAAAAAGAGAGCTCTGCTGTCTTCATAGCGGTCGGTGCCCTGTCGTCACAGCGATGACGATTTCGGGCATTATAATACTCATAAATTTTCTCAGGTATTATATTTTTCATTTTCCAACACGGACGAAGTCGCGGGCACCGCCCAGTTTCGCATAAATTTTATATGACTTCTAATATCTAAATGAGTAAAGCTGCATTCTTTTTATTAGACCCAAAGAAGAACACTTCAAACTGTTGGGTCTAATCGTAAGTAGAGAATCCAAAACGCAGTTGGATGCCGCAGTGGTTAACCACTTGTTGAAGCGGCTCTAACAGATGGATTGCAGAACTGGGTCATAATACGAAGCAGGATGTGCCCAGAGCAAATAAACACTTAGCGAGGGTATGATGACGCTTAATTACGGTTCCGTTTTGTTTGTAAAGGATTGTAGATGACAGTTGTCTTGTTGGGAACTTATAAAGAGATTCCTTTGGAAATATAGCTCGTGCAAACATCTAACAATACCGAGCATTGTATCAAAATAAATGAAAATAGAAATGCTAATGAAAAGATTTGTACCTATTTTTATTTGTGTTACTCGTTGATGATATAGCTTTCTACAAGTGAAAGAATTTTTGAAATCGGCTCAGTAATTTTTGAGTTTATTCATTACAAACATACAAAAATACAAATATTCTCTCTTTATAATATTAATATAGATAGATAATACCTACTTGCTCATCCTAAAGGTATCGTTCTGTCAAAATTTATTGGACTGTGGCAGGTGATGTGTATTGTGTGATTGAAATATTTGATTTGTCAGCTCGGAACTTTTGATGGAAATAAAGAAAAATGGAGTTTATACATTTTACCGGGAAAATTTTGCAATTCCTTCGTTCAACGAAAATTAAAAATAAAATTATCCGAATTGGCCCAGCCCTCCCCGAGTTTTGCGAGGAGCAACACATTTAGCTATTCGTTTCTATTTATGTAGATTACTAGTTGAAGCTCGCGACTTCGTCCGCGTTGAAAAATAAAAAAGCATATGCAATATAACGCCTGACATCTTTATAGCTGTAATAGCTTTGCTAGTTTTGAATTTTTATTCTTAGATGATCTCTAGGGAACATAAACAGTATTTTTTTCTGGATGAAAAGTAGTTACTTTTCTGTATCCCTGACAACGTATATGCAAAATTTCATTATGATCGGTTGAGTAGTTAAGACGTGAAAAGGTAACGGACAGACAGTTGTAGATAAATATTTACTTGTTAAATAATCATTATGTAGTAACAATGTATATATTGTTATCATTTTTATATGTATAATATTAATTAATGGAATATACAACCTGCCAGCACCTTAAATCCCAGTTTTACAAATTGTCAATGTCTCAATAGATGTTTTTTTTTAAAGATTATTATTATTTTAAAGATGACAAAAAGTTAAGTTTCTTTCGGGATTTCTTCTCAGGATCGTCGTCATCTTGGCTATTTTTTTTCCGAAACCCTGTCAAATCATAATGACAATTGAAAGAGTTTCTTGGAAAACCATTTGATGAATAAATGTTTTGATTTTGATTTTTTTTATTCTGGATAAAATAACTATCTTTCAACATTAAAGCCATTTTTAGAAAACCACTCTCGAAACAGACTTATCCGCTAAATCGCAATAAGAAAGAACCTAGAAGACAACTTAAAAAGGTGGAAAAGAAAAATATTTTTTTAAAAATGTAACTAGTTTTACTTTTTATATAACTTAAACCCTTATTGATACCTAGCTTCGCAACAAGTAAAGATCTGTCTCGGTCGGGACACTTGTAATCCTTGTGGAGGCTTTTATAGGATTCTAGGGATACAAACCCATAACAACGTGAACGAATGAAATGGGTAAAGTTAACATTTTATTACGATCGTTATTGATGTATCTACATAGTTATTTTAGGCTTTTTAAATATTCAAAAATAACGATCAATTTGTAATTTTTGATGTATGAAGTGAAATTATAGGCAGGAGTTACTTAATTACTTAATTAATATTTATTTGTAGCACAAAAGACGACATATTTTCCTTAGTATTTTTATATAATAACAATTGCAATTCTATTTGACATAAAATGTCGATGAATAATCGACCATAGAGGTCGTATAACATAATAAAACCTCAACAGTAATAAGTGTTTTATTTAGACTTATATTGTAAAAAAGTTAGTTTAATTGTATGTATGAGGTAATCTTCGAAACTACTCATCCGATTTAAAAAAAAATTACCAATAGTTTGAATAGAATATCAGGATGCACATAGGCTATATTTCTATATGGCTATATGAATCGTGTGCATATAGTCTGTGCAGAGCATAAAAAGATACCATGCTCAGCGTAGGTCTATACTAGTAATATGTATTCAAACTGCATTCAAACTATCTTAATATATAAAAATCACGTGTCACGGTGTTCGTTCGAGACAATCTCCGAAACCGCATTGTTGAAACTTTGTGAATGTTTCAGCATCAAATACTTAAAGTTTATAAAGATACGGTCTTATAAGTATTATAATTCGGACGAAGTTGCGAGGAAGAGTTCTTATTATTATAAAATTGCCACTCGCCCCCGATTTCGCACAGATGATTTTTTTTCTGCAAATTATTTGTATACACAAACCTTCCTCTTTTATCGCTCTTCCGATTAGTGAAAACCGTATCAAAATCCGTTGGTTGGTTTAGGAGTTAGCATAAAAATAGCTACTTAATTTTATGAAAGGTTTAGATGTACCTAAATATAGTCTTGTTTTGAACTTTTCAAGCCATATAGTGAAAATCTAGTATTGAAATATTTACCTAAAACACTTTTTGAAAGTAACATTTGATAATATTCTATTCCAGGCGCAATGATGTTACTTTATGTGTACATGACACCCAACGTTTCATATCAACAAGAGTTAAGTACAATGTTTTTATCATAGCATGAATAACTGCGGTATATTTACTGAGATATGACACACATTTTTCTATTGTAAAACTCTTCCACCGACACCCTGAGAGTGAAGCCATTTATCATGAAACTAAGTTGATGCTGTGAAAGGTTATTTAAACGAAACTCTATTACATGTTGTTGAAGGAAAATTTATTATTCACCTCTCCAGCACGAAAAGGGTCCTTTTGATGCCTAAAAACTAGCAGCAAAATCGATTTTTGATGCAAGCGTGATTCGAAATTCGAACACCGTATTTAACTTACAGGAATATTTTATTATGTGTCCAGCCATAGCCGGCTAGAGTTGGCCCAGCTGTTATGATAGACAGGACCCTTACCTAACACGCAAGTAAATAATACGACCATCACAGTTCTTAACAAAACTGTTACCTTTAATCTGTTACAAATTGCTGTACTTTTACTTTCAACTTTTAATATTTTTGTTAATTTAGTTATAATTTACCTATGTGACTATGGCTATGTAAATGTTGGCTATAATAAAAATTAAATTTAAAATTGTCTTAATTGACCTAATAACGCTTTTCTCGATGTTGAGGTGAAAAGTTGTATATTTAACACGAGAGCAAATTTTTTTATGTCTCGTGCCTTTTAAATCAGTAGTCTATATTATAGAATCATCGCTAAGCTCGTAATTCAATTGTAAACTACTTCGCTAGTTCGTGATTTAAAGTCGGCACTAGCAGAAAAAAAAACAATTTTGCTCTCTAGTTGAACAAATAACTATTACTATTCTCTATTCACAAACGGGTTCTCATTGTTGACATACAAAAACCATAAACAAACTAAACAATACAACAAATCTCATTGCAATAACTGTTCTAAATTCAATCAAGGTTGTAAAACATTACATATTAACATTTTTCAATAGCTAGGATATGTATTTTGAGTTCTATTTTTTTTAATGAAATAATGTCATTCGAACAGATATTTTAGGAACTGTTCAATATTATTTTGCAACTTAAATATTTTAAAGATATTTTTAATTAATTTAAGGTAAGGTTTTGTTGTCTCTTTTATATTATCAATAATGTATTATTTATTTGAACGGACAGTTTCGTATTGAGTTAATTAATCAGTTATTAATAATTGAATTAGCTTAGAAATCACAGGGAAAAGAACATTTCTAATATTTTAATAAAAGAACACGACAATGCAAATATTTTCTAAACGTACCATAACTGCAAGCGGAAAATCCTAGTATTCTTATTAAATTACTAAACTTACGACATGAGTTTAATTATTTTAAAGCAAATGTTTCTTAGTTAAATATATTTTTCCATGTAAGATTGCTTAATTTTTTTTTTTAGTTTTTTTTGCTTAATCATAGGTATATTTGTTTCTTCAGACTTAATTCCTGCAGCGAAAATCTAAAGACGTGTGTGCAACTCTTGTATAAATATTTGTTAACTCTATATAAGAATAATATTGAAGCTATACCAAAGAGCTATACGAAATACCAGAGAGTGTTATTTCGTAGTCTAGCCGAGTTTAGTCGTGAACATGAAAATAGTGTTTGGAATGCATGAGATTGCATTTCAAAAGCGATATGACGACACTGCAACTCGTAAAAACGAAAAATTAGGTTCGAGAATTCGTTTAAGGAACAGCTAAGTTTATAAACGAGTTCATAAAAAATTTCATATGAAGAAAATACCTAAAGGGACATATTTGTGTTTGTTACTATAACGCTAAGTTTATGAACTACTGTTCTGGAACTACTTAATCTCAATACATTCATTCATACATTTTTTTAATGAATGACTGTACTTTTTATTATGGTAATGATCGTCTTGGGTATTTTTTTTTAAACCCTGCTAAAAATAGACTGACTTTTAAAAGTGTTTCTTTAAAACCTATTTAATGAATCATTAATTGTTTCACTGAACGACAGAATTAAATTGTATTGACAGTAGGTAATCAAAGCGATACCTATCTAGATGTAAAATATCCCCTGTCTTATATTGAGATACCTCAACGAGACAACTAATAAGGGTAGTACATTTCTCATTTCCGTCGGATATGTATCTGTTGGTGTAATACGCTCAACGATTTCCGTCAAACACAGACGCGCTCGCCGACATTGAAGGGGGGAGACAGAATCTTCTTTAAGCCGGGTCAGGTTTGTGGAGCAGTTACGTTTTACTCGTAGGTCGGCAAATTGGAATGTCAACAGAAAAGTTAATCTGAAACCTAAAAGAGTTAAGAGAAAATTATACGAGTGCAGAATGCGATCCTTTGTTTGTGGGTTCATTTTATTTACATACTAGCTGATGCCCGCGACTTCGTCCGCGTTGAAAAATAAAATATATAACACCTGAGAATATAACTCGCGACATCTCTATTACTGTACTTTATCTTATTTTCGTTATCCCTGACAATGTGTATGCAAAATGTCATGATCTGTTGAGTAGTTAAGGCCTAAAAAGGTAATAGACGGACAGACATACGGATAGTGTTAATCTCGTCACGTTTATAATATTACTAATAGAGAGAAAACATGAATAAAACCGAGCTCTTCTATCTGCAGGCCGTGTCACTTGTTTAACTCAAGCCACCTGTAATCCTACCGTGAAATATGAGTTTTCTGTCTTAACCGGTACCGGTTATCCCTATGGGGAAGGTTAGGTGGAAAATACGTTCATTACCCCATCCCTTCCTTATCCCTTCTCCTTAATCCTTCTATGGTCGGCCGTCAGCGGCGCATATGGCGCTGCTTGTGTTATAGGCGACGGTAGTCACCTACCATCAAGTAGGCCGTCAGTCTGTCTGACGACATTAACATACTCGTGAAATGAATTAAACGTTCAGCCGTTATTGCGTTATTGAGGAACAAACATCCAAAAATACCCACTTTCGTATAAATAATATTATTAGGATTATGATTATGTTATGATAGATATAGGCTAACACAGATTACACAGCTGACACAGAACAAAAAAAATTAACATAACCATAGACGTAACGCAAGGAATATTTCTTAATACCTTAAATTTTTTACAATAAGAACTTTGATACCACCTTACTTACATTCTAAGCAGAGCGTCTCAAAGCGTGCGACAATAATAAATAATTATACGGCCGATGTTAATCCCGTTACAGGTACTAATAATATAATGGCGTAATCTGTTTGTTTTGTTGTCGACAGAAATTGCCGATGCGACATTACTGTCTCCATTAATTTTCCTCACGACAGCCTATTTAAAGTCGCAAACTTTAACGGCATAAACATCATTCTTCCAAACGTCTATCCTCTGAGAGTCTTAAAGGATCAGCTGCTTTGAATCTTTTGATAAATGTCTCGGATGCTCCGAATAGATCATTTGCGATGACAACCAATGTGTTTTTCGTCGGAATTAAATTTAATGAATTCATATTCATTCTATTTTTAGGACAAAAGATCTAGAGGTAACAAAAAAAATTCTACTTTTCGTCCCCTTAAATATATAACTCAATAGTCACCTAATGAGTTTTATATTTGAGGGGACTAAAAGTACGTTTGTGTTACGTAGAATTGTGTGTGTTACGTTGTTGAAATTAGTGCAGCTTCTCGTCTCTGCGGATTTTGATATTAATTTCTGCAGTAACCACCTCTTTACAGAATATCACCGTGAAATAACAGTACCTATGTATGCCAGAGCCCATTTTCCTATCCCCTCTCAATTATCAATCCCTTATCCTTAATCCTACTACGGTCGGCAGCGCACTTGCAGCAACTTATGACTAGGCGAGAGTAGCCACCTGCTTTTAAGTGGACCGTCAGCCTGTCTGTTGACCTTAACATAAGAAAAGATGGTGTACATTTCTAATAATTATACCAACAATAAATTTATTGGCCCCTCAGTATGCATAAAGTGAATTCTTAATTTGTTGTATATTATTCTATTTCAAATTTAAGATAATATTAAATTAATCACAATTCAATTACTTGTTGGTATATGTCGTAATGTTATTTACTTGTTTTCTTTAAAGTTTATTTATATTTTATAGAAATATATTATATAAATCTGTGATTGTTTAAAGATTCAATGACTGAAAATTTTACAGCAGCCATTACTATAAAATTACTATAAAAATTGATGCCTCTCTTCCTTCTTTATTTCACTGAAATGGGGGCATTGTTACGGTCAGTATTTTTATAGGACTGTTTTTATTAACGTTGTTATTACAACTTTTAGGGATGTCTGTATTGGGAAAAGATTATTTACATTTTCTTTGAAGGACTCCTACTACACGACTTATAAACGTAATTTGCTTTTGAAAAGCTTAAATGTCACATACAATGCCAATTGAGAAGCGTATTTACGAAGATCCATTGAGCGATTATTCTCTGTAAAACGTACAAAAGACAAGCTTTGAGTTGAGACAAATTGCTCGGTAGAACAAAGGAGTCGGCTATATAAATGCTTCCGTCTAGTTGGATTCGTCAAACCCGAAACTCTAGTAAGGACGTTATTTACGCTCAGGTATCTATTTATTTTGTATATACCTACCAACTATGTTACACTGTACATATTCACTTAAATTTTTGAATTAATTAATAAATTTATTGGTCACTAGCTGGTGCCCGCGACTTCGCGTTGAAAAATAAAAGATTTAACGCCTGAAAAAATATGTAAAGCAATATACAGCCTGGCATGCATTGACGCCTGACATTGTACTTTTGCCAAGCTTTAGGTCTTTATTTTTAGATGGTGGCCGCGGCTTCGCCCGCGTAGAATATTTAGCATTCCACCGTCAACACTTTCATTATAATCTGATGGTTATTTGTCCCATGGGAGGTATAATGTTCACAATAATACCAGAATGTATTCATTTACTTTGAAGTTTTTAACCACTTTTCAAGCGACACAGCGTTTCAACTTTCATGTTCTTTCTTACATAGTATAACTTAGTCTTACTTATCTTTACACACATAGTATAAAATGAAGTCGTTTTCCACATCTGTCTGTCTGTATATCCGGTAACTCATCCTAAACCTCGCAACGGATTTTGATACGGTTTTCACCATCATTTGAATATGATTTTTCACGGAAGGCTTATGTAGAATATAATAAAATCTAATTAAGTTTTTATTATTACCACCCAACAGATTTTGACACGGTTTTCACTAATGGAAAGAGGG
The DNA here is from genome assembly GCA_944738685.1 of Synanthedon myopaeformis. NCBI lineage: Eukaryota > Metazoa > Arthropoda > Insecta > Lepidoptera > Sesiidae > Synanthedon > Synanthedon myopaeformis. The sequence goes on along the minus strand of OX122918.1, from coordinate 6,675,743 downwards.
ATAGACAAAGATAGTTTGTGTGTTAAAAAAATTGCATCCCTGGCGAAGCTTGGAGCGGGTTGCCTATTATAATATAATAGTATATATATTCTAATTCATATATCGTTAACAGTGAATAAGAAACATTTTTGAGTGCACACTCGGTGACATGGTGTGTCCAACAATCATCGATTTAACAAGAATAGTATATTTGTATTTGTATTATAAATAATAATATAAATACAAATAAATAATCTTTGTACGATAAACGAAACATCGCCAACACATGCAACAAGTTCACAAACACCCTTCGAGCTCGTCAAATTCCAACTAAATCGGAATATTATACAAATGGGTGCTTTGTGGTGATGATATGTTTTCGTATTACTATTATGGCTTTGTCCTTTTCATAATACACTTTTAACCTCTCTTTCGAGAGAGTTACAATAAAATTAGCATAGAAATTGAAATAAGTACAGCGGCATGCGTTACGTTGTGAGTCAGTGATTAAATATATCAAATGTGTTATGAGGTAAACAGTTGTAACTGTTAAGACGTCATCAGTATGTGTCATCAGTATTTTTTAAAATCCCGCAGGAACTTACCATTTTTTAAAGGATTTTATATATTCTAAATATATGAAAAGGCACCTTAAAATATATTAATTTTAACTACGAAAATGAAAGGACCATGCTACTTAAGGTAAAATTAGAATATTTTTAAAAAATATATGACGGTAGAGACATTTCATTCAGTATGTAATATCGATTTAATTTTACTGTTGATTTAATTAACAAAAAGTAAAAATTAAAAAAGATTAAAAGAAAAAATACTTTAATAACTTTTTAATTAAAAATTTTTAAACTTTTAAAAACCTTTTAATAAAAATAATGTAACAATGACCAAATGTTAATTTAATTATGTAATGTTATTAAGTATATCACATTTATGAATTTGTGTGATAGTTAAAAGTCCAAACACTTGACCTGGAACAAGCTCTATTAATTCTGTTTAGAGAGAATATGTAATAAAATGCTGCGTCAAGCTCAGTTTTTATTATGATTAAGTTTTGCCGTTATGTGAAGACTAACAGTACGCCAGCTCCCTTATTAAATATTAATAATTCTGGAGATTATTTGTGTTGAATGCGACTTTTTCGGTAGCTGCAGAACATGACTTTCAAATGGCCCTTTTTTAGAGAAAAAATATCAACATTCAATTAATGTAATTAACGTAAAGCAACCGCTCAAACTAGCGCAAAGGAAAATTGAACGCTCTTCTAATCATTAGAAACTTTTCTTTTCTTTAAAAAATAAATAATAAATTAAGTTATTTATTTTGAAAAAAAAGAAGTCTTTTGAGGAGTAATTAATTAATTTATTAAGAATTATGTTTGTTAAAAGGTAAATAATATTTTCAATATTTTGAGTACTTAAGGCGTTAAAGCGTAACAAACAAACTCACTTTCGCATTAATCCTAATCCTAATAATATTATATATATGGAATTTTCGATGTTTGGATATTTGTTCCTCAATAACTCAAAAATGGCTAAACGGATTTAATGAAATTTGGCACATAGATAGTTTATTACCTAGATTAACGTATAGAATACTTTTTATCCTGGAAAAATTTATTGTGCAGAAAATACTTTTAAATGAAGTGTTTTTTTATTAATTATTATAAACTACTACTACAAAAATTATACTACCCACTACTAGTAAAAAGAGTAAGCTCTCAGTAGCTCCTCTATACTGAAAATGTTGACGACCTTTTTGGAATATCACTGGCCGTTTTCTATTTTTATTTGAAATTACTGTGTTCTTTTATAATTGTCAACAGAGGTGTCGGTTTCGGTAACAGTGTCGCGAGTTCAATAGTTTTTTCCCATCTCAAAAATGCCCAACGCGCTTAAAGAAGTTTTCATTTCAAAAACCAACCATAGCGCGTACGAAGTCACCGGCATAACTAGTAATATTATATTTGGGATTTCTAGCATATTCAATTTATTTAATTAAAAATAATTTTAAAATAATTTTCTTTGTTATTAATTTTATCCATTAAGCTATAAATAGTGTAGTTTTAATAAAACAATAGTATTCACTGGCTCATAAGTAGGTATTCATAGATGAAGTGTTGATAGACAATCTTCGTGTGCAGGTACTAGAGTTCCGTATTCAATCACAACGATATGGGCCATTAATCTCGCTGCAACTAGAACACAGGAAAGTCGCCTTCACGTGTCGACGTTGAATCATTCGATAGTTTCATAGTGAATAAAACTGAAAAGTGTCAAATTTATTTCAACTTTTACATGATGTGGTTATTTAGTTTATTTTACTCTTTACTAAATGATCTGATATACGTCTCCGTTATTATTATGTAAGGCAGGTAAGGTGACTGTTCCAATAATGTGATAATAGGTGGGAACCGTCGCTTATTAACCTCGATAAGATAAGACCTAAGAAGGGGTAGGAGAACGGAAGTTTAGCTTCCGTATGTTACATGTCCATAATAATCAAAAACTAACCAATGTATTGACTTGAATTCTGTACACAATATTGCAATTTAACAGAATAGTGTTTTTATATACTTTTTATTCCAAAGTTTCAACAAAACGGGGGAAAAAAGGGAGCCACAGCGAACCGTGACCGTGTTCAGCCAGTATATTATATTTATGCATCATGGATTTTTTTCTTTTTTGTACTTTGAACAGCTATATTCCTGCAATTATCTCAATAGAATTATTAATAATCCAAACATCCTACATGGATGATGTCTCGATCGTAGCCTAAAAACTTATTTATTTATTTTTATTGTTTTCACAATGGGATCGAAGTAAACTAACTCCGGTTAGTCTTTTCCCAAATTCCCATAATAGTTGCCTAATATCATTAATTGTCATACGTTACTTGGTTAAATATTTGATTAGGAGTAATGTCCTTTTCATTTACTTATGAAGTCAAACTTTCCCATTTTCAACGAATTAAATCTAACTTGAATCGATAAAACAGATTGAGAAGTTTATTCAAAATTCAGATATAATAATTTAAAAGGTGTTACGTTTGACAGTTTTGTCGTTTTAGATTTCATTTTCCCTAACTTTGTGACAGGGGCGTATTAAAAAAGTGACAATTGACATTTACACACAAATTGAAAAGGAAAATTGCGGTCATTAGACGTGGTCTCGAATTTGTGTTCGTGCTTATATAATAGTGAGTTGACTTACATATATGAACGTAACAGTTATTGTATGACGACACTACGTCAGACCTTCTTTTAAAAGTGTATGCGTTCAATCGGAAAAAAGTTCAATTTATAAAAAACGAGCTGACCCGCGAACTTCGTACCGCCTCAGGGAGAATAAAAACCCGTTTCATACAAAATGTATGAGAAAATGAATTTTCTTCATATATATTTTTCGTGAATATTTTTCCGAAGTTTTAATAGTTTTTTTGCTATTCGGGATGGAGACAAATTCAATAAAATAAAGATCATAAAAATTTGGGTCAGCCGTTCTCGAGTTATAAATGGTGTAACTAACAAAAACAATAACTTAACAAAAAGTAAAATCCGATTTTTAAAAAAATCTTTCACCAATTAGAATAGAATTTCAGGATGGACATAGGCAAAATATTACACGCGGGCGAAGCCACGGGCACCGGCTAGTATGAAATATAGTGTTTAATATAATATAATATAAAATAAATATAATATAAAAAATACGTGTTTTGTATACGATTTTGTAATTTTTCTTTTAGACTATAGATTAAGTTGGTATAAAACACTTCGGCAAAATATTTATAAAAGACTGTCGTTATTTTTCTTAAGCACCCGCGTTGAACGGCTGTCTTCTAGACGTGGTAAATTAATAATGAAAGGTAGTTAATTAAAACAGTTGGACGAGACTCGTTAAGAGTTATTGAATAAATTGCTGTAAAATGATTAATTGACTATTAATTGCGGCATCGTTTAGCACCTCTTTCTTCTCGATTACTCGCGAAACTAAGGTGTATATCGTAATGGCAGGCGGCCATCTTGTTATTATCTCATCTCGGATTCATTAGTGTAATTGTAGTCGGTTATTTCGTGAACCGCACGTTTACTGGAGGCAGCGTTGTCCTCAATGAAAACGTTTTCGTAAAGAATGTTCCTATTTGTATTATTAATGCGTGTAGCAAAATTAAACGTGAATAATGGTAATTATTCTGTTGTTTCTCTTGGTAAAATTCACATAACTATACTACTAGATGATGCCCGCGACTTCGTCCCCGTTGAAAAATGAAAAATATAACACCTGAAAAATTATATATTATTATGGTAATATTGAAATAGTCTTAAACGCGCCACCGTCCTCGCATCGACACCCATTTTTTGTTAAAACTATACTAGCTGGTGTACCATACTAGCTGGTGCTTGCACTCGAACATGAAAAACATAACATTTGAGAAAATATCTGACATCTTTATCGCTGCGACAATGGTGACGCCGCTGAGGCGACAGTGGCAACCATTTTTTAATGTTTTAGTCGTTCCTTTGGGTGTATATGTTAATCCAGGTAATAAACTATCTATGTACTAAATTTCATCATTAGGAGGATAGTGTTTTGTGGTTTAGGTATAACTAGTAATATTTGCTATTACTCATGTTGAGAGAGACAAAGCTTGACAGCGGCCGATTTATTTTCTCATGCATAAACTGTAAGTAGTCCGCATTATGTTTCCGATGGAATGAAGACGTTCGATTTTTGAAGTAGCGAGATAGAAACTACGGGTATAATTGTATTTCCGACGTAGATAGCACAACAATTTGAAATAGTTAAGCTTGTTAAAGTTCCGGTCGACTTCAGAGCCGAGACGAAGTTACGGTAACGATATACTGAATTCTATGCGGCTTTTCAAATTGCCAGAAAATATCGCTTAACCCAATCATCAAAGATTGGGAAGTAAATAACAATGAAGAGTCAGCTTCTCTGTCAACGAGTGTCTGTCAATTATTAAGTAGCCATACTATAACCTATACAATATATTATGATTATATAACAAATATTAAATATAACAAATATATTTATTTCAGTTTTGATACTCGTAAAAAGAAATTATTGCCCATTTTATTTGCATTTGTATGTGTATCAATCGTTGAGATGTGTAATTTAGGTTGTTATTTTTATTTGTTTAATACTAAGACATTGTCCGGTAGACATACATGTTTACGGCCTGACGATTTTACTCTTATTTAAAAACAACAACAGCATTTTTTTATATTTTGTGAAAAATACTGTTGATAAATAACAATCTATAGGGCATTTCGGTAAAAAAAATTGTTATACTTTTGTTCCATTCGAACTAAAAGTAAGTGTGGCTGTGTGTCTATTACGTTTTCACGCTTAAAACACTGAATCAATTTTAGTAAATTTTGGTTATAGAGATAAATGGGACCATGGAGAAGGACATAAGCTTCTCTTTGTCGAGAAAATAAAACTTGAACGGGGTGAAACAGAATATGAAAAATGTATGAGGATTCAAACAATTTTTTTTTAAATTATATAATTAAAAGTATGAATTAATAGTTAGACGATTGAAAAAACTTGGAGAAAAAATATGCTACACAAAATTGTAAAAAGACGAAATCGTAGGCACCAGCTAGTTCCGTATAAAATCTCTTATCATATTATAAAGATAAAATAAGATTTTCTTTTAAAAATAAGATAAGAAAGAATAAGAAAGAAATAAATCAAAAAGTTATTTTATAAAAATATTACAAAATAACTTTTAGTGTACTTTTAATATTTATTGTTGAGAATAAAAAGAGGATGTGATTCTAAACTGAAATCGTCAAATTATGGAGTTTTCTCTATACCTGTATACGTCTTTGAACCTTTGCTTTAATTGGACTAATGAGGCTAGATGCTCTTAAGTGCTACGAAAATACGTACAAAACAGTACATCTACGAAAATTGTAACTCCGAAAACCTTTGCTACGAATATCGTAGCAGACAAACCGTGCTACAAGTATGTGACGTAAGAACCAGTACTTTCCATTTCCTGTTAACATTTTACTGAAACAATTAGCTGTGTATATGGGCTAATTGTTTCATAAAGCACCTCGTGTTTCCTAACACACCTTACAACATAATTGTACCTATTGTGTTAAGATAATCATCACATCTACTTGGGGAACCTTTCTATTGTTACTACGAAGAACTATAGATATTTTACTGTCATATATATCATAACATATATAATATTCCATTACTTTTGTTTTGCTGTGGTTAATAAGAAGGACTATCTATTTGCTCTCGGTGACCAGTTCATTTAACATTCTTTCTAGTGAACTTGGATTTTCCGCGAAGACCACAATATCGTCTGCAAACCTCAGATGACTTAAGTATTCATCTTTATTTTGAGTCCTTCGTCATTTTAAGTTGCAGAAGATAGTTTCTAAGACTGAAATAAAAGTTTTGATGACATTGGGTCTCCTTATCTAACACCCTTTTGGATCGGAAATTCCGGTCCATCCCTCTCAAGCCGAATACTCGCTGAAGCTTTTGAGTTAATATTTTGCAATAGACTGATGTATACGCCTTCTACACCCTGTTCTTCTAGAGGTTTCCAGATGGCGCAGTTCTCTACCGAATCAAATGCCTTTGCAAAATCGATGAAGTAAATGTATAAGTTCTTTCCATATTTGCTGTACTTTTCTAAAATCTGACCCAACACATGAATATAGTCAATAGTGGAGAATCCGCTGCGGAAACCTGCTTGTTCGAGAGATTGATTCTCTTCTATAACACTTTTTGAAGTATTTTTAATACAGCAAATTTTTTTCTCATTACCTGAATTTTCCGCCCTGGGCACTAGCCCCTACTGCCTCTAATGTAAATCCAGCCTGGGTCTTGCTTGCTTTACCCAAAACAGAAAGTTAAAAAACTGTCCGATGAGTAATTAACGTCAAAGAGTGATTCATAAAGGAATCACCGAGGAAAATTGAGGAGGGCCTAATTGAATTGAGATGAATAATGAACAGAGTAGTTATACTTTCATCGGAATGCCTCTGAAAGCTCGCTCATGTCATAACTGCAGACCGAGATTCGTTTGATCAGAATTTCAATTCAATGTTCCCATAAGGTAAACACAAAATAACTTATTATCGCTCGTAGCTCTTTAGCGGAATATGATAATTTTACTATAAATCATGTTCTCTTAAACTTTGTTAGGTCAATATTTTCATTGACTTACAGAAGACCACCATGAAATAACAGAACGTTTGCTGTTGTGTTTTGGTGAATGAGTAAGGGATCCCTTATCCTTAATCCTAGTGTAATCGGCAGCGCACTTGCAACCTGTGGCGTTGCTTGTGTTATAGGCGATGGTAGCCCTAGCCACCTACCATCAAGTTTACCGTCAGCCTGTCTGCCGATCTTAACTTTAAAAAAATATCACACGGTACAAACACGCTATTGCATTCTAATGCCATGTCTCAGGAATAAGTCTTAGTTGGAAAACGTTTGCCTAAAATATGTGTTTCAAAACATCTCAAGCGTAATAGATTTGATCATAAAATGTTTTGTAAAAACATTGGAAGTGAAAGTGGCAACAAAAATTTCTTTTCAAAAGTATTCGACCGCAATATCAAAGGTTGGCGTTTTAACCAAAATTTTACGTAGAAATGTTTGTTTAATTAAAATTGTTTGATATGATTATTTCGGAAAGTGATATGGAACAGGGTTAAATATAAATTTCGTGGTAAAAAATTGTTTTTGTGAAAAATACATGATATGAAAATTATATTCACATTTAATAATTTTGAAATGTTACGAGTATCTTTGAGCGTGAATCTCTGATAAATTGCATTTTTGGCTAGAGAAGTGCCCTCTGTGTTGACATTCATCTATACTAATATTATAGAGAAGTAAAGTTTATATGTTTGTTTGTTTGTTTGTTTGTTTGTAAGAGATAATCCGATCCGATTGGCTGATAGACAGCCAATAGTTAGAATAGAATTTCAGGATAGACATATGTACCACACGGAGGAAGCCGCGGGCACCAGCTACCTAAAGATATGGACCCAACGCTTGGCAAAAGTATAATTTCAGGTGTCAACGTATGTCAAGCGTTATATCTTTTATTTTTCAACGTGGACAAAGTCGCGGGCATCAGCTAGTAAGTAATATTTTTATTATATTACTTATACAAGCTTATAATGCCATGTAAAAAATGTGATCCGATTTACTCCGACGTCTTTTGAAATGATAGCAGCTGGTACAAAACTTTAAGTCAGAAACAACAATCATCTTTTATTTGAGTTACTCTTAGAAACTCGAATATGTGGATACATTTTTTCTTACTTTGTTTTACGCAATGATGCATCACCACTAAGTCGTGTAGACAAAAGAATAACTTCCATATAGGCATTAAAGTTTTTTCACATTCATATAATGTGTAATAATCAATACAATACCGAATTTAATTGTAAAATTATACAAAACACATTGCCTTACTTTTTAATTATTAATTCTAAATGTTATCCGTGTTTGGCATAGTTATGCCAAGCAGTTAATTAATTCAAACATTTAAACTATTTTGACAGCAATCGTAGCCAGCATCATCCCTACTCCAAGAATAAATATTTTAGATTTCATATAGTTTTGATGGACATGTATTAATTAAACTTTAACATATAAAAATTTGCAATTTGCTAAGTAGGTAAGTTACTTATATATATCATGTTTTGCTACAGATTTGAACACCGTACTATATATATGATAGGTACTTGTGTAAAAAAACTATTTAAGTAGGTATGTATTTTAATTTATTTAAAGTACATACTTCTAAGACTTTTATAAATTATTATTATTTTTTGACACATCAAATACATCCACTTTTTAAACATTTATTAAGAACTTACCACTTAATTTTCCAATAAAAAAAGAGGGCTAACTTTATTCGGGCTTGATCCATTTCCTTTTATGTTTGAAAATAGAAAAACGAACACAATTCTCAATTTCATAATTTTAATTGATATAGTTTCATAATTCATAGTTTCATATTTTTGTAATTCTCCATTGTGTATAAGCATGGCTAAGCAAATATCTCCATTGTGTAATTAATTATTAAAACAGTAAAAATACTTATAAATTAACTATTAAAGAACAACAAGTGTAACTGTTTGTCAGATTTTTAACTAAACAATATTTATAGAATGGTCAGTCACGTTTTAGTATTTCGTTTCACGCCGAGAAGTGCTTCGAAAATAATATAGACCATTTAAACCTGTAAAAGCAATCATACATCTCGATTATCATGATAATTCTCGTCGTGGTTTCTTAGACACTCACATGTGTCTAAGAAGTGCCAGCAGATACATTTCGATAATTAAATTAAGGCTAAGGAATACTGTATTGCGAAGTCACAAGGCCTTTCATCAAATGTCCTGTCCATCGTCAGTGGACTTTATTACTCATTAAATCATTTTTATGTTTTTAAAGTAAAGTAAATTTAAACTAGAAAGCTAGATAAAAATTAATGTAATTTTTATAAGTTTTAATCCTTTTGAGGTTTGTTGCCTATTTGTCGCCGCTACCATGCCAAAATTTAATCTTGAAACTATCAAAGTACATGAATTTCATGTTGCCAAGTTTACAACTAAGGTTCAAGAGCTTAAAGTTTGACAAATAATACTCATTACAAACTTTAATGGCGGTGTGGTTTTCATTAACTTTTCAGTCATCTATTGTAATATTAGTGATGTGCGGTCTTTGTTTATGTTTATAAAGTGAATATTATAACAGGAATGTGACAACAACATAAGGGATGTATACAGTTTCAAGCACAAAAGTTGTTGAAAGTCAAAATTAAACGTAGGTACATGTTATCTTTCGAGAGTTCAATCTATTTTCATAACATCTTTCGTTAAAATAGATTTGGATGTTTAGTTATGAACCAGCAATACACACAAACAGACAGACATAGACACAGTTGCTTTGGAATTTAGGCACATATACTAATATGTGCCTAAATTCCAAAGTAACTGTGTGCACATTAGTGCATTATAATAATAATCTAAACACCCCAAATCATTATTATTTACCAAATTCACTTTTAACCATTTTGAGGGGTATGAAATGATCGTTGTGTTATGCAGAACCTTCCTTTTTATGTGGCGCTTCACTTGGCGGTAAATGTTTTTAATAATAACCGTTGTTTATTAATACAGCCACCATGCTGCTAGTACGCCACCAACCTTAGTAAGTAAAGAATTGATATACATGGGCTCTCGTATTCCTTATACTCATTCACCGAAACACAACAGAACACAAGCTGTTGCTTCATGTCTTATGTAAAGAATGGGTGTCCAATTTTGGAGCCCAACCACTTTCGTTTCAACAGGATAGTGGCTACTTGAGTAAAAATCAATCTTGTATAATAAAAGCTAAACAATGTTTTATATTAAACCGAAAAAACCAAGTTAAGCAAGAGTAAAAAAGCCGGTAAAAATATAACGGTAATCGGAGACCATTGTACCTACATTATCATCAATTGCGATTTTATGTATGTAGAATGCAAAAATAACTATTTTTGGATATCCACTAACATAATTCTGACGTCATCCCACACTCGCCTGCAACATCATTGACAACTGATGTACAGGATCGACTTGTATGCAAATTGCTCGACGATTTTACATCGGCATCTGCATAACAATATAACAATTTGGTGAACTATGACACATATACCTCGAATATGATTTGACACGGCCAATTTCTAAGATCACTTTACTTTGAAAAAGTAATAAGTCTGAGTGACCAGTAATAAGTAATAAGTAGTAGAAAATCTATAGAGACAGAATTATCTAAATGTATATAATTGTATATATTTTGTTTAGTTTATTAGTTCAACTGTATGAAACTTTCAGTTTGTGTTAATTCTGGAAATTTAAATAGACATTATTTATACTCGTACGACTCCATGGAAGTCATTGTTTATAAATTTTTTAGATTGTTTTAAATTATCATGGACTTCTAATAGTTTATATTAATACCTATCTTTTAATGCAACGCGATGACATCAGTACCTTTACCATGAGTTTACAATGACCGCAATCGCTAGCGAGAGCATAAAACATTTACATGAAAAACTGTCAACTGTCAACTGACAATGTCAAATTGTCAATTTTCCATATAAATATTTTATGCTCTCGCTAGCGATTGCAGTCATTGTAAACTGTGTCATTGTAAAGGTACAGATTTCGCTTACTATTGGCAAGCTCCTGGCTTCGCACGGATTCAAAATAAATACTATCCTATCTTTTAAGTTGGACCAAATTACACATAGTTACGAAATTTGATCAAAATTGGTTTAGAGTTTCGACGTTCATCGAGAACAAACACGTGACACGTAATTTTTATATATAGAGATATCAAAAACTCGACTTCACCACCTAGCTAAGCAAATCATGAACAAGTAGCGGACAGTGGAGTATGAAAATAAAATAAACGAGACATAAATTAACATCTGATAGCTTATCTTTGTAATAAGTCTTTGTTATGGCAGCTATATGTTCCAATGTTTCTATGATTTTGACAATTTAAAATTAATATATTAAATATTCTTGGTTTATTTCGAATAAAACTCCCCGATTTTTTGCTGGCAACTTTACCGTTTTTTAATATTTAGTTTTTGCAACACTGCTGTGGCGCCGCGCGCGCTCATTGGTCAAATCAAAAAGCGCGTTTTTGTAAGACGTTACCGTTGCTTTCGCACGATTTTAGTCCCACGAAACCGAGCTGTAACATGTAACACATCAAGAAACATGCCACCACACTTAATGCGCACTAAAGCAAGTATAGAGGCCGTAAACCAACTTTGTCTCATATTTACGGTTGTCAAAACTAGAATAATAGATGTCTTAGTATTAAAATTTTATTTCAGGGTCATTCTCTAGGTGTAATGAATAAAGTTATCCTGATGCCGCATAATAATTACTCTTAACCCAAAATCTGCTTAATAGTTAAACTATTGAAATAACAATTAAATACTATTAAAAACAAAATAATTACCTAATAATAGCAAGAAATTATATTCTTAGTAACTTTATTGTCTTTATTATCTTTATCTATATTACTAATATATGAAGCTGAAGAGTTTGTTTGTTTGGTTGAAACCGTTAATCTCAGGAACTACTGATTAGAATTGAAAAAATCTTTTTGTGTTGGATAGTCCTTTATCGAGGAAGGCTTTAGGCTATATATATATACAAAAAGTCTTATTTTCATCTCATCAGATGGCGCAAATAGCAACTTATTTTTTAAATTTGTTTTTGCGATATCTCATCGTGTAATTTATTCATATATTTTCTTTTTCAATGCGGACGAAGTCGCAGACATCAGCTTGTTATTAAATAAAGAACAATCGCTAACATATAGCGTAAGTAGATTGAAAATTCGATAACAAGATTTCGTATTCAATTTATCTAGTTACATTCGCATGTAATAAGTTTGTTGAACATAAAATACGTTGTTCCCTTAAAAAGTTTATGATCGACTTCACGGAGGACTCAGCGGTGGATCACACTTAGGAACTGTGTTTTGAAAGCATTTACATTTACAATCTAACTTTGTTCTGACTTGTTTCGCATGAACTTGATCGTTCCAGGACCCCAATATGGGATCAACGAGGTATTATATGCTTAGATGTGTCTGTGAATGACACGTGCTCACAGGTTGAAGGGTTATTAGATATGAGACTGGAGTGCAAGGTAAACTAATTTTATTTTGCATTTCAGTACACGGAGATCCGAATGCATTAATTGACTGCGAACTGAGAACATCTTGCCACTTGCGCTTTTTAATTACAACTCGGTGGAATTCTGTTTGCACACTCTCTTGTGTTGTTGCAATATAAGAAGATGTAATAATTATATGATACTGTAATTGAAAACGAAATAGGTTTTTTACTTTAAAAAAAAAACAACATATTTTGTGGAAAGTTTGAATTTTTAAGGCCTAATTTTTTAAAATTTTTGTGTTCAAATTCAAATTTAAAAATTACAACAAAGAAAGAAATAAAATACAATCCAAATTATCGAATATAATTTTTATTTATGGAAGACAGAGTAATGTTTTTTATGGCATGTTTATATTTTATTTATTTGTTTTACTTGCTGTATTAAGTAAATAAATAACATAGACAAGTACGAGTATAAACTACGACACATATACACATAAATGGTCGACACATAAAACGTTGTTAACTTTCACCTTTGTTGATAGGGACAGTAAGGGATTAGTGCTTACCATTAGCCTCTAGTAAGCAAATAAACTCGGCATCCAGGGACCATTGTGACATTGTGGTCACGCTGCCCTGCATAGAATCCGGATAACACATCGATAATCAAATCATCGTGCTACGTGTCACCCACCTGGCATTGATTAAACAATACGTGTCAAGGGTTTGACATAAACCGTTTATGGCTTACAAAGCCAACTTGTACTATGCAATGTGGATTAAAACAATTTATTATAAGAGTATGTTAGTTAACAAGCCAATGCAGTACATCGTTATTAAGTTCAAATCGTAAGCAATGTAAAAAATATACAAGTACACGAATTTTTATAGTATTCAGAAGAAGAAACAGAATTTTTATTTTAGGTATTATAGCAATTAATACCTAAAATAAAAATTAATCTATTAAACCGAAATTTATATATTAATAAAATTGAAATCTCTATATGGTGTTGCTAAGCGCAAAACTGGAGAAATATTCATGGGAATAATTTATATTGTTTCAGATTTATCCCTGCTCGTTTTACTGTACACAAACCAACGACAAAACATGGTGAGTACATTTTTCAAGTAATCCTGTAAGTACTTAAATGATCATTTCAAATAGAAGTTGAATTTAATTTAAACAAACAAATAAATAATAATTTTAAAATCAAAAACCTTAACGAATTAGAAGCATGAGTTTAAAAAATTATGCACATAAAACATTAATTACTACGAATTAACGAATACTGAAAAAAAATATATATAACATTTTTTTAACTTGACTTCAAAAAGCTTCACGGTACAGGTGCAGGACTAGGAGCTTGACTTAGTTCACTATATAAATTGTACCTATATATTTATTTATTTTAAAACAAATATTTTTTGGTAGTGGCACGGCGTATAGGTGTACCTACTGTGTTCCGCGGTTATATCTTCCCAATAAAACTTATTTTCACCAATAAAAATATTTACTTTTACTTCTGCTGTGAGATTTTACTTTTCTTGAATCCAGTTAAAAATCATGACTAGTCAAAGAAATAGAAAACTAGAAATTACTATCGTATAAATTATTGTATTATCATTGAAAATTAAATACAAAGTTTTTTTAGCACAGCACCTAAATTAGAATCAAAAATATATAATTTTTATATTTAAATGGAAATTTAAGAACTTAAAAATATAGATTTCTACTTATACTAAAAATCTTAAAGTTATAACGACAGACAGGCTGACGATCCACTTGATGATAAGTTGCTCCCATCGCCTTGATGATAAGTTGCCATAACACAAGCAATGCAATTGCGCTGCCACTCACCGAAACACAATGCACACACACGCTGTTATTTCATGGTGATTTTCTATAAGAGGGTGGTTACTGCCACCAAATAACTATGTAACACAGTATGTTCTGAGACTGCTTAATTTAATAAATAGATATTAATTTTAATAAGTAAAGTGTTTGCTTACCATAATACCTAACTTATACTAATTACTACATTAAACTAAGTAGATATCTTCAATTATGTTGACCCATCTCTATTAATTGGGTTTTATCTTTATCTCTATTAAGGTTGCTGCATCAATCACAATACTCACGGGTGCATCGAATTTTGTGAATGAGTAAATAATTGAGTGGTGGACAACCGAATTAATGTCCACATCGCATCGATATTCAATTCGGTCAATTAATACTTGCTGTGGTATTCGCTTTCGGCTCAAGTTATTTGATTATTATTTAATAGCCTCCATCGTGGCATTATTTACAAAACATTTTTAAGCGACGACTTAGCAGAAAGACGTGATTTTCTTCGCCTAATTTGACTTCTTAGAGTTAAATTACAGCTGAGATAAAAATACAGTGCATATTTAAAAAGTTTGATTCTGGGAGATTTATGAAAAAAAAAAACTATTTTCTGAGAAAAAATCTAGTAAATTACTGCCCAAAATAACCTTTCGTGTCATAGTAATCAAATTTTTCAGTAACAATTACATTTATTCTTAAGCTTATTATTTAACTTAAGTTCTGTACCAAAGTAGGTATTAATCGGCTACTTTTATTTATTTTTTCATATTGTTCACAATATGTAATTTTATACCTGTTAGGTTATCTCCGAGAAGTTACACAAATTTACAAAAACTTACAAAAAGTTATTAGGTTGTATTCATTTTGGTAAAAGTTTTGTTCGATCTGAGGTTAGCCCCTTGTCTTAAGATTTTAGGGGTACGCGGGTGATAACTCAAAGTAGAATCTATTTATTTCCAGTATATAATTACCTAACTAACCAAATTTCCCTCTGTAAAATTAAGTCAGATACGAGGTATATGCTTCTTAGTGAAAATTTCACAAATAATAATAATAACATTTATAATTAATTGGTAGACTATTGGGTTTTTTAATGATTATCCATTTGTCACAATGGTTTAAATGGTCGCATATTGTCATAAATCTGAAATAACTCACTTTTCAATTTACTTTGAATAGGTTAGCATTTAACAAGAGTAAATTTTATACGAGTAGTAGTGATTTAAATATAATATTAATTGGGTTTAGTGTAATTATAGCCTAAATCGTTTCATAATAGTAATATAATTAGCAATTTTTCTACTATTTTTTTTTCCAGCTCTACTTAAAATTACTTTGAACATTCAATACATATTAAAACTATTAATTTTATTAATTTTTTTTGTTTGCTTTGTTTATGTAAATCTAAATCATGGTAAAGTACATAGTGGTAGAGGGTCGTGAATAGTAAAGTCACTATTCCTGTAACGAGGAAACAAGGCCTTTGAATGTGTATCCGTGCTCATAAATCAATCATTTAAACAACTTATCTCGTTTATTCATCAAACACGACAACGCGGCACACGTGAAGTTTGGAATATACGATAGGTGGGATTTATTCATGTCACAAATTTGTGACAGTCGACCCAAGTTACCGTCTCATTAGTCGAGAGAAACTTATCTGAAGAAATTTATTGAGGTAATTCGCAAGCCGAAGGCTTTTGCCGTATGAAATCCTTGACTAAGTGTACAGACATTTGTTTAAAGAAAGAAATCGGAGGACAAAGTTGGTAAAGAATTTATATATGTGTAATTTTTTATCTTAGATCACAATGGAAAATATATTCGTATACATACTGTTACGCAATATGTTGCTGATTTATACAATTTTCACTCTGTTTCCATATATCTAACTCACGATCAATATTTATACCGTGGCGGGATTATTATACAATACAATCAAAATGATTGTATAGTATAATAATACAATCATTTTGATTGTCTTTCATATAATAATGGGTGTACGGTGTAGGTACCAAATATTTATTTTGGCTATTTTTCTCTTTTTTTCTGCATAATTATATACACGAGCTCAGCAAACTCCTCCATGACCTTAAAAAAATCAATCCCTATAGTCAGCAACCAATCTCTATAGTTCTTGGCCGCAATTTTGGCCGCAGCGACCTAGCCGTTAAGTATAGTACGCTGAATGCCAAGCATAAACTTAAATGCAAAACTTGATGGTAAACCGCCTTGAAAACGTTACAATGCCTATATTTTATGGCATCACTGTTGTATTAAATGTTAGGTGATTTAGAACTTCGAACTATTGTCTGAAGTAAAAATGAGAAAAAGTTGTCTGAATTTATCTCTATTCTTGTTTTAATATACAATTATTCTCAACAAATAATAGAGCGAGGTAATACATTCATCTTGCAAAACAATAAAGAGGATCATATTGTTTTTCGTTCGCTTTTCTTTTGCATTATAAACAAGTCAGGTGTGAATAGATTTAGGATAGGAATGATCAATCTTAAAATAAACAACAGAACTGAAGCTTTCATGAAATAAAGAGGCAAAGTAAATTTATTGAGGTATGTTTTTAGGAGGCTACAGAAATAATGCGAGTGCCCGAAATTGTTGGAAAGGTTATTTTTGAAAATTCTTCGCATATTTTGTCCCTAAATGTCAGTTCTAAATTCTAGTTTAATGTAAACAAATTAATTATGTTATTATTGCGGTAGATATTATCTAAAAAAAAACCTCGCTCGACCATGATAGTCACTCAGTACCGTAAATTGGGTATTACTCTTTGTTTATAGCTAGACCAAAAAACTTGAAAAACATATATATAATAATATAAATTATCAAAGTTCAACCAAAACTTTTTGTATATCCTGTTTAATATTAACAGAGCTTAGAAATATTAGGACAACATTTACTAACGGCCCAAGCAATAATAATGTTAATGTGCTGGAGTACTAACTATAAATTTTAAAGGGATACCCAAATATAATCAAAGTTATTTTTGTATAGGCTTATTTAGTTTATCGTTAGGCAATCGACAACTTTCTATGTATATATTTTCTAGATAAATCCACAGGTTGAAATTATTCTAAATTAACACATATAAGAAAAATAAAGTATAAAATTGTAAAGTAATTTGGTATCTGGCATTGGAAGAATTAAAGCTATAAGGCGTTCAATTTTCACACAGTTTCTCAATAGTGACAATGATACACATTCTCAATAAAATTATTCTATCGACTATTATATCGTATAATTAAATTAATTAAATATATAATTCAATATTTTATTATCAAAAAATATTATTAGACAAAAAATATGTAATACAGACAGCTTATTTTTGTACATACCTTTATTTCATATAAGCAACCGGCAAAATAATCAGGTTTTATGGGAAAACTACGTGTAGATATGTTTTTACAACACCCTAACGCTCAATTTGGTAGATACGGAGATCTTAACAGAGCACATGGGGTCGGCTACGTATAATCTTACTTGACGAGGCTATTTCGCCTCGAACGCCGAAACACCGCTTACCTGCGGGCTTCATACATACTCTCACCTTGCTTAGAACGCGGGGGCGGCTTACAGACACAACATTTTCCCTGGTATTAGCCATTAAAGAAAATCGCCTTGATAAGAATCAAAAGTAGCAACCGGGGAAATCTTCTCGTCAATTAAACTCCATTCCCGATGCTACCCCAACCGTGCATCTTTTACCTTTTTCTTTACACTTAACTGATCATAATACAATAATATACATAAGTGCTAGAACTAGAACTGCATGAGAAATCCGAAGTGACTGTGTGGTATATCATCCTCTTTGATATACCACATAGCTTTATTAAGCAAAGTAAACAATGGGTAATAGCGTAGGCAGAGTGGTGAAGACGAGACAGGTGGGCATCGCGTATAAACATTGAAAGTTTGTCTAGTAATGGGACGGGTCCTGTGCAAATAGGTATACCGTTAGTGGCCCGTTCGAATCACAGGGACCACACATACGAGTATCTTAATAGTTGCGAGCATTGACAAATAAACATCTTACTTCGCAAACGGCTTACTAAACAAATATTTTAGGTTGTTACAATTGTATTCAGATTGATTTTTATCTATATGTATATTATACATACTTGTAGGTCTACTTGATGGTAGGCGGTTACCGTCGACTAGAACACAAGCAGCTCCTTAAAAGTTGCCATAAGGGTTGACGAGCCTTCGGTTTACTATTTAATGTGTTTGCCTAAGTGCTAATTACCGCTTTGACTAAGTAGCCCTGGGTCCGAATCCTGCCAGAGTTAACTTAGGAAATGAACTTCTGAAAGTTGGCTCTGGTCTGGGTCTTTTAGTAATAAAATCGTGAAATAACAGCATATGTGCTATGGTGTTTAGGTGATTTGGTTAGTGATGCCAGAGCCTATTTTCCTATTCCTTCCTAGGCCCTTAGGGCGGTAGTCTTATGAGGTACCGCCTAAGTCCCGACGGGTAGCCACCTACCATAAAGTGAACCAAAAAAAGTGCGCTGCCGACTTTAGTAGGATAAATTAATAAGATTAATAAGGGAAATAGACTATGTATCCTTTAATCATTCAACATGAAAATAAGTATACTTATTTTGCAGTGGTTTTCGTATTGGTTGCTGTTGTCAGTCAACACAGTGAGCCCTTTTTTTTTTTTAACGTTGGGAAATCCTCTTGGATACCCGGCAGTGTAGGGGACACTGCCGGGTTATGCCGGATTCCTACCGGCTAAAACCCAACGACTTTCTATCAGCGCGGCCGTTCATTGGCGGGGTCGCGGGGACGTTGTGACACGACTGCCACTTGCTATCAGCTTATTAAAAAAAAAAATTTTAAAACGAGCCGAAACCAAAGACCGCTAAAATAGAAAAAGAAGCAATATTGGAAAATTCAAAAGGACATTGTACACACTGGATTTATATACATAGTCCAGTAACTTTAGCATTTCACTTCGGAACAACTCCAACCAGTCTGAAAATTTGTATATACGTACCTGTTAGCTCCCCAATTAACCTCTGAAATAAACTTTATATCACCATTTTTGTAGAGAATTTTCCATTCTTTCTTTTTCATAAGTATACCTCATAGCGGTATGTTCGACAGGAACGAAGATATAGGCAAAAAACGGAAAAAATGTATTTTTTTTCACCGTTTTTTGGCTGTCAAAAGTCTGGATGCCCAACCCTGGACTCATGGGACTATTCAGAGGTTATTTGGGGAGCTAAAAGGTACGTGTATACAAATTTTCAGCTTGGTTGGAATTTTTCCAAAGTTTTGGCAATTTTTCGTCTAAAGTACCTGGACTAACAGTGTTCCCTCGCCAGTAATTGCAAATTTTTTCTCTTTTTTTTTTTCTTTTTGTTAATCTCGTATCTCGTAGTCGCCACTGTTATTCTTGAGATGCTAATAAATTATGTACCTATATATTCAGATACAGCGGGAAAAAGATTTATTTCAAAATTCTTCACATGATACACAAAAGCACACTCTAATTTCTAAGAGATGTGTACTGTGAAGCATAATTTAATATCTAGCGCACTTTAAAAGAAATTAAATGTTCGTAAGTGTAGTTAGAAATACAAGTTATGCAACGCGACCACAACTTAAAATACCATCTGGCGCCGTAAGCTCCCAACAAAAATTCCTTTGTCATGTGAAAATATTTTGCTGTGCTGTGCATTTTAGATAATATGCAGGATATTTCTAACATTTTACACATTAATTTATTGACACGGAAAATATTATTTAAAACAATCTTTAGTAAAGAAACAGAAAGAGCAGGGCACATAGTCACAGATAACCAGACCCTACATAGATATTTTATAGTCATTATAATCCCAATAATATATTTCCTTTGTGAGGAATATGAGTTCTTGGTGAATATCCTCACCAAGAAAATGAAACTCACTATTACGTTCTGTCTGTCTTGTTCTTCTGTCTGCGACCGCTTGTTTATATCATGAAAATGTTCTGTTTTCAAAACTCAATTAATTTTGAGATACGAGTAAGTCGCCACGGAACTGATTTTTGTACTAAATTATAATGCAAAGTGGTGTAAACAACCTACAATATTAATGGTATGATAGCAATTAAACACTTGTATTATTTTTTTAAATAAAAAGTGAACATAACTCCTTCTTCCATTAACAAAAGTAAACTTTTCTGCACTTTTTGCTTTTTAAAATTAACTGTACATAACACCCTTTTCAACTTTCTATCATGCCATCGTGTATCATGCCATGGATATTTGTATGTAGGACGCCGCAACGGTACCGCTCAGGCGCCGTGCCGCTACCGCACCGCGCTGTGTGGCTCGGCCCGAACACTGTTTAGTTTGATCTTGTACCGCGCGGTTATCTCAACTTAGCCTTAAAGCATGACTTAATTAGGTTTTATTGTAGATATAAACCTTCCTTGAAAAATTATTTATCCGATGGTGAAAACCGCATAAAAATAAGTTGCGTGTTTTAGGAGGAGTTAGCGGATATACAGACGGACAGACAGACGCGGAAAGAGATTTTATTTTATACTATGTAGATTGTAGAGTAGAGTATGTAGGTAGTAGGTAAATGTAGTATGTAGACGAGTAACTCCGCAATACCTTTCTCATTGTAAATTTATTTACGGAATTGCCTTCCTAAGTAATGAAATTCGAAGCCATATTTTTTCAATGAAAAATATGTAGTTTAAAGTCAGACAAGTGAAAAAGCGTTGGTAGCAATAAAAGAGCTACCAATGCTAATCCCATGGACAACGAAAATCCGACAAAGCCGACGCAAGTCAGCTCCCGACTCCCCGGAGTGTCGTCGCCTACATTCTGCAAAGCATCTCACTCGAGTCGCGTTCAACTAATACACCAACAAATTATTTAGTAACGCGCCCACGAAAACAAAGGGATCATTCGTATACATAAACACCCAGAAAATATGTTTTGCAGATCTCCATTTTTGTGTATAAGAACGAAACATTGCCACTTTAATCTTACTGTAGAGTTTTAACAAATACTAGCGACCCGCTCCCGGTTCTCACTGGTACGCAATAACAGTAAAGAGTCCAAATTTATTCCAAGCGAATGATGCAAAGTTATTCTTATTGGATAAAATTTTAGGCAAGATGTTCCTACTCATTTGTTATTGTAATAAAGAATATCAGTACTAAATTAAGCTATATTCAAAGCTAGCAACCCGGTCCCGGCTTCACCCAGGATGTAATTTTTTTGTATATACACGAAACTTCCTCGTTTATCCCTTTTTCCATAAGTGAAAAAGTTAGCGGAAAAACAAATATGACTGATTTATAATACGTAGAGTTAAATATTTAATTAAAGAAATGGTTATTGTAAGTCAACCGTAACAGACAGAGATATGCCATCGCGAAGTTTTATTTGGGATTTTAGAGGAACTACAATTCTTTAGTACATCATATTTATGTATCTCTTATGGTTTAGCCTACGTACGCCATGTAAATTTATTTTCGTTGCAAAATCTAAACTTGGGTTTTATATATATTTTATATAAACTTTCCCTGAAATTTTTTCTAACTAATAGTTAAAACCGCATCAAAATCCGTTACGTGGCTTAGGAAAAGTTAGACAGCAGACGCGGAAAGGGACTTCAATTCATAGTATGTAATACTTTATACTAAGAATGTCATAAAGAACACGCCTTTGAATGAATTTTTATGTCAGAATATTTTGAATCGAAATTAAAAGTGTGTTGAGATCGTTCGACGAATTATTGGACTATTAACGGTCCTTAATGTTTCCTTTGAGTCGACGCGTGGATATGGAGGCATCGATGAAAGGTCGTTTATATTATTATTGAGATTTATATTGCGTGGAGAGATAGACGCGCGATTCACAAACGGAATATATAAAGGCAGTCTGCGGCTACGCGGAATCTGAGCGCAAATACCAGCCTGGCGCGTGATCTGAATAATCCTGTTTGGCTTTTGAATATTTATGTTATCACCTTATAAAAAAATGCACACAAAGCCACGAAGAGAATTCAGAGCTGAAATCAATGCTTCATTATTCTTTGCAAATATTTCCTTATGTTTCGGTTAAAGTTACATAACTTTTTTGCTAGGTAGTTACTGTGTAAAAAAATACCTACTGAGTTTGACGAACCCGTTGGATGAGTATTTAGGGATATGCCTTAACGCTCTGTTTTAGGGTTCCCGAGTTCGTTTCCCGGCAGTCAATTATGGAAATGAACTTTTTAAAGTTGGGTCTGGTCTTGTCATTGAGGCAGCCCGTCGGGCGGCTATCCTTTCCAATCTCTTATCCTTAATCCTACTCTAGTCGTTAGCGCACTTGCAATACACAGTCACCTTTTTTTTTTTTTCTTTTTTTTTTAGGAGGCGAAATGACGTTTACGCACTATCCCCGTCGACGAGGGGGAGTGTGGGGTTCGCCCGGTAAAGTGACTTATCACCGGAAATACCCACTAAAATCCCCCCGGATTCCACCATCAGCGGTGATGTGTAGGTCCGATATCACAGCGAGGCCTTATCCTCGGATCCCCACACACCGCTACATTCTTTTCGAACCCATCTCAGGGCGATGCCTTCGCCTCACTTTAAATGTCCACGCGTCCTTGTTGGGTGTTTCAGGGCGTCAGACGTCCCCCTCTGACACCCTGAGGTTGTCACGCGACGTATGCCCGGACACGTCGACGGGCTCTTCGACGTCCGCCTCGCGGGCTCGCTCATTGGCCTCTTTTCCACTCAGGGACGGTAGCCACCTACCATCAAGTGTACTGTCAGCCTGTCTGCCGACCTTAAAATAAAAAAAAGTGTGTGTGTCGGCTCCAACGCACGACTGGAATTTACTCCTTACGAACGATTATAAATGACGTTAAGTGGTTAAACAGACAAGACAAAAGACGTAAGCAAATATGTTTATTGTTTTAGATGTGGGGGGCTGTTTGGTGCGCTGTTGTGTTGGCTTGCGGGGCAAGCGTCGCAGCGGTCCCAGCGCCAGACACCTTCGCTTCGCTTCCCCAAATCGATCTGGCACAGATTGACCAATTGGCGCCTGATGATGTAAGACACTAATTAATAATTAAACCGGGTTAATTCTTATAATATACAAATGTAATGTAAAATAGAGGTTGAAATGTTTTTGGATTTTTATTGCTCAATTTTTGGATGTATATTACTCGTAAACTGCTTAACGGATTTCGATGAACCAAGGTAAACAATTAGTCGAATTGTGTATAGACTTACTTGTTATCCCGTTAACAAGTTAAAATTGAATTTGAATATAGTTAATATACATTACAGAGTTCACAACTTGGTTTTTGAACTAGATAGCATTTTGCATCTATGTATTTAGAACGTAATTCTCTATCATTAAAATAAATAGCATTTCACACGATTCGTGTGACATAAGCACCGGAAAATCCTGGGAAATACAAACGTTAGTATCCATACTAATATTATATTACAAATTGTAAGGTAATCATGACATGATGATAACATGTACAATTTAATATTGCGAAAATATTCGTTGAAACACTTCAAGACTTTAAAAAATGTCCTATACTTTAGTCCTATATAAAAAGACTTTAAAAATGGCGCAGAAGTTAGAGCAAAAATGAATAAACATTTTTTTAAAGACTTCCTTTCTTGTCGCGTGGTTCTAATAAACTTGACTAATAATTATTACTGGATGTAATAATATTTTTATTTTGAGTTTTCTTAATGTTTCTATATATTTATAAAATCTTAGGAGAGCTTCGGTTACACGTCACCATCGGCGGGCGGCCGCTACGCAGGTGCTAGCGAGCCTTGGCTTTATCTTCTCGCTGATGCTCCACGCGATTCACAGGTAAAACACTTTACTTATAGTACTCATTTTTATTAGTAATAATTAATTTATTCAACAAACAACTACAATGATGTAAAAACTTAAAATCTAACGTAATAAATAATAACAAATATACAATAAAATAAACTACTTACAACATATTTATAAGTTTGGACCCAGGTGGCAAGGTACCCAACACGCTGACTGCATTTACCTCTCTTCTAAACTAATTGCTAAACTAATTTCTGAAAGAGGTAATCGTCCTGTCATCGCTAGTTTTGTCTATCAAATATAGTAGATATAATTGGGACTTTGTTAAAAACTGTGCAATTTTTTAAAGCTACAAAAGCTTAATGGAATTGCTTGAAAACTCAACTCTAAAACTGATGTCCAAGGGTAATGAATCAAAGAAAATTACTTAAGTTTACTTACGTCTTTCATTCAATGCGATTCGAAATTCAGTGCGGTTTGATTTTTTCTTTGATTCTTATTTTAAAAAATTATTATCGTTTGAATTTTCGCAAGAAGTGAATTAGGAACTATTAAAAATCATTACAGATTGTAATTTTTCTATTAAATACACATGTCAGGCCATAAAATCCTGAATGAAACAGGCCTAATGGGTCTTGCTATTGGAAGCTCACTGTTAGCAGAAAACTGAAAGAGTGCTTTACAATAAAATAATCCTTCATAATAAGTTGATGCCGAGGTAGAAGAATAATACGGTGAGTCTTATTTATAATAAGCACTCAAGACTGACTGACCTCGGTTGGTCTATTACTGCTGCGACTTGTACGAGTAACGCGATCTGTCTGAAGACGCAACTACTTTGTTTTATTGTTTTCTTAAATTGCCACTTTATTCTTATACCGTCAAACGTGTTTACTTTGACTTCCAGGGGAAAATTGACAGATTTTGGGGCTAAATTGACAATGGGTTAGAACAGGTCTGGTGGTGTCTTTTTGGTTTAAGCAAGTACTCAGTATTTCAATGTAAATAACTGTACCTTTAATTTGCTCATTATTACTGTAAGAATCTCTTCTCTATTCCTAAGTTAATTTCTTAAGGTTCCTATTGTTACGAAAAAATATGGTTCCTAATAAAGAAATGTTGATTACATTAAAATAGATCCCCACCCTCTGGGTAATTTTGACACTTACAAAAAAATAAAAATAAAATAGAAGAATTAATTTTTTCCCTATTTGAGCATTGGACTGTATAGCAAAAAGGACTAATTGTACTATAGAGATAAAAAAAATGTCAAATATTGCAGAAACGTGTCGTAAGAACAAAAAAAACTCAAAACTCTGTCAAATTAACCTCGTTGGACGATATTTGTTCTATTGGTTGAATTTAGAACGATAGGCACATAATTAATAAGTATTATTTTCTTAAATCAAGACAAACATAGGTATGTATACAACGTTAAAGATTATCTGATGTTTTGAGATTCCGTTTGATAGTTTAAAAGCCATAAACTTCGCATAAATAAATAATACAGGTAGGTTCTAAAAGGCTATACTAAGAATAAATTTATGATTATAATAAAGAGAATAATTTACGGTCATAAGATATATTTTTTCTAGGAGCAGATTTTTTGATATTAATACAAATTGTACCCAAATCCAAAAAGTAACTTATGGTAAACTTATTGCAACTTAAAACTTATATACATAATTTTCAAGTAGATAATTTCATTCATGATTATTATTTATGTAATTGATTCTAAGTTTGTCCATTCGATAACATTTAATTTCTTATTTAATTTAAGTTTAAATAAAAAAAAAATACTTTTAATTGTTATAAAAAACATGATCATAGAGAAAATGTTATGGTATCGCGATGGAGGGTAAAGATAACGCGTACAAAAAATAATATAAATTTGTTCTAGTATTTTTATTGCTAATCCTTATTACATCTACTACATATTACTAATTATTTCTGGATGACATAATATAACCTTTTGATATAACCTGCTCAAGACCTTCTAGTAAAGATATGGTCTAGTTGATCCCCGCTGCAAAAATCTCATAAAAACCATAAAATAAATTTCACCACGACAAACACTCATTTATCACACTAAAGCCAAAGAGAAAGAGCATCTTTTATTCTAATTATGTCCTGTGTGATGCTCATAGTGGCTACTTTAATTTGTTAAGGTACGTTTTACTAATTAAGAACTAATAATTATATTAAAATTATATAATTCTTTGAGCCTAATCTTCTTAGAATTTCTTAGTACTCTAGTTAATTATTTATAATTAATTCAATCGCTTACAAAGCTTACACAATTTTACATTTTTTACAACTTGACTTAACTTAAAAATACATGGCCACCTCCACCGTCCACTGAGCTTATGTTAGTTACACTAATAATTTTTAAGCCAATGGTTAGCTTGCTCTAGATACGAGTAGATGGACTATGTTTCAAATATTGAGTGGTCCTTCTATCTAACTGTCATCTACATCACCATCATCAGCCTGTGCATGTAGGCCTCCATTGCTGTCTGTAGGCCTCTCCCAAGGCTCGCCACTACGCACGGTCTTCTGTCCTTCGCATCCAGCCGCTTCCCACGAAGCTTTTCAAGTAGTCTGCCCACTTGGTCGCAGAGCATCCTACGCTGCGTTTTCCAATTCGTGACCTCCATTCGAGAACTTTTCTAACCCATCAGTTATCCGCTCAGATGTGCCCAGCCCATTACAATTTCAACTTGTTGATTCTCTTGGCCATGTAGACAACCTTGGTTCTTCAGCGAATTCTCTTTGAGTGAATCGAGCCCAAATGGTGGGTAAAGATTTTTTTACAAAAGAAACAAATAGTTTAGCGTATAAGACTCTAAACTCTTAAATTCTAAACTAGAGTTTAGCGTTTACTGCCTAAAACATTTTACTCACGCCGGTGCCCTTGTAGACCGGGGGCCCCATATAATTGATGCGGTGATAAATTAATCCATCGGAAATCGAGCTAAATACCGTATTGTTGAGTCATAAATCTAGTATGTTTTAAAGATTTCTAAATTAAACTAGGTACCGTACATACATAACTCAGTGTTTATATCTAGTCTTACATACAGTGTACAAAGTGCTTAAAAGTATATATGTTATCTATAGCGCACGTTAACAAACATATAGATATTAAAGTTCATATTCTAAAATAGGCATTATTTAAAGATTTATATACCTACATTAAGAGTAACGCTAGATTTTGTCTGTTCACTTACCCAATGTTTTTTTTTTAAATTGTCCATTAATGGAGATGAAAGTTAAAACTTCCTTTACAATATGTAAACATACAATTATTGTAATTAAACATTTAATTTAACTTTAGGGTTGCGTTTGAATACGAGCAAATTTGAAATGTTGAATCTGACCGATGTATTTTTCGGTTATGTTGGATAACCTTTTCTTAAATAAACAAGATACTGCTTTTTAGGACTAATTACTTCCGGTCCATTACCATATATTTTATTTTTGCTATTATAAATTACAGTATAGTTCCGACAGCTTAATATGTCACTACTTAGTATAAAATCCTCCTTTTTCTCTGCCTGTCTGATAATCTATAAGTTGTAAACTGATTTCGGTGCTCAATGCACCGAAGAAAATGCTCATTTCGAATATTTTCTTTGTACACTTTCTTTTTTACAATACATTTACATATACAGCTTTAGTGGAAACATTATCAGAATAGGGAAGAATATCAAAATATGACAAATTGACTTCCTGATATTTTTATTTCGGTCTATATTATAAAAGCCGCTTAGGTATCTTATAAGATTTCTTTGGCCGGTGATATTATACAGTCTACTTTTAAATCGTTTAGCGGCTTAAGCTGTGCTTTCAAACCGTCCACACTTGTCGACACAATACCAATGGAATCCGTTTAGTTCGTTCTTGCGTAATACGCGTTCAGCATTCAATTTTCTTTACGAATTCAGCTCTGAATTGAAAGATTTATATGATAGAATTTAAACCGTTTTAGAAAATGCAAGAAGTTTGGAAATTCGATGCAAACCGTGAAGACCGTGATATCTAAACTGCTTAGAATATTTTAAGGAATTCATGTCATATACAAAGTACAGTAAGCGGCATTTAATATGGCCCGTCGGGAACAAGAGCGAGATGTACGGCTAAGATCGGCTATATTCGGTTTTGTAGAGCGTTCTCTCTGTCGCACAATGTATCTGTCTGATATCTATATACTATTGTTTAAACCATTTATGTTAATAAAATATTTTAAAAAATATATACATAATAAATCACATTGCAAAGCAATTACGCGGCTGAATAATTTCTCCCTGTCTGCCCGTCTATCTCTAACCACTCTGGCGGCTAAACCGCTACGCTAGTCGGAATTGATTCAAATTTGGTACAACAAATTTCGCGAGACTGTTCATTCAAAGGCTTGCCTTTCTTTATATTACTTTCAAACATTCTTATACATTAGTTATTTATATTATACAGCCCTCGCCATGCCTTAAATTGGTGATTACAATAACTCTATATAGATATTTATAAGTAGACGCGATTGAAGACGATGACATGACAGCGATAGACAAAAATAACCGAATATTCACTCTTGTTTCCGAAGTGCCAAATTAAATGCCGATTACTAAGTAGATATGTTATCTTTTTGTTAATTAAAAATATATTTTTTTAAACTTAAGTATTAAATCATTAACCACAGTGTAGGTTGTTACTTCGGTCTAAAAAGAATTATTATTATAGTTAGCACACCTCAATTCTAAACATGATGAGTTTTTAAAAATGATTGATATCCTACAGCTATTTCCTTAGTTTTTTTTTTTAAGTCCACGAACCAAAAGTATTTATTTATTTATTTTATAGGCAAAAATACATTACATTTATTATTAAAAATACTTCTAGGTTTAATACCCCAGTATTATCTGTTGGAATAAAACTTAGGGGCTTATTATTATTATTATTATTATTATTATTATTATTATTATTATTATTATTATTATATAGATATAATCTAATTTATGAAAAATAACAGACTTGGTCTATCACATGCTTAGCTTACAATATTATAATGCATCATACTTACTATAGGTATTTATAATGTATATATGTGAGATATTCAAATAAATCGGCTGTGTTCGTAGCGCATTAAAATTACCACCCAGAAATTTTTATTGATCATAATATTATGTAGGTATGGTTTTGTTAAGATAATGCTTTAGAAAATAGTCAATTTAGACCCCTATATTGATAGCATTACGAAATTAATATGTATATAAAACATCAGTGTTCTTGGAATATTCCCAATTAATCCCAATCCTTATTTAGGGTAATGAGAAAATAATATAATTAACTTTGACTTCAATGAATTTCATGAAGTTAATGAAGGTGCGAAGTAGCGTCGCAATGCAGGAGCGTTCCCGACGCGGATTCTCAGTCAATCCGGCTGTAGAAGTTCTTCAACGAGGTGCTTACAACAACTACATCGAGAGACTTATGCAGAATAACCGCGACTTCTTAAACTGTGTGGGAAAACGAGGTGAGAACCATCAATCCTAATGTTATAAAGAGGTTTTTTAATAAAAAAATATTATTTTCTGTAAGAGAAATGTATAAGTATATAAACTAATAAGTAAATAGTATTTTTATAAATATCATGTAAATTAATTTATTGGAATCAAATTGATAAAGTAGACGTAACTACATATATAAACCACATTGTAAATATTAAATTGTTACAATCAGAAATCTTCATAACAGTTTTAAAAAAAAATACGAAGTTACATTAAGTCCCATTAATTTTACATAAAATTCAACCAAAATAACTCTATAGACTTTATGGATGATGAAAATTAGTTAAATATTTGTAAGCTCAATATAACTATTGCTTTTGACTTTTAAGCATAATCAGATATTACTAATGCATTTCACTAAGTATTATTTTTTGTCGTAATTAAAGCTGATATGATTAATACAACAATATGTAACAATATAACAAGTTTATGTAACAACAAATTCATTACATTTTAAGGACTTTTTGCCTACAAGTGCCTTTTTATATTGCCTTTTTTTTCATTAGCCAAACTATTAGTTAATCTTAAAAATAACTAATATAGACGTATTAGTTTACGTTAAAAACTATGAAAGGACATAGGCAAATGATTATTCTTTGAAAAGCCACAGACAGAGCAACAACCACAAAGGAGATTAGTCTTTTACAGGATTTATAGCCATAAACTACTTCTTCAGAACAGACTGTTTAATAATAATAATTTAACGTGTTTTATAACATCAAATGATTCCTTCAAAATTCTAACGATTTTCAGCTATAGGAAAACAATGTTTGGGCTTAACTAACTCTACCACAGCCTACTAATAGTCAAAATCCATTTGTTACTTCTATTTATGTAAATATTGATTTATTATAATTTATATGTTAAATCGTTTTAAAAATTGACTTTTTATTGATATTTGAATGATACCAAAGAAAATTAATGTTTTGTATTATTGTATTATAACACATTTATATGTATTATAATTATTTTTAAAAAAAGCCAAGGATGCTCTAATTTTACTTGAAATAATTTGCCTTTAAAAAAGCTAATAATATTTTGTCTCGTTTTCTAGATTCCTGGGAAAATACAGACTGCAAATTGAAGAACTAATTCCGGGAAGATTAACTTTTCCGTCCTATAATCAGCTATATAAGATACACAGATGAATTTAATAGAAATAATAACTTATAAACTATATTATGTAGAATTGTAGATAGACGTTTACACTTGTTATAATTATTTTAGTTGTAAGTTTGATTTGAAAATAAAATAATATCTGTAGATATACATCATAATTTTGTTTTATTTATACCTCAATAACGATATATCTAGTATAGAAATATATTTATAATAATTTAAATTATATGTGTGAGATTTTAAACATAAATTTTGTCACGTAGCACAGTTTAGAATGTATAAATTAATATTAAATGAAAACAAATTGTACCGTAAAGGTGCATGACCGCGTAAAACGACGAATGCCTTCCTTGTCGATCGAGTTGCCGATGTCAGTGCTACGACAGAAGATCGGGCTTGAAAACGAGCGGAAGATTATGGCACTCCAAGCAGCTGCAAACAGAAATTTCCTTAACGACATCGGCAAAAGGGGTGAGTTGAATAATGTATACACTTTATATGCATTGTATATATTAGTTGCGTATTCATTTGAAGATTCTAACTTGCGCAAAGTCATAAAATCTTTCGCCATCTGTTTGATAAAGAAACCCCCAATTGACATCGACATGTCGACTTCACCAACAGTAACAGTAGCATTATTGATCTCTGCAATTATATCTAAACAAAATTATTATAGGCTATATGCATTATAAAAAGTTACTGAGAAGAAAAAATGACATTCCATCGGGTATGAAAGTCACGCAACTTTCTCCTAACGGCAGACATAAAATTTTGAATTTTTTCAATTTTAATGTATAGCAAATAAAGATTTGTAGCTCTGACGGTGCAGAAACCAGATTGCCCTGCATTTTTGATAAACTTCTACAACGTTTTTCCCTTTAACGCTCGCTACTCCTATTTCTTATCCAGTAACTTTTCAGAATACAAGGCCTAAGCTTTGATGGCTGTATTACACAAAGTTATAATTAAAAAAAATATTTATTGAATTTATACAATGTAATGTCATTTAAAAAATTTAATACTTACTGTAACATCAAATTGTCAAGAGCCCATTTTGGATTTAGAACAAGATTTATCGGGTGCCTAAGAGTCAATTAGTCTGGTTGCAACCTGCAGTTGTTTAACAGTACAAATGGAATTGATGCGTATGAGCTATTGAATGGATTATCGTCTCATGATTTATTAAAATGCATTAAATCAAATCACACAGTGAACGAAATAAGGCTATAACTATTCGGCAGTCCAGTGGGAAATTAGAACGCATATCATAACTACTAGTAGTGTCATGGATGTTTGGGAGTTTGATGCGTGATTACGCTTGAACAAATATGTCGACACAGAGATGAGTCCGGGATATTCTGGGCTTAATATTAAAATTAGCAAGTCACTATCGCATTCCTCTATATTATGTTATTTTCCATGTGGCACCGAATAGCTTAAACATATGAGCTTTGTGGTAGAAAGATTATAATAGTGACCGACACGCAGCGGCTTTGCTGGGTGCAATTAGGTACGGAATAACGTACCTTTGAAACAGTGAAAACATTTTCCAATTAGGTTCAATGATACCGGATCAGGGTTTCACATCAGGGTTGTTGCGGATGTTTGCGGATTTTCAACATCCGCGCATGCGAATACAGATGCGGATTTTTAGAGTGCGAATGTGGATTTTAAGATTTTAACAATAGATTTAATTTTTTAATGCACAAACGAATGATTGAAATTGATCTTTTTAATAAATTTTATTAATTTTTCAAGCTTATTCGTAGAAAATTGAAACAATGTATTTAAATTATAAAACTGAGTAAATTCATAATTAATCCTGGGGGTAATTTGCCAGATTTAGAGCTAGATCCATATCCGCTCCTCAAGATTCGCATTGATTATTGCGGATGTGGAAATGGATCTAGTCCTAAGTCTGGCATATTTTTATAGGATTAAAATATAATTCGATGCGGAAGTTCCACATTTGCGGATGCGCAACAACCCTGCTGGTATTGCATTTGGAGTAATGAAAGTTTTTTTTTCATCTTTGAAACAATGAAAGATTTTTTTCAAATAAGTATCTACAATAGTACCGGAGATTACCTTTCTCATATAATATAAATACAAACTGACAAAATCCTTTCTTTCTCTCTCTCCCTCTCTCTCTCTCCTCGTAATATTATAGCTAGGTGTGTCACAATTATTGTTACAAATTATATAGGTATAAAAAAAATTAAATTATTTTTTCTTTTTATTACAGGCATCAAGTGGACATCATCAGTGCAACCTCGAAAATACTATTAGATCTATCTCAATTATTTGTAAAATTATATACCGTACTTATGAAAATGTATACTAGATAAAATTAGAAAATAAATACAGAAATCTGAGTACAAAATTTGTTTTTTGAAATCATTAAATGTTTATTGAAGTTTTTAATGGTTAATAATTGTTAGCAATTGACAAAATTAATGGCAATAAATAATTGCTGAAACATGGTATTTTATTTACCCTTTAAACGTTTATAGCTTTACTAGTATTCAAAAAATATATACTTTTAATTATTTATGTGTTTATATATCTATTATTGAAAAAATGAAAAGAACGGGCAGTTTTGCGTAGAAATAGCATTGTATATAGGTATGTAGGTGGCATAGCACCTATTATATATGTTAGAGAGTAAAGAGAGTATCAATCAAAGTGAAAAACAAACAGTGTGCTTGAAACTTAAGACAGGGTACTATATGAAAGTGGGACACAGTTTATTTGTTTAATTATTGAAGTAAATACAAAAAAATCATAATATGAATTCATGATAAATTTAGACCTTGTCGCTAGGTAGGAGCGTGTTACCTGCATTACTTAATAATGTCTAGTCTCAACGTTACCATTGATTTATATATGAAACTAATGGCTTCGCCTGCTTTGATATTTTATCATTTAAAATAAGTATTTAGATATTTTGTGCCAAAAAAAAAAACAAATAAGTGATAAATATACTCAGCAAGATTTTAATTGTAAATAAAACGAACGCCTTTCCAATATATGGCAGAGTAAACATTTGTTGAACAGTTTTGTCTCCAAAATGTCAAGTCGTCTCTCGCTTCTATAAATTATTATAGATTCGGGTAGTAATGTACGTAACATTCTACATGAAATTAGCACCTCAATAGGGAGACCACAACGTAACGTCTAGTATTGAATCAGCATCCCATACATCTCAATTTATACTTAATTAGCTATATCACTTCCCGAATTTACATATTTATAGGACTCATTGATTATTTATGAGTATCGAACAAAATGAACAATCAATTTCAGCCAATGACTAATCGGAATCCCTTTTTTTTATAATGACTACGCTTTAATATTACTAAATATTTTTATACACTGCGGTTTAAAGGTTTTATTTCGTCTGTATGGTTTGTGTTTTTAATTCGTTCGTTTTTAATACGTGATTAAGTTTAGTAATTAGCATGGGTAACGTCATGCCAATGTCAGTCAGTTTAAAAAAAATCCCTTTCTTCCATAGGCATAGAGAATGGACTGAGCAATACCCCCATGAATGTGACCACTTTCTAGAAGTGATCGTGTGGCCTATACCTATCTCTTTCCTCTCTTTAATGTAAGATCTGTAGTAACTTCGAGGACCCATCATAATTCTAGAAGCTGGCTTCACGGTCGCTTCATCTCTATTACACTTTCTGCCCGTATTTACTTTACAGGTGGATAGGGAACGCTCAGGCCATCTCTCTGTGTCTATATATGTTTTCTCCCAATTAAAGCCACCTTAGTAATTGTAAAATACACATATTTTGTTAATTCGCATCGTCTTTAGTTGAGCAGTATATACTTTGCAGATTAAATGCAACTTCAATTAAAACTCTGCCCAAAATTGCGTATAGTTTGCGTAGAGTTCAGCGCAAATGTTGCCTGCCCAATGTATTTTAAACTGTAAACGGTCAATATTCCCTTACGCAATAATACCTAAGCTAATTAGCTGTATTCTTAAGTATTACCTAAATTAATCACTTATCAAAAACTCGACTTTTACTAATAAAAATGCTGCTGACATAAAATTTTAACAAACTGAATTCTAATCAAAAGATGCAGATACAACTAGTTACACATTCTTACTTCCTTTCCTTACATCCCAAAAGAAGCATCGAGGCTTCTAGATTGAAACGTAATTGCGCCCTGGCTTATCCCGAGTGCAGTTAGGGAAGTCGGTATACATAATATATATGGCCTATTTCCATCCGGAATAATGTACCTTTCAAATAGTGATGGAATTTTTCAATAGATGCTGTGGATTAGCCATCCGCTCTCTCTCTCTTTATAATGTTACTATAACTTTTATAATACCCTACTTATAAAATTATTTGCCCTGACTGACTATCAATAGCTTAAATTTAGAACATATTTTTATTTTATGAGGTAACCATCACCTGAGAAAGAATTTTTAAAAATTTCAACACCGTGCAAAGCCGAAGGGTGATCGCAAGTAATCTTCTATACTTATAAAATAGTTTGTCCTTTTAGTTTAAAAAAGTTTAGAAATCCTAAAATTGGAACATTCCAACTCCTATAAAAAATGATTTTTGAAAATTCCTTCTCCGTGCAAAGCCGGGGGTGGGTCGCTAGTATTAGTATAGATTAGTGACCGCATAGTAATAGAATAAATATTGCCGCAGAGGTTCGAGCAAT
Source organism: Synanthedon myopaeformis (assembly GCA_944738685.1). Classification (NCBI taxonomy): domain Eukaryota; kingdom Metazoa; phylum Arthropoda; class Insecta; order Lepidoptera; family Sesiidae; genus Synanthedon; species Synanthedon myopaeformis. The sequence goes on along the minus strand of OX122918.1, from coordinate 6,639,992 downwards.
TGGGCGAGAGACGTTCGCGACCGAAGCGCAAGATGCCTTCTCTCTCGATCAACAATCCCATGGAAGTTTTACGACAAAGACTTTTGCTGGAGGTGGCTCGTAAGCAGATGCGAGAAGCAAGCCAAAGACAAGCTGTCGCTAATCGTCTTTTCTTGCAAAACGTTGGCAAACGAGGTCAGTACAAAGCCCTTATACATTTTTTTTCGAACAAGGTTTATATTATCGATATCTTTTTTATAGATGGGACGTTACTAAATATATAACCCAAAACAATAATCCCAAACAAATGGCACTTACAAATACAACTTCGCGAATTTCGAGTAGCATTAATTCCGAAGTTATAATCTTTAATATGATTTATAGCTCGCCCTTATCCATTTCGTTTTAACGATGTTAGATATCTAAACATCATTACAACAAATACAATATTGACTTTATCAATGTCTACATTAATATTTTCTAAATGAAAAATGTGTATTTATTTTCATATATATTCGATGAATACGTGTTGTAAACTATATTCACGTCAAATATGTAAAATATTATTTTGAAAATCTATTCGTTTACGAATCAACTCTTATTGATGAATGCCTTTTCCTATTCAACCGGGATAATTTCACTTCATTCACCCAACAAATACTTTCACTCCTTAGAAATTGGTAAAAGGGATAAATCTCATGGGTTATTTACGGCGTAAATATTAAAAGGAAATTTACTCGTAACTCGTCACTATAGAGTTCAGTGACATAATAATCACTGAGGATTATCTAAGAAATGTCTTGTGTGCTCATTCTTAACTGATTGACGATTATGTAGGCTATATAACTACAGTTTATCGGAAAGATCTACCTTCGTAATTTTTTTTTATTTGGTTTCTAAAATAGGCACATATAACATGCCCGGAAAATTAATAATTTATTAACAATATTTTTTTAACGTGACCCTAATATATCGGTTAACTTTTAATTAAGAAATGTCATTTCTGTAGCATTTTTTTGGGAAACGTAGCAATTTTTTTAATCAAGTGTAATTATTGGCTTTACATTTTTTTTTTAATATTAAAATAATGTAATTTATTCTTCCAACAAATTACACTAAAATATTAAAAATATATATACATATATAGGAAAAGTTAGAATCTTATTTATATAAATAATATAATTGGATATCTAAGTATTACAAAGTTTGTATTTTACATAACTGTATGTATGTTTTCATTGTATTATTAGAGTTATTATACAATATCTGTTCTTCTCCGGTACAGGTCACTAATATCAAAAATACGAGAATAATTTAAAGATTATAAGGATACAATAAAAGGAAAGTGTTGTAATTACATACTGTGATTGCTTGTTTAGGATTTTGGGCAAGCTCTGCATCGAACCGCTACGACAATTAGAAGGCGTCGACCACTGTCCAACCTCCCTTCCGTTTGCTGCACAGACTGTATCATTTACGAACTGAGAACAAGACGCTACGGCATCGCAAAATTACATCCGGCTATAAAATACCTAGAAGCTATTTAAATATTTTTACTATTAATTAAACTATTTTACTCCATGTATCCTTTATAAAAGACTATCCATACGACGTATTTTTACGCGCAGACAACGCTAAACATACGCAAAATACGCAATTTATTCACACAGACAAAAGATACAACAGATACTTACTATATCCGATTTCATTAGTACGAGTATAATAAATATGAGCTGCTAAGTGGTGTGATGCGCACATTGATCCAATATTATCGCAATATTGACAAACGCTTGAAATGCTTCCTAGCGTTTATACAATTTAATACAAAAGTGTTTTAAATATAATTCAAACTCAATTTTAATACCTGATACTGATTGTGACTAAAGGGTACGTTCTTGTGCGCAGGAAAAACGCTGTATGCTTAGGCTCTATAAGAAGAGAAAGTATATCTTTATAATTTTCTATATATTTTAAAAAGAAACAGATGAAAAAAAAAATGTTTGTTTGTAAATGTTTTTTCCTAAATATAAAGATATTAGAAGCTTATACAATTCAAAATTTCATCATGTAGTTTCTTAAGTCTTTTTGTTACATTAATTTGTGAACGAGATATTTTTTCAATTCGCTGTTAAGACAGTCTGCTAACGATCTCTTCAATCGTTTTAATTAAGAAATTTAGGTTAGTAAAAAATAAACAAAAATAATTTGCCACCATAACCGAAACTACGAAAAAATGGTCGTAAGAAAAATGAAAAAAAAAAATTAAAATGATCGTAAGTCTATGTAAAAAGTTGACGTATTACGTATATATGTAGGCTTAATATCTTATCTGCAATTTTACAACTATCCTATATTTTTGTAAATATTTAGCATAAATGCTAGTGGTGGTAGCAGTCAACCAGCTCGGCTTTTACCACCACTTTGTCGTGACGCCTTGTTCCTAGTTATGAAAGCAACTAATAACTGCGCGCTATATTTTATACGCTTAACACTGGCCAAATGAATAGCTAAAATGTTTAAAATTGTGCTGTTGAAAGAAATATTAAAAATTAAAATTATAATATTACACAACGCATGTCACGGAAAGAGTATTTCAAACCGTACGCAACTATAATATCTGAGAATGTCATATACTCGTATCTCTTACGGGCCTTACATCTACCTAAAGTTTTTATAAGATTTAGTGTTAAACCTGCATACAATTTAATATTGGTTTGGCATTATACGAAATTGTAATTATTTTTAAACATCTAATCAGTAGGACACACTGCGTTCCGAAGTTCCGATGTTACATCATAAAATACAACCATGTCATCTTGACTTCTATCTTTGATCCTGTTTTAGGTCGACAATCTAGAATAGGATTAACCTATTCTATTCGAATAGGATTTACTCGATTTACCTTGTTACGAACTTTTACTTTAGTCAAAAAATTTCTAAAATTTCTCACGCGAAATCTATGGCAGATACATACTGCGTTCGCTTTTATATACTCTTTCTGTATAAAATTCGTTCTAAAAACCTAAAGACATATTTTCTTAAAACCTATTTTCTTAGTCAATACTTAGTTATTTTTTCGCTTTATCAATCTACTGTTACTGAATAGAAGATCTAATAGAAGTATATTTTAAAATTTATTTTCAATTGTGCATTTATAAAAACGAGAGACCGTATATTTCAAAAGTTTAAAATGATTATAAAATCGGGACCTTATAAAATCGTTTTTACTTTTTAAAAGGTCTTATTTGTTTTAATCCTAAAGGTCCTAAAGGTACGTTTTCGGTCAATACAAAAACGATGTCAACGTACTGAGAATAGCTCTTTACATAGTAAGTATACCTACGATCACAGTCTCAGCTCGATTTTCTTATTCAACTGTCATTTGTAAACAAACAAGAATAGTTACAATAAAATAACATTCCTTATTTACATAGAATATTTTATACATTTATTTATTATTCGTTTTACAAAAAACTTATGTACAGTGTAGCTGTTACTATTACATACATGTTGATGTTTATGATAAATACTGATCTCTAATTTTGTGGTAAAATAAATTGTTAGCGTAAAAGTAGGCAAATGTAATAGTTAAAATCAGTACATATAAATTATGTTCATTAAAAAGTTATCTTATTAATTTGTGTAGTTTTATTTATAAACATTTCGTCATACAAATTTTACCCAAGGTTAAGAACTCATTAATGTCAGATAATGATTTCATGGGACGTTTTTAAGTCCAGTAGATATTCAGCCTGTCTGACGAACATTACTTACTTGAAAAGTCAAAATGTGAAAAAGTGCTAAATAATTCAAAAGGAAAAAGTCATTAAAATAATAATAAATAATATGCAATTTAGGTGGTTGAGTTCATATCGCAAATAACTTTGGATTTTCCTACATATTTAAACTACTAGATTTACTTGACTTTTTTTTAACATGAGCGAAGATAAAGATAGGAATCATACACGAAACCTCCCAGAAGACCTCTTAAGAATCTTCTCATGTTTTATTCAGGAATCATATCAGCATAATCGTCCAATTATTTGAGAGGTAAGTAGTTATTGTTTATAGTTCAGGGAAATATTCGTCATACACTGCATTTCGCAGTCATCACCTCCTTACAAAAGACCACTGCGAAGTAACAGCATGCGTGCTGTTGTGTTTCGGTGATAGAGTAAGGTATGCTAAAGCCCATTTCCCTATCCCTTCCTAATCCTTAATCCTACTACTGTCGGCAGCACACTTGCACCAGCGACTGTCAACCTGTCTGATGACAGACTGTCTTTTATCTTCATATAAAAGAAGTCTTTACTACGCCCGGCTATTTGGTACCTGAACAAATTAAAGGTAACAATAATTTTCGTAGTAAAGGATACCTCTAAACATCCAAATTTCACTTTGTGAATTCATGCCTTTGTCTAAGTAGTTAAACAGGAGTACCGAAACTATGTAATAACTCTTTAATGTTATGTCAGAGAGGCGGTATCGGGCGTTGGAGGAATTCATAATCAAATTAACGCCCTGTGTGTGTCTAAAAGCTGTATGTTTCGTCAAATATTCTAGGAATGTGTGGTATTATAGCAGTAATAGCCCAGACAGACAACAGTAAGACAATCGACTTGACCTGCCCAGATTTCATCTCCAAATGGTTTCTATAAAAGTTTTATACAAAACAATAAAATGATTCTAGGTCTGTAGGTACATTGGGCGAACGTAATGAAAGATGCAGGTTACGGCTGCAACTTAGAGACTTTTTATATTTCATGAGTAAATTAAAAAGATAATCACAGCTTCTAACCATGAAAATAAATTCTTAAAGTGGAGCTGTGGGTGTTTTAATCTTATTGTGGAAAAATATCGTATTGTGGGAAAAGAATCGACCAACTTTGACTTATGCAAACTCTTGCCAATCCACATAGACCCAATGGACTAATATAGTGGACCTCATACATTAGCCCCTCGTGAGGTCCCAGAGTTTCGAACGATGCTGGGTATCCATGAGGATTTCCCAACGTATGACACAGATCTATCTGTGTGGCGCAAAATATGGCATAATGTGGCTCATACAGTTACAAAACTGTTGGAATATATTAGTTTAATGAGAGCAGCTCTGGTCTATACTAAATTAGAGCCTCTAAAATTGAATCACCTCTAGATCAAAACCGTATTTGTTTTCAATGCAAACCTACTATATAGTTTTATCAAAAAAGCTTTGAATTATGAAAATTCCTGTTCAATTAAGGCTGGCATCCGTCTCTTTGATAACTTTGATTAGGTTACTTTTTAAGATAATCTTAAATACAAACTTTCTCTAATTACGTTCTTTGGGACGACTCGTTGTAAATTACAAGGAGTGAAATTTGATATGACATTTAAAATTTTGTACATAATACTTCTTTATATTGTGTTTACTGCGTACGTTAATGGTGTATGTTTGTGCAAAACCTCTTTATATGGCGAATAAATAGAAATGTAGCCTTTGTGTGATATTTGATATGGTAGGTAGACTTAGCTTTTGTAAATATATCAGTATCACAGTAGAATGCCTCGTGTGTAAACCTAAAACACGTTTTCGAGCGGTGTCAAGGTTTGATTATTATCGTTTATGACCTATTGTGTCTGAAACCTGACTTCAATACCTAATCATGAGTCCATTCTCTTCTCAGAGTTCTCTATAAAAAAGAGTAAAACTTGCTAGGAAAATGTTTAGGTAGGTTTTTGTAGTGGCAGCGCACGCTGCATTCAGAAGTCAAAAACTGTTATGTCTGGATGCAATAACCATAGGCTTCTTAACCTAGAGTTAAGGTTAAGAAGCCTAAGGTTGGAGGTTTTGTGGAGCTAATTATAAAAAAAATTACAAAAGATAGGAAACTTTTAAAAATTCACAGGAACTTAATATCTCAAAAAGATATTGGACGGTACGGTGCGACTTAGGATAAGGTCAATAGTGTTTTTTTTTTTTTTTTCTGAAAGGCCATTATCTGCTCTATCGATAACATCAACTATTTATGAGGCATCTATATACATTACCTAAATCACCCAATGGATTTTGATAAGGTTGTCACTAACGGAAAGATTGATAAGCGGAAAAGCCTTATGTATATAACTTTCAGAAAAAAAAAAATTGCACCGTGCAAAGCCGGAGCCGGTGTTATAAAATAAAGTCGCTATGCTCCACTGTCTGTTTCTCAGCTAACTTTTTCTAAACCACCCAATGTATAAAATATCAAAATGATACTGTTTTCAGGAAAGGAAAAAAGCTCGTTACCGTAATTGATAAAATAAAGCAATAGAGATATGGAAGTTACAGAGGAGTAAGATTTGACATGCCTTAGTCAATCACCGAAACACTTCTGTAATATGGTGATTACTGCCATCAGAGGGTCTGCCCAGTTAGAACTGCGAATCAACGAACGAATGTCACTGCTAATTCGTTAATTAAGAATGGTAAGTAATTCTATCTTAATTTCTCTTGAAACTTGTTTCATTGCCCTTACAGTTGACACATACACATTGACCCCTTTTATTGTCTACCCGAAAAATGTTTTACTATTTATTTTTTGTTTGCAGTCAAATACGCATCATACAATGAAGCCATTTTAAATAGAGCTGAAATATATTTCGAAATGTATCTCGTATTATGCAAATATCAATATGATATTTCTTTTTGTGCAAATATCATCGAGTTATTTGCGTATTTAGTGTACTGTACATAGGTGAGAAGAGAGGAAAGTGAGCACGGACGGCCGAATTGACGTACGCCGCGCGAATCTCTCGAGAGCCCTCTCGCAGCTCCCTCTACGGCAATAATTAAACGTGATTTAATTTAAAGAGCCGTCCCAGAGCCACGTGATTTCATTACTGTTTGACACGTTTTCGAAGAGCGGAGAGGCATTCGTTGCCAAATTATTTTAGCTCAATAATTTTATCGGTTTTCATTAGTATCAAAAATAAATACTTATATTATTATGAGTTAATTCACAGACATGAGTTAATTGTGAATATTTATTTTAAACGCAAATATCTTCTTCAAGGAAAAGCTGGTCTTCTACTTATTTCTTTGTATCGACAATGGTATCCGTTTGGAATAGAAAATAAATATGAGTTCAAACAAATACCAGTGGTATTAGTTTTTGATATTAGAACGGAATATATCATATTTTTAATGTTTTTTTTATTATGATGGGGTCAAAGGATTTGCGCATTTTTGTAAATGTTGAGAGGTCGACGGATAATCCCAAAGTACCCGAAAAACCTGTACAGATAAAGAAATCACTCTATTTTACTACTGTACTTTGTTACAGTATTGTCTATTATAATGTTATATATATGGATCTCAGTTTATAAGCGCTTTTGTCTTTTTAGAATTTATTATTCTACTCTTTCAATAATTCACAGATCCTGGCTTCCAAATCCGATGCATTATGGGCAAATGCCAACTCTCCATCAGCTTTGTTTTCCCACTGTTTTCCATCTGAAGGCATTCTGCAGCACGGTCGAGAATATTTTTGGCGAGATAAGGACTCCCTAATATGGTAACGCTGTAGGTACTAACGTACCCCTCTATGTATGGAGAATTCTGAGGCTTGGTATTTAGCTAAAATGATTCCAATTATATTAGGTTAACACCTTGTGTTAATTACATCTTTAAGCATTTCATATATATAGTTTCATATAATTATAATTTCTTCGGGTTAAACATTCAACATAAATTGTATAAATCTTATAAATTCGTACACAGGTGAAATTCGTACACACTCCTCTCATCTCACTCTCAACAAAATCTCACTCCGGATTTCATTCATAAGTCTGCTAAAATTGGTAGTATTTTTATACTATTTTTTTCGTGATATTTTCCATTGCCATTAGAGGGTCACCGTTTTTATTTTATTTTATACAGCAGATGCGAACCTGGAATTTGAACTGAACTCTCGCCAGCCGAGCGTTCTACAAATGGTTTTCATCTACAAATTTGTTAATTAACATTGTAATTTAAAATTAACAAGAGTTATTTATTAGTGCCCATGAAATTCGTTTTCTCAAACGATAAATTAGATAACAACACAATGCGATTAGCGACATTGTGTTTATTCAATTAGGTTTAACAAGTTTCTTCAATAAAATATCTCTTCTGTACTTCACACCTGTACAAGTGCAGATTATATTATAAATGTGTTTTGGTTATGTACTATATCCATATTTAATTTGTGTATAGCATTTTGCAAAGTAGTGACATACAGTCGATGTTAATTTTGATATTAAGTTTTTTCTTTCTAAATTTGTGTCTAATTCATTCACCTGATTTGGTATTTGATTTATAGAATGTGTTCTGTGTTTATATCCATATAAAGAGGCTCGATCGTTATAAAAACACATGCAACACTTTTGTATTACAGTAACTACCGTCACCGTTGATTTAACGTTGCTAGGAGATGTGATCGACTCACTAAATTCTCAGTTGTACCAGCCAACAAATGGACAAACAAGCTCTAGGTAGGTAAGTGGTAATTAAATTGCGTATATTATAATAAAACACAGTCAGAAATCGTAGGCGATATTTCTTCGCAATTAAAAGATGATTACATTCCTCATATCTTTTGTTCTAAGTATATCCTATTATTCTCGATCTTTTCTTCTCAATATTGCGTGCTATTCTTGTCCTTGTACTTTCGTAATGTTATAAAGGTTGGCATGTCACTTGTAGAGTAGGTATTATACAGGTATGACGTCAATCGTGTGCTCCACAGTGGTCTTAATCTAAATGTTGTAACGAAAAAAAATATTAGGCATAATTCGGTGGTATTAGGCATAACACCTTTTACGTACTCAGATTAAAAACTATATGAAAGTATGCTTTTTGCCCGCGACTTCGTCCGCTAATTAAAACATAATTGGTACAATAGCATGCAAACTACATAATTGGTATACATAATAAATAAATACATTATCTGTGGCTGACAGAGTATTAATTTTACGCTCGAAAGAGCTTTTCGGTTAGGTACAGACTTTTTGATTATAAAATTATTATATATAGAAACATGATAGAAACATAAATAATGTAGCGACTATTATTACTGTCAGACAGTAATAATAAAACTATTATTGGAGTCAAAAAATATTAAAGGGAGTAAGATCAACATTCAAGTGATGACCGAGCTTCAAAAAGTGTCTCCTATGTTAATGTGTTTTCAAAGCAATTTATCACGTAAAATATATTTCCTCTTTTGTTTAAGAAAAACAATATTTTTCAGAAAGTATAAAATCATAAACTGCAGAAAAAATAAAGCATAGATAAAATAGTACTTAACCAGTAAGTGGTTAAGTACTATTTTATCTATGCTTAAAGTAATGACATTATTCACATAATATCGATGTCGTTGTCAGACTCATTAAGATGTCCCAGCGTGGTACCTATCGAAAAGCTTCATTGTTTATTGAAAGATTGACAACCGGTAACATGTCTGAAGTTGCTTCTTCATTAAACTCGCTTCAAACTACGTAGAACAAACAATATTATATTAAGGGCATACTTAATTATGAAAATTATACTTATAATCACCATTAAAAATACCAAAAGTCAGCAATCAAGACATATTAACCGTGATGTTAAATTAAAATACTTTTTTAGGTAGTAATTCCTGAAAATAGCTAAATCAATAATAATTAGATATAAAAAATATATATAAAATATTTTTTTTTTATTTAAAGATTTTCAAATCTTTAAATTCCACGAGTTAGTTATTAGGATATAAGTTAACATATTATAGAGTTATAGGTATAAAAGGTATAAGTCTCAACGAGGGAAGCTGATTCCTTCCTTGGTTAAGTTAAGCTAATAAGGTTGTAACTTGTGCGAAATGCTACCACTCTTATATTTATAGAATTACAATTTACAGAGGAGAACCCTACAAACTGAGGCATTATTAAAAAACTTAAATTATGACGAGTTTCTTACGTACCTACTACAAAAACGTGGTCTTTCCACAGACTCTTAGCAATTGCAGACGTAATGCAAACACCCCAATTTAAATATTAAAATCTCATTTCTGAGGTGTTTCCACCTATAGACTTTGTCTTCAGAGATGGCTAAGTAAACAAGCGACTTTTTTCTGATTTACACATAATTAAAGTGATTTAAAAATTTATATATAATTAAAATAATTTAAAAAAATATATATTTAAAATAATTATTAAAATATTGTCTCCAATTCAGGATTATGCAAATATGGACGCTCTACTCTTTGCAGTAACTCTAGAAGTTGCCTTACAGCAAATGCAAGTCATTGGTAAGTCATAATATATTGTAAAATGTATGTCAAAAAAATATTAATTAATATTGGCTCTGTGCACGACTTTAGCGCCACCTAGCGTCCGCAACTTTGTTGGTTCTCACGTTTTGAAATTTAATCGCGACATTGTGACAAAATATTATTATAATTCAAAATTATCTATTAATTTATTTCCAAAATATTATTATTATATAATTTATACCTTGATTTGGGTGGAGGAAAGGGTTGTGAAAACATTTTTGGTCATTCAAATCAAATGAGGTAAGTAAAATTTATTCAAAAAGTGTGTTTTATTTTGAATATGTCAGGGTTTGTTTACTTCATTTTTAGTTGTAGTTTTACTGTAAAACAAGAAGATAAAGTTACTTTAATGGTTTCATTCAATAATAATAAACATATATAATCGTTCCTGTATCGCTAATGATAAATTAAATATTTAATTGTTAATTGTTAGTTTCTGCTGGACATGTCCGTGATGTAGAGAAATTAAGAACAAAACAAGGACAGAGTTCAATAATTCAAGCTCGCATCATAAGACAAACATCTATTACTTTGACACCTTACAAAACAATTAATCTCCGTTTGAAGTCAGAATCAGTTTGATTGAGTTTTAATAGACGTAATATTTAAATATTCATTTCACTGCTGGTGAATGCAGCACGAGTAATCACAAGTGTGAAATGTGATTGCGATTATTAAAATTAGGTAACCAAGTCTAAACAGATTGCTTTGAGATATGACAGATGATAGCTCCAACTTTATTTTTACTTTTGGCCACTATGAGCGCTGCGATCGATTATATTACCCCCACCTAGTACTTCGCACCCAGCGAATAGGTAAATCTAAAAAAATTAACATAACAATGTTACTTTTAGAAGCAACATTGTTATTACTGCTCAACAAAATTTATACATTTTTGAATGAATTTGTTATCTTAACCATTGTCAAAAACGGTTGACCCATTCTTTAATGAGAACCCTTTTCAATGCTTTCGTAGATCCCATTCACTTTTGCTTTTAGCCTAGTAAATCATACTAAACCTTTATTTGTAGTCCAATACAAAAAAGTTGTAATAGTCCGGAATTTGTCGCGTTTTCAAAATCAGTTTTTTATTTTGGGTTTTAGTGACCTTAACGGAATGTGATGACGCATTTCGTTTTTCGTAAAAACCAAGAAGTTTTTTTGATAATAATCTAAATACTTATGCAGATTATAGTTTTTAAATTATACCGCAGTATGTGCTTATTTACCAAATAAAGACTTATCATGTTAGTGACATTCCTGAGCTAATATGATATATTAAAACAAGCGACATTCCTAATCCATACATAAGAATACATAGAATAATCAAAATTAAATAGGTAGCTTGTAACTGAATTGTGAAAATAAATGCTAACGAAAGGAGCAACCATTGATGATTCGACTTTTTTTTATCTTTTGTCGACAAATCTTCAAAAGAAAGACCCAGGGGACTGGTTTTGCTTTTCTGATTTAAGAAACTTTCATCTTCTGTCATAATGTTGTACGCAGCCAACGATTTTATTATTTCGGTATAAGTAATTCCTTTGGTTCCCAATCTATTGTGTCCGAACCAAAGAATATAGCCCGAACCTACCGATGCACACGTCATTTTTGATGACCCCATGGGGGAATTTGCTTTTGCTTTAATTTTTTCACAATGCGTACAGTTACCGCCATCTAGATTTAATAATATCAATTTAATTGCAGAGGGCAGCACTAAGCTACGAATGCAAACGCAAATAAGGCCACAACATGAAAGTCAACAGAGAGATAAACTTCTTCGAGACCGGTAGATGGCACTATTACATAATTAAAATTAAATTAAATTAAAGCAAACAAAATTTACAATTTATTCGTTTGCTTCACTGAGATTATTTATTATTCTCATGCAAACTTTATTATATAAAATCTGTGGAAATGTTACAGAATCGGGGAGCCCCATCAACATCTGAACTACCTATTGTGGCTATTGTACTGAACAAGCAAGTTAAATCGTAAAATTTTTCTATTTGTAGGAAAACAGTGAAGGATGTATTAAGAAGTACATTAATGGAACTTTGTGAGCGAGGAGAATGGACTGCGCTTCAAGAAGCAGCACAACTTTTGGAGCGAGTCTCTTCCGCACCTCAAGTTACACTGTTGCAACATGATCAACTTAAAATGTAGGTGTATAATTCGTGTCCATCGAAGTACTACAACTATGAAATTTGCGTCACAAATGCAAAAGCGGCACGTAATAAGTACACCTAAATATCATGACGGAGTCTTGCCTTGGCGCGTCAACGGTAAAAGCTAGCATAAATGTAATTATGTAAAATAATTACTGTAAAATAACTGTGATTAAGTATGGGCTCCCCACTTAAGCAGCTACAAATTAGCAGCATTTTATATGCATATCTTAATAAATTGGAACATCTCTCATTACCAGATTTCCTAGTGACGTTAAAAAGAGAAAGTAATATCTCTCATTCGTATCATGAATTTAACTTAGTGATCTACTTCATACTTTTTAATTAAGTTTATTTTATTTGTATAAAATTTTTATACCTATTTTTTTTTTAAATAGCAATTTTTCTAAAATAAAATCAGCCAGAGTTACTCTTTATAACATCACCTATCTTGTCAAAATTGGTTCAGCGATTTCAAAGATTAGTCGGAATAAACAGACAGACTGACGGACAGCGAGACAAAAAAAATTAAAATTGTTTTTATTGCCGTATATACTTTAGTATACTTTTTGGTACCGTTTTTGGTATACTTTAATGTATATTTAGTAAAAAGACATTTACTAAATATACACAACAATTTTATTTATTTATTATAGCAAAGAATTTAGAGGGTTAAAAAGGAAGCGACGGTAATAAATGAAACGTCATTGTCGTCATAACAGAAGGCTAATAAATATATTACTAACTTATCATCCCCAAAAATATTGGTAAATGGAAGTTTAAAAAAATGGACCATAGTCATAAAACCCTCAAAAGGAGTAGGTACCTAACTGTATTATTTATTTTTATACAGAAACAACCGCAATGTAAAATCTGTTATGTTTTTGTTGTAGCAGGTAGACAACTGCCTAAATTAACTAACTATTGTGAGGTAACTGATAGTTTGAATGAATTATTTTAAAATTTTTGTTTAAATAAAGAAAGTAACCTTGTAATAAACTACCTGTGCACACTTTGTCCTATTCCGCTAATGGACCCATCCTTGTCCATTTGTCAATTTTGCAAACTAAAATATGCCATATTTATTTACAATACAAACATCATTACATTTATCTCCTTATAAATAACTATATTTATATTAAACAAATTTATATTATATTTAATATTTGAAGCAGGGGCTAGTAAAATCAAATCTGCAGTCCAAACAGCAGATGTAGATTATTAGGGCATTCGCCGCCTAAAATATGTCTTGAAAGAATTAGCAGTTTTTTTAATGAAATTATAGTTCAATTTCACATCAATAGATTACACTTTACAAGTCTAATGAAAAACAAAAAATATATAATTAAACTTAAATAAGATTATTCTGATTTTTGTGATTTTGATTGTGAAAATAAATTTTTATAGATCCCGCGAAGCAATCAGATACAAATTAACGACGAGTCGGGATCTTTGGTCGAATGAATTGTGCAACGCTGACAAAAGAATGGCATATCTTCGAGATAAATTGAAGGTAGGCGAACATATTTAGTTTAATAATATTAACTATAAAACAAGAGTTACTTCTGTCCATAAATAAATGTCCTGGTTATTTCTAAAGTAAGCTGCAATTTCGCAGGACGATTCTTTAAATGCTGAAATTCGTCTCTCTTACTGCGAGTCGTGGCTGTTCGCACGAGTTGAGTCACTTGAAATGCGCTGTCCGATTAATAATGCTCCAACACCGCAAGTTGAACATGAAAAAAGAGTGCATAGCGAACTTTTAAAAGCGTATGAATTGCAAGTAAAGGTACGTTTCCGTTGGTGGTGTAACAAACTGTGCAACGTAAGCCTTGGATTTCTTAAGATGTAACTAACATCCCTACTAATCCGTACTAATATTAAAGTAAAGTAAGTTTGGGTGTATGGATGTATAGATGTATAGATGTATAGATGTACGGATGTATGGATGTATGGATGTATGGATGTTTGTAACTCTTTCACGCAAAAATTACTGAACCGGTCACCATGAAATTTTGCATACACATTGTCTATGACACTAGAAAGGACATAGGGTACCTTTCATCGTTCAACGCGGACGAAGTCGGGGGCACCAGCTAGTACAAAATATTCCCATCAAATTATGCTAGTTTGATGGTATATAGCCTATGGACCGCCAAAACACCGTCACAATCAAAAAGATAGTTTTCAGTGGGTGATAATAAAAAAATTACAGGAACTTCAGGAAAGTGTATACTATTGGAACTCGAAATATGACCGCGATATTGTCGCTATCACTGAAAAATTGCGAGAGAAGAAAGAACAACTTACGGTAGTGGTGTCCCGAAGAAAAGAATTACAAAAAACGGTAACTGAACATATTTACTTTAAAAGCATTAATAGAAAATTAAGACCAATGCGAATCGCTCTCGGCGATCAAAACGATAGCTAAAAAGGATCAAACAATTTTTTGTATACTCGTATATATATATATATATATATATATATATATATATATATATATATATATATATATATATATATATATAAACATGCGGGGTTTTTTTTGTACTTATACATTATAATGTACATTTGACATATAAATACGTTCAAAAAATATTACTCGTAAACACTCACGTGAAGTATTCACGTAGAACACGATCGTATCAAAGACACAGTCATCACACCCCATTTTCTTTGGATAATTTCATTGATTGAGTTGATGTTAGAATAAGAACAATAAAATATATGCCGCCGGCTATTTGTTTGTGTCTTGAACATATGGTCCATGTTAATATTGGTTTTTTTTTATACAATTTCAGTACGATCTGCATGAAGGTGAAATGCGCGGTTGGCTTACATTCAAACGCGAGCGAGCAGCGCGCTTAGCACGGGAAGAAAAGCAACGCAACGCCGCCACACGCTTGCAGGCCTGGTGGAGAGGTGTGATGGTGCGGCGAGCTTTAGGACCCCATCGATACTTAAAAAATGTGAAGAAATCAACATCTAAAAATAAGAAAAAATAAGAAATAACCTTTAGCATAAACGATTTAATCCTTACACTTTGTGAATTTGTTTTATAATACTTGACTTTGTTTTATAATACTCGTAGTATTATAAAACAAAGTCCTCCGCCGCGTCTGTCTGTCTGTTCGCGATAAACTCAAAAACTAGACAAATGATTTTCATTCGGTTTTCACCAATGGATAGAGGGATAATCAAGGAAGGTTTTTATGGAAAAAAATGCACCCCGGGCGAAGCCGGGAGCGGGACAGCTAGTTTGTAATAAATTAAACATTTAATATAATTTTATTTCAATAAAAATTATTATTCTATCAAATTAGATATTATACTAGCTGGTGCCTGCGACTTTGTGATCGGTGATCGGTTCATTAGTTTTTGCGTGAAAGAGTTACAAACATCCATACAACCATACATCCAAACATACTTTCGCATTTATTATATAATATTATATTATATTATATATTATTATATTATATATTATTATATTATATATTATATATTATTATATTATATTGTTATTTCTTTTTTGATGTGAAGCATCTTTTGCGGGGATGAGACCAGCGTTTGCGTGGCGACGCCAACATTTAGCCACACGTTGGCCTAAGGGCTAAGCTACCCAGTGCGGTGCGGCAGCGCCCCAGCGCCTGGGCGGTGCCGTTGGGGCATCCTACATACAAATATCCATGACTAACACGCATCGTGTACCATGCACCGCACCGCCGCACGCTCGCTAGGCGGGGGGACGCAGAGGACTACGCTGGCTAACTTTCCATTTCTTAGTAAAATACAATAAAAAGTTAAATTCAATAGGTAGGTAAATCATTCAATTCTATCAGTAAAAATAAAAGAAATAAAAACACAATTCGGTGTTTCGTAACATACACGAACTAATCGTCGAGGTATTTATCAATGTCACGCGATTAAATCCCGTGAAATAATATTTCACAAATATTGTAAACACTTGTATGAAAAAGTTATAAAACTCAGAAACTGCAAATAAAATAACTTTAATATACTAGACTGTGTTTAGTGTAGTATGGTAACATCATGGATGTATTTAATATGGTAACCATTAAGTACTAGCAACCGTCAATGTCAACTGTCAAGAAGCAAATGACTTTTTTTACCTGGCAGCCGCCCGGTATTTCCATCTCTGTCTCTCTTGCTTTTTCATCTATACCATTTTTGTTCTTTTCCTTTCCTCCTTTTGCTTATATTATTAAAGTACTCTGTGCTTTGCAGTCATACTCATGCATGGATGTCTAATGTCAATTGTCTTATATCGTCTTGTTTGTCTGTGCTGTGTCTGTGTCATACTCACTCATAATACTCATTCATGTCAGGTCAGTATTGTCAGTTTAAGTCGCGTGTTCGTTGAGGAAAGCTGTACAAATAGTGAGCGTGCATTATATTATCGTTTATTCAATAAGATTGTTGAGTTTTTTGAATAAAACTGCGCGTATAAAAATACGAATAACTCTTGTAATAAGTGTAGTGACTTGATATTAGTTTATATCTGGAAGTTCAATATCTATTTGTACTATAACCATTCGCTTTATAATTCCTGGAAAACTTGGATTTTGTCATCTTTAACTTTGGTGAGTAATTATTTTCTGTCTGTTATTTTTATTTAGGAAAAGATAGTTGAGAATTTGTTGAGAATATATTTTCATATACTTACTAAGTAAATCTTTCTGTTATTTGTTTTATTGTAAAAATTAAACTTAGATAAACTTATAAGGAAATCTCAACACCCCGCAATGCATTTTTAATATTTATCTATAAATAAAAGAAAATTTTGATTGGGTATATTACCATCATAGATGTTTACATAAATGTTCCTACGTTTATTTCACTAAATTTTCTGCCACATATTTAAACTTTTTTTGTGTACAAACAGAACTATTTATCTTAATATCCTCTGTTTTTCGTTTTTTACTTAATACGAGACAAAACTAGTAAGTATTTTTTAAATTTAGTCATAATTTTACTTTTCATTGCTTATTTCTATACACGTTTAAGGAACTATTTGCATATTTCTATCTTCAAATAGCATATTATTAAAACTTCATTCTTCCTCCATTACAGGGAGTAGAAATAAGAAACTTATAGGTACTAATTTACCGAGTTAATACAAGTACATATAATAAATTTTAACCATTATTTACCACATCCACATGTGTCTAATTTTAGAATAATATACATATTTCATGTTATTTAATTCATCCTTTCTAACAAACATCAGAAATTTTAATCTTATTATAGTATTTTTTTTAAATATATGTTAAGGTTACCAGACAGGCTGACAGTCCACTTGATATTAAATTGTTATTATCGCCTATAACGCAAGCAATGTTACAAGTGCTGCAAGTTCACAGCCGACTACAGTAGGGTTAAAGATAAGGGATTGGGAAGGGATAGGGAAATGGGCTCTGGCATCCTTTACTCACTCACCTGAAACACAACGGCACAAATGCTCTTATTTCACTGTTGCCTTCTGTAAGAGGGTGGTTACTACCGCCAGATAGGCTGCCCAAATGACTGCGAAACACAGTATTCCCCGCCGTAGTGGCAAGGAATACTTAATTTACTAAATATTAATTTTAGTATTAATTACTACATTTAACTAAGTAGATCTTCAATTATGTTGACCCATGTTATAACAAACTGTTTGAATTTTAACCATTAAAATTAAATTTTACCGGAGGATTAAAGATTTTCTAATGCAAATCTTACTCAAATCGTGAAACACTTCGGCGGCGGCGACACGACGACGCGCAGGTACGCGCAGGCATTTATAAAATATTATAAATGCCAAAGTTTGTATGCTTGGTACTCAATCACACAAAAACGGCTTTATGGATTTGGATGAAATTTGACATTAAATAGTTTATTACCTGGATTAACATATAGGATACCTTTATCCAGAAAAAATGGTAAGTTCTTGTGGGATTTTTGGCTTATGCTCCCTTGCCAGGAAATAATTCAAAAACGAACTACAGCGCATACGAAGTCATGATCATAATTAGTAATTTATTAAATAATTATTCAACATTTAAAAATCATAGAAATATTTTTTATAATTTAAACCTGTGAAATGTTGTACTTACCTACTTACTAACATTTTTCTCACTACTCACTGTGTAAAGTTATAAGTTTTGATTACACATTTTACACTGTGTAAAGTTATAAGAGTTGAAAATTATTCACATCTAAATAATTGCACAATATTACCTCATAATGATATACACGTAGATAAATATCCGCATTTATCGTTACGTTAGTCACGTTACGAAAATCACATCAGGGGACACATTGTACCCAGACCCAGGACCGGATTGAGGATGCTGGGGTCTCCAAGCAAATGGTAAAATGGCCCTTAATTTTCTTCCATCTGAAAATATATTTATAACTAGCAGTGCCCGCGACTTCGTACGCGCGGTATTCGGAAAGACGCGTAACTTTTGTGTTTGTAAACCGATTAGAATGAAACATACACAAAATTTTACGGGAAGCTTGCTAAATTACATAATTTAAAACCGCATTCAAATCGATTAAGCCGTTTCTGGGATTAGCGTGCACAAACGCACAGACAAACAACGATTTCATTATATGTAGGTACCTATAATAAGCTGAAACCCACGTCTTCGTCTGCATTGGAATATGAATAGGTATATTCATTTTCACTCATATATGAGTATTATAATACCCGGCATCTTTATCCACTTCGACATCGCTATAACGACGGTTGCGCCGCCACGGCGACAGTAATGCCCAATTATTTTATATTTTTGACGATCCCTCGGGGAACCTAAAAATTTTCCACAAAGCATCCTATGTCTTAATCCAAATTTCATCTAAATCCGTTGAGCCGTTTTTGCGTGAAAGAGAAACAAACATCCATACATCCATCCTCACAATAACTTTCGCATTTATAATATTAGTAGGATTACAATGTGTTTTTACGAAGGTAAAAACTGTTCATTAAAAAAATACAACAAATAAGAGAAAAATATAAAAAAATTCTTAGGGTGCAGGGCTCCTAGAAAATGCGGGCTCCCTAGGCAGTTGCTTAAACTGTCTAATGAATCATCTGATCCTAATCATGCCATGTTCATAAACTAAGTATCTAGTTAGGATGTCTGATGGTAGTAATGTGGATACTTACAGCCCTTTACAACTGAAATAACAGCACATGTGCTGCTATGTTTCCCTGTTTTTGATTGTATATTTTACGTAGTTTTATGTGGAATACGATTTATTTAAAAAATAAGTATTGTTGAACTTTTGTTTATTGCTATTATGTAAACAAATTTAGCGGGAAAGAAAACAAAGACTGTCGTCTGTTTTAAGTGATTAAGTACTGTAATTGAATGAAGTTCTTAATTAAAAGTTTGTTAACTGCTGCCCTAAAGGCTTCTTAATGGGCCTTTTAATAATAGATCCATTTATTAAAAATATCCACATTAACAGAGCAATTTAAGGTTTATTCTCTGAATAAAAAAGTAATTATCCCTTCGGCAATATAAATAGAAAATTTATAAATTAAGAAACAGTGAAACAAAATTCATTTTCTCGTAATTGGTGATGAAGAATAAGAAAGTGCCTGAAGCGGTAATTACTCTTTGACCCCGAATGAGAAAACGAAACATAATTATTTCTCGACATTGTCCTATTAAATTTCAACAAATGTCTACACTAATATTACAGAGGGAGAGAGAGAGAGATGCAGAGAGCGGATATTTTAAGTTCATATATATATATATGTATATATTTAGGGTATAAATTATAATCTCTAGAACCACTGCACCTAATTGAAAAATATATTTTACTATTTGAAGGGTACATTTATTAAAGATTAACATTGACAGTATGTTATGTAAATGTATATAAATAATCTAAAGTTATTCATCAAAAAAGTCTAAAAAGGTGGTGCGTCTTGAGAGCTTCCTTCAGAAGGCTCTGCTTGAATAAAATTTCACGAAAATAAGTACGGCTGAATTGTTTGTGTTGTATCATTTACAGTAATCATTTTTATCTTTAAAGTTTATTGGCCAACCCGGACATAGTCAGAGAGGGCCGCTAGTCTTTTTTTTTTATAAAAATGTTAAGTTTGTGTACGCTTTTAAAATTTCGAGAATGAGTAGACCGATTTCAATTCGGTTTTCACACATGGAAATAGAAATAAACGGGGGAGATTATATGTTAAAAATTGCACCCCGGGCAAAGCTCACTTTGAAATAAAAATCCAACCAAATGTCCTTAGTAAAAATAGTTGCAAGTTTGCCTCCATTCGCTTCCCATTCGCTATTATCAGAATTTAGTCTTAATGATAGTCCGCATTTGTATCGCAGGAATATGATGATTCCCTTTCCAAGAATGACATCGTTAACGTTGCTGCCATACTTTCTGTGAAAGAAATTGAGGAAAGAGAAAAAACTTTCTCACAAGTAGAACGTAATACTCAGTGGAATTAATAGGTATTAGCCATGTATTAGCGTATTGCGCGAAGTCTAGAATTGTCTTTATTTTTTATTTTATTTTATATACTATTGGAATTCAATAGAAAATAATACTGGCTCGTGTAAGTTCATAAGCTACTTAAAATTTTCCATTGACAGGACAATTAACTTACTGTGTCTAATATGAGATAATCTCTAGATGATATAAATTATTGTTTAAAGTATCGATTTAAATTTCAAATGGAGATGTGCATTTTTCGCAGTCATAAACCGGCAGACGGTCAGGCGGCAGTAATAATAATACCACATGAGGTAATACTCTTTTTTTTTACTCAACTAACATCATAAAATGTGATCATCTTTTTGATTACTATACTATGCAATCGAATCTGCGACCCCCGCCTTTTGTAATAAACTATTAGCCGTGTGGTCGCTTCTAAATACTTCAATGATTCGTTTCATTTCTATGGAAACTTTTGTCCGTTACTTTTTTCGATTGGTGTCTGATTTCAATAAACCTTAAAATTACTTTTACTCTGTTCATACTAAAAAAGCCTAAATTTCTAATATGACCTATTAATTTATAATATGACCACCAATACTTAATTTATAATATGACCAAACCAATAATTGGATGGTACACATCCATCAAAGAATTTTTAAAATCGGTGCAGTAGTTTTTGAATTTATTCATTAACAAACAAAAATACTATCTCTTCTCTTTATAATATTAGTAAGTATTGACAAGCGGCCCGTTATCAACGAGTAACATAGGCTATATTTTATAAAATTAAGCGAACGAAGTCGCGTGCAACGACTAGTAAAAAAATAAAACGTTCACAGATAGGACAGTGATCACGGCGCGACATAGTGTTCGAGTGGTTTACGGGTAAAGCTCTGACAGTAAAGAGTGTTCTGGTGCGAGCCGATTGCGCGAGGAGTAATTAGTGTGTTAATCGCTCTAGCGCGGTGCACAGTTGATGCAACTGCACTTCCGAGAAACCGATCAGCGGAGCTCGCTGGAGGAGCGGCAAATTGCCCTCAGATATGTGTACCGCCTGTCGGTAATTGCAAAAATCACTCGCCTCGCCGCGGAACGAGATTGTGCTCCTTGTAATACAACTCGTGTGCGCCGACCGCCGTCGCCTCGTCCACTACGCGTACGTATGTAATCGCTTGTTGAGTCCATATTTGAAATGTAATAATACCTAATACCTATTTACCAAATAACGAAGTTGCATTACGCTACAGGTAATTCCAAATATAGAGACGTACGGATGTGATTACGAAACCGAATAGATATCTCAATACAATTTCCTTATTTCAAACACATAATTTTATTTATATGGAAAAGGAATTTTTTACTAAGTACAAAACGCAGTCATTAAAAGTATGCTCTTTAATATTACAGAAATAGTTTGAAGTTTAAATAGGTATTAAAGAACCTAGGTACTTTTATGATGTTAAATTAGTGTTTACTGTTTTATATTAGCAACAAATAAAACAATTTTATTATGTTCTTTTGTAGAACTTGGGTATTTGTAAAGTATTAATAAAAAAAGCAGAAAGACTACATGCGATGTAGGTACCTAACGTGCCTTTCTAAGAAGCAAAGCCCTAGTCATCCGTCCGCTGGCACATTCGTACGAGGGCGGCACTGAAAATTTCGGGAATCAAGGAAGTGATACAACATTATTAGTGGAAAAGATATTTATTGTTTTTCGAAGTATTCTCCTTGAAACTTGACACTTTTTTCCATTCGATGGAACCAATTATTAAAGCATTCATTCCATTCTGAAGTTGGGGTATTCGAAATGGCCGTTTTGTAGGCGTCTATAGCTTCTGCAGGTGACGAAAATCGTTGACCACGCAATTTGTTTTTAATTTTGGGGAAAGTATAAAAATCATTCGGGCTTAGTAAGTCATGGCTGTACGGCGGATGGTCTAATAATTCAATGTTTTCTTGCTCCAAAAACTCTTTTTTTTCTGTGGGCGGTATGAGAGCTCGCATTGTCGTAATGGAGGATGATGCGTCGGTTGCAGTTCTCTTTACGGAGTTCAGAGACGACCTGCGGCAAACAAATTCTAGCATACCATTCTGCATTGACCGTTCTTTGTCCCTCAAAAGGAATAGTCGCAACATGGCCGGTTTTAGAGACAAACGTGGCCACCATTTTTTTTTTTTGCAACGCTCCGTGAACGAACAACTTTTGTTTGCTTCAACTCATTTTCGAACTCGTGACTGGTTTTTTGTTTCGGGTTCGTATGCGTATATCCAGGATTCGTCACCTGATACGACGCTGTATACAGCATTTGAAGATCCTCCGTGGAATCTCTCGAGAGTTCTGACGCACCAAGTAACGCGAGCCGCTTTTTGCTCCTCACAGAGCGAATGCGGGATCCATCGGGGAAAACAACTTTTTGCAAGATTATTTGTATTTGACTCATGCCAATGTTTAAAGCTTCCTGAATTTCGCGATATGTCACATGTCGATCTTCCTCAATCAGCTTACGCACGGCATCAACGTTATCTTGGGTGATTGCAGTTTTTGGGCGACCTTGATGGGGATCGTCACAGAGCTTGACACGTCCACGTTGAAATTCTGCAAACCAGCGATAAATTGTGGTTTTAGATGGGGCTTCATCACCAAATGCAGAAAGCATCCGATCAACACACTGTTTTTGTATTAAGCCACTTCGAAAGTCATAATAAATCATTGCTCTTGAATTTTCTCGAGTCAATTCCATTTTCACACTGACTTTACAAGTTCGACAAGACCTTGTGACAAGACCGCATTCTTTTTAAAAAATAAATAAATGGTATTCGATTAATAAAACCAAGGAGTTTTCGATTATAAAGACTTTATTATGCCAGGAACAATGGAAATATTCCAATCCCCATACTTTTAGTGCAGCCCTCCTAGAACTAGGTATAGGTCATTTGTTGGAATCTTAACATGAAGATTAAAATGAATTTTACAAATTAGCTTTATTTTCCCTGTTATATTGAGTGAAATTCTTTTTCCTGTTGAGTCTATTGCTCATTACTGTAATATAATATTTTCGGCTAAAAATGACAGTAAAAATAAGCATTGTTCGATTTGTTTACCCATGGAAGTTGAATAAGCCCTTCCGAGAAGAAATGTTTAATATACGTCTATTGTTTGAAGCAAACTATTTAAGAAACCCTGTTTTTATATTTCTATGGGTTGTGAGGACCTCACAATAGCAAAGTAATATAAAGGCGGCGCAGATTCTGTAGACATTTACTATATGTATATAATGTAGCTTTAACTCCACAGTAAATAGTATTTATAAAGATCCCTGCTAAGGTATCCCCTGGTAGGAATTTGTCTATGTATATCTATGTAGGAATGACTATGAGTTTATTAATGCGGAATAGAGTGTGTCAAATATTATCAAAGCAAATGAATCATTTGAAATTTAGCAGAATTCAAAAGCTATTAATGTACCTAGTCTTTCTTAAAATGATATTTCTCGTGAAATCATTCGAATGGAAAAGTTGAACTAGCTATTATATATATGAATATGAAAAATTTTGATTAGTAATTAATCCCAAATTCATTACACACATATTTAAACATAACATAACATAGACCCATTAAAACCATAAAGACCACACGTACAAAAATATACAAGCCCATGGTATGATATCACATCATTATTAGTATATTGCGGTGTGATATAGAATTTAATATCTTTGATTTAGTAAAGCTTCCGAAAAGCGCTAAAAGAAGATTCACCTGTGTGATTGATTTCTAAGCAGCTGCCCTTTTCGCCAAATTGCTACCTACTTCTGCAATATTATATAATTGTGTGTAAAATACCACTCAGAATAATTGTTGAATAGAAAGAGGCATTGCAATAGAGCCTTAGGGCGAGGTCGATAATGCCAATAAACCATAAGTTGTTATCATAATCCTTGGACTTTCTATTGTAACGTCATGCCCATTGTTTTCCCCGAACCGGTTAGTTAAGTTAGACACAAAGAAACGGTATTCCAAGAATGATGCGGTTAATTGTTAAAGAATTATTAATAACAATTTACCTAGAACAACATTAGTAAGAATGCCGTAATGTTTCGAAGGTAAATATGCCTTGCCTTTGTTGTGAAAATTATCAAGTAACTAAGCGTTCGTTATAAAATTACATCTCTTGAATTAGTATTTCAATGAAAACTTATACAACCAATATCGGTACAAGGACAATTTTTTTTCTTACTATTATAAATTAGTTTAAATCGCGGTAGTGTGTTAAGGATTGGATTTTTTTTTAATTTGTTGCTATATTTATTCGCAAATTGATTGCGTCGTGTATTTCCATTTATTGAGGGAGTTTCCAATTCCAATTAACATCTCTCAATAGTTAAAAATTTTCAAAGTTCCGATAATTTTTTTGCTCAATGGGGCGACTGTTAATTAATCAAGTTGG
Organism: Synanthedon myopaeformis; assembly: GCA_944738685.1. Lineage (NCBI taxonomy): Eukaryota > Metazoa > Arthropoda > Insecta > Lepidoptera > Sesiidae > Synanthedon > Synanthedon myopaeformis. The sequence goes on along the minus strand of OX122918.1, from coordinate 6,614,618 downwards.
AAATAAAATCAAACGTTTCAATTGAGCTTTGAAAATTAAAAGAGTTTGAAATTAATTTTTAAATTTAATGTTAGGAGAGTTGTCAGATAATTTTGAGTAGTCTAGTCTAATTTTGAGACCCGGTGAAACTGTGTATAAATTTTTATTTAATTTTTTTTTTTTAATAAGTATATCTATACAAAATAGTCGATCACCAAGGTTGTAGCTACATTTTACCCTTAAAAAGTATTTATTTATCATTAATTTAAGTAACATATTGAACCTCTGGTAAAAATTCTTAGATAAAATTTAAATCGGTTTAGATTAGAAGAACTGATCGCATAAACATACAGACGCAAAGATCTATATTCAACTCGTTTTATACTATAGAGATAATTAATTATTGTACTTTCTTTGTTTCAGGACGCCGTTATAAAATGTGGGTGCTTACAACGTGGGTGTTGGCGAGTGCTGCGACCGCCCTAGGAGCTGATTATTGCTCTGTCAACACATTACCGAACAAATTGTCGTACATGCATTTCGCAAAAGAACCAGTCCCGCTCGAGTATGGATACGAAGACAAATTCAAAAGCATCCACTGCTGCGTTAGAGGATATCGAAGTATAGAATGGTAAGTACTTGCAATAAAATATAACCTGTTCATATATTGTTTGATGGTTTTTTAATACTTTGGGATTATTCCGTCGACTTCTCAACGCTCAAAACCTAAAATAAAATGCGCAAAACCTTTGGCGTATACGTACCAAGAACCTAACCTAACTTTAATTTGTATAAATTTAATTTATAATTTGTGTTAAATTTTTTATTATAAATAAATAGTACTAAATGGTCGACGGTATAATCCCAAAGTACCGATGTTTCTATATTCTTTTAGGTTGTATTCTGAGTGTAATTATTTCATCTGTATAGATTTTTTTCTCGGATATACCTGATAAAAAACGGCCAAAAACTTTATGACCGCATTTTTAACGAGTATTTAAAAACGCTAACTTCAAGTCTTCTCGTTACTATTTGGTAAAGCTATAAAACCTCCCCAAATTGGGTTTTCTTTAAAATATACGTTAGGAATGTAAGCGCAAGAAACAAAAGATATATATTTTAATAAAAGGTACATGTTCGCATCAAGATATGCAAGATGTGGGTACTTATCAAAATTTTAGACGCTATGCATCCTGCAAGCAAACAATATAATAATATGACGGCCACCGACCAGGTGCGAGGCGATGAGCGCAAGGATTCTCAGAATTTCGCCCATTGTTCGAATGTGCAAAAAAATTATAACCAACCATACAAAGCTACATGTGACAGACAATGAACTCTACTCATGCGTTGCTGTCGCATGTCAAAACTACTTTGCGGTGTACTTAACCTACCCACTTTGCGGGACTACTGTTTCCCTAGGCGATTCAAACATTCATACCTTATTATCTATTCATCTGGAACGGTGTAAAGCAGGCTTTGATGTAATTCAATTCCCACGAACACTCTTCGACGATGTTAAAGTTACAACAGTCTTTAATGCCACCAAAGATTTTTAAATTTAAAAAAATTTATTAATGGTTATTGGTGCCCACATTAGGGCTTTGCAATTGCGGACATAATTGTGTAGTGTAGACTAACCTTACTGTGTAGACCTTATAGTGTAGCTCTAAACATTTATCTTACCAAATTGGTTTACAACAACTTTCAATTTTTACGGCACAAAATCTCAATCGGGAACAAAATCTGTTCACAACTTTCGGAGATTAGCGCATACATACTTACATACTGACAGACAAGGAAAAGCACTTTATACTGTATATTGATAATAAAAAAGTGAGTAGATACAAAATGTTTATGTTAATTCGCCATAATACATTTTTTCTACAATACAAGCTACAAGTATGCACACAAATTCTTACATGTTCACCTAAACATATTCACACTTACACGATACACAACAAAAATTGTTTAATAATTGTGTACCTAAAACATTTATTATGATAGTAATTAAAATCAATGTGGTATTATTATAATTTATTGCAGCTTGTTAGCTAATCATGAAATTTTATGATCGACAGTGTCTCACTTATCACTATTATTATTTCATTAATGTTTTTTTTGTCATATACCTATATCTTCTTAACATTATTTATTTTAAAGTCAACATCGGCATCTGTCTGTATGGCCGCTAATTCCTATGGCTTTCTTAGTAGGTGGGTATTCTCCCACTAAAAAAGCAAATTAATTTTAGCAAAAAGAACTTATCTGTTCAAGTATAAGTGTCACGTATTTCAGAGACAGACATTATATATACACTCGTACGAGACAATACATTTCCATTGGCAATTACTATCCGCCCTCTAATATGGACACTCGTCGGTCGTTTCCGCTGAAATGAAAAATCAATTCAAAACACGGATTCTACGAAACGGTGACGTCAGCCGGCTTCCTACTCGGGCACTTGGCTAGGCGTAATTCGCATACATCGGTTAGGTGTAATTGCAGAGAAATTCTAATAACTTCAGCTTGTGTCAATGGACTCATATAGACGCAATAGATATACCTAAGGCAGGGTTTCTTAACCTGGGGTCCATGGACCACCGAGGGGTCCGTGGCATGAGTGCTGGGGGTCCATTTGAGATATGAAAACAATAAATACTGCGCGTGATCTATGTGAAAATGTAGGTTGATAGCTATAGTTCTCACGGTGGATTAAGACTTCTCGTAAAAAGTAGGGGGGGCATGCGCACTTATTCAATTCATAGGTCTGTTTGACGGGCGTGAATGGAAAATAAGACTTTTAAATGTCTTATTTTTATTTCCTACAATAAAATTTGAAGGGGGTCCGTCAAATTTTTGAAATTTTGAAAGTGGTCCAAGTGGCAAAAAGGTTAAGAAACAATCACCTAAGAGGCCTGAAGTCGACATTTTATGAAGTTCAAAGCTGGTCTAGACTATCTTCAAGACTATCTTTAACATACGACATTTGAAATACTTTGCTACTAATATTATAAATGCGAAAATCTGGGAGGATAGGTGGATTTGTATTTGATACTCTTTCACGTAAAAACTACTGAACGGATTTGGATGAAATTTGGCATACTTTTTATCATGGAAAAATGTTCGGTTTCGGAGGGATTATCTAAAAATACAAAAAAATGGGCGTCAATGTCGCCGTGCCGACGCCACCGTCGACTCAGCAATAAAGATGTGATATTTTCTAGGGTGTTATATACGCAGTCGATGTCGCGGGCATCAGCTAGTATAAAAATAAGTCATCGTTTTATTCGTTAGTGTAATTATACCTTTAAATGTCTTGTTTACAAAATATATTGCATTATAATGTTGTCATTTATGTAATTTGTAAAAGGTAATTCCTTAAAATTTTTTTATAAATATGTAGTTTATTTAATGTGGATATTTATCTATAAATTTTCTAACGACAAATCCTAATTACAGTTGCTGTTTTTCGAATTTTTAATGTTTGCTAATTCCACAATATTAGAATACAAGACTACCTATATTTATTTTATATGTATTCAAAATGTTTTATTAATTATTGTTTCTTTTTTTAAATTACATGTAGCCGCCTTGCAGTGGCAATGTTGAGTTTCAAATTTTATATGTTGTGGACTTGTGGGCTCTAAAGAAATGTTCAACCGGTCTCATTGAGACTATAAAACTAAAACATTTACAGAGCTATTATATATGCATATGCATATTATATATTACATATGCATGCATATACAATCGCAAGTCATAATTGCACGTGGTGCGAAAACAACTGTGATTCGCAGAAGTGGTGATTGTCGCTCGTTAAAATACGGAGCTGCCAACGCTGCGTTCACTAACGCTAGCTCGATTCTAATGGCGCTATCATTTTTACTATGACCGTCAATATAATATAATATCTTTTACTAGCTGGTACCCGAGATTTCGTCCGAGTCGAAAAATAAAGAATACTACACCTCAGAAAATATATGAGTATATGAGTATATGGGTGGTGCCCGCGACTTCGTCCGTGTTGAAAAATGAAAAATATAACACATATTTGAAATATTACACATATATACAAATATTTGATGTCTTTATCGCTGTGACGACGGTGGCGCCCAATTTTTATATTTTTAGACGATCCCTCGGGAATCTAATATTTGCATTATCAAAAGTACATTAAGATATCTGTGTGCCATCATCAAAATCCTTTCAGCCGTTTTTGCGTGAAACAGTAATTAAAACATTCGTCCTCACAAATTTTCGCATTTATAATATTAGTAGGATGACCTCTTTATTGCTGTAGTCACAGCCACGGTGGCGCCCCGCCACATTTTTTTATATTTTTGGATGATCCCTCGAGAACAGTATTTTTTTTTCCGGAATGAAAAGAAAGACCCTATGCCCTTTCCTGTATCCTTGACAACTTGTTTGCAAAATTTCATGACGATCGGTTGAGTAGTTTGAAAAGGTAACAGACGGACAGAGTGAGGTACCTACTTCCACATTTATAGTATTAATATGGATATTAGTTTATCAATGGCAATGGTCAATGCGTTGTTTAAATTCGATATATCGTATCAATATGTCAAATTATATGTTGACAAACGCTCAACGTTTGATTGATCATTTAAACGAACGGGTAACCCAAATTGTTCTGCCATGGTTCAGCTCCGAAAAGAATTCTATACGATTCTTTTAAACCCAAGAATGCTTTACCTCCGAATGTATTTCTTCATAAATTCTAACTAAGATATGTAAGGCTTCATTACCAATAAATGTACGCCGTTACAGGTTCAATAATATTTCTTTTCTAATATTTTAATAACCTTTTTTATGGTGATGATTGTAAGCGACTGAAATTTGGTCCTAAGCCATAAAAATTATTTGATTTGATTTCAAAACTGATTGACTCAGTATATGTAGACTGAAATTGACATCTCTGCTATGTAAAAATAAGGTTTAAAATGCGAAATTAGACCATTTATGTAAACAGTTTTCTTGGATAATATAATAAGATTTAGAGTTGCGGTTGAACGATCTATTACACAAAAAAAATGTGTACAAAATTTTATAGTAGCGTTTTTAATTTTTGTCCGAATAATTGCTGCATGGGTTGCATTCCCAGTCGCACACGATGCAAATTGTAGATTAACAATTTTTTTTTTTAAGATTTTATTATTTTAAGTTCCCCTCACCATGATATGCTATAGGTAGTCAATACATCATACGTACACAAAGTACACAAAGACCTTTCCATGCATTCGACCGACAATACATTTATCAATATGTCGCAATGATGCAGCTTCAGATAAGTTGAAAAAAGGAATGAGCATTAAACTCAGCAATGGTTTGCGTCCAATGCCTATGGCCAATATTAAAAAGATAATAAAATTAATAGGCAGAGCCGGGCAGAGCAATTAAAGTGTGTCAAATTGTACCTAAATTCATTTGTATGATTCATACGATAAAACTCTAGGTTGTCGGCACGATGGATTATGTCATTATCCACTTGTTTCAACTTGTTCATTTATATAGGTATAAAATAATCATAGCTCGGGTGTAGTGTTTCTATAAAAATGACTAAGACAATGATAACGTTTTCTTATCTCGTGATTTCAATCAAATATGTACATTATATCAGTAGTAGAGCAATAATATATACAAAATACCAGAAATATTAGCTCTCTAAAATTACCTAAGCAGTTTAGATGTTTATTATTATAAATGACTAGCTGCTGGATGCAGCTTCGCTCGCGAAACTTATAGAATATAGCCTATGTTACTCGCTGATACTCGAAATATAGCTTCCCTACAGTAAAAGAATTTTTCAAATCGGTCCAGTAGTTTCGGAGCCAATTCAATTCAAACAAACAAAGAAACAATATCAAATCTTTCCTCTTTATAATATTAGGAGGGCTGCTACTTAAGTTTTGAGATAAACAAATAAAAATAAATATTTATAATCGGAAACGGCTTCATTGTTTTTTAAAATATTCTCCATTAATATCAATACACCTTTGCAATACGTTTAAACCAATTGTCGAAGCACTTTTTCCATTACGCTTGAGTCATAGAAAATCATCGCACGAAAATGTTCGCGTATTAATTCCATTTTTTGACCGAGATGAATGTTTCAAGTATCTGTAAACAACACAAATAGTACTCGTATGACAACACATTCTGAGTACGTTCTGAGTACCATTCAGCATCAGTAGGTAGTATAGACAAGTTCATTTCGGCTGCAAGGACTTTGAATATGAGTGATATTTTGATTTGTTCATCACCCAATACTATCAGTACCTACATATACCTACTATTCAAACCTTGAACAATCCTCAGAAATTGAAGACAATTGATCGCAACGGATAATATGTTAAATCGAATTTTACATATTATGCCAGCCTGTCTGCCACCTTTATATTATAAAAAAAAAGATGGTCCATAATGGATTATACCACCATTTTAAGAATTGTTATCTATTGTTTGTAGCTAGGATGTATGTATGTATAGCGTAATAGCGGAAATTATTATAAATTTTGTACAAAAGGAAACGTCAAGCTAAAAATCATAATTTAATTCATAATTTGGAACCTTGAACCACGTCAGACGTCAAATAAGGTAATTCGCGGTGTTGCTAGCGCAATAATGATTTTATTCTTAAAACACAATCTTGATAAGGTGTAACCAGATGACATTTAGATAATAATATTGTTGTTTGTTAATGCCATCTATGATAGGCCCACTCGACAGTCTCCTTAATACAGGATCCGTGTCGTATGAGCGATCATTATTATTTTACCATAATGTTCAAGCGAATGGAGATCTACCATAGCCTTAGGTAAATTCACAAGAAGTTCAGTAACTTGTAAAAAATTAAAAGAGAAACGGCTCTTGGTGAATCTTGGACTTCGGTGAAGCTGCTTTGAGTGAATCATTAAAAATCATAATATTTACAAACACACCTGTCTAATTTATTATTATGTAAATTTTAACAAGGACACAGAAAAGGACGTAGGTACACATGGTACAGCTTATCTCTTGCGAGCATTTCTTACGGCAACTTCTTCAAGCAGATCAGTGTATTAAAGGGCAGTATATTACAGAATTAAATGCAAGAAATAAATATCGTGTAGGTATATGTGATATAAGAAAGATATAAATAGGGTTACGCGTATGTACACTAACTAATATAGGAAAAACAACATCAATGTGACATAACCTACGCACCGCCTCCGGGGGAAAATCCTTAATTACGTTTTCAAATAAATAAAATAGTATAAAGAGGATTAACTCACAGTTATGGCTAGTCTGGTAGATAAGGTATTAAACTTTGTATAGGCTGTCTTACCTTTTAATATTAAATTAATATTACATTTCATTCAATTGAATTCGCTCGAAACACGGTGGTAGTTAACTAGTTATTAACCTTAGGGCCTCTTTCACCAACTGCAAGTAAAGTGTTGATTAGTTACTTTTAGAAATAATTTTATGTTTTATTAAATTATGCACTCGGTTTACTGCATCCTTCGATAGGCGATTTTTTTTTTATTTTCTTTTTAATATTTGGGACTTTTACCGTACAAACAAAGGTATATCATCTCCATCATTCCCGGTTATCGGTGTCGTTAAATGGCGGTTAGCCTACTTGACACATAGTGAAAGAGGCCCTTATAAGCAAGCTACTTTTAAAGAAAGAGATTGAAAATGGCGGCGCTTCTATTCTTGTATTGCGTTTACTACATGCAAAGCGCCGCTAATTTTTAAGCCCTTTAATTAATAGACTGACAGGTTTATATGTTAAATGGAAATGGAACTCGGGCGGGTTCGATTTCAGATATATTCATATAACAGTTGGCCGGACTCAGTAATCGGTATTGTACGTACGGTTCGTTTGTGAGTGTATATTCGGGGCAGTGTGATGCGGCTTCAAATTTATTTTATTACCCCACTTTTACTTTTTTACGTTACAACTTGCACCTTACACCACTCTGCTGTCACAAACTTGACAGCACACTCGTTTCTCCAGTCATTCATGTTTTTAAGAATAACTATGTCACTTGTCACACAAGTACTTGTTATTGTATTTTTTTTTCTAAAATTTATTTTTTGTATGTATTCTGAGAAAAAACAAATTTGTTCACCTGAAAACTTTGACGTGCCAAACAACATAGTTAATAAACAGATAACTCTATATCCGCCAATGTTACTTGTCCAGATAATCAGTGCGTCAATATTGATAAACGAATGTGGAGCATTTTTCAGGAATTCGGTTTTTCCTGTAATAGCAAAATTGCTTATTCATCACATCAATATTAATTTGCAATGTATATAATGTTAATATTCGAACGTTGGATAATATTCAAACGTATAAAATAATAAATAAAACAACTGGATCTCTAGAAACATAGTTAGTGGACGCCACATGTGCTGTGCAATCACCTAAAAGGTGGGGCTTATAAATGATACACCTTTAGCCGGGATGACATAAGTTTTCTAATGACAAAATAAATTATTTCTAAATTAGTTCCTAAGCATTCCAAATCAATATATCTTTTAACTACTCTATATTGAGATAATTGTTGTGGAGACCATCCATACCACGAATCACTCAAGGCGACATTCATACTACATATTATAGGACTAAGGGCTAAGTATGTATTAAGCTTGGTTTACTCTGGCCTTAAACCAAGAAGAGATTTAGTAACGTATATTACGGTGGCATACCCATTTCATAAACCGGACTTGAAAACTATATGGGAATTTGTTGCTAATTTGTACCGGAAAAAAGAAATTGTACCTCCATTAATTTACGAGAAATGACGGGTATGCTGACGTAATATTACGCTAGCATACCCATATACAATATCTTGACAAAGAAAGCACCTAGGCAGCCCATTCCAACGGCTTATTTTGTTGCTAATTTGTTGCTCTGAGATAAGCTAGTTAGATATTAAAAAATGTCACCCCTTCATGGGGGGTTCATACGTGGTTTAGTAGAGGTTTCGCACGATTTGATCACCATAAACCGCAACAACATATGTGTTGTGTTTCGGTGAGTAAATAAGGGATGCCATCCTCTCCTTGACCCTTATTGTCCTTTATCTACTAGGCAAGTCGGCAACGCTCTTGCAGTACCTATGGCGTTACTTGTGTTAATAGGCGACGATTATACATAAAATAAGGACACACATTAAAGAATTATCCATGTGATGTTAGTAGTATTCTAAAATTACATTATTATTATTTTTGTTAAAATAAGATCCTTACAAGTAAGACTTTATTGAAAAACTGTTGATAGAATATAATTGTTTTAGTTCTGAGTAGTTGTAAAAGTTCGTGAGATGTACCGTTGTTTTCTTTCATTCTTATGTAGATTACAAAGGGCTCGGTCGAATTGTTGTGATGCGAGTACGAGGGTACCTGGCCGGTCTCGGCCGGTATCTGCGAAGGTATCGCACGTTGCCGCGAACCTGTATTGTGGCGGTTCCCGGAAGGCGCTTTGTTACTCGCCGCCAGCACTCCCTCCCCCGTCCCGCACCTCCTTCTGCTGCAGGCGGCTGCTGTGGGAATGAACCACGACATGACATACAATAAAATCTTAAGGGCCGACCTCATTATTCTCTTGGTCATCGACATGCTTCTGTAGTTTACCTACAATTTTAGGCCGTAACACGCACGAATATCGCCCTCGCATTGCCATTTCTGGTAATAGATCCAACTACTGACCGCCTACAGCTTCTATATTATGAATACAATGAGTCTTCATAATATAGAAGTTCGTGACATTTATTGCTATCACTCAATCATAAGTGGCTAATTGTCATAATCATAAATGGATAATGTGGTAAATAGAAGATACTGTACCCCACATCTAGAACTTTATACACAGCAAGGTTAATACCAAATCTTCTTTCTTTCTTTCAAAAAATTTTCTTCTAAGTAATCTGCGACTACAAGCTACAAGGAATATGTATGACACGAAATGTGTCAATAAGCGTTTCTTAAGGTATAGGTTTTAATGAGAGACTCATAAAACATACAAAACAACCAATAGACATCCCACTGTGCGGCGAACAAAAAACCGACATGTCCTGACACGTTTGAAGGGACCTGATTTTGTCGAACCAAAAAAAAAACAACCTTAAAACGACTTAGGTAGAGCGGGATCATTGTTTTACAAATTTGTTAATTGTTTTATCGAGGTTTCTTATCAGAATGTTTGCGCTGCTTGCCACTAACAATAATTTTGCTGTTATTATGGTATTACTGTTTTTTTATGGTTTATGACATTAAGGATAAATAAATATAAGGAACATTTATAGGCTTATCAATGTTTATGTAATGGATATAACACTAATTCCAATCCAAGTACAAATGAACGATCTCCACTTGTGGAGGTCGAGGATGCTTACATGCGCACGACGCTCTAACCTTTCACAATGGACCGCTTTATTTATCTAACGTATTGATCTTCCATGGCGTCTTAACATTTTTTTTTATTTAATTCCAGTCTATAATACAATTTTTTTGTAAACATTTTTTGTTCACATATTTCATACACACACAATGTTTCCCCTTGAATGGGATCTTGAATTTTGTATTGTCCTCTTCGGTGACTCTCGCCACTTCATAAAAAGTAAATGTGTTTGTACAGCTATTGTCACACTTGATTCTTTAGCATTTAATTGATTTAGCGTATCGAATTTAATATCTTAATTCCAAATTCCACCACTAAACTTCAAGTTTTTATTTTATTTTATTTACTGATATATTCGTACAAATGTTATCTGGAGTACTTATTTCATTGTATTGCCTTGTATAAGTATTGTCTTGTTCTATTTCTCATTAAAAAACTAATAAAATAATGGTAACACGTAATTAGATCTTATCTACCGGTTCCATTCATATTTGTCCTGATTTCGAGGTTTATAGCCCAGGGCATGTTAACATACCACGATATCCCCGAATACCACACAAATTGGCTATCATCACAATCTACCTGCAGCCTACTATTGTGAGCTCACGATCCTTAAGCTTATGACTTTTACTTTTTAAAAGTTAATTTTTTTAATACAATTATTTATTTATTTTCCAGAGCTGGTATAATCAAACTCTAATAAACGCCTAATCAAATCTATTCTATATACGTATAAATATCAAAGCAAGTTGAACTCGCGAGTTCAGTACTTTTTTCCCACATAAAAAGTGCTCATCGCGCCTAATGAAGTTTTCACTTCAAAAATATATCTATTAAAATATTTTTCAGACATCACAATTAAACATCGAGAAAAAATTTTTTAGTTTTAGTTATAATTATTAATGTTATTTATGTTTATAATATTGCTAAATAAGTAATATTATAAAGCGTTGCAATTAGCAACTGTTCATTTGGTAAATTGCTGGTACTATTTTCTCGGAAATAGTAGTCGACACAACGTCATCATGTTTGCGTAAAACAGACGCGCGGTTTTATAATGGAGCGTGGCATGAATAAGGTCGAAAACGTTTTATTATTGAAGTGTAGTTAAGTAGGTAAACGGTACATTTTCAAGCGGAAATATCAGTTTGTTGAGATCGGATACTTCTTTGCTTACATTCTTGTCCGCGACCGTTTCACACGACTGGGCTGGTCATTCACAAATATATTTTTTCTCAAACAAACTCTGTTGACATTATGTAAATCGTCGCATGTGCCCTGTATTTCTATTTTCCTATTTTGTCTTTTTTTAATCTAAATTTATTTCTCTAGAATTGAGATTTTCGTGATATGCAATATACTATAGCTGGTGCCCGCTACTTTGTCTGCTTTGAAAAATAAAAGATACAACGCCTGACAAAATATGTAAAGCAATATAACGCCCGATATGGTTTTCACTAATAAACGAGGTATGTTAGTTGCAGAATAAAATTGAACCCTTACGAAGCCGGGGGCAGGTCGCTAGTCTATACTAATATTATAAAAAATAAAAGGTTTGTATGTAGAAGGTATTGGTGAGATTTTTTGAAATCGTATGAGTGATTAATACTCATCCGATTTCAAACAATCTTTCAACAATAGTTAGAATGGAATATCAGGATGGATAAAGGCTAAGGCTAAATACCTTTTTGCTGCCATGGCGCTCACTCAATGGGATTTTATTTAAGTAGGTATATGTATTTTCATTCTAACGTGAAAAATATTTTATTTGTTTTGTTATCTTTATATGTATTCGTGAGTGTCAAGTGTATGCAAATAAATGTTTTCTATTTCTATTCTATTCTATTCTTCTAAATATTCTACGCGGGCGAAGCCGCGGGAACCAGCTATCACAAAATAAAGATAATAAAAAATTAAAATATATAATGCATTGGACTATATGTTATTTGATATAATGCAATATTAAAATTAGGTTACCTTATAATATGTAATTTAGAATAAGTAAATTCAGACCACCCTGATAGTTGTTACCTCGAAAAATGTCTCATAATAAGTAATCTGATACCAAGAAACTCTGAAAGCTATATGATAATGTGTCTATATTTAACAGACACGAGTTTGTATATCAAATTGTTGAATACAATATTGCTGGCTTCAATTAACTGGACAGTCATTAGGAATATAATGTCGAACATTCCTCATGAGAATTGCAAAATTGATGGGTGCAATGGACAATGAAGTATGACTCGGTCTGGTCAAAGCACTCTTGCACAGATCCGCTTTGAAATACTAATACGCCATCACGGCATAATTCATGTAACAATAGACATCGCATCGCATCGCACGGTCGTCGATTCGTATGGGTTTTGAGAAATGTGGCGCGAGCTCGTTATGTCGCCGGTGCACGTCCCGCAAATGGCTTCATCGTGAAAATTAACATTCGGCCAGCATCTTAACGTGCCGCGACTTCGCCTCTCCTCGTCCCGAGCCCCCGCCACTCGCCACAAAGCAAATATTGAATGTGGTCCTTCCCTCCGAGACCTCCGCCGAGGCATTCTCGTCTCGCTACATTCTCATTTGTCACTTCTCATACCTACGTGTAACGGGCTGCCCCTAAATCATTTGTCATTACTTTTTTGTCACCTCCAAATTACAACATCGTTTATGTAGGCATGCCACAACACATAATTGCAGTTTGAGATGACCAGTGACAGTTAGGCCGCGACTATAATATTTATATACAAGCGATCCGCTCCTGGCTTCGCACATTGCACTAACACATGTCTACAGAATTAACAAACTCAAACTCATTTATTTATTCATCTTTATTCATATAAAACATTTACAATATAAAATATTTTCTTTCCGATTAGGGCATGCAAATAAGTATTTTGTATTAAATTGTTTTAATCTATTGTAATTTGCTTTCTAAACTTGTCTTTAGATGTGTTGATGTGGCTGTGAACATTACTTGATGATCCTTCCTAAATTTTTCCTATCAAGGAGTGGCCCTAACAGCCTGACTTTTTAGACACATTTTCCTTGATACATATCAGGCAGTTGTAGTTGTTCCAAAAAATCACAAATTATCAAATTGACAAGTTTTTACGTCCTATTGACTAACAGATTATGTCTTCTGTTCATTGTTTGTGCATCAGTGTGTTAGGGTGTCCTATTTAATATTAGTGGGCGTTACTAGTTGCAAGCAAAAGTTCATTTAATTTTATAGCAAAGTAAGTGTGATCATGGTAAGATCCGCTAGCGGTGCTCCGTCTGTACCGCATCTTAGTGACTCATCCAATGACGTCACTGTAACAACTTATATGTATTTTTGCCTGTTGCCGTCAGTTGCCGTAACGTGCTGAACTCAATATTGTTCTCTTCAAATGTTGAGAGGATTTGAATTGATTGATTGAGAGCGTTGCATTTATTTTAATATTGTATAAATCCGTTTACATAAATGATAACGTATGATTGTCGGGTGTAAGAAAATTACAAAGTACTTACTTATTTCAAATCAAATCCAAATTATAATAAGTACAAAGTAGACATCTATTTGGCTACATGACATGTATTTCGCTACATGTAACATGGATTTACAATTATTGTTTTTGGTAAATTAAAAAAAAAGTTTGGTTGATCTTGCAATTATAAATGTGTATTTTTCTTAACCATATGTATGTTGTATTTTAATATTTGATAAATTATTAACAATTTTAATATTTATTAATAGTTGTAAATGTATTCGTATTAAAACCTTTTGAATTTGGTAAAAAAGTTCTACTAACTAGAACATCCGCAAACGTCACCTCTCGTTCCTAACCTCCTCAATAATAAATTAATAGGATTATCCACGGCGTTTGAACTAATTATTACTACTAGATCATGTGATTGTGCAGCTAATTGCACTCCAGTTACTTATGCTTCGCTATTTTCTCATTTACATACAGTTTTTTTTTTATTGACAGACATTGTTTATTGTAAGTAGTGTCTCTCGTGAGCCGGTCCTACATTACGCGGGAATTATCCTAATTCAAGGCCACATGCAAACCTACATAATAACTTTGTTCATCCTGAAACGACTTGGCAACAACATTCATTGCTACAATTATCATTATACTACTTACACATACAGATTTGCTTGTGTGTATACCCGATGAACGTTTTAATGAAAATTATACAGCCACGAATCCAACGTCTTCTCCATTTTGTTTAAGTTTAATGAGGTTTAACTTAGTGGCTAGGTAGTGTGACTATTCTTTCTAGAAATTCTCATTATTTTTTTATCTGTTCCACAATTATGCGACTGGATGAAGCTCATTACTTTGAAAAAAAAAAATAAAAAAATAATGGGGTGTGGCTGTGCCGTGAAGACGATCTTGTATTTTACTTGAATACGTGTATTACAAGCAATATTTTCTTTGAGCGTATTATTTCTCTGATTATGTGTTATATATCCCAATGAATTCGAATATACCACATATACCAAAAAATTCTTTGATACTTTAGCTATCGAGTGGTGTAATAAATTGCCTCCCACTATAGAAGCAAATATGAAGACGTCTTCATGTCCAAATTCTTTCGAAATTAAGTTATGCAGAATCACAGAATGCTATGGAAATGGTATAGATAGAGAATTGTTGCCATTGACAAGGGAAATCCCATTACGCGCTGGTAAATACGTTAGCGTTTGACATTCGAAATTAGTAGCAGGACAGTTTTATCGCGTTCAGAATTTTAATGCGGTGTTAAGGAAGGCTTTTATCGTTTTGATCATAATAGATATGTATAAGTTTTAATAGTGTGTGGAAATGTAACTTTAATTGTGGATAAAAATGTGTTTTTTTTTTTTAATGTTGAGGTCAGCTCAGCAGACGGGCTGACGATTCACTTGATGGTAGGTGGCAACCGTCGCCTATAACACAAGCAACGCTACAGGTGCTGCTAAAGACTATATAAGTATATTGGTAGTAGGTGCTGCAAGTGCGCTGCCGACTACAGTAAGGGCTAAGGATAAGGGCTAAGGATTACCGTAACATAACAGCATACATTCTGTTACTTCACGGTGGTCTTCTGTATGGGTTCTGCATTCACCGAAACACAGTAACCCACGAGCTATTATTTCATTGTGTTCTTCTGTGGAGTATTTGCTTAACACTAATATATTATTTAAAAAAAAATCATATTAATAAGCGCCTTATATAGGACAATTTTCTTAGTTGTTCGTAGAGTCACAAGTTGTTTCGATATTGTAATCCGTACTAATATTATAAATGCGAAAGTATGTTTGGATGTATGGATGTTTGGAACTCTTTCACACAAAAACTACTGAACCGATCACCATGAAATTTTGCATACACGTTGTCTGGGACACAAGAAAGGACATAGGGTACCTTTCGTCTTTCAACGCGGACGAAGTCGCGGGAACCATCTAGTATCTAATAAAACATGTGTCCATATTTAAATTAATTTATGTCATTTGTATTCCGTGAAAGTTCAGTACAGCGCAGCGAACTTTCGCATCTAAAAGTTTAGTATCGTTAAAATTTGACAGCAAAAGAATATAATATAATATTTGAAGCGGTGAAATGAATTCTCACACGCAATCGGCGTTATGCACTTTGAAGGCATTATTGCGAGTTGCGTTTTCGTGCATAGGGCATGCACGGTGGTGCGTTTGTGCCGACAATTAGCCGCTCCGGGAAACCTAATTACCAGGACGAGCCTGTGTCGATACATGGCGCGATTAGCGGGAAGATGTTGCGTGCGAGTTGCGAGCGAGATCCGTCGGCCCCGTGGCATTGAGCGCCGGTACCGGGCTGACTCTCCGCGCAATCATACACACGGGCTTTCTTGCCGTACACAACCGTGTATTTACTTACACCTACGTTTCTACGTAATAACTAGGACTTGCACTTGTGGGAGGGCCAGCGCCGTTCTAACAGCTCATGGAGGTGACAATTTATTGTAGCCTCTTCGCGATAAATCTATTTTCTATTCCTAGTATTCTTCACAATAACTGTCACTTGTAAATATTATTATTTTAAGACGAGTGAACGTGGTGAGTTTACCGTTCACTCAGTCAACTACTTAACTGTCAATGATAATAAGTGTTAATAAAACTACTTACAAACTTGTGTCTTAACTAGCTGGTGCCCGTGACTTCGTCCACGTTGAACGACGAAAGGTATGCAACGTGTATGCAAAATTTCATGGTCATTGGTTCAGTAGTTTTTGCGTGAAAGAGTTACAAACATCCAAACATACTTTCGCATTTATAATATTAGTACGGATATTATTTAGAAGCAATACAAAACATTTATATTTAGGGAGTTCTTATATTCAGTTGCCTGAAACAGTAGAATTAATACGATTTCAATAATACAACAATGAGGCAGGCAACCCAGTAGATGAGTTTTCCAAAGACGGCCTACAGGTCTGTAGAACGGTCTTCTATAAAAAAAAAGTGTTTTCTCACGCCGGATAGGCTGTAGTGATCTAAGGCTTTCCCTCAGACCCACAAAAAAGTATAAATATTATAAATGATTGCTATGCGCTGTAGGAATGTCCAACGATTCATAATAATCAGCTTGTCTCTCCATTGCTGAATGTAGGTCTCTCCCAAGACTCGCCGCCACGCACGGTCTTCTTTCCTACCCATCCAGCCGCAGGGCATCCTACGCTCCGCTTTCCAATTCGTGGCCCCCATTCGAGAACTCTTCTTCTACCCCGTCGGTTATCCGCTCGACAACAGATGTGGCCGGCACACTGCCACTCAACTTGCTAATTATCTTGGCTATGTCGACAACCTTGGTTCTTCGGCGAATTTCTGATCCTATCCACCAAAGAAACTTATCGGGCGAAAGTTCAGTGTTTAGATTTATGTTTAAAACAAATAAGTATATACATTTAATAAACCCCATATCTTTGTCCGGCAGAAAATGTATCGCTTTAATTATTGAAATCAACAGTCACAGCCCGCCTATCGCACGTGCATCTTGGCAGTTGACTTGAAAGTTCGCCCAGAGTAGAGACTTATTATGCCGTCGTCGTATGTCGCGCACCGCACAAACAAACGCCGCTCACTCTACGCACCTAGCCTGGTGGTCTACACCTATCAAACTAAACACATTATTTAAAAAAAGAATTCTTTGCCAAGGGACTCCAAATTAACTCTAAATGAACAAATACAATTAGGTATATTCCACTTATGCCAACTACTAATTCTAAGAAGCGTGCATGATTCCATTTTATCATTCTTTTCCTCTAACCCGATTGCAATCGAACTGTAAGGGAGTAACTACACTTACTCAGCTCCATTCGCGTTTCGCTGAATGTTAGTTACATTAATGCAATTCCGCTTCTATCAGCCGCATATCTTAATTATAAAAATACGCGGCTGCACCCGGCTGCGGCACTGCTAATATATAATTTTTAAAAAATGTTAAATAAAAGTAACCTATGTTACTCCTTATAACATTAGATATCCTGCCTGCCAGTGAAAGTTCCGTCCAATTCGGCTCAGCCGTTTTGGTGATTAATCGGAACAACTAGACGGATAGATAAAATTTTTAAAATGTAGTATATATACTTTGATATACATTTAGTAAAAAGCTTGCATGTCTTATTATGGATAAATATATATAAAAAGGCATGTCAGAGGAGTAGGTAATTTTCTACAGTAATTCAGTTCCATTCAGCTTTTGTCTATAGAAAACAGCAGTTTCTATAGACAAAAGAAACTGCTGTTTGTGTCAGTCCGTTCAGCTTTTGGACACATACGCATCTCCATACAATACTGATGTTTTCTATGGACAAAAGCTGAATTGAGTTGAACAAATGTAATTACTCCCTAAGGGGAACCGGCGCGTAACTGCCGATGCTTGGAGTCTAGGGGTTGGCCGAACGGTCTCCGTGCTATGCGAATCGATCAATTCACGCACTCGGCGCGCATAATGAAGCAGTCATTTCCGGCCGTTTCGTGGAATCATATATTGAATATTTCGCACAATCGAGTGGGCATCGTCAGAGCACGGCATCACGCACAGACGGGACGAGCAGCGGAGTCGCCGTTACTTAGTATTCCTCGCGTGACCTGTGGCAATAATAAATTCTTGTGCACTTGCAGTTTTACTGAGTGCCAAGAAACAGCGATCGGCTACCGAATGTTAAATGGCTATTGTTCTCCTTGAACGCATAGGTAATATTGGCACATCGGCTCCATTCCAATATATCATATATCTATAGGTAATGCTCAATATGCGTCCACATACTATCTCTTTACTATCTTCTCAGATTATATCAAAATAACCAAAGTAGGATTAATATAGCATATTTTTATCCTGGACAAATCCTGGACAAGGGAGTATCTAAAAATGTAAAAAACAGATTTTCTTTTTCATCGCAGTCGAAGTCGCGGCCACCAGCTAGTGAAATTATAATACCAACCGTGGTGTCGGGCTTCTGACTTACGTCTAGCATTTCGGTAGCCAGTGGCTATCACTTCTTCATTAATTCACTATTAGTTATCTACAAGCTCCTAGAAAAATGGGTGATTTTTATCGTTTCAAATAAATTCGTTCTAAACATGATTGAAACTGAGAACCTCCTGTAGCACTTTAATAGAACTTCAGTTATTCGTTCGGCTTTTCTGCGAAAAAGATCAAAACACTTTTGTATTGTGATGGAATACGTGATAAAAGACTTCGGTAGCTCGGTTCGTTACATAGATTTGTTACTGTTGATACAGCCATCTAATTTAAATACAAAGCACTGTCTATCATTCATTACCGGTAGTAACGCCCGCTGCAGAATATGGCAGCCAATATCCGTTTTAAAATGGCTTTAAATAAACAAAATGTAAATTTATTGCCGGGATAAAGTATATCCTTTGTAATCAGGTCATACTCCTGTTCGTGGATATGTATGGATGGATACGTCTTCACATATTTTCACTCTAATAATATTTTATTAGGTATCAATAGAAACTAAGTTGATATTGGTTGTATATTTATTAAAATCTGGATGTTCTTTTGAACTACCTATTTCACATTATTTCCCATTATTTTGCTTTTTTAACTTGTTCATCCATTTTGTATCTAAAGAGACTGCTGCAACCTTAAATTAAAACTATACGTACCCAATTTGTAAAATTTTGCAAATAATTTTATTTTAATAGACATTCAAACATCTTCACAAACTTCAAAGTTTATATCAATTATTTATTTCTTCGTAATAAAGGCGGGAGCTTTGTTGAAAGCACTCGCAGCGCATTATATCTTTCGTAGCATTTGCTGCAATGTTTTTACTTATGTTCTCATCTCAACTAATAGCGAGTTCAGTTGTTAGAGAAGCCGTTATTACGTTCCTAAATCAGGTTGTACAGATGTCGAGTGAGGTTGTGAGTTCCCAGGCATTGCGAACACCGGTAGCATTCCTTGCCCATACTTTTTCTCCTCGAGCCACCTGGCCGTTCCGGGACATACGTTACATATTTATTTCTATGCCCTACCTAATTATTATTTATTGCAATTGATTAAAAAGTGCTTATTGGCATCTCGCTACATATGTAAGTAGAAAAATCATTTTCCATAACTATCGTCTACGAGTTTTGTTTCAACAAATCGAAAGAAATACTATAACTAACCACCGCCAATATAAGTGGCGCTGGTCAAGTTATGTAGCACACGGTGAGTTAACTGAGGAAATCTACTTTAGAACTTATAAGTGAAATGTGTCTGACTTATATTGAGGTAGAGCTACCTTCAGATTGCAGTGAAAAATTAAATAAAATTTTATGAAATTATATCGTACTATCTTTAGCCCGTGTTTTCGCTCGCACCCCTTATTCTTAGGTGTTCATCTCAATCTTTATTGCTCCAATATTTTGTCAGGCGTTGAGTTTTTTATTTTAATATGATACGTCGGGAACAGTTGGTATTTTATTTCTGGATGAAAGGTACCCTATGTCATATTCTGTATCCCTGACGTGTATATAAAATTTCATGAAGATCACTTGAGTAATTAAGGGATGAAACCGTAGAATCTTTTAAAACTAAAATTTAGAATACGAATTTAGGCAAATGTTTTTGTTAAATTATCCTCAAACAAAGCAGGCGTTTGCAGCTGCGCTCGTTCCCGGAATGATTCTGAATCCTCATTTTACAACGGCCATCAGTGACGCATAGTCAGTCTAGATCACCAACAGGATAAAAATATTAATTTTAGTCAATCATTTAAAAACTAACATTTGATATGATTATTCATTTTAATAGCAGTTAAGATGTTGACTCTTGTAAATTAAGAATAAACTGAGTTCTTACTAGCTACACGCTCCCGGCTTCGCAAGGGTGCAAAATAAAAACTATCCTATTTTTTAAGTTGGACCAAATTCAACATAGTTACGAAATTTTATCAAAATCGGTTCAGTAGTTTAGGAGTTCACCGCGCACAAACACGTGACACGTAATTTATATAATAATATTATACAATTAATTAGATGTGAAAATAGAAGTGTACTATTTATAAGACATAGGGCTCTTTCACCAACAAGTAAAGTTAAAAGTAACTAGTCAATAGTTACTTTTAGAAATAATTTTATGTTTTATTAAATTATGCACTCGGTTTACTGCATCCTTCGATAGGCGATTTTTTTTTATTATTTTCTTTTTAATCATTGGGACTTTTACCGTACAAACAAAGGTATATCAGCTCCATCATTCCCGGTTACCGATGACTTTAAATGGCGATTAGCCTACTTGACACATGGTGAAAGAGGCCCTAAACATTATTATTTTATTTATTATTAATTCCTTACATGTTTTTTTTTTTATATTTGAAACTTTGGAGGGCACATATTTTTATATTTAAACAAACTAATCCCCGATTTTCTAATGAGCCCAAACACGCAAAATCTTGTAATATAGTATTTAGTGTATGATTTATTTGCGAAATCTCCTAAAAACTCTATTACATGATATCCTCAGGATTATAATTATCTTACTTGCTATAAAATGTTAAATTCTCTAGTCTCGGTGCATGTTCAAGGAAGTCGCGGTTGGCTCCCGTTCACTTGTTGCTATTACTTTTTACAGAGCATCTGCACTTTGCGGTTTTCTAATATTTTTATACCTTACCTTACCTATTTCCGTCGTACATCCCTAAACCGCAATAACTGTATGAATTTGCCATGTACGCCCGTTCGTAGCCGACGTTCCATGTTATGATTGCAACACTGTTATTAATGTACCGGAATTCAAATGTATGGTTACGTTGCATTCTTCCCATGAACACGGGGAGTAATTGCTTTTCCAATGTTTTTTTTTTTGTAATCGTACCAATGAAGACAATATCTCTGGCAACGCCAAATTTAAACTAACTTATGGAGAGTTTGCTATGGTTCGTTCCTTTTTTTCTGTGCAAATGCTAACATGCAAATGCTGGTTTCCTGCTTGGTGCTGGTTAAGACTTCTCTGATTGTGCGTACCATAATGAAAAAATACAGTCCACTTTTCTCCATCGAAGATTCTCGATAACATATTGGCGTGATCAATTTCCAACAGTTTGTGATGTACAATATATCATCGGATTTATCGGGAAAATGTGTGGCGTGCGCGCAACAATATCGCGTGCGTATAAGCCTCCGATAGCGTCGTCGTCGAGGCATTACTTCTGCTTGTTAAGTTTACAACAAATGATGGCACCGTTACAGAAAGTGGGACCACACCAACGCCGCATCGCATAACCGACCGCGCATTTCGTTTCTTGTGCATCTCTTTTTGTTCGATGTCTTACTTTCTTTTTACAGTGACTTACTCTGAGCAATAACATTGAAAGCTTAATAAGGCGTTTAAACTTAAATAAGGCTTCACAGCCTTTATTTAAAGGTGTTTAAAATTGAGATGTTTTCTCGGAAAGTATATAAGAGTTGCAGACGTTTTCTTTGTTGATTTTATTGTTCATCACACTTTTTCTAGTGTTAAAATGGCCACCCTTTCTGAGTAAATTGTAAAGGATGTTACAAATAATTGGGAGCAGGTAAAGTGCGTTATTTTGGTGCAAACCAATAATCTCTTAAGTAGCTTGGAGGGACACAGTAAATTTAAAAAACAATCCGTAATTCTATAGGATGACTAAAATGTTTAGACGAAAAATAACGACAACTGCGGTTATGCGACATTAGTCATTTTTTGGCACTTATATTGTTTGTTTTATATGGTTTGATGAAATAAAAGGCATAATCAATATACTGAAAAGAATTTTTTCCTCGACCATTAAATGTTATAATAACCGCCTTAAGCCGTTAAGCCTGTCCACATGTATTTTCATATAATTGTATAATAATTATTGACAATTAAAGAAAAATATTTTTCTAGGCTTCTTGATTGTATCTTGGTCTTGGTTTTCATTTTTCTTTTTCTACATTATTTACTTACCTCAAGTTTATTAATATTTATTATTCCAATGAAATGACTGCCGCATTGAAAGTTGATAAACATAGTTTGTATTGTGCAGTGAGCATACTTTGTTTCTCTGAATTCCCACAACATAGGTAATGATCGTCAACGGTGCGTGACTGTGGGTGCTGTGTGATTAGGTAGGAAACTACGCAACGCACTTACGCGAGAAGGGCCGAACTACGCGGCGTGCCAACCGGCTCGCATGACAAAATTCACTGCATTTCAAAGAAACGATGAGCACGACTCTCGATCGTCAGCCAACAAAAGATTTAGTTCCTCACCGCACTTCGGGCTAAGACAATTTGGCGTCGTCGCCGCCGGTTGCTGCTAGCCCTAATTATTATTCATTCGGAGAATTGCACTGAGCCCGGCCGGTACCTCTCATTAGCTCTGTCCACTGTTCGCTTAATAATATTCGACGGGTGTTTTTTTTTCGTTCAAGTCACATGTCATTATCTAGAACAAAGAAGTACGAAAATATATGTAACAAAGAATTTAATTTGTATTAATAATTCTAATTGGACATGCAAAAATTGCAGGAAAGTTAATATTTTAGTTTATATTGTTCGAAAGTTCAACACCCTATTTTAATATATATTTTTTATTTTATAAACTAAGGTACCTGGGACAGGATTACAATCAAGTCGTAAAACTAATGAGCAATTTTAATTTAACCTCAAATACAAAATTGATTAGTAATTAAAAATATGTCCACTAACACAATATTCATTGTCTCTATTAAGAGGAATTAATTTAAAATTGAATTAAAATTAAGGGGAATAACTTTAAAGCCAATTATAGATTCTCACTAATAGTAACAAAGATGAATATAGCTATTTACAACATGAAATTTAAATCAAGGCCTTAGTGATGCCTACTACTTCTTGAAGAGTAATATTAAACAAACACAATGCTTATTATTTTATGAAAAATGAAATCTTTTATCTGTTAAACAGGTCAAAGTCAATCTTTATTAAAATTGTTGCTTGCACGCCAATAAAGTATTTCTGTTTGAGTAGCAAAGTATGACAAAGGAAATAATAAATTAGTTACGCTATAATCTATTTTCTTAATCTTGAATCTTTTTTCTTAAATTTAATTACTTCGACATTAAAAGAATGTCATAGCACAATTACAGCAAATGAAACACGATACTATTATATTTCTAAGAAATGTCGAATGTTGATGAAAACACTTGACAAGAGTCTGAATTTTATCTTCGACTTGAATTTTATAAATATTTGTTAAGTCGTCGCGTTTGCGTAGGTACAAAATAATGCTTGTTTACATTATATATATTTGACTGTCTTTATTTGAACATTAAATAATTGTTAGTAATTTTAGCATTTTTTTAAACAAGTTATTAATGAAGGTGTAATTTTTAGCGCGACTATTTTTAAAATTTTAATACACTGAAATTTTGTAGGTATATGTAATGTAGGTACACTCAAAGACTTCATCAATTTTAAAGTTTATTGTATTGAAAATAATCTCGCGTTTAACGACCCGATTTGAATGCGAAATTTGAAACTTTTTAAAATTAAAAGAGCAGGTTGCATAGGTATGATTTGTGGCGAGGTCTGAGGGATTGCAACCAGACACCGGGGTCAAACACCGGTATGAAGGCGTTTTGGGAAATATTCGCAGGGTGAACGCTGATCGCATCGCAAAACAACGATCCGCCGACCGGTGATCCCCAGACGGATGAGATGACCTCATCGTCGCTTCTTTTATTTGAATTCTCCCATAATGCCTGCCTGGTCTTTTGGAACGTATTATAATTCTAACACTCAGGAAATAACTTATTAGATGTTGCTCAATTCGATGTTACATACAATAGAAGGTTGCTATTTTAATGATTAAATATTTTAAACTATTCATTTATTGATTTAAATGTAATTTTAAATTTCGTTAAATGTGAATTTATCTAAAGCGACAAAAAATCGCATATACAGAAAATTTATCAACGAAGACGAACCTGCTAGTAGCAGGTGCCCGCAACTTCGTTTTTTCGTTGAAAAATGAAAAATATAACCGCCTGAAAAAATATTATGAGTAATATAAAGCCTGACATCTTTATCGCTGTGATGACAGTGGCGCCGCCACAATAATTTATATTTTTAGACGATTATATTTTCCCTCGTCGTTTTTTCAGGATAAAAAGTATCTGTGTGCCAAATTTTATCCAAAATCGTTCAGACGTTTTTGCGTTAATAAAATTTAAAATTCTTGCACAATCCATTGAATCATTCTTGATTGTAGATAGTGTATTTTTATCATAATGACACAGTGGGAAAAACTGGAACAATAAATGGAAGCTGTATATTTTTAGATGATTAATTTTTGTTACGATTTCCATTCGCATTATTGCCTCGATATAATTTTGTTGTGGCACCTTGTGCTTTGAAAATTAAAAAGCTGTTTCTCAATTTCGACTTCCGCGTATTTTGAAATATCTTCTCCTGCGCCCATCAAACAACTGACGCAGGCAGATGCAAGGCAAGCGCATCGTACGTTGTTAGTCATAATATTTTTATTAACATTTACTGATATTTTAATCGTGAAATTTTTTAATAATTTGTATACCTAAAGTGGTTAAATGACAAGAGGACCCGACAATACATAATATAGATTTTTATCTATACTAAAATTATAAAGAGGTAAAGTTTGTATGTATGTAAGAGGTAATATTCTATAGGACTTATTCGATTATCCGATCCGATCTTTCACCTATAGAATAGAATTTCAGGATGGACATAGGAGTTCAGTATGAAATATTCCACGCAGCCGCGGACACAAGCTATCTAAAAATAAGAAATAAGGCGTCAATTTATATAAATTTTATATGTCAGGCGTTATATTGATTTATATAATTATAATTGTGTGAGGCGTTAAGTATTAAATATTTTATTTTGCGCAAATGAAGTCGCGGGCAACAGCTAGTATTTTGATTTTTAGATATTTTGATGACTAACGTCAAATTTAAATAAACCAATTTGGTTGGACACAATCTACACTGGACCGCAAGAAAAAGGGTCGGTTAGAAAATCTTCAATATCTTCAAAAGTACCTGACATAGCTTATTTTCTAACCGACCCTTTTTCTTTGCGGTCCAGTGTATTTCAAAATATATAGGTTAAGTTACAGTTCTATTTCGAATTTGTTAAAAAATCTTGACATCTTGAAATTGCTATAAAGTTTTTGTAACTTTATTGTTATTTATAATTTATTGTGCCACATTCTTTTTTAAATGACATAATAGGATTGAAAAAAAAAGGACTAAAAAATAAATAAGATTGCTGATGTACTACCATATGGCGCTTAATCAATATACTCGTAACATGGTTATTGAACGCATAATGAATATTTATGGAACGATATAACGATTTATTTTATTTTATAATGCATTATGCAAATAAGACTGAAAAACGCATTAAGACATTAAAAAAAAGTTGATTGAACGTAAACTTGAAAGTAGCTTAACTAAAAATATTTTCACAATTATTGTGACATTTTTTAAATATTATTATGTTGATATTATATTATTTTGTAATTGTAATGAGAAAAACTTCTATAAGATTTGTACACAAAATACTGAGACGAAAGTATCATAAAAACAAAAAAAATTAGTTGATTTATTTTAGAAAAAGAGACAAATTGACGAGATCAGAATGCTTCATTAACCTGGCGTCTGAATAAAACGGCAAAACAACTAATGCGAAAATAAATGAAGGGTGTATTGGAGTTAATTAAAATGTATTGTAAACTTTGCAAGTCATCTTTTTGTGACTTGTAAAAATATAATAAATTGTAAGCTCTCGTACCGGGACGCGGATATTGGCCGTATCTCGCTGCGCCTTCTTCGTATGCCTTTTTTATTTGTTGAGATTTTTTATTTGTTTCATACTTCCTGGAAATTGTTCGCTTGCCATTTCCGTCTCGCTCCGTGTTCTGTGCAACAATAAATTAAATATTGCTTGCCTCCATATTAATTTTTGTACACCGTTATGTTATATTGCAATTACTATTGGTCGCCGGATGGTCGAAATTCGACCGTAATTCGTTTAGTACTCGACAAAAGAGTATATCTATATGAAATATTAATCTCTTCTCTGTGTGACCATAGACTTTGACCACAAACAAAAAAATATACATTGTATTCTCCAGTCCTTCTCCATAATTGTAAACTTAAGGGTACCAAATTTCACACTCATCTTTCCGCGCAATTTTCTTAAAAAGGGATCCAAATTTATAGATAAGCTGTAGCTTGTGCCCGGGAAAAACCTTTTTTACTAGATGAAAGTTAGTCTCCACCCTTTCCTGTAACCATAACATATAAGCGAAATTACATGATGATCGGTTGTAGCAAAGCGTAACAAACAAACAAGCAAATAAACTTACTTTCGCATTTATAATATTAAATTATATATAAAACAAAACAAAATTTTTATGTATTTAGTGCTTTTGATTATAAGCTATTGTCGGAGGCTATTGAAACATAATTGTTTAAATGTTGGCAAAAGAGTTTATTATCATTAAAAATTAATGAAGAAAAATCTGTACGTACTGCAGTAACTGGCGTAAATCTGTTATTTTTTAACGTACTAGGTACAACTTTTTTAAATCATGTAAAATATCTGACTACGATTCCAAGGAGTCAATCGCTAATTTACGAGTAATTTCAACTAACCACACTATGCGTGGGACATTATGGCGAAAGACAAAAATAAAATCATATGGTAGGTACCACAGACTCCCGGGTCAGGGTAAATGTTAGTGGATTATATTCCAGTGACTATTATAAAATGTAGTAAACAAGCCATTAATTCGTGGAACACCTTCAAGGAAATTAATTACATATTATTGTGTACAGAACTACGATAAAAACTATTTGTAACTCGCGGCTACGCTCACCTTAAAGCGACGCGCGCGAAAATCGGTACAGCGTTCTATTTCCATTTCAAGTCCATAAATCTGTGTTCTATTTTTTTAATTAAAAAAATATAATTTCTAATGCAATTTAGGAATTCAGTACACGATTGGATGATTTTCGTGAATATGATAAAGTTAAGTTATATTTAATATCGATTACACGTTTTATTACTAAAATAATTTATTCTTATTTTATAAGAATATCTTATCCTCAGATTAGTAAAACCATTAAAACAGACTAATCTGAGATCTTATCTTATTTACAGTCTTGGTTTCATTTCACATTGGACAAAATACTTTTATGTGTATGAAAAAATAATCACTATCTGATCGGGAGTTGTGAATCTGATCCGATTGGGTAATCCCATATGTACAAAGTGTGAATATTTTAAAGCTTCTCCTTACAATGTTCTTAGGGATTAGCCAGGTGAAATGTGCCTTGTGTTAATTCTTGATTCGTGTAATGTTTTAACACATTAATACCTAATCTATTTACGAATTATTGCTACTTATCGAAGAGACATTCATAAATATAGTATATTTTGTTTAGCGTCATCTGTTGTTGATTTTAGATGAAAATGTTGTTAACGTTTATAAATAACTATCAAATAAACACATATTTCACGAGAAAAAGGTCAGACAAGTTGTTGTGCGACATAGCCCTTAATATTGAACTAAAAAACCTTCCTGCAAATATGTTAAATATTTTTCATGAATCCGTTCATGTGGTATGCACCGAAAACAGAGTAATATTATGTTAGGCATTTCTGGCTATGTACCTAATTGTATTGACAGTGAGTGGATTTGCGGCGAGTTACGCTCTGCGGCCAGTTCTCGGAAACAATCCCCGCGCGGCCTTGCGATGAAACATCGTTCAGATGTTTGTTTTACTTTCAAATGTTTCAAAAACGGCTCACACGGAGTTTTACTCTTCGTGGAAAATCGAACATTCGTGAGCCGCTCTGTTTGTTCAGACCAAATTCGTTGAACAATTCGCATCCTCCTGAGTATAAGCCGAAGTGTAAATCGATTTGAGAAAAAATCATTTATTTTAGAGACAAAAATTTTAGTGTTGTATTCTCAAAACTTTCAGCTTTTTTTTAAATACATTTTATATGAATTTTATTAAATAAACACCTATTTTCATACACATTTATTTATTTATTTATTACTAGCGACCCGCTTCCGGCTTCGCACGGGTGCAATTTTTTTTTTGGAAAATTTAATTCCTTCCTTTTAATGCTCTTTCCATGAGTGAAAACCGCATCAACATGCATTGCGTGCTTTAGGAGAAGTAAGCGAACATACAGACGCAGAAAGCAATTTAATACTATGTAAGGATTAACAAGCGGTTACATTGCATGAAATGGCGAGTGAAGATTTAAACCTTAATAGGATTGTCTCGACAATATGTTATCGTAAACACTTTATAGACATACAAATATATAGACATACAACTTGCTCCAGTTTACATAATATGGTCGTATTATGTTTATCCGCAATCCCGCATGCCTTTGGAAACAGTTTTTTTATCTGGATGAAAAGTACCCTATTTCCTTTTCTCTATTCCTGACTACGTGTGTAAAACCTTCGAGTAGCTAGTTAAGAGCATAAAAGTATAACAAAAATAAACTCACTTTTGCCTTTATAATCCGTTAAGATTTCAATAAAATGTGATAAGTTAAAATACCTGTTGTTTTATTATTATAATTAATTATTATATTATTAATGTTCAAACCGCGTACTTTTATCTACTTGTACATAGATTTAATTTACACAACAATTTCCGGGAAGCATCTGCATATTTATTGCCGGGCGAACGACGGATAAATAACGCTTTTTGAATATTCGACAAATGCACGCGAGTACGGTGGCTGATGATTTCCTCATTTAAAAGTGCTTAATGCAATCGCCTATTCGCGGAAGCGCTCCCGTCATCGGCAGCTGCATCGCTTCGCTCCACAGAAACGCAGAACACAAAGTGCACCGGAATGACGCCCCATTACCTGATACTGCGAATTATTTCCTGTATATACTCCGCAACCACAACGATTCACTCTCTAAACGACGACGTCCATTTTAATGTTATTAAAAAGCAATTTAACTCTTTCAATCTACATTTAATAATTCTTACATAGTATAAATTGAAGGAAATTTCCATGTCTTTCTGTCTGTCGGTATACACATAGGTATATATATATAATAATACCCAATTAAGTTTTATTAATTTTTATGTAAGTATAAAAAAAACAATAATTTGCAATCATGTCGCCGAAACTGTGCTCGTCTGCCTGTGTCTCCACTACTTCTAAGCCACCCAATGGATTTTGATACGGTTCCCACTAATGGAAAGAGGAATAAACAAGGGATATTTGTTGCATCATATAAAAAATTGCACCCCGGGCTAAACCGGGAGCGGATCACTAGTACTTTATATATGTTTCCAAAGTTTCCATAAACACGTGTATTTATATATTGATATCTCGCCTACAGGTTCAAAAATGGAGTGGCTTATCCGTGGTCGGCGGGCGTCTCCAGTCTCATATTGGACCCGGAGGCTGCGAATCAAACATTGTATTCGCGGAGAGCTACCCGCGCCGATTCCGGAAACTACACCTGCAGATTGAGTAATGAGACTCACACCGTTTCACACACAGCCAAACTGGATATATTAGGTAAGTAAATGTGTATATGTGTGGTCATAGTGATAAGCGTCATATGACGCTGAAGCGTACTCCCTACTCTCTAACGTAATTGAAATTATTGTAATTGTTGTTTTTTTATTATTTTAAAGATGACAAAAAGAATGTTATCCTGAGTTTCTTCTCAGGATCGTCATCAGGAGTTTTTTTCCGAAGCCCTTGTAAATTTAAATTAATAATGACGATCATAAGAGTTTCTTGGAGAAACCTAATTGATAAATAAATATTTTGATTTTGAAAATTATAATCTCTAGTTCAAACATGGACGGAAAAATTAATAAATAATCTTTAAAGATATGTGAAGTCTTGTCCAAAATGCAATGGCTCCAGAGATAGATAATTTACTTCATAGTTCCTGCACTGCAACTGCAAATATCAAGTGCTTTCTTCAAACTTATCGACGTGTTTACATCTCGCAAATTAGTATAGAATCACGTATCAAAGGCAAAGGCTATATCAGGTTTTTCTGCACTTCTGCACATTGTTTATAAACATAACATTTACTAGACCACCAAAGAAGAACTTTTGCTAAAATGAACATATTCTTATCGTAATAGGGAAAGAAGCTATAAAAGTAATAATTATACTTTTTTTTTTCAGAAAAACCGACAGATGCACCAAAAATTATGTTTATATCAAGTGATCAGTATTTGGAGGAGGGCAGCACGTTGCGTTTGTATTGCGAAGCACTTATTGGTGAGTTTTTGTACTAATTAAAAGACTTGAAATATTCAATTTCAGATATTATATAAAATATATTATTTTATATTAAGGTCAGCAGACAGGCTGACGATTCACTTGGTGGTAGGTGGCTACCGTCGCCAATAACACAAGCAACGCCACAGTTGCTGCAAGTGTGCTGCCGACAACAGTAGGATTAAGGATATAAGGGATAAGGAAATGGGCTCTGATATCCCTTTGTTCACTCACCGAAACACAACAGCATACGTGCTGTTATTTAACGGTGATTTTCTCTAAGGAGGTGGTTACTGTCGCCAGACGAGCTGCCCAAATGACTGCGAAACGCAGTGTGCCCTGGCGCTACTTTCCAGATCAGACCAGAGCCAACTGAAAATTTCATTTCCAAAGTTGACCTTGCCGGGAATCGAACCCGGGAACCCTAGAACAGAGCGTTAAGGCAAGCACTCTTACCACTCATCCAACGGGCTCGTCAAACAGCCTCAAGTCGAGGCTGCTCGGCCTGAGGCATAGGCCCGAGGCACGTTGCGGATCAAGCTGAGGCGACACGATTGATCTGCGACTTAATACTTTTTATTTAACGGATCCTAGAGAACACGGTGACACTCATAATTTTATTAATTTTGTTGATTTGGTTGTCCATTGCGACCCGTGGCAACACGACCGTCTCCTTCAAATGCACAGCTCAGACTGAGGCCCCTTTGAGCACGGCAAAAAACCGACAAAATATGGCTCGGCTCGCGGCGCTGAATTTGCCTCGTGTCGCGTCGCGCCTCAGGTTGAGGCAGCGTCTCCACTTGCGCGGCCTCGGAGCGAGGCAGCCGCTCGGCCCGAGGCTGCCTCTAGTCGCTTGCTTGCTCTCTTTTCGCTGCAATGAAGTTCTTATGTGGTTATAGGTCGCTCATACTTGGCGGACGCCCGAAGCGACCTCCGATGGCGGAGGGTCTGGCCGAATACAACAGAAGTGGACCTTCTGCCCTCACAGATAGAGATTAAAACTGTTCGGTAAGACGAATACAGAACCTACTGTTTTTTTAGTTTGAAATTTTCTTAAAACTCCGATAGCTTACAGGATATATTTATCTTAAACATATGTATAGACTTCCTCAAAATTTTTTTTTATTTGTTTTCACTGTTTTTTAAAATATCAAAAAAGAAAAATGGTTGTCGAGAGTATTTTTCACAAACATTTTAAACAAGTAATTGTTAAATTTGAATTGTTTTGATAGTAATAATACGAGTAGTTTATGTAGGCGTGTGATAGATTTCTTAATACAAATCATGTTTTATTGTTGGAATGAATTTCTTGTCGATTCGATAAAATGTGAACACATTCACTTTAATTCTGAGAAATGCGTGTTGAATACGCACAAACATGCGTAACTTACCTGTTGGAAACTTTGTTCTTGAATATGTTTCCGAGAAAAGTTAAAAAATACGTGTTCATTCTGAAATAAGTATTCTTTGTGTATTTCACTTACGAAGTGTTGGCATCTTGGCTAGAGGCCCTGGTGTTGCTTGTGTCCTTAGGCGACGGTAGCCACCTACCATCAAGTGGACCGCTAGCCTGGATCAAGTGGACGTTAATTTTGATTATAAATATGGTCTAGGTACGTTACGAGTAATATTTTCCTTGAGCGTATTATATTATATATCCAACGAATTTCAATATACCTACCATATATACAAAAAAATCTTTGATCCTTTAGCTATCGCGTGATGTTATTAAATTTTGGATGTAAGTAGATGATAGATTTGTAGCTACAGCATCATAACTGCTTTCACCGATTTTGTTATCATCCGTTTTCCGAGTTGCCTCCTATTATGGAAGCAAATTTAAAGATGTATTCAAGTCAAAAATGGTATTTCATTTTAAATTTAACCAATGATAGATACGAGTCCTTTTTAATTTTTACTGTTTCAACCTGGTATTAATTTTTTTTTTTTTTTTTCAAAATTCTATTCATTTAACTCTCAATTAATATTCGATCGCAAAGTAGTAGAAAGAAAAAAAAATCTAAATGTATTTAGAAGAATTGTAAAATAAAAGTCTCGTTCCATAAATACTTTAGTGAAATAGTAAATTACATTTGATTTGTCAAGTATGTTGTGATTTGTTAACAACATGTCATGACGTGAATTATGGGGGACACAGTCATGATCGTATTATGATGTACCGTCAACGCATCTATTTTTAGACGAACACATAAATAAAGCTGTATTTGTGGCTTATATATGTTTTATGATAGACATTGTTGTTACTTTTCTCGTCTCCTAAAAATATATTTCACTTTAAAAAATGACGTATTATTAATGTTGTTAGAGGGTTAATAAGGATTATATTTTAAGGGTGCCTATACGAAATCCATCAAAAACCAACGTCTTGCGGTTCATTTATTGGTTAATCTGTCACTTATGAAAGCAAGTTTTTAATTTATATTTTGAATTACTGTTGAGAGAAATAAATGTTGTATTACTTAATGTTCCCAGCAAAGACGTGGAGGACATCACCGGTTCGTACTTGACGGTGAAGAGGCTGTCCGCCGGCGACTACGGCAGATATGCGTGCGTGGTACACTCCAATGACATCGTCTCCAAAAACTTTGTCAATGTATTCTACAAAAGTAAGTCTCACGCGGTTTGTAACCTTAGCTTTTACTCCAAGGAGAAAGGTTGGATAACATCAAAGTGTTTAAAAAGTTAGTTAGTTAAGTTTATTAAGAAAAGGTTCAAGTTAACTTGTTAGAATTCGAAGTTTAATCTTCAGCAGATAGAAGCAGAAAATTAAGCTTTTCGTTTTCATTGCTTCACAGAAAACGTCAAATAGTTGGTTGGAGTAAATCCAGACAACTTGTTACCAATCAAAAGAGAACCTACCACTTTTTTTAGTCCACAACCAAGCATAAAATTTTAATACCTATCCAAAATCTGGTATAATAAAAAGTCATCATAAGTTTTCGTATGTAATTATGGTCTCGACAGAATCTATTTATTGCAGACCGATTGATCCGATCCAATCCCAAGCTAAGTGGTGATGTTGTTGGTATAGAAATAGAGCGCGAAGAAGAGCCGTGGCGCGCGGAGAGCGAAGTGCCGTGGCGTCTGCTGGCCTACGGCGCGGTGCTGCTCGTGTCCGTGGCGCTGTCGTGCATATTCCTGCATCGACGCTGCACTCCGCGGCTCTTGCTGGCCGCGAGACAAGCGCACGCGCGCACCAACACGGCGCAACATAGGGCCAGAGGTGAGACCCACTCTGTACTAATATCATAAAAAGAACATTTGTGTTTTTGTTTGATTGATTGATTTTAAAAGTTCTTTCACCAATAGAAAGCTACATTATCAGCGAATAACATAGGCTATATTTTATAAAGTTACGCGAACTAGTTTGAGTGCAATAGTATAGAATAAATGTGCAACGCACAGACTGAACGGCCCGAACCAGGTTCGAACGGCGCTGCATTTATTAGGCTAAAAGTCTGGGCTGTGGTTTCCATACACGCACAAAATTAATCATAGTCGATCACACAAAAAAAATATAGGAAAATGGCGGCTCTGTCATCTCTGACAGTGTCGTCTCTTAAATCACGACAAAGCAATTCTTCTGTAAGGAGTCGAATATTGGCTAGGGATTAGTATACACGAGAGGCAGTAGAACCGTCGAACTTGCGTGAATCAGAAAGGTTTAGATCTGCCTTACTTACGTAAGGTAATTAATGAATGGCCCCTTACCTGGCAGTGCTCGAGAAGGAGTTCGACGTGTTGGTGTGCTGGACGCCAGTGGACGGGGAGCTGGTGCGAGGCGCGTTGCTGCCCACTTTGCAGCTGCGCTACCACTACAGAGTGCACAGCCTCGCTCTAACCACCCAACCCGACACCTGTGAGTAAAAAAGTGTTTTCTCTTTCAGACACTAATTAATTTCAAAATATAAATAAAAGTACGAGTATGTAATATATGTAGAAAAAATAGTATTAATCGATTTAGTAATTTGCCTTAGGGTACAAGGAGATAATGTGCGAAGAGTCCCGATGCCGGTCGATCGTGGTGGTGGTTTCGCCGACGCAGTATACGCCGCACCAGTTGTTGGTCGCCTTGCGGCAGCTCCGCGCTCTTCCCAAACCTCCCGTCGTAGTGCTGCTCCAGGTAATAATCACTAGGACATTCGAACGTATTATAAAAGCGTTTACTAGATTTATACGAAGTATATAAGTTAAATATTATCTTGTTATTCCGCCGCGTATGGTATAATAAGTAAATGTGTCTGTGGCGCAGGACCTGCCGAAGCTGAAGCGCGAGGCGAAGGAGTCCGGGGAGCGGCTGGTGAGCGTCCTGCGCAACACGAAGCTGGTGCCGTGGAGGCACGTGCACGAGAACCACTTCTGGACCACTCTCCGACTCGCCCTCCCACTGCCTCCGCCGCCGCCGCCCCCTCACACCATCCACAAGCAGGTCAGCTCCTTAACGTTACCAACCGTCTTAGGGACAGTAGTAATAATAACGAGGACAGCCAAAGGAAAACTCAGGCTGAAGTGACAGTGGGCTACATAGCCCGTAGAACCTTTGGACGGCCCACGCCGTTAGATGATCCGTGGACGAAGCAAAACTCGCGGAAACAGTGGATGCAGGCTTAATCGGTCGTGATCAAAACTACCTTAATATTAACGAAAATATTAAGACAGAATATTTAAGGAACTCCTATTGTGTTGAGTCTCTATTAAGGCAGGCTAATTAGGCAGTAATTAAAATTAAGCAGGGATGTGATTGATATAACAGTTAAGGTTTGTTGTTTGTTATATTGAATATGAATTTTACGTTTTGTTGCAGAACAAATCGGTGTTACCTGAATCAGAGAACAAAAACTGTCGGTCGAGCAGCCTGACTGCGCTGGTTTAAAGTGACGTCCTCTCGAATGGAGGCGAAGTGCGGCGGAACGAACTGTTAGTTTATTTCGATGGCAACTATCAAAGAGCGGTCTCTCGCTCGTGATGCCAATCAGAACGAAGACTGTGAATATTTCATATATAGTTTTTATATTACTTGTATCACATTAGTCGATAGTTAGATTTAGATGGACAGTTTCAATTTGTGAACAGTTTTCGAAGATCTCAGAATCTTTCTTCGTTTCGGCTGAAGTAGCTTTCTTTCTCTTTCTCGTGCCAAGGGAAATTTTTTCATGACATTTTGTAATTTTAGGGTGCATTTATTTATTTATGTAAAATTCATCGCTCACAGTGGAATCAGTGTTGCCACATTTTTGTTTGAACAATCTTTGGTTTTTAAGTTCATTTTAATTTTGCCTTTTGCTAGGTAAGCGTGGTCCACCTTCGGCCGCGGCCTTGACTCTATAAAAAAAATCTTTTCGAGATTGTGAGTGAGCGATGACTTAGATTGATTAGGTTTTAGGCGGACGGGAATCTATTTAGTATTTATTTGTTCTTAACTTGGAATCTACACACAATACTGTGTGACTGTGCTAAATTAATTAATATTTGCAAAAGATGTATTTATTAAAGTCGAATTGACTTAGTTGTGTTGAGAAAAGTTGGCGGCGTGCGAGTGCAAGTCCTGTGATAATCGAAGTGTGGAAAGTATTACAATATTTTTTTTACCTTTTTATTGCTAAGCTGCGTTTGTATAACGATTGTAT
The DNA here is from genome assembly GCA_944738685.1 of Synanthedon myopaeformis. Lineage (NCBI taxonomy): Eukaryota > Metazoa > Arthropoda > Insecta > Lepidoptera > Sesiidae > Synanthedon > Synanthedon myopaeformis. The sequence continues at coordinate 6,577,786 of OX122918.1, read as the reverse complement.
AATTTATGTTTAAGCGATGTTAAGCATTATATTGTTTGGAGATTGTCACATTCCGTTTAAAAAATTCTAAATTAGCTCCTGTGTTGAGTCGATTTTGTTTGGGAATGTCGCGGAACGATTATTTCCTAAACGGAGCGCTGTTAACACACTATTTTAAAAAAGTGCTCAATGCACTAAAACTAAAAATTGTTATTTTTGTCAGTATTTTAGATTTGATAGTTTATAAGAGTTATTTGCACTTGTAATTTTTGTATAATAAAAAATAAAAGAATTTATTGTAAAAGAAAATTTTATTTTCCTTTAAAAAAGTTTAACAAACGATAAGATTCTTAGTGCTATTACAAATTGGTATGTAGCATTCTATAGCAATATGGTATTTATTACATTGGTAGAAACATCACACGTAAAATAAAAAATACATTCAAAATATCACGAAATAAAATTCATTGGGTGCGATAATTTCATAATTTACATTTTCTATTACATTTAATGCGTAAAGTAACTGTTAATTTCAATTTATTAAGTATACAAACATCACATCACATACAAAATATATTTCGCAGACGAGCTGACTTAATAATGGACGCAAATAATTAGCACCGGTCGGATATCGGCGTACGAAAACACCTCGCACACCATTTTTGTGATCAACTAGAACAGCTCGAAAATTGTGAATTTTAATTTATACACGTATGAAACTCAAACGAGATTATATATATTTTTTATATCTCAAGGTATCGTCGCTCGATATGAATGAAAAAAAAAACCTATACAATCGCGACTTACTGAGCGATTGCGACTTATGACGTCATACAAAATGTATTAAGAACAAATATCGAGCGACAAGTTGAGTGTGTTTTGGCGAAGCTCAAGAATATGACAACAGGTGGCCTTGTGTACATATTTTGAATAATTATTGTACAAGAGCAACCAATCGCAAAGTTAATTTATTTGGCTCCTAATGCAAAAGATCTTTATTCGAAGGACATGAGTTTATTTGCTGTCTCGAAAACCAACGTCAGAAGTGAAATAGTATGCACTACAATAAGCTCAGAGCATTTATTGGACCAATTTCATCATAAAGTTATTAAATAGTTAAGTATATAATTCAATACAAAAATTAAGTATTTTGTTAAGTATTCGATTGAGAATCGAAAATATATACATATAATTAAAAAATAAAATATTTTTATATCAGATAGACTTTGTATCCCTTTAATTCCATTTACAAAAATTTACCCTATTTTAATTTTATTTTCAGCCAATATTTCATGACTGTATAATGTATATATATAAAACATACAATTGGAGATTGTTATATGAGAAATCAGATAAAATAATTACTAAGTCAGTCTATTTAAAATTGAATTAAGAAACTATTGAGCAATAACGCCCAAAAATTATTATACTAAAATTATTATAAAACTACAAAATGTAAAAATAATTAAAACAGAAAATCAACCACGAAGACATTACAACATGTCGAGATTTTATTAGGTATAGTGGTTTCAATATCACATAAATAAAATAATTTAAACTAACTTGAACTACAGGGTTTCACCATCACTACTCGGCATCTCGCATCGATATGGGTTGAGGTCGAGTTAAATTGGCCGAGTAGTACTAAATACTAAATATATTCACATCCACTCTCATTATAGTAAAATTGATACGCTTCGATTACACCCTCACTCAGATCTGTTCGGTGACGTCGAAACTGCATCGGCTTGTTTCTGCTCATATGACTGAAACAAATTCACAAAATTATATTACTATTAATATTCATATTTGGCAAATTTCCTCTTCATGACGCGAAACGCTACGGCCTAATTCATTGCAATATGGTTAAAAATTTATTTTTATTTTCAGTCAGCGCCGGCCCTTATTGATTACAAGTTGGATATAACTACAAGGTTAAGCAAGTTAATTAAATTAAAATAATAAAGTGATAACCTGCTGAGCAACTCTGGCGAGAGTGTCTGCCATGGAGCGACCTGTCTGGTCGACCATCGAGCGCAGCACTCCTTCCGGCTTCTGCAGCAGCACGTGAGGGTGGTCGAACTCCACCATACATCCCGCGTCCATCACCAGCACCTACACAAACCATGTCAATCATTCAAACGTTCTACACAGAAAACGATATTCAATCAATTATGATCAGTGATGAAATAATACAAACTTCATCTTATTTATATTTAGCTATCAGATCTTGATACAATGTTATATTTTATCAGACATATTTTCATACACATTCCTTAATTCAAAAAAGGGTATAATTTACAAAACGATACTATGTTGCCGAGTGTCAGCCAAAACTAACTTTAAACTGTCTAGAACTATAGAGCGATTCATCTTGTGATTGATATTTTTATTGCTAGAATTTAAAGTCCAGTTACCTTATCTGAATCCATGACGGTATGTAAACGATGGGCGATGGTAAGTACGGTGCATTCGGCGAACTTGTTTCTTATTGTCATTTGGATTAAAGCGTCCGTTCTGAAAATAATATATTTTTCGTTAGCTTTGTACTTGATGTAACTTGATCAGAATGTTACGATGGACATTAGTCTTTTTTTAAAGTTAGTATGCGAGATCACTATGATTGAGTGTGAGTAGAGTAGTGTAAGGCACACTGACTGTGGGTCGACGTTGGCGGTGGCCTCGTCGAGCACGAGCAGTCGGTTGCGGCGCACGATGGCTCTGGCGAGGCAAACGAGCTGCCTTTGGCCCACCGAGAAGTTGCCTCCGCCCTCTGAGATGCGCGAGCTCAGACCCGCCGCCAGCTCCGTCACCGCCTCCTTCAACTCCACCTAACCCAAGCGCATCAAAAATCACGACAACTTACTGTGTGCCAAATTCCAAGTAAGAGTAACAAACATCCATCCATACATACATTCTCACTAACTTCCGCATTTATAACATTATTAAAATTTTAATTTTGAGCAATAATAATTATTTTTTAATAATAATTATTAACAGTTTTTAAACATCACTTGGATATATAGTGTAAAAAACGAAGACTTACCTCCTCCAAGGCCCGCCAAAGCACCTGGTCGGGATACTCGTCGAAGGGGTCCAGGTTGTGGCGCATAGTGCCCGAGAAGAGCACAGGCTCCTGCGGGATGATGGAGATCTGGCTGCGAAGCTCGTGCAGTCCCAGCGACGAAGTCTCCCGTCCGTCGATTATTATCTCCCCTTCGATTATGGCCAGTCTGCGATTATTGCAACACCAACTAACTCATTCACAATATCCCTTATACCAAAATACTATTTAAAGAGGAATAATGTACGAATGTGTATTATATTAGATATACATACATATTTAGATATCTCATTTTAGATTTTAATAGTGGCAGGGCACTGCGTTTTGCAGTTAATTGGGAAGCCCGCCTGGCAGATAAATAACAGCATGTAGGACTAGTAGGTGTACCAATCCTACCATCAGCCAGTCACACACACACACACCCATCCTTACAAACTATCGCATCTACAATATTAGTAGGATTAACACAAAAGTGTCGTACCTGAACAGCGCGTTGATGAGCGAAGACTTGCCGGCGCCGGTGCGGCCGACGATGCCCACTTTCTCCTTGGGCAGGATCTGGAGCGTGAGGTCCCTGAGCACGGGCGGCTCGTTGGGCGCGTAATACAATCGCACGTTGCGGAACTGCACGCCACCCGCCTCCGGCCACGACGGCGGCGGCTTTTTGCCCGGCGCCGACTGCAGAGGCGGCTCCGACTCTATCTCCGAATACTCTTGGATCCTGTTATTATACAATACAATACAGACCGCAATTCACACAAGCTGGACCAATACCAACCCATTCTAATATTATCCCCAATCTCCCAGAGATATCAGATACTCTCTTTATAGTATATTAAAACAATCGTGCTTTCAAAATATAATTAGGATGAAATGAAAATTTTATTGAATTGGCTTTACCTCTCAATGCTGGTCATCTGGTTCTCTAGTTCAGTGGACTGGCGCATACCCCATTGGAACATTCCTGTTAAACCGATCGCCTGAGTTATGGCCAGACCCACATTGCCAGCCTGCTCATCTGCACAATTTACACAATTACCTTTTTAAATAGTCTGTTAATAAATTAAAACATTTTTAATTCAAATTTCCTTCAAAATGTATACATTTTAAGGGAAATGGGAACTCTTAGAACTGTATCCCAGAAAAACGCTCGACATTTCACTTAAAGAACTGCAATTTTTTTAAATGACTAATAATTATCGAAGAAATATATCACAGAAATAACAACAATAATATTTAAGTGTACGGATAGTTAAATTTCGAGTCTAAAATATATTTGCAGTGCAATGTCATCAAAATATCAAATATTTTTCGATTTATACAAATTTCTGAAGTTCTTATGGTTCTGAGGTTAACCTCGGATTTTGTTAATAGTATTAATATTAATTTATTGATTGATGTGTTTACCTGTACCGAACACGAGGAAACTGAGTGTTACGATAGCAATGTAGACAACACACACCAGATCCAACCAGAAGCCGAAAGCGCGAGAACTCGCAATGAACAGGTACCTGGAATCAGAATAAAAACTTTATTTTTAAATATCTAAACTATTTATATTTTTAGACAATCTTTCGGGGAATCTAACATTTTCCCAGAATAAAAATGCTCCAGTATCCTATCTGTGTGTCAAACTTCATCCAAATTCTAAAATTTTTACGTGAAAGAGTAACAAACATAATCCATTAATCCTTACAAACTTTCACATTTATAATGTTATTAGGATTGTGTATACTTTACCAAGCAGTGTTGTGTAGGTCCTGATGATTGTCGAATTCCCTGATGAGTGCTTCCTGTGCGCCGAAGGCCCGAATTGTGGTAATTCCTTGCAACGACGCGTTCAAATGAGAGAATACCGGACTGCGAGCTGAAAACATCATGTTAGACAATTCAATAATATCCGCCGGGCTATGTCGTTAACTTTCTTGCAATGTACCCCGAGCATAGCCCTCTCCAAAGCTCGTTGAGCTACGTTGAGCTTTCTTACGAGGCTCATTGTTAGAGGCCACGTTTCAGCCATAGGTCATTCATTGGCAATTTTGGATGAGAAGATGTCTCGGAGCTTCCCGAACGCTGCCCATCCCTAGCTGGATTCGATGAAAGAAAGAAAGAAGAAAGAAAGAACCCTTTGTTGTGGCTGGTTGTAAAAACACCAGCTCCCTTGTTGTCCGGAATATAAAATTATTATTGGTTCAGTAATGAATATGCAGTATCATATATAGTACCAAAATGTGAATCAATGTCGATGCTAGTATTGGAGTGTTATCAGTATCTAAGAATAATGCGTAGGATGACTCACTCACACCCTCGAGCCGCTTGATGGGACGCGAGGAAACCAAGTAGAAGTTGCGCAGTCCGTAGAAGACTAGTCCGACGCCCAGCGTTGGCAGCAGCAGCCAGTAATTCACCACGGCAACCACCGCCACGATGCCCATCAGCGACAGCCCGATCTACGGAAGCCACTAAACGATTCTATAATCTCTACTACAACGTATATCCAAGCTAGCGACCCTCTCCCGGCTTCGCTCGGGACTCAATTTTTTTTTTATAAACACAAACCTTCCTCGTTTATCCCTCTTTCCATAAGTGAAAACCGAATTAAAATCCGTTCGGTGGTTTAGACAAATACTGGTAAGACGTCCAGCAAGATGGTCATTTCATTCAAAATGTTGACAATCTAATGGTTATCACTGACCAAAAAAAAAAGAAAGAAAAGAACTTTGGTCATTGAATCGATAAACTGTAAGTATTTGGTGTTAAATTTTAAAAGAATAAGCTTACTTGTAAAACGTCAAGTAGCACAGAGGGCAGCACTTCGTCTACAGCCCCCATATCCTTGGAGAATCTGTTGAGGATCCTTCCGGAGGGATTAATGTGGAAAAACCTCATGGGCGCGCGAGTGATGACCTCAAACATGTTGTTGTGCAGGCGAATAGACGCGCGCATTGCCATCGAGAAGAACATGAACGAACGCAGCAACGACACAACCACAAGAGCCACCACTAAACCTGAAAAATGATATTATTTCAGTGCCCAAAATTCTTTAGGTGCTTTAACTGCAAGAATCACGACAAGACAATATACTTAATACATGTGATAAAATGGTTTATGCCATGGGACACAATATAATACAAATATGGTCCTAGAGTGAAATAATGTCTATAACGTGTTAGATAAATTATCTAAAAAGCACTTACCTGTGTAAATGTAAATGCAATCAAATCTCGTAATACCCACATTTGGATAGTATACATTGTCAATGAGTGTTTCTGCAAGGTACGCAGTGTCCTCGATAGACGAAGAGTTGGACACTAACAATGTGTCGTTGATTTTAGACATCAATTCTGGAGGGCCGGTTCTATTGTTTGCTTCTAATGCACGCATCACTGGAGAAGAATTTCCTTCTTCCAAATTTACCCTGGACAAGGACATATTATTTTTAATGTGGGCTAAAAATATTACCAAAATTATAAATGAATATTTCTAAAGTAATATATATAGGAAACGGTTCTGGTGCACTCGTAACGTGCACGTATTCACGTAAAACACACGGCCGTGTCCACGACACAGTAGAACCACATATTTTTATAGAATTTTGATTGGTAAACGTCCACATGTCGACCTTCAGGAAAGAGAAAAGTATTGGCTGCACGATCGCTCTTTCTCTTTCCTGAGAGTGGGCAATTTCATACGGGTATTGCTCAGTCCAGTCTATATGTGTATGATAACGTGTAATGAGTATTCACCAGAATCCGGTCCACCAGTCCGAGACGGAGCCCAGCAATTGTGCGAGGATGGCGACCATCAGCATGAGCGTGACGGCGACGGGGTGTCCCGCGGCGCGGAAGTACGCCCCGTACACTTTGCCCGACACGGAACCGCTCGAACGAATCTCGGCTTCTTCGCGGCCGCCATCTGGCGGAGCCATAGCCGTCAGGTTGTCCACCGAGCTCACCTGTGCCCAAATTCATTATTATTTATTTATTTATTATCCACCAGCTGGTAACACAAGAGCAAGCTAAATGTGTTCGTCATTCCATACATGATGTCCACACTTCAAATGGGCATGAAGTTCAGGGTCGCGTGCTGCTCGGCCCGCTCATATATTGAAAGTGAAAACAGTATCAATATCTGTCGGGTAGTTTAGAATAAGCTACGTTTATAGCAAGTTTATGAGCTGCCGACCATACCAGGATTAAGGGTAAAGGGATACAGTAGGTTAATCAAAAATGTTCGAAGACTGGTATAGTAGAGTATACCGAGTGTATGCTCATCTGGCGTTGGCGGAAGCTGCCCTGCTTGGTGAGCTCGTCGCTTTCCATCGCCGGCTGTGCGTCAGTGGCGTTGGCGGTGCGGCGTTCCTCCTCGTTATCGTCGCGCGCGAGCAGAGTCGCGAAGTCCAAGCCGGACGCGCTCAACGTGTCGAAGTCTCCCGCCGCCGCTATACTGCCGTTCTTCAATATTATTATCTGAAATCACACACTCACATCACTCGTGGACCTATAAATTCCCTTCGTGTTATGCCTCCCGCATTGACTGGGAAGCTATTTTCAGGGGGATATACCTCTCAGTGTAAAGGACTTCATAATCCTTTTTAAACTATTCAGAAAATACTCGACATTTTTTTTATATTGAAATAAAAAAAAATAGAAGACTTTTTGAGTGTGAGGTGTTTTAAGGTCGCGTCAGAGGTCCTGCCGTGAATGCCAATGCCATTATGTAAACTTGCTGAAAAGTATAAATAAATCACCTGATCAACTTCTCTGAGGAACTGTAACTGGTGGGTGACGAGGATCCGAGTGGTGTTCCGGAGATAGCCGACGACGCACGACTCGAACAGATGTCGGCCGACGTGGGCGTCCACCGCCGACAGCGGATCGTCCAGAAGGTAGATGTCGGCTCGCTTGTACACGGCGCGCGCGAGCGAAATGCGGGCACGTTGACCTGATATCAATCACAGCTTATTACACTACTTGATGGTATACACACTAAAACATATAACGTTTGACATCTTTATTACTGTTATAGCTTTGCCAGACGTTGCATTTTTATTTTAGATGACCCCTCTGTTACCAAGCGGTGTACATGCACAAATATCGCAAGATTAATAATTGTGGGAATGCCTTCGGAAATATGTGACGCACTCGCAAATATATACCGGCGAGTTACACAGCGTTCAGTAGCCGTTATGGATAATTCTTCTGATAACAGCAACTACCGTATTATGGAAGACACATTATTTACCTAAGCCTTATCAATTACCAAGAGTTGTTGACGCAGTTATCTTATTTTAAGCCTTGTTAATTACCAGAATTAACCAGAGAATTAACCAGTCTAATTTCAGTGGACTTGCTAGCCTAACTGCCTAAAGAGTATTTACATTTAAATGAACAATAAATAAAGAAAAGATTATTATTTTATTGATATAATTCAGGCTCTATTTTATCGAAATTCTGACTACTAACCTCCACTGAGCGAGACTCCTCTTTCCCCTACCACGGTTTTATCGGAGTGAGGAAACAAAGTGAAATCCCGATCGAGTGCACAACGACGCACTACGGCGTTGTATCGCGGACGATCCATTGCTTGCCCGAACAATATATTCTGACGGACACTTCCTGCAAACAAAATCCCATATATATGACTAGTGGCTGACAAATTTTGATAATTTCAAAATTAGTACTAGTGGCAGCAGGCAACTGCGTTTCGCAGTCATTCGACCAGCACGTGTGGCGGCTGTAACCACCCACTTACAGAGGACCACCGTGAAATAATAGCATATGTGTTGTTGTGTCTCGATGAGCAGCCTGACTAGGTATAGCTATCGGCTGTTGCGTATGTTGCGCACCTTGATAGTGTAAAGAAAAATGAATAAGGAGGTATAAGAGTAAAAGAAAAGGAATTAAGGTCCCAAAGGAAGGAATAGTCCTTGATATTCCGTACTAACTTAATGAAACAAAACAGAATACACGCCATTATTTAAGAGTCTACTTTAAAGGGAGACAGGCTGTCCAATTTATGACCACTAAACTTTTGTGCAGTTATATTGCACTTATCCTATTGCCTCTTAAGGTTTGCGTTTTCATCTCTGATATTGCTTGTATTTCTAGGAGACGGTTACCATTTTATGAACTTTTACAAATGTCAATATTGAAAAAAAAAAGAAGTTATTAATACCAGCAAAGAGCCATGGCTCCTGGCTCGCATAGGAGACTGTGCCTCCAATATGGACACTGCCCGACAACAAAGGCAGCTCGCGCAACAGTACGTGCAGTAGTGACGACTTGCCCGCACCCACAGGCCCAATTACAGCGATCAGTCTGTGGAAAATACATCAACAATATAAAAGGTAACAAAAGGTTGATAACACAACATAACAACATAACCTCCCAATTTTAAAACTGTGCAATATTGCACCTTAATTTATAGGTCATTAGGTTTCGCTCATTTTGGTGAAAGTGGATACTCACTTGGCAGGTTTGATGGTGAGTGAGAGGTCGGTGAGAGTGTTTTCAGGATGCGAAAGGATCCATTTGGCGGTCGCGTGACGAAGACGAACGCCGCGGGAATCCTCGTCCACGCGAGCCGCCAGCTCTTCGTCTTCTTCGCCAGACTCCAGCGGTGCGCCGGCGCCCAATTCATCTGATGTAACATTATTATATACTTTTTAAAAACCTTTTCAATTATGACACGATACACATATATTTCTTGAAGTTAAAATAGGTATATCTTACGACCGTATAGCCTGTGTCGTGAGAAGTCTGGGTTCTATATCAGAAATGTAATAATTCAATTCAACTCGTCTCCCCCTCCCACGCTGCGCTCCAAAATAGCTGCGCCAGCGACTTTTTTTTGTACACCGATTTGAAACACTCAATTTTTAAGGGAAGCTTGCTAAATCCTTGCTAAAGCTTGAATCCACATTCAAAAATTCGAACAGGAAGCTCTTTCAGAGATTAGCGTGCACTAACGAACAAACAAACAGACAAATTACAAACTATTTTTTTCAGCTCGCAAACAACTTGCACAAATTGTTTTGTTTTTTTTTTGTTTTTAAGATTTTTTTATATGCAAATATGATATGGTCTGAGAAGGCTCTTAGGAAATGTTATTATGTAAAATATCTCACCATGTTTCTTAGACAGATCATCCTTAGTAGAATTGGAGGCTTCAGAGAGTTGCGTCAATTTGGAGTCGTCTCGTGGCAACTCCAAGTCCCCTTTAGTGGGCTCCACTGACTCTCTTCGATCTTCTTGTTTGCTCTCTTTCAGTTTGGACGTTTGTATTTCGGCCAGTCCCGGGACCGGTTTACTCGTATCTTCATACAGCATGAAACTTTGAAGCCGCTTTATTGATATTATAGCTTCCGCTACTTGAGCGATACCTGCAAATTTTAAAAAATACCAATTATTAAATTAGCATTGAAGTATAAATTTGTTTTTAAAAAACATACTTCTTTTTGAGGGTATCACTTGCAACACCTATGGCATTGCTTGTGTTATAGGCGACGGTAGCCTCCTACCATCAAGTGGACCGTTAGTCTGTCGACCTTAACATAAATAAAATACAAAAATAAAACAAACCTTGTGGAAAGAACACAGTCATGGTCTGCCGGAGAACATTATAGAAGCTGGTTATAACGAAGACTTGTTTGGCCGTGATCACGTGATGTTCTAACACATACGCCAATATGGAGAAGAAAAGGCATATCCGCGTTATAAACATTATGAATGACGTCAGCACTCCTCGAATGTAAGACGTCGCACGAATTTGTTTGATCTCATGCCTGAAAACAATTGAATAAATATTAAAAGTACAGGGTGATCGATCGTGTAAGCAAAACTTCATGATGATCGGTTGAGTAGTTAAGGCGTGAAAAGGTAACAGATAGACAGAGTTACTTTCACATTTATAATATTAGATGCTATAAATATGTTTCTTAAAAATACCGTTTAAACTCCTAGAGATCCCATCATAAGAAGATTGCATAAATTAGATAAAAAAATGTTTTAAACTACCGATTGGACTTAAGAGTCGCATCATAAAAGGTGTAGTCGTTACGGATATTAATCTAGCCTGGACCAATGATCAACTACTATTAATATTTTTTAACATTACTCCTAAAACATTTTTAGATTTTATAACTTGACATGATGCCTATGTTGGATAGGATCAGGGGAAAAAACAGTTTAAATTTTAATATTCTGAATAGAGCACGTTCAGTTATTTGAATAAGTAATGTTTATCTTTGTTTACCATCGTACTTCTAAAACAAATTCGCTGCTGATCTTATCGCTGCATGACAATACCGTCTCTACAAATACACGTTAAATGTCTAACAATGTCTACTTTACATTGTATCAAACTGTCCGCTTTTAAATGCTAGCACAAAACAAATTACTAGCTAATTTGTAAAGTAACTAATTGCTCATCAGACTTATTGATCTGAGACATCAGACATTTAATTTCTGGATAATACAAAGGCTAATTATTTATTGTTTTTTTCCATCTCAAAAATGCTCAACGCGCCTAAAGATGTTTTCACTTCAAAATCTTTAATGTAAAGATGCTGGATATATCATGTCATAAAATTCATTTATTACACAAGTTTAAATAAAAGGAACACCATTAGTCACAATATATTATAACACTAACAAACCACCCCAATTTCTGGTGTTTGCAATTTTATATAAACAATAAACCTTTCGCGTTTATAACTCTTTCCATTACTGAAAACCATATCAAAATCTGTTATGTGATTTATTATTTCTCATATTAAAAACCTTACTTTGTAAAGTTAAATGGACACCTCATTGGACTTTTCACTCTTGTTCCGTGAATGAAATGACGTATTCGGCGCAATGTGACGAGTTGACATGTGAACTTAAATAACTAAAAGCATCAAATATTAAGTATTATTGTCTCTTACTTTCTGGCCTTGGCGACTAGGTCTGCAAACGGCTTCTCCCATGTATACATTTTTATCACTTGTATACCGGACAGTATTTCATTCATGAGTCGTACCCGCTCGTCGGTTCGTAGAGCCGTCTTCAGACGCAGCACCGAAGTCCTTTTGCCGAGATATGCTGAAATTTATTGAAAACATTATTTCTACACGAGAATAACAGTTTCACTTATTTCCTTCAGAGGATAATTACTTGGTTGGTTTCACCTTGGTACAGTCGCGTGGAAAATTACAAAATGTCCGACATTAGTAATTACTGTTTTTATAAGTTTAGATTTAGAAGAAAATATCTATTCAACTTTTATTGATTCTGACAAAAACATTGGACTGAAATATTTTAAGACATTCAATTTCAAGTACAGTTAAATTTTTAAATGTGCGAATTAAGATACGAAAAGAAGTAAAATACATTTAGGACTCTTTTTTTCGATGTCTTTATTGGCATTTATTCGTTATTTTCTCGTGTATATGATTAATGAAACATAGTAGGTGTTGAAAATAAGTGAACAACGGTCACAGTCATAATGAGCTGTGAAAGCTTTGCCAAGCCTCAGAATCAAAATAAAATGTAAATGTAGAGAGAACACAGAACATAAAACTACAGAATTAGTAATTCAGAGAGAAAACGAACCGAGAACCAGTACAACCAAATTCACACATGAATATAATGTAAATCTATACAAACCAATAGAGATGGTATCACTACTACTCGTGACACTTCTGTAGGGACTATTCTGTTCTGTGTACCCACAGTAAAAATTACCTTGCAAAGGAATGAAGAGCAGCATAAAAGCGACTCCCACAACCGCCGCCCAACTGATCTCGAGCCACATTAGGTATGTGATGACAATTGTGGCGACAGGACCGATCCACAAATAATGCAGAAATATCATGGCCACATCGAAACGGTTCACGTCGTTCGATAGTAAATTCACCACTTGCCCGATAGTCGTCTCTCCTAGAGCGGTCTTCGATAGGCGAAGAGACTGAAACAATATTTCTATTATTTTTCATTTGGCGGCAATATTCAATGACTCTTACTGAATACCAACGTAGAATAAAACTGTATGTGCTGTGGTCTTCTGTGGGTAAGTAAAGGTATCCCAGAACACAATCCCCTATTCTCACCACGTCACCACCACGTTAGGTACCCTTATACTATCAAAGTAAGGGCCGTACTTAACACTGTTTGTTCAGTATAAAATATTGGTAATACAATACCTATGTGTGATATTTTCTGTTATGCGCACTGTTATTGTCTTGGCAACACTGGCCGCAGTGTTGTGTACGCTCTTTCCGACCATCTTTGTAACAAGTTAGTTCGATCGATTGTGTGTAAAACATATATCAAAGTAACCAAGAATCTTTTACTGACAGTTACAACCAACCAAGGTCAAGTTGACCGTCAACCTGCCTGCCACATAAAAAAGGAGTTATTATTCAATAATTTTTTTATGACTGAAATTGTCGCGTTTCGAGATAACTGAGACAATTTATACATGCATTTGTATCAAAAAGTTAACATCAACGAATTTCAATAATAGCCTAATTTTGTTTTTTTTAATAATTTATATTTTACTAGCGGTCCGCGGCCGGCTTCGCACGGGTGCAATTATTTTTCTGTAAATTATATGCAAGAACCTTTCCGTTGGTCGCTATATTATGTAAGGATATTAGAAAATAATTTGAAAATTCCTGGAAGAATTACAATTTAGAAAGAGTAATGAGATTTTTAATGACGAAACCAACCCCGCAACAGTTGTGAAGAAGTAATTACAAAAACGAATCATACACAATTACACTATAGGAGTCGTTTTATTATGAAATCAGCGATGTTTTGATTACGAGATTGCAACACACTCATTGAAATGTCAACTCGATGTAAAATGATTCAATCGTCAAGAAATTATCAACAGTAGAGAACTTTGAACAATTTTAATGCCTACCGTTCTACTTTTAAAGATTGATGAGTCATACAATTTTCACTTAGTCATGTACTCAATATACGATAAATTATAATGGTAATAAAGAGAAAATATTTGTACTTTTATTTGTAATGAATAAACTCAAAAACTACTGGACCTATTTCAAAAATTAATAAAACCGATAAATTCTTTTCTTACTTATGGCCAAAGCCTGTAAGTCAAACTGAAAAGGGATTAATATAGTATTTGAAAATTAAATTAATTAAGATCGAATTACGGCCACTGGACGATTACTATTGTTAACTATAATATTGTTACTATAATGTACTAAAACTACAATGTATAATGTTGTTTAACTAATAACTCACAAATCTGTTTAGATAAAGATAAACATAAGATGAAATAAACCAACTTTTTAGTGATACCTGTTGTGTTTTCGGCAGTAGTTAAAGAAATTTTTTTACTTAGGACTTAATTAGAGAATTTGGATAACTTATTCTTTTGATGGGATATAAAACCGAGAATACGTTTGTTTAAATAATACTTATAAGGTATTTTCAGAATAAAACTAAGGAAAATGTATAACAATGAAATGTGTATGTAGAGAATTATGTATTATGGAAGTAGTTTACCAGGAAAACGGAATACAGAAATAGTAATAATATATGTGATATTCTGTATGTTTCAGTGAGCATTAATTTTGATAACAGTCGCATAACAGAAATACTAACTAAGAGTTACTCTACATGGGGTATTCAGAAATGATATACTTTATTTAAGGCGTATACATAAGTATAAAAAATAAAACTTTATTTGCAGCTTAAGTAAATATACACATAAATTACAATAATTATTGTTTATATGCGAGTTGCCACTAAATTAATTGTAAAGAATTTAATTTAAACCATATTTAATTTAAGTTATAAATAAAAAGTACCTACTATATGAAATCATACGACCAACTAATAGTTGACCAAACTAGTCCAAGGCTTATTTCTAATAGACGTTCAAGTCATCATACAAACGATCGACTTCTTTAGGTATTTGTTTAATTTAAAACGATTTATTTATACAAAAAAATAATGATAAGTTAGACAAGTTATTTAATAAATTTTGTTATGATACCTATTTAAAATTAGCTTCGTATAATGATTATGATGATGATGGCGATGACTAGGTAACGGGGAAGTCTCTACCTAGACCATACTCGGAAAGAAATGGAAACACATCTATATAGTAACTTTTTCATATTCGAAACAGATAAAGTAGTTAAGATATTGAGAGAGAAGTTTGCTTGCTTGCAGCCTGTTCATGTTAAAAGTGTGATGTATATCTGAGTTAAGGTCTCCGCTTACATACCTTTCTATATATGAGCGAGCAGCACGCGACCCTGAACTTCATGCCCATATGAAGTGTGGCCATCATGTATGGATGTATAACGAACACATTCAATGCAGAGCACAGTACTACACCGCCCGCGTACCAGTAAGCTTGCTCTTGTGTTACGGATTTACTGCTTCCAGATGTGTAGTATTCCACCAACATGCCAAGGAAGACTGGTTGCGCTAATCTGTCAAGATATTGTAGATAGGTTAACACTGCTAATATCTGTAATGCTCCTATATTTATAATTTTAATTAATAAACTACAACGATTTAAATATAAAATTCACTGTGTACCAAGCACAGTGGTTCTCAAACTGTTGGTCGGAAAAGACGGAGGGCCACCTGACAAACCATTTGTTAGTAAATTGTTACCCTTGCCTAAAAAACACAAGCATAGGTAAAGGATAAGGGACAACGTGGAAATAAGATAATGGGCGAAATGAAACGGCAGTCAACTTTATGAAAAGTATTGCAGTTTGTAATATTGGCAGTCGATGGATGAGGTTAGAGGGATTAATTATTGGTAAATATTAAATTATTACAAAATATTTTGATTGATTTTCGTACAAAATATTTCATTTCCTTACAGCTCATATATCGGGCCCCCAGTTATAAAACCACTGCCCCTGTGCCTCGTGTAACTACTATATTTAGTTTTTAAAAATGCGCGTCTCAATACAACGACCTTGGTTCTAAACACTTATAAAATTAAAATAATGAACTCTAAAATATTACAACAAAAATTTTTGTATAACTGGAACTATTTAGGAACGAATTATTTTATTATAACTATTATTTACTTACTAATAAAAATATCAATTACTATCCAACAATACGATATAAAGTATAAAAATTAAAATTTACTAACTTAGCGCTATTGTTATGTGAATGCCTTTGAGCGTATTGAACACTGGGTAGTTCCTTTGATTTTGAATGCGTACGGTCGCGGTAATATTTATCAAAGTACCCGATGAAGGAACCCAAGAAACGCGGCTGCTGTATTCTGTAGGAACGGGAATAAGGTGTTTATGGATTTAGGAGTGGCCATGGGAATTAAAGGATGTATCAAAATGATTATTTTAAAAACCTACTAAGTATGTAAGCTATTGTGATTATTTCAAGCATGTATAAATAGAATGGGATTGTGATTATACACTCGGCGTCAAAAATATCGCCACTCTGCAAAAATCTGATTCAAGCTAATATAAACTTTATAAAAATTACTTTATATTATTAATACTGATATTAAAAGAAAGCACGTTTAATAACCTTTAAATTGAAGTTGGTTAATTTAAATAAAAAGCCACGAGGTTTCCAGGTTTGAGAGTTAAAACAAAGGTGTCAAAATTCGCGATTGAAGGGTCGCTAGTTGTGCCTGTTCCCTTGGGCATTAAAGATCTGTATAAGGTCAAATGTCATGTATGCCATACACTGTCCAAACGTCAAAGAGAACACATCTAAGGAGCTCCAGCAAGAAATCAACCCTCGAAGATGGAAACCATTGCCGCTGAATCTGCTCAAGTCGTCGCATTATTGCAAGCAGGAGTTCGTCGGTGTGATGTCGCTCGGCAACTGAATTTAAGCCGTTATGCTGTCCGCCGAGTATTCCAGGGGTTCCAAGAGACTGAGGGCTACATCAGAAGACATGGAGCTGGTCGGCGACGCTGCACATCCGAAAGAGACGATCGCTTCATTGTGACGTCTTCACTACGCAATCGTTTCTCCAGTGCTGTTCAGGTGCAACAACGCCTCAGGGAAGCTCGGACCACCGCAGTTAGCGTCTCTACGATTAGAAGATAACGAGAGATGAATATCGTGGCTCACAGGGCTGCTAGGGGCTCCATGTTGACCACACAGCATCGCAGAGACCGCTTGCAGTTCGTCCGTGATCACGTCGATTGGACGTTTGAGCAATGGGGGCAGGTTCTCTTCATTATTATTGCAACGACAGACGTGCCAGAGTGTACAGAAGGCCAGGAGAACGATTTTCTCAAGCATGTATTGAAGAGACAGTGAGCTACGGAGGCGACTTGTGCGTGTCCTGGGGCGGCATTAGCATGGACGGCAAAACTGACCTTGTCTGCGTCTCCAGGACTGGAGGAACTCGCGGCCAAGGGTCCCTGACTACTTGCCGATACATTGCCGAGATCCATTGCCGAGCATGTGGTTCCTTATGCGGGATACGTCGGCCCTGAGTTCACGTTAATGCACGACAACGCTCGCTTCCACACTGCATTAATTGTTCGAGCTTGGTTACCCTTACCCTTGATCGAATAAGGTTTAAAGTCGGTTGAAACTATTTTTCGCGGAAAGGCGATATTTTTGACGCCGAGAATACAATTACAGTTATTACAGGTACATTTGTCTAAATTGCGTGATCTTTCTAAATAACATCAGCTTAGTAAGGCTGTATCGTCATAGAAAAAGTATCTTAAAAAATTTTTTTTATATATATTAACGTGATTAGAAATTCTAAAAAAAAAATGCTCGGAGATTATAACTTTGATTTTCTCACATAAAGCAATAGGAATATTTACACAGTCTGCTATGATTTTACGATTTGGCTAAAAATTTACAAAAAATGGTTATAACGGGGTTATTACCGGTGTTATAATATTTTCAAGAATAAAAATAAATGATTAGGCGCTTTTATTGTCAAGCTCATTTCTTGCCCAACGTGTTTACACACTTTATCTTATCATAAACTAGTAGCGGGTGGAGGCTATATGATAAGATTATATTATAGCAATTCTAGCCAGTAGTACAATGGACTGCTCAAGTAAAAATAAAAAAAAGTTTTATTACGGACTAGCAGCCCGCCCCGGCTTCGCATGGGTATTTAACAAATTATTCGATTCCGCACATGAACGCTGCGTAGGAAGCCTGCGCTGCACTTTATTTCTTTACATTAACTCTCCTCCCGTACCCTAGTGACGCCTAGATCGCATATTGTGGTGCTGCGAATTTTTGTCTACTTACATTTTTAAACTCGTGATAACTTTCAAATGAAATGTCCGAATTGAATAATTCAACAAGTTATATAAAGGTATTGAAGCAGTCTTGAATATGAAGTAATTTATTTTGATAAGGATTAATACCAAGATACAAATAAAGAGCCTTTTCTAGCGACGGCATTTTAATTAAAATTTTAAAATAAAAGAACACTTATTATGGCATAACTGTAATAGTTTGACTTATGCTGTCGCGACACTTTTTGTA
Organism: Synanthedon myopaeformis; assembly: GCA_944738685.1. Taxonomy (NCBI): domain Eukaryota; kingdom Metazoa; phylum Arthropoda; class Insecta; order Lepidoptera; family Sesiidae; genus Synanthedon; species Synanthedon myopaeformis. The sequence continues at coordinate 6,559,249 of OX122918.1, read as the reverse complement.
GATAATGATGTGTTCTACAAAGTCGTAGTACTACAAGTGTAATCTATTGATGATAGAACAAAATAAATATCGCTTTCGCAGCGCACGCGATGTATGGAATATTTTAGGCCATTTTTTACACCTTGGGTTACATTATTGGAGTTTTAGTAAGGAACCCTATTTTTTTGAAAATATAATATAACCTATGTTCATCGCTGATAATGCAGCTTCCCAACAGTGAAAGAATTTTTCAAATCGTGTCAGTAGTTTCGGAGCCTATTCAATGCAATCAAACAAACAAACAAATATTTCCTCTTTATAATATTAGATACTTAGATGAATCGATATTTGAACTTTGAACAGCGTTGGTCGTCATTTGCTCATAACCAGCTGCGCTATGAGTAAAGCTTAACATGTACACATAAAATGTATGTTACAGTCAATTCAGTAATATTAGTAATCAATGCCGGATGCATTGGAACGCGATAGAATCAAATTACATACGCTTTAACAAACAATGCTTGAACATTGAAATTTTACAATGCAAATTCAATGTTAGGATGTCGTCCTCAGCTTTAAAGTTTATACCTAAATGAAAAGTAAAAATAAACTTGAAGAATTGAAGCATTATTTTCTTGACACTTTTCATTTGACGATCTTTTATTTGATCCCTTTTTAAATAAAAAGCTTTGCTTACATTTGTTTTTCGTATAATTTTTATATTAAACGAAACGAAATGAAACCTTTTTTTAATAGTTTGCTTTGTTTCGTTGAGAATCAGTATTCACGAGTTATAAAATTTCACTTGTTTCATTTATTAAACTGTATTATCAACGGATTTATCTGTAGGTCTGTCGGTCATCTAAAGACAAATTACCACGACATTCGTTTTACCAAACAAAAACTACACGCGTTAACAAATATTTGTATTTGTGTAAAAGCATGTAAAAACAACTTATAACTGAACCTTCTAGAAGTCTAGACTCTAGAAAGATATAATATATATTTCCATAAGTCTAATACTGTGATGAGCACAATACGATATACCTATATCCCCAAGGATTTCTTACACCTGTAACAATTTACCTTCAAAATTACACAAGGGTTTTTCCTCAAGTACGTTTATCGACAAAGCGGTATTTTATTTAAACAAAAAATTAACAGATAACAGTTGTTGGATTGCTACATATTGTGCAAAAGTTCGACTTATATATGACCGAGTCCAGAGCGGTCATGGAACCTGTTTCGTTCTTTCGTCTTTCGTTGCGTGTTTTACTACTACAAGACGCTAGTCACCTATCCGTACCTACTCTACTGACATAATACAAAGCGTCTTCGACCGGGAATCCAAGCGACGCGAGGTCAAGGGTACGACGTTGTAGCGACATAATTATGTTGTCATTGACTTTTGATAGCGAAAATAATTTTCAAATTGTTAAATTTTAATTTCCTCGCAACATACTAAAATTAAGAAGTACAAAAACTTGTCAGATTCCTGCGATTGATGCAGAATTTAAAAGTAGCCATGATCCTCAATCCATTTCAAATAAGACGTTAAACTCTTCTATCTTTTTCTAACTTTGAAATTTTTATTTTTCAACGCGGACGAAGTCACGGGCACCAGCTAGTAACATATAATTGCGCTTTTTTTTTAACCCAACACTGTTGGAAATTCGTGTAACCGCGTGAGGAGGTGGACCTTGTTTTAATTTTTTTTAGAAGAAAAAACATAGAAATATGGAAATCGATATTTATGTGTACGAATGATGGCTCCACGTTTTCTGAAAGGCAATTCCAACAGGTATCAAGTAGGGGGCGAAATTTAGTAAAGCGTTTAAATGTATTTTTAAAATAAATAGATTTTTTAGGTAAGAGAAGGAAAGGTTTGTGAATTAAAAAAACTGCAAACCTGGTCGAAGCCGGGATTTTATTCGTCGACGGGTTTAATAAATTTATCATCTTAACTTTGTCGTGACTAGGCGCTTGAATGACTCGTATTAGAGACGAGTCAATTAACGTCAACGGAAAAGTTTGGCATCATATACATTTGGCATGAATGAACCTTCACTGAAAACATTCAAACGTTTCCACGTATTTATTCTAAAATGAGAAATAATTGTGTTATCGTAACACGCTATGAAGGCGACACTATAACGCTCATGACCTTGGTTATGAGCTACGACTTTAAAGGTTTTCGGTTTTCGTTTTGAAACATGTAATCTACGTATTATGTTATTTTTATATATAAAAAATTAGCTTTCGTTGTTTATGTTCAAAAGATTCGAAAACTGGACAACATATTGACTCGAAAATTGGTATAAGAGTTAACTTTCTGAATTTCAAAATAAAGTCCAGATCGTATCTTTAATACCATCGGCAGCAACAATAATTAATTTATCCGTACGTAAGCAGGTACATACTAATAAACAAAACTATTTTAAACAAAAAACTTGTTTAAAAAACAAAACAGTTTATCTGTAAGTCAATCACCCCTTAAACGTTATTAAGAAATATATCGTCTATTGTCTGTGTCAACTGTTATGAACTTTGCTTACGACTTATATTTTGTATTATTGATTAACCTAGAAATTAAGTTAACATTCATAATGTCAGTCGGGTTAATTACCCACAATTACGTATAATTATGTACTAACAAATAACAATATAATATTACAGTACACGATCAAAGTATACGGCTTAGGTAATATTATAATTGATTACACAATGAATATAACTTTTTAATTTTGAGCAATCTCGATATGTATGAATTCGTCATCTTAATTTTTAATTCAAATTATTATTATATATCTTCATATATTATCGTATATATATAATATTTATTAGATCATAAATCATAAAAATAATAATATACAACTATGTAATGGAACAACCCAGTTGGTGCTGGAAGGGAAAAATTGCGACAATTATGGTATTTTGTAAAGAGATCTTTCATTACTAAAGCATTCTTTAATTAGGTATAGTCCGCATCAAACAACTATTGGTTGGCCGCTGATTGGCCGATACTTAGTTTTAGCTATTGTTACGCAAGGCAATTTCAGAGGCCGATAGTTGTTTGGTGAGGACTCTACCACTGAAGTTGTTATGTTTTTGGTAAAAACTAAAAAAGCCCCACACAAAAGATGGAATTTAGGAAAATTGAATACAGAGCCTATGAGTGGAATTTTTTTATTAGGTAGAAGCTATCTATTCAAACTGTTATCATGTAAAAATACCTGTAAGTTTCCCTAAAATAAAATAAATAAATAAATAAATAAATGTAAATACGATTAGACTAATAAAACTTTGATTTTAAACTTTAATTCTGAATCAGAACTTCAGGTCTAAAAGACATTTGCCTAAAAATAATCTTAACCATTTTACTTGTAAGTATCACTTATTTTAATGTCCCACTGATGGAGACAAGACAAGTGTGAAGGGTATGAGAATACCATGCTAACCGAATGCGGTTTGGCAGAATTTCGAAACTTTAGCTGCTGGGATTCCTTTGTAGTTCTTTCTTCATCGTTGGAGAAAATGAGCATAATCGCTAATCATGAATATGAAATTGAAGGTGCCACATCATCGCCAGTCACAATTATCGCCAATCGCCAAATTTATCGCCAGTCTTTTCGCTAAATTAATTATCGCCTGTCGATAATGTGGCGCCTGCTTACAAGAGTGAAAAAAAGAACAACATTGTGATGACCTGCAGAAAAGACAATCACAAAGGAGAGATAATTAATGCAACCAATTTAACAAATCAGAGGCAGCCTTTATCCTTTGATATTAGATATGATAAAGTACACTATATTCCCAAACCCTTATTTTTAAATCTTCCAACTGTGTCCTGCAAGGGCAAATAAATTTTAAAGAGAGGTAATTTTAAAAAGACCTTGTATTATGTAATTATATAAGTTGTGATCCAAAATAGATGCGTTTATGGCAGCTGGTCTATGGGATTTGTGTTCTTTAATCATTACTATAACAATTTTACTTGTAATAAAACTAATATTAAATTCGCGAGACGATTTTGGCGATATTATTGTGTACGATTTAGCCATATTTTAGTGGAGAAACATGTTTTACTTAATTTAACTCAGTTTTCTCGCAATTTTATACTGTTTCTTGCGGGAAAAAAATTACGTGATAATTTGCCGAGACCCACCCCCTCTCCCCCACATGAGATTGGGTGAGATTTGACTCAACCCCTCACCCCTCCCCCCTAAACACTTCACGCAAATAATGGACGCCCCCTAACATTGTTTACTTGTAGGACGAAAATGTATATAGTTTGAAAAACACATTCTTTCCAAATAGACATTCTTATTTTCATTGTTACTAACAATTATAATTATAATAAAACAAGCATTTGAAACAAAAACATTTGTAACTAACCTTATTCCACATTCCATTGCAAGCAAAACGAAACCATACAACATGCAGCGGGCTGCGTAGGCCCTTAGCATCACTCTAAGTAAACTGGGAGTGCGTTTATTTCCAGCTTTTGTAACCTCCTCCTCCCAAAGTCGAGCAAATTTATCACCAAGACGACCTTTGAAAAGGACAAAATGATTGAAAATTGAAGATTTATTTCAGAAACTTAGTATTGCATATATAATAATTTACTTATTATAATGAACTAGCAAACAGATCTGATTTAACATTGGTATAAGTAATAGAACCCAAAAAGGGTTGACTGAAATAGTGTTTAAAACCCTTAATTAAAAAAGAACTACTTTTCACATCACAAAATTAATAAGTATTAGAAATTTATTATAAAATATAGTTGCTCTGCCCTTTTGCTTTGCCTGCTTAATTTTGAATTCCTTGCCAGGAGTCAAGCACACCCTTAAGTATTACACACAAATAAAAAGTTGGGTGTCACTGTCGTCACAGCATTTAAAATGTCAGGCGTTATATCAAGTGTTATATTTTTCATTTTACAATGGGGACGAAGTTGCGGGCACCAGCTAGTTTTCCAATAATTTATTGAGAAAAGCAGATTTTATTCTCTCATTTTCACGCCAATTTGTGTTACATATTCAGCAAACACAAAAATATTTGTGTGATAATTACTGTGATAGCATTGAATAAAGTAGGTATGGAGCCAAATGCAATTTTTGACTCTCCATCTGCTTGGTATTCGAATGTTTGTGAACCTTCATAGGTACAATGAAACCTCTGTTTGTGACAGAAATACGACCGTCTAGTATTTATAATTAAAAGGTGATCAAAGCAGTGAAGGAAAGAATTCGATAATTTAAAATGAATAGAGTTTGGTAAAATCTATGCAAAGGATGGTACAGATTTTTTTTTACTATCAACAAGATTTTATTTTAACAAGCAGAATGGCCAAGTTTAGGCTTAAAGCTCTATGATCAAAGGTGTCAAAATATGGGAACAGGTGATCCTGGATAACCAAGAATGGTCCTTTCAGCAAGACTCAGCACCAGGTCATTAAACTCGATCTACCCAAGCACGGTTGGAAATGAACAATTCTGACTTCATCAGAGCCGTCATCTAGACCCAATCTTAATGCCCTGGATTATGATGGTCAGTTTTAGAGTATGGCATGCCATGATAATTTGGAGTCCCTAAAACAATCCAAACAAGAAAAGAATTTTTCCGTGGCGAAAGTGCATGTTTAAATTGATAAATGGCCTTAACATTTAAAGGATTGTATTTAGGCCAATGGAGATCATTTTTAATGAGCTTCATATTTTTTAAATGCTATTATAAAAACTACAGTAATAAATGTTATATGCAACAGAAAAAAAAGATAATTTCCTTGTAACAATATTTATGGCAAGACTATGTAATGTGCATATGAACTACTCACCAGATGCATGTTCTTCTAAAGGTTCATATAAATCTTCCTCTTCCATTTCCTTTTTAAGACCACCCCAGAATATGGGTAATGTCCACCTAAAAGTAAGTTTTTTAACCTTGTTAATATTTTAAATATTTTCTGTGTTCGCATTGAATAAAATGTTACTTAATTTATTCTAATAAAATATTATTTTCTAATGATGTACAGATAAACTTACGCAAAGGTTAGAGCCGATAAAGGGTTGGCTTTAGCTCTAGGATTTGGAGGTTTTTCTTTTGTTTTTGCCGATTCCATTTTATTTAACAATTTATACAAATACCTGCAAAAAATTTAAAATATTCGACTTATTGTGTACTTAGTTGTTTCTGGTATTATTAGCTATTTACGATGATATTAAATTTTAAACGTGAAAGTTAATTACCCGAGCGTGATACAAGTTAACTAATTCCAGGTAGGTTTGCGATATTTTTGCAAACCGAAATGCTGACTTAAAACATTGAGATTCTACGAAATTTTTGATACAAAGCTTTTCAACAATACTGTATGTAAATAAACTTACACAAAAGGAAATATGTTTGAGAACAGTAAACCCAATAAATTTATTTGATTTAAATAATTAAATAGAGGGTAAATGTGGCCATGAATTGTAAGACTGCAAAATATTTACAGCATTTCTTATTTAAAAACTGTTCATAAAATACCTATATTTTAATATTCACCATATACTTATTGTTTTTATTACAAATCCATTTCAAAAAATTTGAACCACACTATAAAACTAATATAATAACAGCGGACACCGAGGCGAGGAGCGAACAGAACCCCGCAGCCGCACCGACCGACAGACAAGACAAGTTTAGACAAGTGACAATGACAAGACTGCTGACTCTTTACTCTGAGGCTGACACTGACACTTGACAAACTTGCTAGCAGGAGGGAGGGGAGGTCAATGGAGGTCAAGTAGCTCCAAGCCACAGATAACTAACTAGTTCTTTTTATTTACAATATTTTGGAAATAAAATGAAAATTCCGATAATTTTGCCAGTGCCAATTGTATAAACAGCTAAATTCAAATCAAAAGTAGCAGATCCCTAGACATTTTATTATTATTATTGTTAAGGTCGGCAGAGACAGCCTAACAATCCACTTTATGGTAGGCGATTACCGTCGCCTATAACACAAGCAACGCCAAAGGTGCTGAAAGTACGCTGCCGACTACAGTAGGATTAAGGATAAAGAATTGGGGCTGGCTCTGGCATCCTTTACTCACTCACCAAAATACAACAGTACACATGCTATTATTTTAAGGTGATCTTCTGTAAATGGGTGATTACTGCCACCAGACGAGCTGCCCAAATAACTGCGAAACGCAGTGTGCTTTGCCACTGCTTTTCAGATGAGCCAATTTTGAAAAGTTCATTTTCCAAAGTTGACTGCCGGGAATCGAACAGAGCGTTAAGCATCCTAATCACTTATCCAACTGTGGCGGCGCTACTGTTGTCATAGCAGAGATATCTAGCGTATCTCAAGTATTACATTTTACAGTTATCAACGCGGATGAAATCGCGGGCACCAGCTAGTAATAAATAAAGATCATAGCTACTTACCAAGTTCTTCTATTCTTCCTTTGCATATTATTATTTCTTTCCAACATTTAATACTTATATTGTCGGGATAATTATCGCATTTGCAAAGATTACAAAAGTCAGCCTCATCAACATATTAAAAATTTGCAAATTTTTATACAAATCTGATCTTGATGAAATTTGGTAGGTACATTTATATCAGAAAGCATTTTCCTGCCAAATATAAAAGCTCTACGATTGAGAGTATTAAAAAAATCGCAGTGTGATGGTTTCACATGAGCATATAGTGAAATTGTCATGACCTTTGGGATGGAAATCTTCCCAACTTACTCAAACACGAGTGATTTTTAGCAGATACTGCCTGGGCTAAAGGTTTCTCTTACTCTTTGTTTCTGATCACCAATTATATGTGTTGCAAGATTTGAAGTAGGCCGTAACCGGGAATAGGGAATCGAGGATTTTGAACACACGGGATCTCAACAAAAGAAGTTTAATAAATAGAGTACATTCTATTCAAAATGTAAATGTACAACCACATCGATATTTTGTTGGTTAGATTATAAAAATTGGACCACCCGTGAAGAAGTCCCGCAGCAGTGTAACAATATTATTACAAACAAAAACCTCTACATAACAGAACTTATAGCTTATTACAGGTAAACAATATTAGTCAACTTTTATTTTTTATACATACTATAGTACACGATTAATTTAACATTAATTAAATGTATACTTACTTAGCTATTTATCAAATTTTTATACATTCTATTCAGTATGTAATAATCTTTATTTTATAAAATAAGTTAATTAGACTATTTATAAAACTTTCTCTTCAATAAAAGTTAGGCAATTTATAAGGCTAATGAATGCAGGTATTGGAAACTATATTTGGTGGATTCAAGGTTCTCTATATAAAATATAACGCACGAAGTATGTAATATTATTTTTACAAAGCACTTTGTACTTGGCTTTTAAAATATTTTAAAACGTGTTTTAGGGCGGTCGGGCAAAATGATACATTATATGTGACGGAAATCACTACGGAAAGCCTCCTCCTACACTTCTCTCGCGAATCCGCTATGTAACCGGCCCCTTAGAATTGGAATTAAACAACTTATTACAGAGACATAGTACACTAAATCTTTACTAATTAATAATAACAATTAAAATTTGGTCGATAAATGAATATAAAAATACAAAATTAAAACAAGTTCAAAACATCATTTATAGAGAATTTATGACACGAGAATTTTATATATTCGTAGCAAAAAGCAGCAAGAAAAAAATGCACCCTATAAAGCATTGTTTACAATAAATTATAAAATATTGCATACAATTTGTCAAAAAATAATATGTACTGTTTGTTATGCGTCGCAAAAAATAAACTATTTAACTATCTACGGCCGAGGTGAAAACGATAAAGTACAGTGAAATAACCCAATATATTAGAATAGAAAAATAATTCACCCAATTGCAGGGGCAGTAATTAATTGTAATTCATTAATTACAAGAGCAGTAGACTTAATTCACCCAGGTTAAATCACCCAAGCAGGTGAATTAAGTATTCTCTGAAAACACTAAAGAGTACACATAAATCTACTAGGTGAGTTCACTTGGGTGAATTAAGTCAGCTGCACCGAAACAGAAAAGCTAATTTCACAACAAATAAATCTGTTAGCAAAAACTTAAATAAATGCGAGCAAACTCGAATTTTTTAGTGCAGGAGTGACAGGGTGTGCTGTTTTGGATATTATTACTAAACTTATGGACATATACGAGTATTTTTGAAAATAACCTTTGCCGAAGAACACTAAAAATAATTTTACCTATTTTGTAATACACTGGACCGCAAAGAAAATGGGTCGTTTAAAAAAATGTTCAATATCTTCAAAAGTACCTGACCTAGCTATAAATGACATAAAGACTAAATCAAAGAATATTTCAATGTGCTTAAATAAAAATAAAGTTTATTTAGTTTTGCTTTAATTTAGTTTATTTGATAAAGCTAGGTCAGGTACTTTTAAAGATATTGAAGATTTTCTAAACGACCCTTTTTCTTTGCGGTCCAGTGTATATATTTTTTACTATTTTCATATTCACATTACGTTTTCATAGACCATTTTTTTTTTCAAAAGTTCATCATTTTATGCAAAAATCTCGTCTTCACTGGGGTTGCTCTAAAATACTATTATTACTATTTTCACGGTAAAGAGACGTTAACGAAAGAAGACAACACTGTACTATTGGATACTCAACAAAAATATCATAAAGGCAGACATGACACGACAGGCTGTCGTGTAATATAATTTTTTTATAATAAGCACATTAGCTGCTCAAGAGATGCCTACAATAAGTCACCATATTCTAAACTAAAATGCTGCCAAAGGTAGATTTTCATTGTTATCAAAATCAACGCATCTTACAACCAAACGAATATAGACGAAAATAAGAAACATTTCTAAACAACTTCAAACTCGTAAACCACAGTATGTTAGCAACTAGAAAGCAATGAAGTTTCGCGAGGCGTTTCTGCAGTATCACAGACAGCTTAGCTCTCATTCTGTTGAGGTGGCCTCGTGTGCTTTAGGAGCTACTATCTTTATGATTGGCCATAACAGTGCCAGAGAGGACGGACTACATAACATAACCAAAGACTTCTGTTATAACTGAGGTAGATGTGGTGTACTCTACCAAATGACATTTGACATACAATCTGAAAACTACACACTGATATGTCCTACGTGAAAAAGATGACGAACGGGGCGTTGGACTGCTCGTACGTAGCCGAAATTACACAACCAGAGCTGATACGGAAACAAACGCTCGCTAGTACAGACTGCAATAAAATTATTAAAACCCATGAAAATGAGCATTAATTCTGTATACTTACAGTACAAAAAATATTGTTGTTACAAGATGAAACTTTTAAAGATTTTAGGTAGTAATAATGCAGCCGTAATTAGTTTCATTAAGCGTAAAATAACACTTCTTCGCAGTTTCGTGTACGACTGTTACGCACAACGGTCTAGAGAACACCGTTACACTAACGGTGTGAACTAGCTCCGTTTGAGCGATTCAAGATTTGGTGCGTATGCTTCGACTACTTCAGTTATAATAGAAGTCTTTGAACCTAACATTGTGTTCGTTCGTCTCTCAACATTTTGTTTTGTAGCAAAGCAAATCCCCTGAGATCATTGTTTCTCAGCAAATGGATCCGGATATCTTGTGGCAGAGTCTACTATGTAAAAGAGGAATGTTTGTCTTATTTATATATCAACATTCAAGTCTCATTAATTTTGATTTGATATAATCCTTAAGAACAGTCTGAACCTTCACTTATGTCGAACGTGTCGTTAGCAAAACTTACGAAGTAAACACGAGGCCAAAACTATATGAAATCTTCATATACACTTTATCTCGATTTAATCGCCATATTAAAATTTTGTAAAAGAAAACGTAAAGGTGCTCCCTCACCGGGAGCATTCGCCTGAATTGTAACTTTACAGATTTGAGCATTATATCAGTGAGAGAGAGGAAGCGAGTATAGCGTGCGCAAACGGTAATTATACAATCTGTAATATTTTGATACAACTTGTAACATCAAACTAATGCTCAAAATCGAATCTGAAATGTTACATTACAGATGAATATTTCCGGTGAGGGAGCACCTTTAAACTGACACAACATAATAATAAAATGCGCAGCGAACGATGCCGCACGTCGGTATGCATATATTGATCTGTATAATTTAATTAAACTTAATTCATCGATTATATAACAGTGTCTAGAGTCCGTCGGGCGTCAGTCCGCGCGATGAGCGCCGGCGAAGGGCTCGTCCAAGAAGTGAGAGGAACCACCGCTCAGCGACTCGAAGCTCACTGCTTGCTCCACGAAGGAGTGAGCAGTGGGTGGTTCCAGGCGAAACTGGCCGATGCCCCATGGATCGCCCAGCTCCTCGCTCGGCTTGCGAGCTGTCCCTTCTAAGGGTGGCAGTGTCCCCCATCGCTTAGGCGGCGGAGTGTTCAACACGCCCGAAGCGTGTTCCGCTCCGGCGAGCCGGGGCGCGGGTTGTTCCGTCACGAAAGGCGGTGCGCCCCACCCGAGTGCGTCCATGGCGATTTGATTGTATCTGTCGACTCGCCAAGACGCGTTCGACGCATCCGTCTGAGGCACGCTCGTCATTAGTTCGGGCATCTTCACTGGCCGACCGAACGCGTCCTGCGTCCTACTGAGACTCCGCGCTGAATTCGCGTCCGAGCTCGGCAGGTGACAGTCCGTCCGCATCAAGGGACTGTAGCCTCCGACGCCCGGGCTCCTCTTGTTGCCGTAAGCCATGTCGGCGCTGGCTCGCGGCGAGTAAGGGCTCTGATGGAGACGGTCCTGTCGCGACATCGGACTGTATTGGCCGGACGTCCGATTGGGCGTACTGCGTATCGCCTCGCTCTTGGCCAGTCCCGGATCTGGACTTGGGTGAGTGGAGGGCAGAGGCGAGAATGGCGCGTGATGTTTAGGCATCGGGCTGTAGTTGCCCGTGTTCCACGCGGTCGACTTCTGAATGTCCGGTTTCACCATCTGACTGGTGTCTGGACTCGGTTGGGCTGAATACGGACTAGGTTGGGAGGAGTACGGACTCGGCTGAGTGGAGTAAGGGCTAGGTTGAGCGGAGTATGGACTAGGTTGCGGCTGCGCTGGACTCGGTTGAGCGGAATAAGGACTTCTTTGGGAAGGAAATTGATTCTCCTGTCGCGCCATTGGACTGTAGTTGCCGTAGTTCCAACTGCTAGAACTCTTCACGTCCTGCTTGGAGCCCGCTTCTGGACTAGGCTTGTTGTCCACCGATGTAGTCGGACTGCACTGTTCTATCGTTTTACTAATTTTCATTTTAGTATGGCAGTCTGATCTGTTCAAAGGGCTCGCTTCCGACTTATGCTTGGGAGTCGTTTTAAATTGGCCTAAATTCCAAGAGTTGCTGCTTTTTAAAGATTCGGACAATACTTCTGGGCTATTCTGTATCTGGCTATCGGGTTTGGTGACGGGACTGAAGTGGGGGCTGCCGATATCCATTTTAGCGGGTTCCGACCTAGGCGTAGAGGAAGAATCCGGTCTGGACACGCTAGGGCTCAAAAGTGTCGACGTTGTGTTTCTCGTTGTATAATTCCCCTCTTGAAGCGAAGTCGTATTGTCTGCCGACTCCTTATCAAATGAAGATTCGATCGTTTTGGTGTCTGGCGACGTCTCTGAGGATTTATGTCTATCGCGTACATTAGTCGACGATTCAGATTCACTTCTCGTATCTCGAAGCGGAAGCGAAGAATCGTCTTCCGCTTTAGATTTATTTTCCGACGTATCAGAAGGACCACTTTTTGGCGACCGAGAAGTGTCAGTCTTGGTTATGTTTGACTTTTTCGTATCTTTCTTCTTTTCACTATCTGACTCCGAATCTTCCTCTTTGGCTTTCACCTTCTGTGGGTCCAGACTGTCTTTGAGATCCTGAAGCTCCTTGCCCGTGTACAGACGTTTCATGCCGCGAGGTAGAGCGCGACACGAGCTCAGGTTTATGGACTCTATGTGGGGACACTTGAGAAGAACTTTCTTCACAGGTTCCAGAGAAACTGACGATCCGCACAGATTGAGTATTCTGAAATGATTATAGACATGGAGATAAGTCATGGAGATTCTGAAATGATTATAGACATGGAGAGCCTGTCTGACGGAAGTAACCATCCCCTTACAGAAGACCACCATGAAATAATGACCACAATAGTATGTGTGCTGTTTTGTTTTGGCGAATGAGTTAGGATGCCAGAGCCCATTTCCCTATCTCTTCCTAATCCCTATCCTTGATCCTACTGTGGCCGTTAGCGTACTTGCAACATCTGTGCCGTGTTGCTTGTGTTATAGACGACGGTATAAAAAAAAGTAAACGAGACGTGTAACATCTGACATGTCACCTTGGTTAATGTTACAAAAATTACAATGTTTGTATGAATTTGACAATTTTAAAATTACTGTTCAAATTATTGCTGTTAAAACATGAATGTTTTTGTTTATCTATACTAATATTATAAAGAGGATAGATTTGATTGTTTGCATTGAATAGGCTCCGAAACTACTGGACCGATTTGAAAAATTCTTTCACTGTTGGGAAGCTATATTATCAGCGAGTAGCATAAACAATATAATTGAATTTTCCTGTAGTTGTTCTTTAAAATTTTGTAGAAAATTCATTATTTTTAAACAAAAATCACTAATTGCTTGTTTCAGTTCTGTTTCTAAATTTAGAAAGAAAGTTACCCAATTGAGTAACTTTCTTTTTTGCCTTTGAGTGAGAAGTGATTCGTCCCTTTGTAATGTTCTCAAATCAGAAAAGGAACCGCTCCCGCTTCCAATTAAATTTCCGTTAGGCGGTGATCTTTGTACACTCATCCTTATTATGTTATCAGTTCGGAGAATGAAATGCGCAATTGGTTTAATAATATTTATAATATATTGATGTGGGTTATTGTTATTGCAAATTGTTTATTGGTTAGGTTGGTAGCACTGTTAATAATATTAGAATTTCACTTTCAGTTTATTTCGTTGAAAGAGTTATTTCAGTTTTATTAAAGTAAAAAATGTATCAATGTCTTTTGTACTAAAATCACTTTCAATTGACCTTTTGGCACCTCTAATTGACACTATTTACACTGATATAAATTTATTATTTGCGGAGAACATTGACGTACGTGTTTACAAACCAATCACCGGAACTGGATAAAATTCTCCCGATTGTTTGCTGGCAACTTTACTGATTTTTAATATTTCACTTTTACAACACTGTGGTCACATCCGCAATTTGGTCAAATCAAATAGCACTCATTCTGTTAATCCCGGTTTCTTATAACACGTTTCCATTGCATTGCTCGATTTTACTCAGACAAAACCGAGTGGTAAGATGTTACATATCAAGAAAAAAAATAATAAGAAATGGCGTTAACAGCGGCTTAGTACCTGAGTTTGCTGGTGGCGGAGTCGGCGAGAGCACGGACGGCATCGTCCAGCACGCGAGTGGCGGACGCCCAGGACAGGTCCAGCTCCACAAGGCTGTGGGACCACTTCTCGCAGATCAGCTCTAGGCACGCGTTGCTCTGACGCAACACGTTGCAACCTGCGTACAAATCCCCTAGTTAGCGAAATCTTAGTACCACTTCACCCAAACTTAACCTAAATCGGTTTTATATTCTTCAAGTAATATGTGAATATAACTGATATCTTAATATGGTCTGTTAAACATTAGCGTAGCGCTAGTGATGCCTGGCCGATATGTAATATGTTGCTTTGTATTTATATTGATAATATTGTATCGTAATTCAAAGTATCGATACTTACACGATAATAATATCGTATCGTATGCTTTTGTATTGATATTATAAATATAGTAGTAGGCAAGGTATTAAATGAATGGAATAAAACTCATAACTTAAATGTAGTTAGTTTTATCTTCTTTACATGGTACCTATAATTAATTTGAATTGAAGTCGCTTTTCGCGTCTGTCTGTATGGCCGCTAACTCTTCCTAAACCATGCGACGGATTTTGATGCGGTTTTCACCATCCGTTAGATAATTTTCATTAGTCATTGTTGTATTGGTTATAAATATTTTACTTACTGAAATTCTAAGGAAACAAATACCACCACAGAGTATTTTCATTATAATAATTTATTACTTAAGCATAAATTTATTCAACCAATAATTAATTATTTGTATAGTTTTGCTACTTCCATTTACTATCAGCTGGTTTATTTTGAACTTTACAATATCATTGGTTAAGTACTAATTGATTTGAATTAAGAAAGATTGTGACAATAAAACCAAAATAATTCTCAATAAATTTATTTCAAGAAATAAAATGTAAATATGTTTTATTAGTCACTGTATCACGGTAGGAATGATAAATATATACCTTTGGTTAGTATAATATTTATAATCAAGATCACCTTTACATCGTAAGGACCACAGATCTTAACAAATATCGACATACAGATTATTACGTATCGTAGAGGGAGAATATTACGTGTAGTCTTGATAAATGCAAGTAACGTGAACAAAGTAAATATGAAATATTAGCATATCTGAATTTGACGGATTACTGATACATGAATACATATAATATTAGTAATATCTTAGCGAATACTAATATATCGGTTTTACCTCTAATCGAAAGACGCATCATTTGACATAAATTGTGTCACATTTGACAGCTGGCCAAGATTTGGCCAATTCAAAAGGTAGAAAAATTATGGCCAGGCAGAGCATAATTAGCTCAGACAGGTCGCCCGGAATAGGTATGGTCAAATCTTTTCTGGATCAAATTATGTTCGAATGGAGTGCTGGAACAGCTGACTTAGAGCCTAATAAGCCTTGGCCGAAGGAGTGCAGGAACACAAAGAAAATCAACAAATACAAAATTGTCTACCTCCTAGAAAGAGATGGTGCAGATCCCAGGCGGGCACGCGCACGAGGCCAGAGTCGGAGAGGCGCTGCAGGCCGCGCAGGTCGAGCAATCGCAGGCGGGTGGCGCCGCGGACCAGTCGCGCCAGCGCATCGTCGCCCAGCCTGTACTCGCCCACGCACGCGCGCTCCGCCGCCGCCTCGCCCGCCACTGACAGCTCCTCCAGCGCCTCCCAGCCGGGGCAGTCCGCCCGCTGCGACGCCGCCGCCAGCACCAGCTGCGCGTTAGCCGCGCGGAACACGCGCATGCGCGGGCAGCCGCGCTGCAGCGCCTCCAGCGGGACGGCGGCGGGGTGCGACGTGGCCAGCGCCCCCGAGATGTCCAACACCTCGAGACGCGGGCAATGCGCCGCGATCGACGCCAGGATCTGAGGCAGCGCCGTGAACTTGTTGTTAGCCAGCGTCAGGTGCGTCAGACGGCTCCCGAAGTTCTCCACGACGCGCGCCACCGACGTCGCCGACAGGCAAGTGCTCGACCCGCCCGTCTCGCTCTGCGAACCATACAACATGTCTTTCTAATCCAACTCGTTATAGGTATACCAGAATCTGATATAATTTAAAAAAATGTTTAAAATTCATGTGCAAACCTTTTATTAATTACTTAATAATATGCAGACTCCTGTCGAATACAAATAAAAAGTAAACAGTAACAAGATAGTTTAGTCCAATTTCCGTATCACACTCTACAAATTTTTATTTCCCAATTTACCATTAGAAATCTTTTGCGGCGGGTGAGTTATATGGAGACTATACTTTTGTTAAATTAAATTGGCTTTAATAAACAATCCATTCATGCATAATATTATCTTTACAAAATAGATTCGATGTTTCACATCTATCAGGTGTCCCGTTTTTTTTTTTTACATTTCCACAATACTAATTAATATAGCTTCATTCACAAACATCTACATGTGTAGAAAGCCAGTCCTGTTATGTCAATTATGTTAAAATATATATTTAAGTGGAGCTTTATCGTATTTTTTATGTTAGAATGATTGTTTTAATTTTATTCAATACCAGCGCCTCCAGCTTCGCAAATTTTCAATAATCCTTTCTTAGTGGATGCTCACATTATTAAATAAACTTATGCTCCAAATTTCAGCTTTCTAGACTTAGTTTTGGCTGTGTGATGATAAGCAATCAGGACAAACGATTTTATAAGTATAGAAGATAAAAGATAAGTAACTAACTATTAATGTTTTTCTACACCTTAAACGAATTTATTTTAAGAGCAGGTGATAATGATAAACTTATAAATGAAATTTTGATGACAAGGATAGTTTACCGTAAGAGACAAATCGAGCCTCTGCAATTTGGGTAGCCCCTGTACCAAGTCGAAGAGCTGCTCAGGAGTGAGTCGACTCCATCCGGCGACACTCAGCTCCACGAGGTTTGTGCAATATTCCGCCACACACGCCAACACCCACGTCACGTTGCACACTTTCCATTGAGCTGAAATGTGAGTGTATCATACGCTATAGTGTCTATAGTGTCTACAATGGTAGTCTATCTATATATATCTATATATCTCATGTGTTTACTATATTATATACGAATATATAGTGGCAGGGCATTTGAACAGCCCGTCTAGTAACAGTAATTACTCCCTCCCTTGCATAAAACCTGCATGAATGCTGTTGTGTTTTGGTGAGTTAATATAGTAACGGATGCCAGAGCCCTATGCCCTATGCCCTTCTTAATACCATATTCTTAACCTTAGTAAGTTCGGCAGCACCTGTTGCGTTGCTTGTGTTAATAGGCGAGAGTAGCCACCTGCAACCAAGTGGACCGTAGGCCTGTTTGGTGGACTTTACATTTTAAAAAACTCCTTACAGTTTTTAAAGTTCCTCTCACAATTTTAAAAGAAACTAAAACGTAAAATTTAATATATAATACTTTTAAAATATACAAACTATTAGAATATAATTAAATGCAAAGAGTTTTTCTTGTATTTTGTAAATTCATATTGTT
The DNA here is from genome assembly GCA_944738685.1 of Synanthedon myopaeformis. Taxonomy (NCBI): domain Eukaryota; kingdom Metazoa; phylum Arthropoda; class Insecta; order Lepidoptera; family Sesiidae; genus Synanthedon; species Synanthedon myopaeformis. Next base: position 6,541,392 of record OX122918.1, on the reverse strand, counting down.
ATTTGCATTTCTCTCTCATTTGGGCCATTTTCCGAAAAGTCTAGAGCAATTTTGATGAGATATTATAGAAGGCTATTCAGAGATTAATCTAGGCTAAATAATTTTTATCACTCTAATCAGGTTCCTAAAAATCAGGTTATGAAGTAGAAAAGAGGTTTTTGGAGTCACTGGTGCCGTTACATAATACGAAAAAGTATGCAATAAAATATTACCGATATTTAAAGTCTGACATTGCGACAAACGATTCTCGAGGAGCCATACAAGTTTGTAGTCGGTTTTGCATTTTTCAATTGTATGTTGCGCAAGATCCACATTCCTCCACAATTCGGGCCTACAGCTTACGCTGTGCCATAACTTACACACCCTGCCCAATCTGAAATGTTCATTACAAAATGTCACATTATATCACCAATTACAATGTTCACATTAGTGGGATATTATTGATCTTTTCTTTTTAACGCCCGACGCAATAACGGGGTGTTATAAATTTGGTTTTCACTAACTTCCACATTCTATGACACATTTCACATTTCTATGACTTGGTAACCTTGATCTTATGCTACAGCATCATGTAATCTGCAGGACACCCAACTTCTCAGCAACTTAAGTAGATATAGCGTGTTTGGGCTCAATAGAAAATCGGGGGTTAGTTTATAATTTTAATTATAGCATGTTTCGTAATTTATTTTTCACAAAAAAAATGTTTGCATATTTATATTTACCTCACCAATGTAGGCAAAGTTCCTTGTGATGTAACAACATAATCAAATATTTTTGTGAGAATCTCTTCAGGCATTGAAAAACCCCATGGACTTTGAGGGCCCGTTTCTTTTACCTTATTTTCTGTTGCACTAACCCTAGTTCTTTCAGTCTTTTCACTTTTTTCTGAAACATTAAGTATACCTTTGTTAAGTTATTATTTATTACAATATTCATTGATTGATAAATATTCCGCCTTACTATATTACTACAGTAATAATAATAATAATAGTCACATTACTAGTACAATATAAGTAAACAATAAATTGGAAATTAAATTTTCTTATTATTCCTAAGTGATAGAACTTTCTTTTTTTTTTAATGATATGATATTAACATTTTGCTAATTACTTAAATGTTTATTATTTTTACAAGTTTCCATAAAAAATTTGTTCCTTATAGCTAGAGACTGGATTATATGCCAGTTACAATCTCGAAATATGCATACAAATATACATGAAAAATTAAAGCGAAAATATGCATCATCACTAGCTTTTCAGTTAAAATACCAATGAAAAATGTGCATTAACCGATGAAAAGGGGCTAAATATTCAAAAGCATATGCAACATGCAAATGCATATAATCCAGTCTCTACTTATAACTCACACTAACAAATATATTAATAAAAATAATTGCAATGAGTGTAGGTTATAAAAGTTTGTATGCAATTTATCTTACCCTTACTCTTAGACTTGTTAGTTTTGCGTGTCCTAGTAGGTTGATGTCGTGGCTTGGGAGCAGCAACACTCATTGCAGCCGCTGTATCTCCACGGGAGGGATCATACTCCTCACCAGAACTCTCACTTGGTACTGGAGAAGCAGCACGTTTTTTCTTGGACTTTCTTTGGCCAAGATCCGCAATTGATGTCGGAGTAGGTGTGATCTACAAAGATTATTCAAATTCAAAGAAATAAAATTAATCAATGTGGAAATGGCACAGATAAACTATTTTTTTATGTTTTTAATTTCAGTATAAAAAGTGAAAAACAGTTATATATTCATTTCAGTGTACATTATAAACTAAATAAAAGTACTTAACAATAAATGTGGCTGAACTATTATAGATATGATATTAACTAATGTAGTCTAGACAAGAATGGATTTATGCATTTCATTTTTGAAAAGCATTTTTTCCTAATTTTCCTATATTTTATAAAGTTACGTGGGCGATGTTGCGTGCAACAGCTAGTTATACAATAAACTTAATTAAAATAACTTACTTTAAATAAGTAAAGTTTTAATAAGGATTTCTCACTTCCAAAATTGTACTCTACTCTATTTTAGGGCCAACAAAAACCATTCAAATGTGAATTTCTGTAGAAACACCACATGCATCTACAGGGTAAAATCTTTATAATGAAATTCATTGCATAAAAGAACTGGGTATAACATAGAAATTTGTACAATTTCTGTGGTTACCTCAGATGTTTTAATTGTTTAACCCAACCCATTATTACACTTTTTATAGCACAACAGCCATTGTCTATTACGAAGTTTAAGTAGTAGCAGGACACATTCTGCATTTCAGTCATTTAGGCAACCTGTCTGGCGACAGTAACCACCCATTTACAGAAGACCAATGTGAAATAATAGCTAGTGTGCTGTTGAAGTGGACCATCAGTGTGTCTGTTGAATATTAAAAAAAAAAACAAACTAATATGTTCATATTTAGACACCAGTAAATATTTTGTTTACTGGTGATTTTCTAAAACAGGTCTAAAAGCTTCCTTTTATTATTGTTAATTGCCTCTAACATGTCAGGGAAATTAATAGGATTTTAGTCTCTGTTACTAAGAGGTATAAAACTATAAATCTTATTGAAAAATTCTTATTGTTTAATGCTGATGATTCCACCACACCCCAAGACATGTGTAAAATATTTACGGAATCACAAAACATAGCAAAAAATTGGCATAGTTAACAAACTACATGTGTTTGAAATATTTTAATTACTTAGGTGTCTATTGACAGAAATATGTAAAATTAAAAACTAATGTAATTGGTGAAACTTGGTTATTTCTTTATAAAGAAAAAAAATGCTAGGTCCTATGAGATTCATTATAAATAAAGAGGCTACACTGTCTAGAAAAATAGCAACACTGAGTTGAAATTTTCAAAAATCCTTTCTTATTAGATACCTGGGAGTTATAAAATAAATCTATGTTCCAAATTTCAGCTTTCTAAACATAATTCTTTGGACTGTTAGTTGATAGTCAAGCAGAACAATCAGATTTTTTAAGTATAGATATGTAATTAAGTATACAATACATTCTTTAAAATTAATTTCGATAAAGGTAGTTAATTAAATAACCAAATAAAATAAAATAAAACATAAATATTCCCATTGTATAAATGTAAAATCCAGAATTGGCTGTTGGGTATGTTTATGTTTTTGTCTGTAAATTTTTATGTTGAGAGCTATGGATTTTTTGGATAAATAAATAAATTATAGAACATAAAAAGTGTTACTCACAGTTTGATGGACACTCGTCCTTCTTATTTTTATCTTGATTTTTGATTTAGTACCCACAATTTGACTCCGATATGTGGCCGTACAATCAGACTTCTTTGATTTCTTTTTGCTACGTGAACAACAAATGTCTAACATTGAACGAGGCTTCCCGCTACATGGAGCAACTGTGTGAGTCCTTCGCTCCTTGGAAGACTCCTTGGATTTGTTCTTTTTTGTTGATAATTGACTAAGTTGGTGACTGTACGGCTTCCCGCTTTGTCTAGGTACATTAACTAGTGGTAACTTAACACTGCACTTGAGCACTTCATCTTCTGAACTCTCACTGTCCTCGCTTACTTCATTGTCACTGCTCTCCTCATCGTCAACATCCTGACACTCACTACTACTAACTAAATTTAAGTTTTTACCACCTTTCACTTGATACACTAACGCACTATTTGATTGAGAGGTCCTGTATTTGGAATTCCGAGGTGAACTTTTTCTCCGTTTGCTCTCAGGTGGCAAACAGCCATTGTTCGTAGGCCGCTCCATGTCGTGCCGAGAGTGCTGCTTATGTTTCCTGTGTCGAGGTCTCGAAAAGGATGGCAACGCACCGTTTACCACTTGCAGTTTCTGGTTGGCGATGTCATCGATGCTTTGCTCAAAATCAGTCTCGAGCTTCACGCAGGATACATCTTCGAACTCGTCGTTCAACATAGTCTCATCTGGGGACGTAGAGCCCATCTTTGGGATGCGCACAGATGGAAAGAGGTCTTTTCGCACGGTGAGCCTCATCGCGGGCTCCCCGCCTGCGGCCTCATAACCGCCATTCAAAGGACTCGAACTACCAGACATGCCGCCCGCCACCCACCGCTACTTCTACAAACCGCTCACCTGTCCACCGCGAGGTAAACAATCCGTTTGACACATCACATTTTCACTTTTGTATTCGAGCGGTGCACCAATTGTTCAATGTTGTTATTATGTATAAGGTTGTTGATAATGAATAGGCGATTCATTATAAATATTTCACTTTGCATCACTTGTGACAGTCCAAAGCATCTTTTTTTCTTCACGTATTCGCATTTTAGGTCATCCATGTTCATGTAACGTTGTGATTGCGAAAAACAACATACTCATCATTTTCGCAGACACCCCTTTGTATATATACACGATTTAAGTAACAAACACGTAATTTTCCAAGATAGATCATAATATACACTAGACAATACTTATTTTCGTCGATTGTGAGTTGATGAAAACTGTTGACCTTGTTTAGAAGCATTAAATGTTTCGAATTTTCATCAACAGAGTGCAGACCATTGTGTCACAAAAAATATTTTGAGGTAACCTTGTAGGAACGTTCCTTACAGTACAAGCATTATTATTTACTATGATAACATAATCAAGTTTTCGTCATAATCGGAAGTACAATTTTCTTATTTGTATGATATATTTAGAATTATGGGAATCCTAGTAGGTGCTACTGTATTATTAGTAAATAACTTTTACCTCATTCTAAGATAACTAAGTTTTAATTTTATTGCCTTAGTCAAATGGGGTTGCCAACTGTATATACAGCATTATCCCTCAACATTTCAGTGAGTTAAGCAGAACAAACTTAGAGGAATAAAATTACATAATAATTTGTTTCAATACAAATTTTTCAATAAAAATTTAAAAAAAAATCAAGGGTCAAAAATAATTAAAATATTATTACACTATCACTGTCACCATTATTACACCAAATTAAAAAAAAAAATTTGGTATTCCCACATTACACAAATGAGAATTTAAAAAATATTAAAAAATGGGTTTTTGGTGTTATTTTAGTTTATTTTTTATTTATTTATTTATTTATTTAGATTACATACAGCCATAAATTAAAAAAATATATACTTATTATAGATTATATACAAATAGGCCTAAAAAATCATAAAAATTATATTTTTACATTTATCTATTAATTTAAAAATAAATAAATATAAGAAAAAGAAGAGAATATACTATAAGTGATTAAAATTAATTTTTCAAAAGTGATTCGCCAATTTTCTTTTTGTAAGAATTCAAATTTTTGGAAATGATTATGATGCTGATATACTACGTCATAATCGGTTTATGCAGACTATATAAAATTCGCACCTTTCATAATAAATAATCAACGTTCGAAGCTGTTGGACGGAAATTTTTAATTTTCATTTTAAATTTTTATATTAAAATTGCCACGGTGTTTTTTAATTACTGGATTAACTTGTAACTTTTTCGGTCGTGGCAGATTAATTTTAAAACAGCTCAATTGGACTTCTTTTACGCCTCGTTTCTTTTTCGGAGACACAAATGCTTTCGTTTTATTTAATATTTTTGTATTCCCATAAATCGTGGTTCTCCAATTAAAATAATTGAGATGGTTACCCAGACTCAGTCTGAAACAAAAAGGATGCAAAAGGTTTACTGGCCACAGAGTAACAAAATTTTTGCAATTTGTCTCTGTGCAAATCGTAGTTTGCCACAGATGACTTTACCACAATATACAGTAGGTCTATGTAGGTAAATAATACTTTTATTTACTGAACCTTTTATGATAGTGGGTAAGGTAACCACGGACGTATAATTAACTCCGTTAAGTAGAGGTTCATGTAGGTAACTTATTATGATAGTCTTTGTTCCTAATATAATAACATACATAACAATGAGTTGTTATACAAGAATATATTATTGTGCTACCATATATAATGTATTTTAGACTTCCTGACTGGCTTTCTAGAACTAGTTTTAGAATGCTACCTACCATGCGAAATAATATAATAAAAGTATGATTTTACAGATGGCAGCATTGGTTTCTTTCTGAAGCAAAGCAAACGGAATTAAAATTAAAAGCAAGGAACAATAAAAGAGAGCGTGAGCGAGATGAGAATACGTATGAATAAAATAAATAGTGATAAAAAAAGCTTCGAAGGAAAGGAAACACTATTAGCTCGTAAATCGAAATATTTTTGCTTGACAACTGCGAGCTTATAGGTTCTTTTTCTGTTTCCATGTTTTTGACATGGACAAATGACAAGATAAGTAAGATGTAGGAAGAAAATAAATTAATATACTTAAATGTAATGTACCCTACAGTTACAGAATTTTATCGTATTTTATGGTACACAAATTGTACGAAGTATTGAAATTCATATGAATTTAAAGATGCATAGAGAAAAACCTATGTTGTAAGTAGCATAAATATTGCAAGTACCTATTAGTTGAACAAACAACAATAATTTGTCAGTGAACCAATGAAGTTTCAAAATAATTGCGCCAAAATTTTTCTAGTGGAAATAGTGGAATATTGCGTGCTATTTACATCTTAGTATGTATAATATCGTGTGACGTTTGACGTTCATCACTTTAGTGATAATATAATGATAACCTACACGGTCTCTCTGTAGCCGAGTACATGAAAGGTGAGTCATATTTAAATTTATATTTAATACATTTGCCGTATCGATGATCTCATATTATTGTAGGCAGGTAGGTACCAAGTAGGTACATACCTACTACATATATATACTGCGTTTTCCTTTCATTGCGATAATTTGGTTGCCCGCCGTTGGTCCTTGGAGTATTACTTATTGATGTCTTGCTATGTTTATTCTAAATTTATAACAAATCAATATTCCTGAAACTCAGAATTTTCACTGTATTAAGTAGTGTATTTTAGTGTTAAAAATTGTTGACAATAAGTACCTACCCACAAATTTGTAACTGTCTCAATTGATATTGAATATTTTTTAAACAAAAAAAAAAAAAGAAAACTATTTTCAGGATATTTTGTATTTACCTACTTACTGTATTATGTTCCTGCTTATGATTTCATTGTTAGATCTTCCATGTAAAAAAAAATATTTAAAATAGTTTCCAATCTATTAATGTAGGTATAGGTAGGTATTTAGAATGTTAGAATTGTGTATTTTTTATGTCAAGGTCGATACATAGCCTGACGGTCCACTTGATGGTAGGTAGCTACTATCAAGTACCATCAACACAAGCAAATCCTCAGGAGCTGAAAGTTTGCTGTCACCAAAGTAGGATTAAGGATAAGGAGCCCATTTTCCCCTGCTGTTATTTCATGGTGGGCTTCTGTAAGGGGGTGGTTACTGCTTCCAGCCAGATTGACCAAATGACTGTGAAATGCAGTGTGCCCTGCCACTATTTAATGTGTGCTTCCAGAGTTTATTTATTTATTTTTACACAAGATCTATGGGATCTACCAACATTTGCTCACACATATACTTGTACACTTAACAAACAACTTAATGAAAAACTATAACAAACATGTGTTGCAACCAATTTTATAGGTGAATACCACTTCTAAGGTGAATTAAACACAATAATAATACAATGTTAAAAAAATTAGACACAATAATAAAAAAATTACTAGGAAAGGTAAAAGAAAACAACAAAAAATGATTACAGTCCAAACAACGAAAAACAGAATAAAAAAGGAGGAAAAAATATAAAGTAATTAAAAAACTATTATTATTAACTAATTTTAAAAATAATAACTCAGATGTCTCAAGTTCACACATTCAACACACAAACAATTCTCTTATCTACATCTCTCCAAGATCTATAAAATATAATATGAAGTCTATAGTCACATAGGGAAACATGGGCCATTTTTTTTAAATAATTTGCCTTTTGGGGTATAGTACTCTTTTTTTAAAGATGAACTGAAAAAAGATTTTTAATTATGACTCACTTAAACTTTGTTTTTTTTTTTAAATACGGAACTTACAGAATCAATTATGACTGCAATCAAGAGCATATAGTTATTTAAGATTACACAAAAATAATTCCCAAAAATGTTGTCCAGGTTGTAGATTTTCCCCATTTTCAAATAATTATATCTCTATTGTTTCTTAACCAACTTATGGTGAAAATCGCATCAAAATCCATTGCATGGTTTAGGAGGTTAGCGGATATACAGATATATAGATGCGGAAAGGGATTTCAATTTATATACTATGTAAGATTTAATAAAATAATATGTTATTTGTTTCAGATTTATCCTGGGCATTAAGTTTAGTATGTGACATAGGAATAAAAGTCTTGGTTTATAGCAAAGTACAACAAAATAGTCTCAAGGCAGTGTCAGATATCAACCGCAAGAGATCAGGTATCTTGGAGTTGCATGTGTGCACATGCACTGTGATGTTGGTGTGGTAGTGGAAGTAGAGGCGGTGTGGTGGTGGTGATACCGGGCGATCGGCGCTAGTGATGCCCGGCGCTGTGATGCAGAGGCATGGTGGACGCGGCTGCGGAGCGCCGGGCCGCCGCCGCGGGCAACAATCTTGTTTCCAGCCTCACCAGGTGAGTAATACTTGTAATTAAGTCGTAAACGAGCCATGTCTTTACATTAAATATTAATATTACATTACGGGAAACTAACATATTTCCAGATTAAAAAGTATGCTATATATATATATAGCTCCATATATAATCCAGGTAATAAGCTATCTGTGTAGTGTTGGTACAAATTTAGTTAAAATGTTTTAATTTTCTTCTATACTTTAGAATATTTAACCAACATTTAACACAATATGCTATTTAATTTGGTTGTAATTGAAAAACTCGATTGACTTCTAAAACACTTCCTGGTTATTTACTGATCAGTGTATGTGACTCCTATACTATATGACATTAACATAAAATTATTGTTTAGCACAAGGTTATTTTTTTTAAATAAATTCCTTCGCCATTTTAGTCGGAAATAGTGAAAGAGTTACAAAAAATTAAATATGATACGCAAGTAAAACAAAACGTTACATTTCGCAAATAGATCAATCAAATATTCTAAATTGTCAGCAGTCAAAGAGAAGTTAATTGGTATTTATTGTTCCCTAGTTCACATGTCAAGTCATCGCTATTGACCATTGCCATTTCCCTGCTGACCTCATTGTTTTGTCGTCATTGCATTGAACTTTCAACCGTTTAGTGTAGATGAAGTGATAGTCACTCACGTTCACCACCCTTCATTTGTTTTATTTTTGTTTAGGCAAGAATCACAAGGTTCTTTTTTAATCTTGACTTTAAAAAAATGGCTATTATTGATAAATCTGGAAAATTTAACTGTGTCTATGTCACCTGGTTCAATACCCTACAATAACTATACCTAGTAGCATTTTTGGGTATAAGACCCAAAAACTTACATAACCCTTACACACGTTCAAACCCTAGGTATCGTCAAATTTTGATACCTAATCTATTCCAACTTTTTAAAGACATGTTTAATTCCATTGCGCTGTATATTTGTCGATTTCCAGTACCGCATTTTATTTTTCGGCCGTTGGCCCTATATTATGTCGATCCCTTTTTGTAGACTCCCATCAAATAAAAAAAATGCCATTTCTTATGAGATAGATAGGATCACAATATTCGTAGGTACTTAGTTTTATTACAGTGAACCACTAAAATAAATGGCTGCAGAGTGCAATTTATAAGAAAACCAGAGTTTCGACAGGCAATTGTGAAAACTGGAATTTAGTAATGATTAGAAACTTCTTCTTAACGTGTCGCTTCTACGAAGTACAGCAACCATCATGGCTGTCTCTGCTACGCTTTCCCTGTATTTGATTAAAAGCGGTATCTACTAAATAAATTAGGCAGATAGATGCCTACGTAATGCAATCGCTGTCACATGCACAACGTTAAGATTGCACGTAACTTATGGTTATGCAATAAAATCTAAACAATAAACCCATCACGAGTTTATTAGTGATGAAGTTGCGTAGACACAATCTCATCTCGTAGAGTGTAGCGTTCGCTGTGACTACGTTGGCTCCGCATCGTAACTCCTGCGAAGCAAATTGTTTGATTAGGTGTAAACCGAGCTGGGCACGCAATACAAGACGATTAATGAGAGCACCGATATGTCGTCACGGCTGCGCGTTATCAGGGCCGTAGGCGACGCCGCTGTGTGCTTGGTTTACTGTCTGTATTCAATGTTCGCGTGTATGTGTGCGTCTATAGTAGCGCTTCCAGGAAACGCGAGTAGGTTTCTCGGAACCGTACGGTTGTCGCACACGTTTTCAGCAGTGAATGGCGAAAAAAATCCAAACAATTCACAAACATTCTACTTGGCGAAAGTTTAATTTCTATCGAAATAAACCGAAATATATTTGCCTTTTGATGCTATCTTATCAACCCAGTTGTCCTTGTTGCTAGTTAAAATTTTACAGTGAACAAAGCAATTATTATATTCATCTATTGAATTATGAAACACCTACACGACACGGCCAACCGACACATGGAACAATTTTGTTAGATATATGCAAGTATTTATAGAACAAAGCGGACCAATCCACCGACATCACTTCAGTGTTTATTCAGATGAGAAGAAACTATTTGAATATTTGACAGCTTTCGCCCTGCGTTTTGAGAGCAGAAAGGACATTATGAAAAATTTCCCTATCATCGTCCGTCGACACAATGCGATACAATGAATATGTGATTGTGTAATACTTAGTTACGGATTCTGCGCTCATGCCATGTATACTATAGGTAGATATAAATATCCAAAATTATAACAGAATTAGGCAGAAAATAACAGTCGGCCATTGTCTGGAAAAATTACAAACATTTGCAAAATCATCTTTATTCGATTATGTCATAATGTATATATAACTTCTTTATTTTGTTAATTAATAATTAATTGAGTTTCGTTGATTAATAACATATTAATTGTTAACGTTTATTATTTATACCAAGCATAATAACACGGCATGTACAATAAATATTTATTATCCTGGAAAAATTTTAAAAATTGGGCGCCAAATTTTTAAAATTTTTCACAGCGATAAAGATGTCAGATATTTTCTCAGGTGTTATATTTATAATATAATATTTGTTTCAACGTGATATATTTTTGAAGCGCTCACAACTAAAACTAAAATATTTTACATTAACATTTTACAGTACATACGTTCCGAAGTCATAAACTAACCAACCAATTACCTACATAAATCAGAAAACCACCTTGAAATAATATCACTTGTGCTGTTACATTTCGGTGAGCGAGTAAGGGATGTTGGACAGCCAGCTTATCAAGTTCGTCAGCGTCCAGGACATCTCTAAGGCATTGTTTGTGTTAAAATATGGCGGTAGCGACCTCCCATAAAATGAAACTATTGAAAATTGAAAAAAAATAATAATAAATAAATAAAGGATTCTCTTTTCAGTTTTTTGAAGAAGAAAAACCCATAAAAAATACCTGGCACCGTTGTTTTTTAAAATCTAAATTTGTTCAATTAAGTAGGCGAGTTACTGATCACTAATTAATCGAATCTACTCACGAAAAATCAGAATTAGGTACTCGGTCTGTGTATTGGAAAAGAACACGTTTATTTTCACAGCTAAATACATAAACTGTTTGTGAAACATTCAATTCTTATTTAAATTGCTAGGTGTAAGTTGTTAGACAAACTAAGGTTTTGATAATCTAATATTCTCAAAATCTTTAAATATTTATAAATCGTAGACAAAAGATACATTTTAATTGGTCATATTTTTATTTAAGTTAACAGTTTTAGCCAGTCATCTCTCTGGCTACGATGGCATTTGAGGATTGGATGTTGGAGAGGACAATAAGTCCAGCAATGTATAAAGAATAGACGCTTCGCTGGAAACCCTCATATCATTACGACTTATGACAATTCACGGGAAAGGAATGAATATGGTCAGCGGCTAATCGTGCGCTTTGGTGGTCCAGCAATGGGAGTCTATTAGGCTCTTAATGGTTAAAGCGATGATTATGTTTAAAAAAAAACTTTTTTTAATTATTTTAATTTCTCTTCTATTTTGGGAGCGGATTTTAGAAGCACAAAGATAAAATAAATCTACAGGCGGACTTTATTACAAAAGAAAAAAAAAAATTTTTTTGGATTACGGACAATATTTTATCTCTTTTTTTAATTCGGTCAGTTTATTATTGGATTGGATACGTACCTACTTTGTTGTTTCCTACTGCACATGATGGGTGTTCAGTCATAATTTAACTAGAATTGTGTGTCATCGGTTAACTATTTGAATGAATTTAAATTTATATAATGTACTTTTACACTTAACGGAATTTAGGTTTAGTAGGAATTATGATTTTACAAAAGTTTTCGTTTCGTTAATTTGGATTTCTTCTTTCTATTGCAGCGTTTTAAAGTTGAACGGACTCGTACACATCTCAAACCAAAACTGCTGTTTTCTATGGAAAAAAGCTTGAAATGACCGGAATAAAATGTAGTTACTTATTATATTTATATTAGAAACGGAACTGTACATGTGTAACTAAAATAGTCCAGCGAAATGCGAATGTAGCTTAATGAGTGTACTTTAGTTATTCCCTTAAATACAGAATATGTCTTGAAGGAGTCATTCAAGGATTTCATAATTTAATCTTTAATAGGCGATTGGATATGCTTAGTTATGTAGTACGAACGAAACGAATTAATAACAAGGTGTGAAATCAACTCGGTGCGTTATCAAGCGTCGTCTGGTGCTGTTGAGATGCAACGCAGTCGTCAACCCAACATCTGGCTGCGAAGGCGTGAGGCGGTCCGCTACCGGCGACTCGGCACTCTCAACACTTGGATGTCGACCGCCTATATTTGTCGGTGACGGTGCGAGGGGCAAGCGACGGGCGGGGAGGAGTGCGGGGACTATTTTTGTCTGGCGGCCACGTTTGGAAAAAGGCCCGATGACGTCACGATCTTCCACGGCGATGATGCCATCGAGCGTTCACGACACGCACCGGCCGCGGCCGCCTCTTGCCAAAATATCGGGGCACGCTCTCCATGGCATGATCAACTTTATTTTGGTCATTGTTCTTCGACATACCACAGAGTAAACACATTCAATCGGACGGCATAAATTATAATTACATATACGGATTACCTTTACAAAACACGTTTTTGCTTTTATTATTTGCGGTTTTTTTTAATGTACCCCATTTTCCCACAATTTATATAAATTGTGTAGTTAGTTAGAAACACGATGTAAGAAAATAAGATGTTTACGATTTCGTATTGTATTTATTTATCTACTAGCTAGTGACCGCGACTTGTCAGCGTTGTAAAATGAAAAATATTACACCTGAGAAAATTCGAGTTTTATTATCATAACGCCCGACATCTTTATAGCTGTGATGACGGTGGTAGCGACAGTGGCGCCCGATTTTTTATGTTTTTAAACTATCCCCCGGGAACTAACATATTTCTAGGATCAAAAGTATCATATATGGTAATCCAAATCGTATAGTATATGTGTTTACTGTAGTCAATTGAAAATTTATTGTACACAAAAAAAAAAGAATGTATACTTGAACAGTTGAGTAAAACCGTAGGTCATTTATATTTATTTTGTAATATTTTGTCAAAGTAGATTGTTCAAGGCAAATTGTATAATGATATATTTGCATGTTGTTAAAGCGCTAGGTTCTAAAACTTGTCAATTGCTTTGCCCTGGTTATATAAATTGATAGTACATTAGTCGTTCGAGTGCCTACACGTAAACCTGTGTTGTTGTTATCTTTTTAAAACCTATTAGGTACATAGATAAATCATTTACCGATGACATCAGGCCTCAATGCGGCCGATAACAATTAAGCTTATTTCATATTATCTTCCTTCTGATTTGAAACTGTCAGTGCTTTGAAATATTTGTTTAATTTATTGCTCTATTTCTGGTACATGTTATCTAGGTATATTATTATTACCTATTTACAATTTGCATATCATATCTAGCAACGGTAATTTGCTGACCGATGTAATAGCGAACTCTAGTCGATATTATTAACATTGTGTTGTGTCAAAACGTTTGGTTTCAACAAGATGTTGTAAAAAGTTAACGATAAATGTCAAAATAAAATGTTAATTTGGTCATTAATATTGTTTAATGAATATAAAGTTTAAAAAATAATAATGTTAATTTCTGTGTTAGGTATGATATTTATTTCTTAGATTGTTTTAATATGCATTTAAATTTTTCCCTCAAAATGACAACTTCCTAAGGGGCAATTTCGGCCCTCAGTTGTGAAATGTCAAAAAGGTCAAGGTATAAAAATGACGACTTCTAAAATCGTACACTAAAAATATCGGCACAAAATGATTTTGTCAAGTTAGATGAATGTCAAAGTATAAAAATGAACTACCTTGACAACGTAAAAAAAAAATGACTACTAGTTTTACCCCGACAGACCGGGGAATTAATTTAAGAATTTATCGATTTAAAAAGTTGTCGTTTTAGCAAGTTGTCGTTAGGATGTTGACATTATAAAAAGTTGTCGTTTTAGGAAGTTGTCATTTTTCGGAAGTTGTCATTTTAGGATGTTGTCGTCACCCTGAGGGAAATTTTTAACTATTTAGGAAACGTTAAAGCGAAGTTTCAGAATGTGTAAAGTTTATCAAAAAGAATATTTAGATACTTTGTCTCGACGTGCGATGCAGTTGCAAAGTAAACTTACCATGATTAACATTTAAAAGTAAACTTAAAATTGGGCGCCACTGTTTTTACAGCGATAAATTTTCAACGCGGGCAAGCTAGTCTTATATAGACCTAGAATAATAATGAAATAAAACTATTTATTTAGGCTCATGCGACGATGGATCTAAACGAGACGACCTCTATCCAAAAAAGATAATAGCAGAAAAAACACAATATAACACATACAAATTATTATAGCCTAATCTCTGCAAATTGGGTCATTGTCGAATTTTATTTTCTTTCTGACGTATAAAACTGCGTTTCTCTATTTTTAAATTTAGAAAATTGTAGTGAATTAAATTCTATAAAAGATCTTTATGATACCATTACCAAAAAAATTATTACAGCCCGTACACCAATTTCAAGGCGAGCAAAAATTTGGAAAAAAAATTTCCTTTGGTTTTCCGACGATTACTCATAAACCGCTAACGTGAAAATTTTTAAAGCTCGGATTCAAAAACTAGAGACTTGAAGCTACAAATTTCTTTTTTAACGAGCTCTGTACGACCATTTTCTTCGAAGTTACAGCCTGTTGAAAATCATCAAAAAATTTGGAATTTTTTCCTATATCCCTTATTTTTTGCGACTACTATATACCTATATTCCTTCTCGTCGATTTATTTATCCGTATATTTTCTTGATAAAAAACATTTTCTTGATTTTGTTAAGTCCCCATATATTGCCTATTATCAGTGAAACCGTTGTAATGTTTAAGTTGAAAGTGACGCAACATTAACAGCATCTTCGTTGCGTTGTTAAAGCACAAAATTGAATTTTGGTCTATCAAAACTCCCAATAGCCAAGTACGCCCTTAATATAAAGATAATCCTTAATCATAGTTACGGTAGTCTTGTGTAATGGGGGGGTTAGGATGACGTGCCACTGCAAAACACTTATTAAGTATTTGTATCATTAATAAAACAAGTTTATTTCAAACTGCTAAATTTATAAATTGTAACTTTTCTTATATTAGATTAATCAGAGAACATAAACTGATAAGCTTCAACTGTTGGGCTGTTGAAGGGCTTTGAACAATTTTGAGTTATGTCTCCAACGAGTAGGCGATATTGGCATACATGACAACAAACATATTATCCTTTTGTCGTGTGAAAACTGTAACCGGATTATTGGACTTGCTCAAATAAATTTTATTATAGTTATCAGGCGTAACGATTGACTTTAACAGAAGTTTTAGTAAGCCGCTTAAATTTCATTGAGCGTTTTTCAGCGTGCACGTTTCGTTGTTCACATATGCTGTATGTTTGTTTACTTTACATTCGAGTGTATACTCTATGTATGTAAATGTGTTCCCTGTTATCAGTTGGTGAGGCAATAATGATTGCTCCTTACCAAGCGCTACACAGTGTCGTAGCTGACTCGCTACACAGCCGCCAAAGTTTATTAATTTGGCTGTCATTAACTGACCTATCGTTGTCAGGAGGTTGAATGTTTATACCGATGAAATATGTATGAGAAATTATTTATTGTGCGGCCAGTGGAATGAATAAAGAATGTGTGTTTACGATGGAAATGCGTCTCGTTGGCGGTTTCGTGGTAGAAGCCGTAGGGTCGGGCGTTCGCTATCGTTCGTCGGCCACCGCACCACCAACCAGCCTGCGCTCGCCAGCTCGCCTCACTCAGTCAGTTCAGTCGACACAGTCGAGTCGAGTCAAGTCAGTGCTGTACGATCGGCTCTGTCGTGTGGTCCGCGTGTGTTTCTACTACGCACACGTTATGTAGTTTCGTTAATTGAACAAACACGCCAGTTTTATTTACGGGTGACGTTATGTGAAACCATCATTCAAAGTTGAATATTGCTGGAAATATTGTAGTTATCGATTGGTTTGGTACGCAGGTGAATAAAGGTAATGCTCGGCTCTTGCCTTTGACCGTTACTTATTAACTTACCAATCCCCCAATACTTTGAAATGCTATCGTGTAACGAATACAGTAAACCTGTATTGATGTTGGGGTTTTCGAATGTTCTTGTTAGCTTCTTGTGTATTAGCGAAAGATTATGATTGACTTGCTTGTTCTGGCAGAATACCAAGCACAATAGATTTCTTTGTAGCTTTTCTCTAATATCAAATTGTCGTTTTATTTCAAGCTGTTATTAAAACAGATCAATTTGTCCAAATAGCTTTAAAAATAAGTAACTTTTATAGAGTAGATAAATATTTCATACCTATGTTTACTCTTCTTCCATATATAATGTTTCATATGTTTCCAATGATTTAAATCTATCAAAAATACCCACGTAAAGCGGTTTTTAACTAAGATTTTTCATTATTTTAATATTCTAATACTAGATAGTAATCCTACTAAAATTATAAATCGAAAATTTTGTGAAGACGAATGTTAGATGTTTGTTACTCTTTCAAGCAAAAACTACTGAACGGATTTTGATGACATCCTACTTCCTACTAATATTATAAATAAGAAAAGTTGTGAGAATGGACGCACGGATTTGGATGAAATTTGCCACACAGATAGTTTATTATCTAGATTAACCATATAGGATACTTTTTTCCTAGATAAATGTTAGGTTTCTGAGGGATCGTCTAAAAACATATAAAATACGGCGCCACTGTCGTCACTCTCCAACAATGGCGGCGCCACCGTCGTCACAGCGATAAAGATGTCAGGCGTTATTCAGATGTAATTTTTTTTTTCACTTTTCAAGGCGAGCGGTCACGGGCACCAGCTAGTAGTGTACCTATACATAAAAATAACACATGGACTACAATTTATGAAGATACATGGACAAGGTCGCGGCCAAAAGTTTCTTAAAAATAATACTTATAGAAGGTATTAATGTAGTTGCTATTTTATATACATAACATACACGTTCGGAACTATTTTTAGTTAGATTATTATTCAGGAAGAGAAAAAATGAAGGTGTTTCTTATCTTTGTTAGACGCATGGGTGGAATTATTACGTTTGGATTATTTCAGCTACTAGGACTTATAATAGATGTACAAATGTTTTGAACTATTTATGTAAATTTATTGTTAAATACCACATTAAAAATGAATTTAACTAGCTGGTGCCTGCGACTTCACCCGCGTTGAAAAAATGAAACTTATACACCTGAATAACGCGAACAACATTATCGCTGTGACGACAGCGTTGACACGCTGTGAAGACTGACAGAACTTTATCCCTTGGGAACCTAACATTTTTCCAGGATAAAAAGTATCGTTATATGTTGATCCAGATTTCATCTGTGTGCCAAATTGCATTCAAATCCGTTCAGCCGTTTATGTATTATTGAGGAACAAACATAGAAATCATACAAACTTCCGCATTTACATTAATTAGGACTATTATTATATAACTAAAGTATAAAAGTACATATTATAGCTAGCTATTGTACGCGTAACTTTATAAAATATAGCCTACTCGTATGTTACTCGCTTATAATGTAGAGGTGAAAGAATTTTTAAAATCGATTCAGTAGTTTTTGAGTTTATTCATTACAAATAAAAATACAATAATTAAATTTTTTCTCTTAATATAATAATATAATCTAATAAGATAGATAATTCATTATATTATGCACTAGTTGGTTGTACTTAACTTAAAAGATACTATGCCACGCGTTAGATTAAAAAAAAAAAAAAAAAAACCGGAGCCCGCGCGGCTTCGCCACGTGGAATAAATATATGTAGCCTATGTCCAGTCCATCCTGAAATTCTATTCTAACTATTAGAGAATGATTTTTATCGGATCCCTTCTACATACAAACAATAAACTTTACCTCTTTATTATATTAGTATAGATGACATACGCATAAAGAATAAATTTACACAGAGGCAGAAATAATAAATACGTGCCAGGAAAGACGTAAATAGTACGAATTTGCATGTGGTATGTGTACGCGTATAATATGGAACAGTCGCACTTACCTAATTCACATTTTTAGATATGATAAGATAATACTACATTAATTCGCACATAATAAATCGATAACTCTTTGAAACTGTCAAGCACGGATGAATTAAAAAAGGATAAATTGGAGAAAAAAAAATCTGTTTCACGAAAGATCTTTCGGAGTTTTAATAATTTATAAGAACCTACAAAAAATCGATTTAGGTCCCATTCGCCCGCAAGATTTACACGAATTATTTTTTTCCCATCTCCCATGCACACCTCTTCCCCTTATTGTACTATTTTTTGATATTTGTAGGTGATCCCTTTGGGAACCTAACATTTTTCCAAGTTAAGATATAATATCTGTGTGATCAGTGGTCTATCTGTGTGCCAAATTTCATCCAAATCCGTTGAGCCGATTTTGCGTGAAAAAGTAACAAACAGATATATACACATATATATACATACATACATATAACAAACGTTCGCATTCGTAATATTAGTAGGACTAGCCTTTACCCGAGACATCGTCCGTGCCCCATTTTCTTAAGTTAAAACATTTATTCAATCTTTATTGAAGACTCAATCTTGTTGAAGACTGCTGCTCGATTATAAAATGCTAAAAACCTTCAAATAGATATACAGAATCTAAAATGGTATACACAATCAAGCAGAAGGAGAATAGGATTTCATAACTAGTTGAATAATTTTGAATTAATTTAAGTATTTTACATGCAAAAATGAATCCGTTAGATCGCTTAAAATAACATTATCTACACCTACATCTACACTGAGTAGTGTGGTAACCTATGTATGTCGTTAAGTCGTAAAATATACTGCAATATTCCAGTGTTAGCATAAAATTTACAACTTAATCCGGATTCATGTTCCTTTATCTGTTACTTAGAATTACCTGTTGAAAATTTTAAACATCTGTTAAGCTAGCATTGTAAAGTCGGCAAAATAAAAAAAATTTAGCTCAAAATTTAATGCTAATTAAGTGCTAATTTAGTCCCAAACAATTAAAAAAAGTGCTCTTATAAATAAGCAAGAAAACGATACAATGCTACTTTTTGATCAAGCTAGCATTGTAATAATCGAAAATCAATAAACTCAGATAATTAGCGTTAAGTTTTTGTAGTCAAAAACAAGTGCTCAATTAATGCTGCTAACGACATTTGAAAAAAAAAATAAAAAAATTCCATAACTTTAATACACTCAATAAGACTGGCATAATGGCATAAGCTATATTAGCAGCACTAATTGAGCACTTAATTTTGACTACAAAAATTTATCGCTAATTATCTGGTTTATTGATTTCCGACTATTACAATGCTAGTTTGAGCAAAAGGTAGCATTGTATCGTTTTCTTGCTTATTTATAAGAGCACTTTTTTTAATTGTTTGGCACTAAATTAGCACTCAATTAGCACTAAATTTTGAGCTAAAATTTTTTTTATTCTGCCGACTTTACAATGCTAGCTTAACAGATGTAAATTTTAAGCTGCACTTATTGAAATGTTTTACCATTTATGATCAAAGGGCACTTGGAGTTCGAACTATAAGTCAATCATCTTAAATACTTCATTTTATTATTAACTAGCGGCCCGCTGCCGGCTTCGCACGGGTGTATTTTTTTCTGCAAATTATATAATATATAAAACCTTCCTAGTTTAACGCTCTTTCCATTACTAAAAACTTCATGAAAATCCGTTGAGTATATTTGTGATTATCGCCAATATACAGACAGACAGACGCACCGGGGGGACGTTGCTTTATCATATGTTATTCATTCAAGTTATCTGATTCATATTTTTAACAATACATACAATTTAATTACATTATATACCTACAATTGAAATGAAAACATATTTCATATTGGTTTGATTTAGTAAGACTATATAGCGGTAATTTTGATGCTATTATATGTATATGCCAACGTATACATAAAGTCTTATTTCGTCGAACGTCAATGTATGTCTTTATCCCTTCTCTAGATGAGAGAATAATGCTGGCAATGTAAGCTACAAAGCTTGACCTCGCGTCCATTGTGTATGGCCAGATAGATGATTCCTTTCAGCGATTCTGTCTGTGAATCCGGTTCTCCAATCGGAGACCGTTTCCGCCTTCTTATTATCTCGAGACGTTTGACCTGACTGGTTATTGTGTTGCTCTAGTGGTGTAGAAGTGATGAAAGGTGGTGCTCATTTCAAAATGGCTCTGTAATTGAAATAAGCCATGCAGATTCCGTGAATGGTTGCTTTTTGTCAAGTATTATTATGATAATAGGATAATACAAGCCGCGAGTTGATTAAGTTCGCGCAATGCAATAAAGCTAGTGGTGTACGTACATGCTTCGCTCCGCCCACGCCCACTGCCGCGGTCGCTGGCACCGCTCCGCATCCGTCCCGTTGTGATTGATAAACCAATTTGGCGTTATTGCCGTGGGAAATGCGCTACACACGTCGCGGCTTTCGCTCCCTATAACATGGATTGTAAACTTAGGTGCACCTAAATTTACATTAAATTTGCAACATGTAGCTAAGCGAGAGCAATCCTTCGAAAACAAGTTTTCAAAGGATTGCTCTTGCTTTATTTCAAACTAGCTGTTGCAGGCGACTTCGTCCGCTTAACTTTATAAAATATAGCGTATGTTACTCGCTGATAATATAGCTTTCTATAGGTGAAAGAATTTTTAAAATCGGCCCAGTAGTTCTTGAGTTTATTCATTACAAACATAAAATTTCTCTTAGTAAAATTAGTACAGAAGACTAGCTGACTCCGACTGTTCTTACCCTATTAATTTCATAAAAAAATACCATTCCAATTTCCTTTACATGGACTTCATAACTTTTCATAGATTTTCATGTTTTATTCCCATATTGGGCTCTCTCATTTTCTCCTATCTTCCCCGCGATATGGCCCCCAACTAACAAGCAAACAATAAAAAAATTTAAGTTGAGTTTTTTAAGTATTCCATTATTTCTATTGCTTGGTGCAACCGAAGAATGAACGTCGGTAATAGTTTGGTCGATTCGCAATATTATTGTTTGGCGATTGACGGATGCCAGTGGTGCACGAAGTAGTATGTTGGGCTGCGGCCGGTGGGAAGCAGTCGCCGGTGATGTAAGTACGACTGGCTGAGGCGGTGATGTCAGCGCGCCCACGCCCCCCCCCCCCCCCCCCTCTCCCCCCGCCTACCGCGACCGCTCACCGACCGCACTGTGTTGCCCAGTGAAGCCTTCCGCAAACTTTTCTTCTCTACCTTTACAAAATATGCAACTGCTGAAAACACACATACTACAATATCTGTAAATTTAAAAACGTGATAACCGTGATGTAAAAAATTTGCCACTATACGTCTTAAATTTTGTAGTTCATCAAACTTGACGACTATGTTACTCTTGACATTTTATTATTAAGTAATTAAAAGTAGCAATTATGTTTTACAATAAAATTGTTGCCCTGTCAAACATATCCATATTCCATAATATAAGTTACCTACATTATAATACATCTGTAATTTACACACAATTTTATTTCACCTCTCATGTAAATTGTAAATTACACCGAGAATTTATAAAGTTTTTTAAATTTTTAAATTTAAAAAAGGTTTTGGTAATTCGAATAACAGATAACGAATAAAGATGTATGATGTATTAAACGAATTAGGTCTTTTAATAATTTTTCGAATGACGTGTCTGTATTTGCTTACAAAATGGATGTTTTAAAGTCAAATGTTACACCATTTACATATATCGTATTAATTTCGTGCCTACACAAAATCCTTGCAGCAAACAATGCAGTCGAGCGCGCAACCCGCTAACTAGACCGCAACTAATGATATCATTCTATAAGGCTCAGTTTATTTACCATTCCTTAATAAATTCAATTACACACTTAGGGCTCGAAGCATGTACGATATTGGACCTTAAAAAATAGACGCATAAGAAATTACATTCTTATGTAAAAGCATTGTATTCACCATAACTCGACAAACTTATAAATTGAACGAATAGCTCACTCGTGCCGTAGGTATTGACAACCAACTTTATATAAGCAGAATTGTAGCAGGAAAAAATATTCCTCACAAATTACTGGTTAAGTGGAAAGAATAATTCGTCCAAAAAAAATCACATTTACTTCAGTAGTCTAGGAGGACAAATAAGTGATTTCTAGGAATCTAAGGTAACTGGTATTCTGACAGTAATGGTAACTGGTATTCTGACAGTAATTTCGGTTCCTGCTAAAAAAACCAACAACAGAACCTCATTTCATTCGTATCTAGGTATAAATAATAAAACTTACCTTTATTCACCTGCATTCAATTTTTCAATGTTTTCATTTTGTGTTGATGCAGCAAATAAACAAACTCTAGAAATGGTTTATATTTCGGTGTTCATCGCGATCGATAAGATTGGGAATAGATCTCATACAAATATTACAGTATTAAGGTGACAAATTATTGTCGAACTTTGAACAAAGTGACTATCAAAAATTTGGATCAGGGATGTAGTAGGATTATAGAAATTGCATTTAGAAAACAGTGAACCGTTATAGTGAAACAAACATGGATTCAAATATACATTGAAAAGTGAGTGAAGGAATTGTGTTGAAAAAAAATGGAGGCCATTGTGAGCAGCGCGATAATGGAAAATAATATGTTCCAAATAAATCGAAAGACTGCAACGAATGTACTCTGTGCGAGGACGTTACCGAAACAGTGGCGCGAGTCGATGGCGGCGACGACGGCCCGACACCACACTTATCCGAGGACGACGCCGCCCAAGAGAACGGGAATATCCTGTTCGGATGATCCATCTTCATCTGCATGCAAGCTAGCGACGGAGAGGAGCGATCGTACGACGACACCAGGCGAGCAATTGGACGCACAGCACAATGGATTCAATATCAACAACAACATACCTCATAAAAGCAACGGAGTCGTCAAGTTGAAAGGGTCTTTAGCCAGGTGAGTCATTGTTCATTTATATTACGCCCGACGCAAAAACGGGGTGTTATAAGTTTGACGTGTATGTGTGTGACTGTCTATATGGAATCGTAGCTCCCAAACGAAATGACCGATTTTGATCTGGTTTTCTGGTTTGAAAGCTAACGTGATCGAGATGGTTCTTAGCTATAGTTTATGAAGATCTGATCAGGCGTTTTAGAGATCATAAGCCCGTTATCTAGTTGACGAAGAGATATCACTCATTTCCATAGGTTCGATTGATGTGAAATATGGTATACTGTTACTTCGGTGGTATTTCCATGACATGGTAACCTTGATCTGATGCTATAGCTTCAAGAAGTCTGCGAGACACCCAATCCTCAACAACTCCAGCAGATATAGCGTGTTAGGGCTCAATAGAAAGTCGGATTTAGTTTATAATTTTATTTACCGCTTGTTATTTATAACTGGTACACCTGAGTGGTTAAAGTAGATAAGGCACGGTTTAAATTTGGGACGTATTTGACGAAAGTACTGAAAACTGGTTTTAGAATGAGTAGCGACATTTGC
Organism: Synanthedon myopaeformis; assembly: GCA_944738685.1. Lineage (NCBI taxonomy): Eukaryota > Metazoa > Arthropoda > Insecta > Lepidoptera > Sesiidae > Synanthedon > Synanthedon myopaeformis. The sequence goes on along the minus strand of OX122918.1, from coordinate 6,517,272 downwards.
AACGCTCGTTCATCTTGCGGTTGGGTCAACAACACTAGTATGACATCATGGTGACTTATTTGCGCAGGTCGCGAGGTGGAGGTGATGTCGTTAATTACGTCGCTATACCAATTGTTAATTCGATTCGCATTATTTGTACGTCTGTCATGTTTTCAGCGGTAAACAATAAAACAAATAAATCGTAACGAGACATGAAAGTTTATACGCATTGTTCACAAATTGAATATGGCATTTAGATTGGATCAACTACGGGATGATACGTAATTCTCTCTGCGTAATAAAATTTTTAGTATATCATATCCTGTACATTATTTTTGATACTTGATTGATGCAAATAAAGTTGTATTGTAACTCATTATAATAATAATATTATATCGCGGACGAAGCTTGAACGAGCATTCGGGTCAACAACTTTAAATGACGTCAGATCCAAAAGACCATTTGCTTAGTCATTGATTGACTCCTTGTCCTTCTAAACATTCACCTATTTGAGTGAGCCACTGAGCCACACGTGGCTAGGTGTTGCCAAACATCAACATCCTAGTATAAATCAATTCTAATCAAGGGGATTTCGCCCACGCCATATGTAAATCGAACACTTTTATATTGTATTTGTCCTACACGGCAATTGTTACGTGGAGACAGGTTTTTTTTAAAAATAACAGATATTTAAGTTTTTCTTTATCGATCTATACTATCGTTCACGTCGATAAATGGAATGGAACATTAGATACGAACGAATGAAGTAAAAAATGCAATAATTGCATATGGATTTATACAAGCGTATCTCTTTATGAGAGGGAGAACGGTTGTTTATTTCATTCACACACCATGATGTCATGCTATATTTTTATAAACGATCGAGTGGTCGCACGCGCGTTTTAGTTTTTACTATACTATCATCTATCCGATTTACGGATCATATGTTCTCAATAACTACAGAAAAGAAGTGTACTACTTCGTCTGAGACTTGTTAAAAGATTTTTCAATATTTCTAAATTTAGTATATTGCGATTTGCTTATTTTTCGTCATTTCATTTGTCTCGTCGCTAACTTTTAGCTGTTTTCTATAATTAAATTAAATTTCTTTTTTTTATAAATTGAATTTATTTTTAAAGTTTTTGTTTTTATTTGTAACAAAAATCTACTGTTTTACATTTAGATTTATTTATCACTACAACTAGGTACATTTAATCACGCGTAAACCCTTTAACAGATTTGATTGATACTTAATATTTAGTACGTATACTAATTATGATGCTTACTTAATGCATGCAATCATTATACATTTTAGTTCTCTAAATTATCGATATATGAAGTGAAGCTGTCGGTAACAACTAGTAGAAATAATTGGGTTGGAATACCAAAATTTAATCAAATACGAAAGCTCTGTAGTATGTAATTTTGGACTTTTTGAAAAGTTCAAATTCCAGCTACGCTGCTGTAGGATTCCGCAATTTCCTACGTTGTCTAACCGACGCGTAATGATTCTGTACCTCGTAACATTATTTAGATCAAAAGCTATTAAATACTAAAATATATTACAGGTCTCATGGCGGACAAAATGCGCTGTCCCCTGACTAGCGTATTTGCAGTCCAAAATCTTCCACGTTGCGCCTTTTATTTCCTTGTAAACTTTTGGCACTATAATTATGTTTTGCAGATCTTTAGTTTTTCAAGCCAAAAGTTGTGACATATTTTTATTCCATTTGTATCGAAGGAAATAAATAAATCAGTCATAAAATATGTCACAACTTTCATGAATTAAAGTCTAGAATATAAAATCAACCCCGTAACAAGTAATAACACCAATGCTGTTGATAGTCTATTATGCTTATGAGCCAGTGAGATACGAGTATGCCTGCAGCATACTATTTACTTTTTTGCGTTCACCGTAATTATCGTTATCGAGATTTTGTGTTCTCAGTAGTAAACGTGAGTCGCGCGAGTCTGACAAAGTGTAGTATTTCCTGTTGTCTTTGAAATATTTACAGCAATTATTTAATTAACCTTTGTTTGACAAACTGCCAGACTTGTGATCTCATCAGTCATTTTCTATCGTTTGACGTACCGTTTAACAAAGTTAACAGTAAATTATCTTCTTGGAATACTCCTTCTTACGTTTGAAACAATTATACTTGGTGCAATATAATATGTCTGAGTAACCGCTTCCTTCCTTAGATTCGGTAAAATAACACCGTGGCTATACGATAAGTTATACATTACTAGCTGATGCCCGCGACTTCGTCCGCGTTGAACGATGAAAGGTACATAGGGTACCTTTCATCGTTCAACGCGCACAACGTGTTTTGGTGTTTCAGACAACGTGTATGCAAAATTTCATGGTGATCGGTTCAGTAGTTTTTGAGTGAAAGAGTTACAAACATCCATACATCCAAATATACTTTCGCATTTATAATATTAGTACGGATGTATGTAGTTTTTGTTTACCATTTCCTGACAAATTTTTATACTTGCTGTTACGACAATAACTAAAGAATTCAGTGCTTGGCTTCAGCATGTTTCATATTAGTGCTTATTATGTGTAACATTTTTTGAAGTGAAAACTTCTTTAGGTGCGTTGGGTATTTTTGAGATGGGAATAAACCATTGAACTCGCGAAACTGTCATATAATGTAACGTAACGTAATGTAACGTAATGTAACGTAACCATTGATGGAGCTGATATTAATTTAAAATAATTTAAAAAAGAACAATTTTTGAGATGGGAAATAACCATTGAACTCGCGACCTGTTAGGTAATGTCATGTAGCGTAATGTAACCGAAACCTCTGTATATAAGTATGTACTTTCCTGACGATTCAAAAAATACACACGTAATTGTTCAAGTTTTCACTTTTGTCGGCACTCCCGGAGTGCCACTGTTTTTTTTTTTATTATTTCCTTTTTCTGTCGACGGACTCGATTAATATTTTTGTGATTAAACTTATAACGATCTTTTAGTGTATCAAGTGCAGTCACTTATGTGTGATCAGTGTATAATGTAATTGCAGTTCAAGTTTCCCAAAGTTGCTAACTTTCCTTCGAATTTATTTTTGACTTGGCTGTTTCTGAACAGTGTACATCATTTTCAACCCTTTTATAACTTTAGGACTGTAACCATAAACAAAAACGGAATACTGTAGAATTCAAAAATGAGACTAGAATTTTAGTGTTTGTTTTTGTATCAATGAGATCATTGTTTAATTTATATACTTCTTTCTCTATATTTTTCCAAGGGCCAGTTAAATTGCGAGACCGAAACCTCATTTTCCTTGATAAAATGCTTTAATTTTGAGATACAATCTAATTAAACCTGCATATCAAAGAGATTTTTAAAGGAAAGTCGTTTCTAAGGTTGTTGTTATTATATCGCGAAGGTCAATCGATTGTTTTCCAATTCGCACGTGAATTCTAAACATTAGACTTGTGAGTTTTCCATCAAAGTAGTATTTGTCTTCATAAATACAAACTAATTATGAACTAGGAATCAGATAACTTATTTTGAGTTTATTGCAGACACAGATCTAATAATTTTAACATAGGTGTATACATGTAAATGAAATTTGGACAAAAACAGACATAAGGTCAAACAATGGTCAAACAAACTGTCAATGATAATGAGACGGCAATGTGACATCATCTGTTCAACATCCTGTACATACCTCATTTCTCATTATATACTATTTTATTATTGGTTATTCTATAAAATGATATAACGAGCGTAGTTATTATTAATCACGTCACGATTTAATTAGACTAGCATTTCTTACATAACAGCTTCTTGTGTAGGTACTTCAAAAACAATTGTATCTACCTACCGACCTATCAGGTGGGTAATTATTTATTACAGCGTTACTTAATACATATAAATAGTTTGAAGAGGAAATAGCTCACGTGACCCCATCATTTTTTTTAAAGCTTGTGCGAGTCACGCTTTAAAACAACCGCAGTGATGACACGTAATAATTGCCTCTGATGACTTAAATCGATTCCTACATATTGCGCAGCGCTCGTAGGGCTCGACATTGTAGCGTTCTCCATTTCCTGGACAGTACTTAACTATACTAAACTTGTTGATCCTTCTGAACGTTGCGACGTCATCACACGTGTATGTAAATAAATACGCAATATTTCCACCAGTGAGTAATAAAAAGTCATTTTAATCATAATAAAAACTTGTATAGTATATTGTATTAATAATCTTATATATAAATAAATAAATAAAAATAAAAAAATAAAAAAGCCTTTAATTTCCTTAATAACATTAAATACAATTTTTTTTTTTTCTTTTTTTTTTTTTTCTTTTTCTAGATATTAAGGACCTCTCGACGAGTAAAGGCCTCCTCCATCTCTCTCCACAATTTCCTGTCTTGAGCTAACTTAATCCAATCGCCATTTACAAGCTTTTTAAGCTCGTCTTCCCACCTTTCCATGGGGCGTCCTCTCTTTCTTTTTCCGGTGGGGCCAGTCCATGCAGTGACTTTTCTGGTCCATTTTTCTTTATCCTGGCGTGCAATGTGACCGGCCCATTTCCACTTAAGTTTCTTGCAGTGTGTTAACGCATCAATAACTTTTGTCCTTTCTCTTATTTCGCTATGTCGCTTCTTGTCCATTAATTTCAAATTGAGAATGCTTCTCTCCATGGCTTTCTGGCATGTTTCAATTTTCCTGTTCGTGTAGGTATTATAGATCCAGGTTTGGCTTGCATACGATAGACAAGGCAAGAGACATGAGTCTAGAACCTTCTTTTTTAGTTTTATAGGTACATTAGATTTTAGAACCTCTTTGTGGCTCCAGAACTTATTCCATGTCATGTTGACGCGTCTCTTTAATTCGTCGCTGTGCCTGGATTTTGAGAAGGATATTAGCTTACCTAAATATATGTATTCTTGGACATACTCCAGCTGTCGGCTACCCACGAGTATGGGCCTTTGAGCTTTGTTGGACATGACTTTAGTTTTCTCTGTGTTTAATTCCAGACCGATACTGCGACTGACGCGGTTAAGCTCGTTAATCATTTCCTCCAGTTGTGACGCGGTTTCCGAGAACAACACAATATCATCCGCAAAACGGAGATTGCCGAGATAGCTTCCTTTAATATTTATGCCTTTCGTTGACCAGTTAAGTTGTTTCATGACGTCTTGCAAAACAGTTATAAATAATGCAGGGGATAAGGGGTCACCTTGTCTTATACCTCTGCAAATGTCTATCTCAGGCCCGGTTTTGTCTAGTTTTACTCGGCTAACGCTTTTCTCATAGATGTCCTGTAGTAGTTCTATTGTTTCTAATGGTATTCCACATTCTTGTAAAGCTTTCCATATACTAGCGTGAGAGATTGTATCAAAAGCTTTGGCGTAGTCGATGAATGCTAAGTATAGGGTGCGTCTTTGTTCTTCGTATTTTTCTATTATTTGTTCAAGAACGTGAATGTGATCCATTGTTGAGAAGGATTTCCTGAACCCCGCTTGTTCTACTGGTTGGAATTTTTCAATGATTTCAGATATGCGTCCTTTTAAACATGAGGCAAACAATTTGTAGAGGCATGGTTGTAAGCTTATAGGTCGATAATTGGCAATGTTAGTAGGATCTCCCTTTTTATATAGTAAAATGATGTCAGATTTGGCCCATTCGTTTGGAATTTGTCTAGTGTTCAGTACTTCATTGAAGAGTGTTGTTAAATAGGGTGTTAATATAAATCTTCCCGCTATGATTATTTCGTTGGGTATGTTGTCAGGTCCACTACTTTTTCCTTTTTTTAAAGTTTCTATTCTCTTAAGAATTTCTATATTTGTAAATCTTTGAAGTGGTGGTGGATCTAAAGATGTCCCATTTATTGTCATTTCGTTTAGATGTATATTTGAATAGTTGTTTTTTCTAGAATATAAGTCTTTGTAGAAGTTAGTGGCAGTATCTATTATTTTTGATCTCGAAGAAATTTCTTTGTCGGTTGATTTTTCTTTCACTGTCGGTATCCAAGTTTTTGTCCAATTTAGCTCTTTGTATCCTTTTTTCAGGCTTCCAGTATCGGATAGATGTTTTTCTATTACCTTAACTCTGTGGGTTTTGTACTCTTCTCTGATCCTTTTGTGTGTATTTTTATATAGGTTACTAAGTTCAAGTTTTTCATCTTTTGTCCGAGATTTTTTATTTTGTAATTCCATCCTTCTATTTAATAGCAATCTTGTATTTTCAGATATAATATGTCTTGATTTGTTATTTGTTTTCTTTGTAGCATTTATGGAGTCAGTAATTATATTTTTTAAATCTGAATAATAAAGCTCGATATTTGTGCATGTCAATAAATCTATCTTTTCCAGCCTTTTTTTGAGACTTTGCACGAACAGATTTTCATCTTCTAATGTTTTTAAAGTAAAATTTGGTTGGCTATATTTAACTCTACTTTTTTTTGCCGTTGTCAATTGAAACGCACATCTCATAAGTCGGTGATCGCTTGGAAAATTGAGCTGATTTAAAATCTCAATGTTCGTAAACCTTACTTTTGTATTAGACATAATATAGTCTATTTGATATTTTTCCCCTTTTGGCGATATCCATGTCCACATATTTTTAGTTTTCTTTTCTAAAAATATGTGGACATGGATATCGGAACAACATGAACAATCTTACAGTAATCAATAGCATTTTCAAAAAAAAATCTTATATATATCTTCTTTTATATATGAAAGAAAGTCGTGTTAGTTACACCATTTATAACTCGAGAACAGCTGTACCGATTTTTATGATCTTTGTTTTATTGAATTTGTCTCCATCCCGAATACCAGAATAACTATTAAAACTTCGGAAAAATATTCACGAAAAAAAAAATATATATAAGGAAAATTCATTTTCTCATACATTTTGTATGAAACGGGTTTTTATTCTCCCTGAGACGGTACGAAGTTAGCGGTCAGCTCGTATATTATAATAAATAACCTACTGAAGAGATATACAATTAAACGCTTTAGGCGGCGATTCGTCCAGTGTCTTTACGTCATCCTAAAACAGTGTTTTCATCTTCCCAACCTTATTTGGATATTTCCCAGAGGATACAATTTAAAATCTAACTAAAATAAACAAGGTTTTTTCATATTTATGAAAGTTCTGTTTCATCTTCAATTGGTTCAATTTGCCCATTGGTGCCTCCCTCGGTTATCGTTCGGGTCAAGATTGAAGAGTGTCTCGAGTATTTACGTCATACTCTCAACCAATTACAATTAACGCTAGACATTACAACAGTTATTTTATATATTTGTATTGAAATTTATGACATTACTCACCAGATCGTGTAAATCTTCGTTCAGTTAAAACATACGGTGATGAGATGATTTATCTCAAAATATTTGCTTTTTTAATTGTGTTCAACAAAGACTTCATGGTACCAATAGCAGAGTCTGCGTATTGGTTTAAATGTGATTGCGACTTCATATCTAATTTTGGAGAAACTAATCAGTAAGTAAACAAATAATACAAAATTGCAACTGTTTGTAAATTTTTGTTATAAATATTTTATTTTTATAACAAAAATCTACAAACATTTGTAGTACTAATTAGCAATCCGTATTTTAAAATGTTTAAAACATTTCGGTGATTGGATAAACTTTAGAATATGAGTAAGACTAATATTTTATTGTTATTTTGCAAAGTATATTCTCTTTTTTTAATAATTTATCAAATGTTGGAAAATATTAAAACAAATCTGTCTCATTTTACCAAATCGATTGAGAATCTTTCTCCTTCGCACATCAAATAAAACTGGATTCAAGAGACTAAAACTTATGAGAACAGTATATTTTGAAAGCAAAAGACCAAGGATGTGAATTCGAAAGCGAGATAAAGGTTGGTGAATACGAAAGCAAAAGACTAAGGATGGTGAATACGAAAACAAAGGGCCAAGAATGGTGATTTCGAAAGCTAAAGATCAATAATGGTGAATACGAAAGCAATAAGAGACCAAGGTTGCTGATCGTCGAAGTCGGGAGCTAGAGATATAAATGGTTCGTACGAAACTTGTGACAGGCAAGTATGAAGACCATTAGCGGTACACGTCCGATGCAAAAACGGGGTATTATGAGTTTGACGCGTGTTTCTGTGTATCTTTGTATCGATTTGTGGAATCGTAACTCCCAAACGGATGGACCTATTTTGATCCATTTTTTTTGTTTGAAAGCTGACGTGATCGGGGTTGTTTTTAATTTATGAAGATCTTTTCAGGCGTTTGAAGACCATTAGCCCATTTCCTAGTTTCATTAACTTCCACAAATCGATTAATGTGAAATAGAATTTCATTATTTACATAGGCTAAAAATTCTAAAGCAAAACTATAATGTATAATTAAAATTTATGCACTAGACAAAATTATAATGCCAGGCGTCAAAGTCAATGGATGTCATATTGCTTTACATATTTTGTCCCGCGTTGTCAAGCTTTATATATTTTATTTAACAACGCGGACTAGTTGTAACTAAACCAAACAGATTTTATAGTATGACGATTTAAACACCATAAATTTTCACAAGAAATCTTTTATGTGAGAATTGTAGACGATAAGGCTAATCGTCTTCCGTGGAAGTAATTTAATACCGTGAAAGCAACTCGATATATTTAGTCTATCGGAGCTCAAATGTAAGTCTGCATATTCCACGGTCAATGCAAAATGCTGACTGTGCTTGGCCTTGGCCAGTCAATGATGCTGACATCACCGTTGGGATAGTTATTTTTCACACGATCGTTTATTTGTTTATTTGTCATTATCAACATTTTTTCGTCTCGTCACATGTGTATCTAGATTCGTCTATACTGATAACTTTATTTCATAAATAGGACTTGTGTAATGTCTTTCAATTTCAGTTGTGATAGTAATGTGGGATAAACATATTTACAAATTTTTCTTCTACGAACGTATTTTGTGTTTGAAATTTTGTTCGGTTGTATTATTCAATTATGTACGTATCTGAAATTTTGTTTTAAACGAATTAATTAAAAAAAAAATGAAATTTAAAATATATTCTTGTAGAATTGTATTGTATAACAATATTATAATACTTAATATTCAAACAAAAATAAAATATACCTACACCTGAATAAAAATGTTTGACTCGTTTATATATTTGTTTCATTTATGGATACTTTAAAATTTACACCTTATATTGTTTTGAACTATTATTGTATCGTAAGAAATATTTGCTGCGTCTTTTTTGATATATCCACTGAACGCTTCACTTTAAAAATAAACTAACGACCTAAACCACTACTAGACAACTATAACATAAATTTAATTAACTTATTCAGTAAACATTTTGTCCCCAGGGAGGTAGCAGATGCTTGGGAGTACCGCGTGGGCCCGTCCGACCAGCCGGCATCCGCCGACCGCGTACAGAGCATCTTCAACGATATCGAACTATATCCTACTAAGAATCAGGGTGAGAAACTACTCCATTTGATTTTGCATTCTTTCATATGTTACTAATGCCATCTAATACTAATATTATAAAGAGAAAATATTTGTATTCCTGTTTGTAAAGAATAAACTCAAAAACTACTGGACCGATTTAAAAAAACCTAAATTGCCTGATCCGCTAAAACCTAAATCCGTTCGGCCTTCGGCCCAAAAGCCGGCCGGAGCCGAAGGTTTCGCCGAAGGTTTTTATTAAGAAATTCTTGAGAGAAAAGGCTAAATACAAATATGTTTAGCAAACTTCACTTAATGTGATCTAATGATAAAATATTATAACTATAACTTGTAGATCATACAGTAATTACCTTACCTGATTATTTATAATTATTATAATGGCTTTTTCATTTTTAATTTTCTAAAATTTTCAAAACTGTGCATAATTGACCAATATTTATTAAGAAAGTGAGTGTGATATCTTATAGTAGATAGTTTTGTTTTATTATTAAGTATTCTTATAATTTCTTGTGCATATTTTTGTAAATTTTGTAATTTTTATAATTTGTCAAATTGATTTGTGTAACTGATACGTCGAATTAGGATTAGTCCTGTTATAATGTACCATGTGCATTGTAAATAAATAAAAAAATTAAAACAAATAGTTGAGAAAAACAAAGACTGATGATCAATCTGTTCTGATTTGTGATTGATAAATTATTTTAATAAATAAATGTAAAATATAAATTGCAAGGTATTTTTTTTATATTACTTCTAGACATGGTTAAAATTACCTTTCTATATTATACAGTCTATATAAACGTTCAATATTAAAGTTTATCTTATTAATTGTAGCTTGTATCCAATCTTGAACAAAAATTCTTAGAGCTTTTGAACCTTCGGCTTCGGCTTCGGCCGAAGGTTGTGGCGATAGCCGATTAATCGGCTTCGGCTTAGGCCAGAAATTGACCTTCGGTTGGACACTACGAAATAGTGATTTAATTCGTAACTCCTCCATTGTCTTGATGTGTTTGTGCGTAGGTTATAAATACGCTTTAGCCATGACTTATTTCTTACTTGTAATCCATTTGATATAATTTGATGACTGTTCCACCGATCGAATGAGCGATAACGGCATGACGTAAGCCCCCATCAAGGGCTGAATCAACAGTAAATGTCAATATAGGTACCATTAAAACGAGGCATGTGTCTGTTCCGCATGCCGCGCTTGTTTCTGGTTATTAAAGTATTATGTGCAGAGCGGTAACTGTTGCGCAGATAGCGATTTATTGCATTTGCAGCGTTATCTGCGAAGTACCTATCAACCGTGTCAAGTAAACTGCTTTTAATTACACACTACGGTTGATTCAATTCAAGATACTGATAAACAAGTCATGCTCGGTAAACAGGGGAATACAACATAATATCTATGAGTAATTTGCGCTACGCACAATTTTTTTGGGTAATTTGAAATAAATGGTTTGATTCATCAACACTTATGCGATTAGTTAATTAATGAGAAGAGTGAATATTTTTATGAAATAGTATTGTATTGGTTAAAATCAATAAAAGTTTTTCTATATAGCTTGTGTAGACGTCAATGTTCTTGTGGGTATAAAATAAATTATTGTACTTGATGTTGCAAGCAAAGTTAATATTATTTATTACTATTATCAATAGGCAATTGAATAAACTTTTAGTTCGAGGGCGGCACTGAAAATTTCGGGAATCAAGGAAGTGATACCACATAATTAGTGGAAAAGATATTTATTGTTTTTCGAAGTATTCTCCTTGAAACTTGACACATTTTTCTATTAGATGGAACCAATTATAAATAAAGCATTCATTCCATTCTGAAGTTGGGGTATTCAAAATGGCCGTTTTGTAGGTGTCTACAGCTTCTTCAGGTGACGAAAATCGTTGACTACGCAATTTGTTCTTAATTTTGGGGAAAGTATAAAAATCATTCGGGCTTAGGTCAGGGCTATACGGCGCATGGTCTAATAATTCAATGTTTTCTTGCTCCAAAAACTTTTATGTTCTGTGGGCGGTATGAGAACTCGCATTGTCGTGATGGAGGATGATGCGGCGGTTGCAGTTCTCTTTACGGAGTTCAGAGACGACCTGCGGCAAACAAATGCTAGCATACCATTCTGCATTGACCGTTATTTGTCCTTCAAGAGGAATAGTAGCAACATGGCCGGTTTTAGAGACAAACGTGGCCAACATTTTTTTTTGCAACGCTTCGTGAACGAACAACTCTTGTTGGCTTCGACTCATTTTCGAACACCCAAACTCGTGACTGATTTTTTGTTTAGGGTTCGTATGCGTATATCCAGGATTCGTCATCTGATACGACGCTGTATACAGCATTTGAAGATCCTCCGTGGAATCTCTCGAGAGTTCTGACGCACCAAGTAACACGAGCCGCTTTTTGCTCCTCACAGAGCGAATGCGGGATCCATCGAGAAAACATCTTTTTTACACGTAATTGTTCATGCAAGATTATTTGTACTTGACTCATGCTAATGTCTAAAGTTGCCTGAATTTCGCGATATGTCACATGTCGATCTTCCTCAATCAGCTTACGCACGGCATCAACGTTATCTTGGGTGACTGCAGTTTTTGGGCGGGGATCGTCACAGAACTTGACACGTCCACGTTGAAATTCCGCAAACCAGCGATAAATTGTGGTTTTTAGATGGGGCTTCATCACCAAATGCAGAAAGCATCCGGTCAACACACTGTTTTTGTGTTAAACCACTTCGAAAATCATAATAAATCATTGCTCTTGAATTTTCTCCAGTCAATTCCATTTTCACACTGACTTTCCAAGTTCGACAAGACCTTGTGACAAGACCGCCTTCTTTTTAAAAAATAAATAAATGGTATTCGATTAATAAAACCAAGGAGTTTTCGATTATAAAGACTTTATTATGCCAGGAACAATGGAAATATTCCAATCCCGATACTTTTAGTGCAGCCCTCGTAGTTTAATATGGCAAAGTGATATTAAACTAACTAAAAGTTTATTCTTTATTACATAACATAATTTGAGGTCGCTTTCCGCGTCTGTCTGTATGGAAGCTAACTCCTCCTCAAAATCTGATGCGTGTATACGCATAGGATTTTGCATCAGTTAGATATACGTTTTCACAGAATTTTTATATACATATATAATAAAACCTAACTAGCTGGTGCTCGCGACTCCGTCCTCGTTGAATATTTAAAAAAAAGCAATATAACTTGACCTTGTGTTGCTATAACACTTTGGCCAGGCGTTAGTTTTTTTATTTTTTATTTATCCCTCGGGAATAGTTCTTTTTTCTGGATGAAATGTATCCTATGTCCTTTCTGGTGTCCCAGACAACGTGTATGCAAAATTTCATGGTGATCGGTTCAGTAGTTTTTGCGTGAAAAAGTTACAAACATTCATACATCCAAACGTACTTTCGCATTTATAATATTAGTAAGATTTAGTTTTTTCCTGGGCGAAGCCGAGAGTTATATATGTATATAATATTAATTATTCTGTACATGTTTTATTCACTGAGGTATTAAAACGATTGGACCAATTTTAATGTTTTTTTTTTTAAATCCAGGTAAGTTTTTGAGTCCGAAAGTTATCAGTATAAAAAAGAAGCCACAATTAATACTGATAAGCAATTTTTTTAGTAAAAATATAAATAAATTTACAAAAAATGCTATCCGATTTTTATTTAAATCTATACATATAATAATCGTACAATGTACGTTTAATGTACAAGCCAAGCCGCGCCTGTACATTAAATATTTTTTTCATAAATATGTACATGTTGTACCTACCTATGTTACTGAGATCAAAAAATAGTTTTTAGAATTTTCGTCTGTTTAACTGTGCGTTTGTGCACGCTAATATCAGAAACGGCTTAACGGATTTCATCAAATTTGACATACAGATACACTGGACCGCAAAGAAAAGGGGTCGGTTAGAAAATTTTCAATATCTTCAAAAGTACTGACCTAAGCTAACCTGACCTAAGACCTGAAGACAAAAGCTAGCTTTATGAAATAAAGACTAAATTAAAGCCAAACTAAATAAATTTTATTTTTATTTAAGCACATTATTCTTTATTTAGTCTATTTCATTTATATCTAGGTCAGGTACTTTTGAAGATATTGAAGATTTTCTTACCGACCCTTTTTCTTTGCGGTTTAGTGTAGTTTATTTCCTAAATTAAGTTTTCTATCCTGAAAAAATGTTAAGTTCCTAGGAAATACAGCACGTATGAAGTTGCGGGCACAGTTTGTATTAAATAGGACTTTTCGCTATATGTGCTTACAACAATATTTTGTATGACGCATTATTATTTATTAGAGCGGCCTAATACGGCATTGATGCTAATTTATTAATTTATTTAATATTTATTCATTATTCATTTGTTTTAGTCTTATTTTGCAAACAATCTTGACATTTGTTTTTATTGAATTTATGTTTTATAAAAAACATAAATATATATTATATACTAGTACAAATTAAAATCGTTTGTATTTTGAACGAATGTTTTTCAGTGGCAGTGTTATTTTTAAATTACAAATTATAAGTTAAAGAAGACATGGAAAAATTCATGAATAAATAAGAAAAGCGTGAAAAGGGATAGTAAGATTTTTTTGCTTATTTCTAGTAGGTATTATTCTTTTCTTACACTCAGTAACAATAAATTATTACAAACGCACCGAGGTAATGTACACTTAAGGCTATAAAATGTGCCCTATGTATCGATGGATAAGATGCTCATTTTAAAAATTGTATTTCTCGTAATATTGCACAGGATACTTCATTGGATGAGTAGGCACTCCATGTCATCTGAAACAATTTACGGTCTTGTGCGGTAGGGCCACGCCCCTGTCGTTCCTTTATTGCCTATAAATCTTGTGACGGCTGTTAACTGATGGATCGCTTCAATGATAACTAGAATTTTAGTGTCACGATTACGTATGTGTAGGGGTAGGGGAAGGAATAACGTCTCTACTCATTGGTAATTTTAAACAATGACTCGATGATCTAATCAGTTATAGCAGATCTAAACCTAGAAACGAACATTTATAAGTTTTTTTAATGTCATCAATCTTATGGCGCCCGTCGCGTATTTGTTTAAAATGTATCAGAAGTATCGATTCTGTTTCCTATGCAAGTAGTTGTGCTTTGACCTGCCCCCGACCTACCGCATCGACATAGGCAACGTCTCCCTTGCAACAGTAGAAAAAGCTTCGCAAAAATCTATAATCGCTGTACTAAACTTTTTTACAGATTGACATTTTTTTACTTCTTTGAGTTCTAAACGCACACTCACGTTTTGTTTATTTTTACATACATAAATTATGCCTACAACAATTTTTTTTTGATTTATTTAACAAAACTTACCAAAAAAGCATATCCTCTTCTAAAACAACTCTTACGATTACTTGTGTTAAACCGTACACAAATAAATGAAAAAAAATAATACGGAAATATCACCACAGACCATATAGCGATGTGAGAACCCATTTTCCTATCCCACTTGCACTGCATACACTGGCAAGTACGATACTATTGGAATTAAAATTTTACTTATTGGAACTTATTGTATTGTGTGCATTTTTGTCCGTTTTTGAATGTCTATTCTTTCTTTCTAACCAATAGACTTGGTAAGTGATAGATTTAAACAGCTATATAAAGAGCATTCTTGTGACGTCTATTTCTCTGAGATAGAATTTTTTACGTGGTGGGATATCTTCAAAAAGACAAGTGAACCTGTCAACATATGGAATACGCAATTGCACTTGTGCAGGTTATGAGAAATTCTTATTTACTAAAACCATCCCTCGTCATGTGGGCTTGGTTTTAGAATCGACACCGGTCATAATCTGAGATAGAACAACACTCTCGTGGAAAGTTGCCCAACATTTGTTTACCAACATTTGTTTAGTCACGACTACAATAAACGACCCATAGAAAACAGCTATTTGCGCGGCAAGTTTTTGTGTAATCAATCGGAGATAATGTGAACGAGTGAGTACAGTTTTTGCCGTTAGATATCGTCAAGTGGTTGTTATTACGACAGGTATAGAGTACACCTGTAATGACCTCACCGTTATTGCTCACTGATGACCAACAACCGTTGAGTTCACCGGGCAGACAAGCAATTATAAAATTATTCTATTAACAAATGTTTTAAGTGTTGTGTAAAATGTAAGATTATAAAATGGATTCTTTTCGAATTGTCGGAATCCAGAAAACCTACACTGAATTTTTATAAAACACACGACCAATAGAAAGTTGATTTGAGTTCGCGAATAAACCATAAGGTTATCCATATCCAAGTTATACAAATTAAGTTTTACGATCAATGATTATTTATCACTTGTAATTCTAGACCGCATTCTTAGTTTCCGATATCGTTATTACTATCATCTTTTGCCACAAGTTTAATTAGGCCTCTTGTCTTGTTTGTACCATTTTTTTGGGGTTATCAATCAACTATTCTAAGTTATACAGTG
This sequence comes from Synanthedon myopaeformis, assembly GCA_944738685.1. Taxonomy (NCBI): domain Eukaryota; kingdom Metazoa; phylum Arthropoda; class Insecta; order Lepidoptera; family Sesiidae; genus Synanthedon; species Synanthedon myopaeformis. The sequence continues at coordinate 6,501,362 of OX122918.1, read as the reverse complement.
TGTACAGTATACAGCTTATGTATTCACACAATTATTTCATCGATAATAAACAAATAATGTCTTAATCCGACTTGTCTTGTAAATTTTAATGACGGAGTCTGGAAAATTGGCTTTCGCTCTAAAAGTACGCAGCGATTTGAGGGGTGGAAATACCTACCACGTTGACTTTCCCTTGAAGAAATTCCCGTTATCCCTTATCCAAAGTAATGGAGATGAAAATATATTTGCTTTTTTTAAAATTAAAGTGGATATTTAATGTGCTGAAAAGTTCCGGGCTTTCTTATAGTCAAATTCTCATGCATGTCAGCTAACTCACAACGATTTTGTGGATATTTTTGATGTTTTCTGGTATTACCGCCTCATTTGGACTTCCACTGCGTTTTGCACCATCGGTGTCTTCACGACCACGTTTGAAGTCAGCAAACCAACGTTTTATTGTTGTTTCTGATGGAGCGGAGTCCCCATAACACTTTTCAAGCCATTGCTTCGCTTGAACGGTATTTTTTCCCATCAAGAAGCAGTGTAAAATTAAAACACGAAATTGTTTTTGATCCATTGTTTTGAAAATAACAAAAGTAGCGTCACTCTTAGCACAATAATTCACAAACTAATGAATAGAATATCATGAAATTTTAACATCTGTCTTTTGAAGGTTTGTGCTAACTGAAAAAGAGGTGAGGTGAATGCAATAAAACCAGCGCGATCTATGTGTTAGGCCCGGGACTTTTCAGCCCATGTAATATAGTATACTAGCTGGTGCCCGCGACTTCGTCCGCGTTGACCGATGAAAGGTACCCTATATCCTTTCTGGTGTCCCAGACAACGTGTATGCAAAATTTCATGGTGATCGGTTCAGTAGTTTTTACGTGAAAGAGTTACAAACATAAATACAATCCATACATCCAAAAATATTTTCGCATTTATAATATTAGTAAGTAGAGATATAGATTATTCACATCGGCATAATATAGCTAATGTCAGTTAGACTCGTACACTTTAATCGTTTTGCCCCTTAACAGGTTATTTAATTGTCTTTGTTATACTAGTGTTTAGAGTCGTAAACATCAATCAGTGTCGCAAGTGCCACTTGCAACAAATAAACGGTCTCCCACCTGCCCATTAGTATATCTCCACTTATGTAGTTATTTATCTAACTCGGCATTAGTTTTCAGCGATTATTATTTGATTGAAAACTTTTTCATTTTTCACATTCATCATCTCAGCTGCAGGACGTCCACTGCTGGACCTGGTCTATACCTCCTCCATGATTTTTTATATTTATAGGTTTGTTACTCAATAACGCAAAAACGACTCAACGGATTTGGATGAAATTAGGCACACGGTAGTTTATTACCTCGATTAACATATAGGATACCTTGTTAACCTAGAAAAATGTTAGGTTCCCCAAGGGATCGTCTAAAACATTAAAAATTGGGCGCCACCGTCGTCCCAGCGATATAATTTTCTCAGGTGTTACATTTTTCATTTGCGGATGAAATTGCGGCACTAGCTAGTCTGAAATAAAGTAACGTGGGAAAGTAAACCGCGTGCGTATCAACATTCCGTTTACCGCTAAAGTTAGCTGCCGATAGCTCTATATAAAAAACCACCGTAAAATAGATTCACGTGTGCTGTTGTGTTTCGGTAAGTTAGTGAGGGATGCCAGATTCTCATTTCCCATTTCCCCTCCTCGTGTGCGCTTTACTTTACTGCGGTTGGCAGCGCACTTGCAGCAGTTATGTCGCCGCTTGTTTTATGCAGCCTGCCTTCCGACCTTTACGTGCGTGTGATTTTTAAATTGTAAATTCGGTCATTGTTTCAGTGTTCGAAATGTTGGTGTGCGCACGTGAGTGTGCTCGAAGAAAATCGCTCACACTCACCTTCGGAGAGTTCTGCCTTTTCGCTGCAGAGTTGCGTCGGTGCTCAAGACAAACGCGACAGTGAGTAAGATAGACAGTATTTATTTAAATTTATTCCATTTTCTCAATAAGGCTCTTTACCGAGTTTGCAAGAGAGATCGTTGGAACTGAGCAGGCTCGCGCCAAGCTCCGCCTCCACACCTATTTTAATTTAGAACCTTCCAGTTCTAGCCTAGCCGCCTTTGAATGTTATTTAATTTGTAATTTAGCTATATTGCCGCCTCAGATTCATGATTCTTGCGAAACAATTACTTACGCGTCAATATCGGATCGGGCTGACAAGAGGTTTTGGCTAAATTAAACATTTTATTTTATACTACATTTTGGGTATCTGTATATATTATAGCTTATGTGTTATTCTGATCTATAATATGATCTATAACTGCATTACTGTAAAGTTTCGTCAAAATCCTTAGTTTTAATGTGGAATTCATACAATCCATCCTTACGAACTTTGGGCGGTTTTAATATTTTATAGTCCTACTTATATGGTCCATAAGTAGGACTATTGTACTATTGTAAAAAGTACATATAATGTCAGATATTTTTTTTTTCTAAATACTATATGTTTACTATATATAAGCAAAATATAAATGAATTTATTAGAACACTGCGTCTCTGCGCATTATCTAGATGTCACATCGGCGAATATCTCCACGTACGTAACGATAAGATTAAAATCGTGAGAGCATGTTCTGAATATCGACACGTCGTGACAAAGGCTATGTAACCTTACAACAATCTATTTAATTAAGCATAACTTGTAGGTTGTAGGTCAGAGGATAGGTTCGCATTAAGGGCTTAACAAGCCAATTCTTTAATTACATAGAATCCTTTGTTAGACATTGCTCACTGCATCATAGGCGATTTTAATGACTATCTGCATGTACATCGTAAGCATTGGTATAAGTAGCTAATATTAACGTCCATATAAATGCAATTAAAGTAAGATTAAAACACTGCAAGGACTCAATCCTTGTGCGGTATGAATCAGTCTCGTGGATCAGTTCTGTCGATGACGTTAAGAATGTATATACTGCCGTCGCGTCGGTTACCCGATCTTGAACCATTGCCGTTGACGCGTGCGTTGAACCATCAATGTCATGTACTTGTCATTTCACTGAATCATGGATTCTGACATTTATGCGGCCGTATACTCTTTATTGTAACATTGTTTTTGTATGCAGCTGTGTTGATCACTGTAATATTTACTAAGTGTTTCTCTTCGAAGGACTTCCAACAAGTCGGAGCCCTGGAGCCAAGAGTGGACAGTCGATAAAGAACCGAAAGAGAAAGACACAACATGCAAACATTTGAACGGTAAGCACACTCATTCGATTTTCGTTTTCAGATGTTCATAGATCGTGCCGCTAAATCGAGACAAATTGAACGCGGAACAAGTTAGTTGCGTTGCAAATTTATATCCGCGATAATCCGTCGGCCGTCAGAGTTCATGTCAGACGGAAGGTCGACGGGACAGGGTTTGCGATCAAGCAAATCGTGACTAAGTTTCCGCACGGTACCAATCCAGAAATACACGGCGCAGTCCCTGCGAGCTCGGTCGCATCACTAAGGAGTTATAACGTGGCTCGAGTATGAGCGGCGTCGGTACTCGTCCCACGCCCGGTCTTACGTCTCCTCACTATCATCGATCGCGTCGCGCCAGTACTCAAGTGCTTGGAGTGTTAGTTTTTCCAAATCAAAGTTTCACATTTTAAAGTGTGAGCGTAAATGTTTTCATCATCAATCCTTGGATGACCATCCTTCCTTGGATAGATGACCCGACAGACGTTTAGTCGTTCAGTCAAAAGTTATTGGTCCGTGGCAGCTGATTGTAATTTAAACTATAAATTTTTATTTTCTAATGCTCTTCATACGAAACTTCTTCGGACCTCAATGAATATTTTTTTTAAATAAGCCGAATTTGTCTAGCTGTTCTCGAGTCGTGCACTTAGCAACACATTTAGTGATTCGTTTTTATTTATATAGAAGATAAATTATTACCTTTACCCGTTATTAGTATTGTTAGCACCCTCTACTTCGGGTACATTAATTAAACCACTTTTTGTTGAGCCCCAATATTTTTATTGACCGACCGATACATCAGAACTACAATTTCAACTATAAGGTGCGCGACATACGACATCGACCTCTCTTCGCGAACGCGTTCGTTCATCTGACTGATACCTGTTCAATATCATTCAATATCATACATTTTCAATCTTACCGAATGAATCTGAATAAATGAATGATCACCTCTTTTTGGAACGTCACACAGCACTTTTTACTATACTTACCGCCTTAATCAATCAACTTCAGTCCACATAAATAGCAGACGCTAACAGTATAAAGATTTTTTCAAAATCTGTTCAATAGTTTTAGCTTGAAATAGTAACAAACATCCTAACCTCAAATTAGATAATAGTTACTACGTAACAGATTCATCAGTCCCATACAAAAGCTAAAATACCTACGTTATATTAGCCTACAAAAAACGGGAAGAAATTTTTGGTATGTGGGATAAATATTGGGACGAACGAGGCATAAATCGTCAAAAATGAAGAAAAATAATTTCCGATAACTAACACATATGTAGGTATAATCATCAAAATATCGCAGGGACTTTTTTATCGAATATTTTAATCGCGTTAACTATCTTAGTACATTGCGTTGTGTGCCTGTTTGAATCGTATTTATTTCGTTGTTTATGTAATCGCTGTACGTACACGTACAGCAATTACATATGCAATACTATTTGATACATTTTGCACTCGTGCCCGCAATGATGCGTTAGATTTACGTCAATCCAAAGCATGCACATCTGAGTAATGTGTAATAAATAATAAGTGGCAGGTAACAATCGTCATTAAGAGAAGCAGTTTTCGTCACAATCTGAATCCACTTCCTTATAAGAAAGAAACGATATGTAATTAAAGAGCTTAAGAAGTGTTATAAGATATTACAATAGTCATATTAGCTATGCCCACGACTTCGTACGCGTGATTTTTCAGAATATTTTCTTTGTATACCTATTGGAATGAAACAAATAAATGCTGATGGGAAGCTTGCTATACAATACATAAGTGAAAACTGCATTCACATCGGTTAAGCGGTTTCTGAGATTAGCGTGCATAAACGCACAGACAAGTAGACAAAAATTCTAAAAACTATTTTTTTCACCTCGGTAACATTAGTGTAACGTGTATAAATTGAATAAATATTTAATGTAGGTACAGACACAGCGCGTTTATGATTGTATTATACCTATAGCAACTATACCTATACCTATAGCATATATATCAAGAAAAGCAACTTTTTAAGGGATAGTTACCTACCCACTATTTGTGCATTTATCATTTTCAGACTCAATTAATTGTCGAGTATATTAAATTATGAGTATCCACAGCAATCATGTCACGTACAATAAAAAATTTAAAACACCATATTTCCAAATTTTAATGAATTTGTTTATTTGTACGTCTTATATATAATTCAATGGCTAAGTGTAACGATGCCACAATGTTGTATTAACACAATATCGTCATATTAAATAATAATTAAAAATATTACTACATGCATAGTTTCTATTTTTGTATACAATCATTAATATTACCTGCTTTGCATTTTTATTTCTGTATGTTTCGCCAACTTACAAGTGTGGAGGACACAATAATCAGAATTTTTTTTTTTGTGACATCCTACATAATCTTTAAATTCTGAATTATAATATTTTAGAAAACTTGTTCCAGGAATACTTAACATATTTACAAAAATAAAAGAGATAATTATATTGTTTATTTACATATTGTATAATAATGACATTTACATTTACTTACTACTTTAGTCATATAAAAAGATAATAAAGTTTTAAATGAGTCATTTGGAATTATACTAAAGTGGAGGATTGACACTTTGCGGCCTCCAGTTTCTTCCGCAAGAACTATAAACGGAGTACGGAAGTGTCGGTTCAGGCGAGATGAGCACCGAACAACAAACAATTGATACGTTTCGGAACACACCGGAACACTTCCGTATATAATACGCAAACGCGATCACATCATCCTTGCCTTAATTCTAAACACATATATTATTATGAAGTCAAATGTTTAATTCGAAAAATTTTAATATATTAAAATTGTTGCCTCATTTTCCACCTAAATCTGTTTTATTAAAATATTATTCGCTCTTGACCCAGTAACTTCGTAACGTCTAACTAGAAATATAGCAGAAACTCGGTCTCTAACTGCTGCGATCTAAAAGCGATGCTCGGCTTGAAAAAAAAAAATGTTTGGATTATAGATAAATTAATTACGACAGGCCCGTAGGTGTCATCTACGGTTTATTGAGCGATGATGTTACACGACCATATCATAATCATAATTCAATGTATTCCGTACCGTTGTTATTGTGTTAGAGAAATAACGGAATATTTTAAAATGCGGAATTGAGTAGTAAGTTGGCGTTGGTGTAGGTGCGGACGTCAGTTGGCCGCCGATCGTCAGCCCGTGGAGGTGAAACTCCGCGACTCAGCGGATGACCGCTAAGACAAAATACTACTACGCGTGTGAAGCAGACGAAAGTCATGCCGCCGACGACTATGATAGTGCCATGTGTGTCTCCAATTTATTATTGTTTGTTTCTTAGTGTTATTTTAGAATACCAACTGCGAAATGTGTTTTGCGCCTTTTCGCGTTTTGTGGCGCCCACGCAACAAGTGTTTTTTTTTTAGTCAATTTCATTGCAAGCAGCAAATGCAAATGTTATATTGTGTTTTGGCAAATGTCCTGCATTGAAAGTTCACGTCTATGCTTCCAGTTCAAGGACACTATCGGAGCCGAAGGTTTTTGTGTGCGTTTGTTGACCACGCTTTGTGTGTTTGGCATTTGGTTTCGATCCAGACTTGGCTTATGTCCCTCCGCCGCGATCGTCCCGATGTAAACATGAATGATGTGGTGTATTATTGAATATGTTCATTCTTAACCCTTCAACGCCTGACGCAAAACTTATTACACCCCTCGTGTTATAAGTTTGACCTGTGTGTTTGTGTATGTGTGAGCTCCCAAACGGATGGACTGTTGTTTAAAAGCTGACGTGATCAAGATAGTTCGCTCTTAGCTATAATTTATGAAGATCTGTTTATGAATTTATGAAGGCTCTTGAAGATCATCAGCCCATTTCCTAGTTGACGAAGGGATCCCACTAACTTCGATAGGTTCGATTGATGTGATTGGTATACTGTTGTTTCTGTGGTATTTCCATGACAAGGCAACCTTGATTTTAGGCAGCAGGCATTAAGTAGTCTGCGGAATATCCAATTCCACAGCAACTTACAGCAGATATAGCGTGTTTAGTCTTAATAGAAAGGGCGGTTATCATTTTTAATTTAATTTAATTAATTTTAATTATATAGCTTGTTACAAGTGCTTATTAAATTCAATATAAAATTGTTTAAATTTTTTGATGGTGTTAAATCGTTAGCGCTCTTATCAATATTCTGTCGCGAAGTTTGAGTCATGATTTCTCCTAAAGCGAACTTTCTCTTAAAAATTGTTCAATCGCTTATTCACTTAATCGACTGATTAATGTACTCTACGACCTTTTTTGGTGATCGTCAATAGACATTCGATGAGTAGGCGTATGTAGTACACTCTCACCCACACGTCAATACTCATTAATCATTCACTGTAACATTTTCAACTCCAATGGTGAATTAACTTAATACTAGTCTGTACACCATGTTTTTTTTTTCCCTCCTATACGTTCTCCTATCCTTGGTCGTTTCCAGCTATGAGGTTCAATTCTTTTGACAAACGTGTCGAACTTAATTTGCATAACTTAAGACATTCAATCAGGAATATCGTTTCTATTTAAGTATACCTACATGCTATTTATTTATTTGCCATCGACTGTGGTCAGACTCACGCTCTATTGCGTGTTCGACCGCACTACAATTGTTAACAATTAACTGTACTTCTTTTGCGTGTCTCGACTCCATCTTTCGAAATAGGGTCAGCTGTTTGTTTGCTGTACTTTGAGCTTTGAAATGTTACAATTTATAATTTCAAAGTTCCACTTGTCTCGCAATACGATTGATGGTTTAATTTGTGGAATACATCGCTCGGGATCGATACTTCCTGCTGCTAAGCAAAGTAAATGTAAATTCTTAGAAAGAATATTACTGGGTACGGAAGCAACATCTCAAAATACCGGGCGAAGGCCATACTTAGATACAAAGCTTAGAGCTAAGTTCGCAATGCGCCTCACTTAGCAATTAACTAACTTAGCACGTACTTGCAGTGTGACCAACTTGATAGTAGTCTATACATATCATAAAATCATAAACGAGCCGCTTTTGTACATTAAGTATTTAAAAAACAAATTTGTACACGTTGTACCTATGCTACCGAGTCTCGTTTTAGCACGCTAATGTCAGAAAGGGCTTATCCGATTTGGTTGCGGTTTTCACTGATTTATTGTAGCAAGCTTCCCGTAACATTCCCGTACTAAGCGAGTAGCTTGGCTCTTAGCATTAAGTGAAGCTCTTTGTAGTGTGGCCAGTAGCTTTAGTATTACATTTGGTATAATGTATTTTAAAAATGACAGAAAGCAACTTATTTCCAATATCATAAAGTAGTCATTAAACTTGTATTTTCTTTTATGGATAGGTACTATTAATGTAAGCTATTGTACCAGCACTAGAAGTCTGATTCCGATCGAATTAACTCCGACCACAGTTCATGAACCAATCAATTATTTAATGTCGATAACTACTCGACAATTGTTGTGAATCTATGTAGTTACTTCGCTAAGACCACTTATTTGTACGCAAAATGTTTTTATATTTTCTTGAACATTTTATTTAGTTCGGTTCTATCTTATGGTTATTCATATTAGATCGTTTAAAAAACATTTCGTTACTCTAACAGAGGGCGTACATAAAAAATGATTAAATTTTTTTTTTAAATTTTTTCACAAAATGTTATATAACTGTAATAGCTAAGAATAACCGCGCATAATTTAATAAAAAAATAAAAAAATGACATTTTTTTTAAAACATATAAACTGACATTAAGAACAATGATATCAAACTTTTTTTAAATAATAATTTTATTCTTTTAAGCTTGGAAACTTTTGGAAATGCTGCTTGATTTAAAAAAATAAAAAGCTACATTAATTTATATTATTTTTCACCTCTCCAGCACGAAAAGGGGCTGTTGGTGCCTAAAAACTGGCAGAAAAATCGATTCTTGATGCGAGCATGATTTGAAATTAGACCACGCGATTTAACTCACAAGAATTAAATTTTGATTTTATTAGTGTGTCCAGCCATAGCCTACTAGAGTCGGTCGAGTTACGAGTTTAATATACATCTTTATTTTATGTTAAGGTCGACAGACAGGCTGACGGTCCACTTGATGGTAGGTGGCTATCGTCGCCTGTAACACGAGCAACTCCATAGGTGCCGTTGACCATAGAAGGAATAAGGATAAGGATTAGGATTTTTCGGACTACATTTATAGCATGACATAATATGATATCGCGCAGGCAGCGAGGCGTCGCCGCCGCCGTGCGAGGTGTTCCTGGGCGGATCGTGCAACCCCACCACCTGGCGCTCGGACATCGCCATCCCCATGCTCAACAGGATGGGCATCACCTACTTCAACCCGGTAACTAGACTCAAATTGAAATTAAAAATTTTTAAACGCAATTTTGAATACGCGGTTATGTTTTGAACCGGTTAAAAAATGTGTTTGCAATTAAATAGCATAGCATAACACCATCAATGAAGCGGTAGGCATATCTTCATTATAATTACTATTTTTTGTATTTGAAGTTACAACAGACGTAGCACCGATGAAAGCGAATCATAACAAATTAAACACCCATGCTATGTTAAAAATACTATAAGTAAAAACACTTCCCTATTCCCCTGTCTATAGTTTTGAAATTAACAAAAATGAGCAGCTTTTTTATTAAGTTGTGTTCATTAAGCTTATATAGAAACGTAAATGACGTCACTTTGCTTATTGTGCTTTGAAACTCAAAACACATCGCTTTGTATGATATTTCGCTAGGAAACGCAAGTGACGTCACTTCGCATGAGACAGCTGTAAAACACAAAAAGATATGTCGCCATTTTTCATATCTTGTAATAATAAATGCAAAATTAGAAGCATTCGGCTGACTTATGTAAATACTAGCTTTTTTCTGTCTACATGAAACAATGCATAGTAACCTGTGGGTGTAACCGACTTTTAAATGAAGGTTCCATTTAAAAGTCTATGAAAGAATTCTTTTTGGTTTTAGGACTTGGGTATTTTCTACAAACTTATGACTGTTATAATATTAATTAGTTGTAACCTTCCCTACTTTACTATGGATCTTATAAAAAACCTTATTACTTCTATTTTATTTGTATTTACTTAAAAGCCTAAAAATAAAATAAAATTTATTTTATCAGATACTAAGAAAACTCCGTCCTTAATTCCATCCCCTATATATTTTTACTATATATTTTTAGAACTTGTCGACAATGTAAACAAACACTTTAGTCTTTATTTCTCCATGCACTATCACAGTAGACGACTAAATTTGATTTCCTTCATAAAGTATTAACTTTCTTTACATTCTTAACTCAATCAAAAGAAAATATACTCATTAAAACTATATAATTTCACTAAAAACTGATATTCTATTTGTGGTTAACGTTAGCACGTCAAATTTAATGACATCTTTTGTCTCTTCGAAATCTATCTTGTCTCTGAAAGTCAGTGATGTTACGAAATTAATTTCAAAAAAATTTTCTAAATCCAATATTTATATCAGATATTTTAATGAAAAATTGCGGAAAAAAAAAACAAAAAATGTGTTCTTTAATTTAATTTAAAAAAGAAAATTGTATTTCGTGTTTAAGATTAATTTTTAAAAATTGTGGGTATATTTTAATTTAAAATTTAAAAATTGTATAGTAGTTGTATATTACAATTTATTTTAATCAAAAAATATCCTGAATATAATATATTTGAATCCAAATAATAGGCATTATTTTACATAACCTCAAAAACCTAAAAACTAAAGTCTATTTAATTCCAAACTTTGCTTGGTAATAAATTTAAAACCAGTGAGTTCACCAACTCTATATTTTTACATATTTTTCATTTGTAGACGCGATTTTGCATTTCTAGTTTTCAATAGTTCGAATCACTAGTTTTTTAATCTTCCATTGACAAAACCAATATGGCGGATTGATTATATTATCTACAAGTTCTAAAAAAATTGACTATACCCCTTTAGGCAGTTGAAATAAAAAAAGTTAGCCTATATCCTTTCAAAACAAACAGACAGGCACATGTAGGTAGTTTCTCATTTTCTAATAATAGTAAGTTATGTAGATATATAATAGGAAAATTATTATTAGAAGTGTTTTTCTCTTACATATGGATTCTAGAATTAATTACAGAATTCGAGTTAAAAATACTGAAGTGTTAATTTTTTATTTGTTTTCGTCAATACAATTCTGAGCTTCCACTTTCATTGCCGCATTAACAGCTGATATTAAAGAAACATCAATCTTTAGTTTGGAGTTAGTAAGAAATGAGTAGTAAAAATATACAGTGTATATTTTTGAATGAAGCGCAGGGGCAAACGCACACTACTCGCCAAGTTGTCTATATCATTTATAATATTGGCATTGATCAAACACTTACGGTAGTTGCATTGGATGTAGTTAATTTTATAATGGTGGTTGAAAGGTAATAATGATTTTATATTTTGTTTATTAACATCTCGTACTACATATAGTTATATCGATGCTTTTTGAACTAATTTTTTCTTGATTTTTTTTGTCCGTACGAATAATTGATGAGAAACTTTATAAAAACCTTTCACTAATTTGGGTTACCTATATTAATTAATTTATTTGTTTTTTTATGGTATCGTCTGTTATGAAGTGGTTTGTAGAATTGTTGATTGTAGACGCGCTAAAATAAGGAATGTTGTTATTATAATTGGCAGATTTATGAATATTAAAAAAGATAACAGCCCACGCATCGTTAGTGTATCTGCAATCCACTCTATCGCTAAGAGGATGTTAACGTTAAACATAAAATGTGTTGTGGCTTTTATATTTAATAACTCAAAATACTCTGTGATGACTATGCTTCATTGCAATCTTTTTTCGGGCTGGGTATCCATTTATTATCATGTCAAAAACATAAGCTATATTTAACCAATTGATAGATCGATTGGTATCAAAAATATATGTAAAACCTCGAAAGTTATGCTTAGTGTGATTTAAAGTTAATGTTATGCTTAGTGTATATATAATTTTTAAGTTGTGATTGGCGATAACACAAACATGAATTAACGTATTAACTATTGAATAAGTCAAAAAGTCTATTTGGGAATACTAAAAATGTTACTCTTTAAGTTAAATAATATATATAACATCTATGCGTTAATTTTTGTAAATTTTAGCACAGTCTTATAGATACAGACATGATAACCAAGCAAATTATATTTACAAGTATTCTTGTATAATTCACCTACACTATAATACCAATTATACCATATACATTAAAATGTTACTGTATTTTTACCCAATCAAAATAGTTTCACATATGTATTTCTTTCTAAACTACGAAAACATGTGAGACACATACTAACTTTCATCGCCCGTTGTATATCCTCCTTTGGCGGTAGAAAAAGTAGTCTGTCGTTTTCAGTATTAAATTACACAGTTATGTACCAAATAAGGATGTAATATTATGCAGTTCCTTTTAATAATCTTTCCTTTGTGACTACAGGACGAATATACATATTTATCCTTTTGGCGACTAAGGACTATCAGGAAAAATTACTAAGTATAAAAATATCGAATTTATAAAATTTTGGTCTTGCGAGTAACAATTTAAATTGGCCACAACACTTTGATTAGCTAAGTTGTGAAATGTTCCAGCAAGTGGAGGACTGGTCAATGGAACTGGTGGAGGTGGAGCATCGCGCGAAGGCGGCCGCCCGCGCGTTGCTCTTCGTGTTGGACTGTGAAACGCGCGCTGTGGCCGCCAGCGTCGAAGTGGCGCATCTGGCGGCCGCACCGCGCGACTTACTTCTCGTGCTTCGCCCCTACACTCGTCACCAGACGCTGGGACATGAAGTCATCACGGACCAGTGAGTATCTCTTTCACAAACACTGCCAATGCGTTAAGGCCGCTTTGTGCGCGGCGTAAATTTATTACGAAAAAAAAGGATTACCTATAAATGCGTATTTTTTTTTATATTAAACTCGACAGACAGGCTAATGGCTACCGTTGCCTACAACACGAGCAATGCCACTGATGCTGAAAGTGCGCTGCTGACTATATTAGGATTAAGGATAAGGGATTGGAAAGGTATAGGGAAATGGGGTACGGCATCCCTTACTCACTCACCGAAACACAACAGCACACTTGCTGTTATATCACTGTCGCCAGATGGGCTGCACAAATGACTGCGAAACGCAGCGTGCCTTATCACTACTTTCCAGAGCCCTAGCCGCTTAGCCAACAGGCTCGTCAAAAACTGTCTCCAGTTAAACACTTGTAATTGTATTGAGGAGGGGACACAACACAGTCGTTTTTTACAATACTGAAGTGAGCAAAACCGCTACAACCGTACCTAGCTCACTTCATACATAATACCAGTAATTGCCAGTCAGTATAAAATGATCACACATGTGTTCTCTTAACCTCTTGAATGCCGATACTTCAAAGTCACAATAAGTACAAAAGTCACCGATAAGTAAAGTCACAAAACATTAGTTGAAATCATCCATTTTGTGATAGGGTTTATCCCTATCACAAAATGGATTTTGCACTGTACAGTGGGTAAAAAAGGTGCGACACCTTGAAGACTTTTTTTTGCACCAGGGCAATTATCAGTCGTGCCAAAATTTCATTTTAAACACCTATCAGTTGTTTGCTTAAGTTTCAAAAGGCATTAAGTTTACGTACCCCGACTGTACAAAGGAATTGTATCTCGCTGCAGAGAGTACTTGGAACTGGCGAGGGCGCGCGCCACTTTGCAAGAGGCGGTGGAGCGGCGCGGGCTGCCTGCCTTCACGGACATACCGGCGGCGCTGCGCTGCGCGGGAGCCGTGTTGCGCGGCGCCCGCACGCACCCGCGCCACATGTTCGGCCACACGATCCTGCGGCTGAAGCGCGCGTTCGACGCGGCCGGCGGCCGGAACGCACGGTTGCCGCGCGCTCGTGCCGTCGACGCGCTGCGTGACGTCACCGGCACCGCGCGCGACCTCGCCGACCGTTCGCTGCCTCCCGTAGACGCCGTCGACTTTGAGATGTTCTGCGCGGCCGTCGCGGAGCTGGCTGCGGACGCAGGTCAGTTTTGTAGAGAACGGTGGGCCGAGCTGTACAAGCTTGTGGGTTTGTGTCGGTGTGGGTAAGGGCGGCTGTTGGTATGTTGAAGGTAGTGGGCCGCGCAGCCACGAGGCGGCGCGCGAGTCCGCAGGGGGCGGCGCGAGTTCGCTGGCCTCTTACGTGCGCCGCGCGTTCCGCTCGCTGCGCGCCAAGCTCGCCTCGGCTCTCGGTGCGTTGCGCACGCGTCTCTTGTTATTCATTTCACGCTGTCTTCACGTTTCTTTCAATTCGTGATGCAATTGAGGGGCGTTCCCTGAAATACAAGGTTCACTCATATTTTCAACCAAGTGCATTAAAATAAGTATTCACGATTGCCCAAAAAATATTCACTAATAGATGTCGGTGGGCTTTTGTGCCAAATAAATATGCAACAGTAGTTCTGAAAATGGTCAATAGATGACGCTAGCCAAAATATATCATAACAGTTTTTGTATGTATTATGAGTTTGGCTAATTTACAATAATAAGCCTTAAGATTGTACAGCGGCATTGGCTACAGAATTTTTTTTTGCTTACTAACCAAACTATTTTTTTATATCTTGGAAAAAAGTTTCTACAATAAGCGCTGCGAGGAATGTGCTAACGATCCAAATGATACTTTCAAAATTTCCTGCCTCTATTACCAACAGTATTCGACCATATTTCTGAATTTTATTAAGGGTATTAAGCAGTGTACTTTCCAGACCGATTCAATAATAAGGCCTTTTACTTCACAGCTCGTTGTGCATAGTAGAGCAGAGTTGCAAACATATCGAACTTATATATTCCTCTATTATTATGTATCTTAATATATAATTATTTTAAATATAAGCTAGGGGATGCGCCTCAATTTATTACCATAACAAATATAACCTCGATTATTCTCCGCGTTAAGAGAATTCCACAATGCGAGAGTCGAATCGTTGCGTTTCATCATCACGCTCTCAATTTGGCATCACGTACATTTGGCTGGATCATCCGCATACAACAAATACTTGTCATAGCGTTTGCTACAGACAAAAACAACTAGTTTGTTAACTCCTACTAAGTTTACTTAGTTTTTATTTATTATTTGCGGTTGTACTGTTGGGTATGTATGCAAATTTCGTCATCGATTGCTCGTATTTATGACATTCTTAACGAAAATTCATTCTGGACTGTTTTTTTTTTCTCGTCGAGTGTTCGCTTTCGATTATGGCTTACGTTGATGCAATGAAATTCTCTATCGGTATGTGTAAAAAACTCAAATGAAAATGAACCGTGTCGGTTGTCTGCAGAGAGCGAGACCCGCAACGGTACCGGCAGTTCGGGTGAGTTACACCCCACTGACGGCGCAGGCAGTGCGCGTGCGCGCGATGCCAACGGCCTCTACAACAACAGGCTGAGGGCTTACGGGCGTAAACTTCGACTGCACATACCCAAGGTAATTTTAATGCAAAAGTTTTTCCCATGCCCTTCGTGTCTTCGCAATCGAAGCGAACAAACCGAAGTGGTCACTGCCGCCAATTGAGTAATCGAAAACAGATAATATAGTTACGATTTGTAGGAGAAATCCTACTTCACGCAAAAACGACTGAATGGGCTTCAATGTAATTTGGTACACAGATAATTTATTATCGGGATTAACATTTAGGGTAATTTTTATTCTGAAAATTTTTTTAAGTTCTGAGGGGTCATCCAAAATATATAAAATTGGGCGCCACTGTCGCCGTGGCGGCGCCTCCGTGGTTACAGCGTAAAAATGTCAGATAATTTCTCAGGTATTATATTTTTCATTTTTTAACACGGACGAAGACGCGGGCATCAGCTAGTATATTATAGTTTGACCGAAACATCTGTACCACTCCTTAGGAATTCATGGTGAGACGACAGGAAGGGAGAGGTTTATCTCTTGTGCTTCTGACATAGGCAGACATGGACAAAGAACAAACAAAGCAGATCTGCCTGCTCCGCCTAGAGCGTGTGAACAGCGATACTGGTCGAACTATAGTGGTATTTCGCATATATTTGTAGAATGGCGAGAACAGAAGTAGCAGACCGGAGTGTTCTGCGGCCACGTCGACGCCGGGGAGCAGCGGGGGAGCGGGCGCGAGTGAGGGGGGCGAGGGGGGCGTGTTCACGCCGGGCACCGAGCGTCGGCTGCAGCGGCTTCCGTCCATGTTGCAGCACAAGTACGACGTCTATCTCTCTGGCACATTTCCGGTAATTTTACTTTCTTTCGGTATATCTATCAAATGAACACGCAACTTACAGAGAAAATGCGAGATCGTTCCCTATCCACCTGTAAGGGAAATAAATAAAGCGTCGATCGAATTAGTAGTAAAGTAAGTAAATACGGACAGAAAAATGAAAGAGAGACGAAGCGATCGTGCGCCAGTAGTTGTTTTTTTCTAGAATTTTGATTGGCCCTCGAAGTTACTGCAGGAAAGACAGGAAAGAGATAGATATTGGCCGCATGATCGCTTTCTAGAGAGTGGTCAATTTCATGCTGATATTGCTCAGTACATTCTCTATTGTTACAGACCCACTTTATAACCTTGCTCCTTCTTGGTATAATTCTGTCGGTCCACTTGATGGTAGCTTAAATTTTATAACACTAAAAATAAAAATGTAAATTGATACGTTCGGAAAGTAGCGTCGGACTTAATGTATTAAATTAAAATAATTGTGGTGCAACATCACTCTTCGTGCTTCACAGTTGTCATCACTAGCGCCTATGACGTGTGTAAGAATTATGTCTGTGTTTACAGACGAACGGCACGCGGCCCGAGGAAGTGGTGCGGCGCGAAGGGTTGTCGTGTGTGGCGCCTCGGGCCAACGACTACACGCGAATGTTCTCGGCACCGGCTCGCCGCTCGGCGCCCGCGCCCCTCGACAAGCCACGGCACGACAAGAAACCTCGCCCTTCGCCCCCCAACGACGACGCGCACCACCGAGAACAGTCGGACGACGCCGTGCAACTCCGCGAGCGCTCGGCCGCCGCCGATCCCGGCGACCGCCTCAGCGCATCTGACTTCTACAAGGTGTCCGAGGACATCACCCCGCAACCCTTCAAAGGTAACACCACCCTCATGCTTATTAAAACTTTAACAACCATTCTTTTCTTTCTATTCTTCTCTATAACCTTGAAATCCAAGGTAGGTCTAGTCTTGACCTATATAAAACTAGATTTTCGAGTTAGTAAAAAATGCGTGGTGTTCGAGATTTACATGATTCGAAATTTTTGAAACCACTCTTTGAAAACAGTTTGCAAATATCCTTTCTTTTGTGGAATAAGTAATAGTGTCGATTTTCCTGCAAAAATGTTGAAAAACCATGCAACTTTTACTACAGCGAAATTCTGGTCACAGGTCATGACTGTACTTATTTTGGATTACAAGGTTTTCCATTAATTACTGTACACGTTGTTTATGCGATGGGGAGGATAAGCTTCGCAACCCGTTAAAGTATAATTAGCTAAGAGTCTAACCGTCGGTAGGTACGTACGACGAGGAGTTACTGCTGCGGTCGCGGATTCTGCTGTTCGCTATGAGCTCGGAGGCGCCTTGCTTCTGCACGCTCGTGCTAGCGGCACACTACTTGGGTTTGCGGCCCGCTCACACGGTGCTGCTGATACAGCCCATGCAGTACCGGCCCGACGGGCCATACAGCGAGGCGGCCGTCAAGGACTACAACCGAGGACGGCACTACCTGCGCGACCTGGCGTTGCGCGCCAACGTGCCCGTCTTCGACTCGACCGACGCGGCGCTCGCCTGCGTGCTGGCCACTCTTCGCCGGGGCGACGTCTAGGGCTTGGCGCGCCCGAATCTCATTTATTTCCGCTTCGAGAAGGCCACAGGGTAACCATATCTCAGTGTCACACTCATAGACATAGAGACATAGATGGACTGAGCGTTGCCGTTAAAAGTGCGAGAGAGACGAAGCGATCGTGTGGCCAGTAGTTGTCTTTTTCTAGAATTTCGATTGATCCTCGAAGTTACCACAGACCTGCAGGAAATAGAGGAAAGATGGCTATTGGAGGTACGATCGCTGTCTTTTAGAGAGTGGTCGATTTAATGCCGGTATTACTCAGTCCGTTCCAGCAGTATCACACTACAGTACTCACACGCAACTAGCGTGCCCACCGCAGAGTTCGAAACTTCTGTGTTTACAAAATACAAGGAAGTAACCTAGTTTTGTTTGTGATTTTTCTAAGCTAAATTAAAATAGGTCGTTGTTATTTTAAAACTTCCACGCAGACAATCGTACCCTCAAATGATTATTTTTACTTTTTAATATTTTTAAATACAACAACTTGGGTCTTATAGAATTTTATACATCTGTATGTTCTTTTATGAAATAGTTTTTGTTGTTAACATGTTACACACAGTTTTAATACACTTATTCATTTTAAATCTTAACGCTCAAAACACAAATATTTTGAAATAAAATAAAATTTTAAATATTTTTCATTGATAACAAACGAGATTCGTCACCAACGAGTTGTTGACAAAGTTGCCAACGTTTCTTTTTCGAATACCTAGTTTAGACATGATTAGTTACAAATAATGTTTCATTGGCACAATAGTTTTAACTGGGTATTTAATTTATCAATACTTATTATAATTTATACCTTGTGGAATAACTTTTTGAAGTTATCCAATAACTTAAACCTGTTGCTTATGAATTTCCGAAGCGCCATATAAAACTCTAAATACCCGCGTGATAACACATTTGCGAAAGTCTCCGGGTCGCTTACTAATATCGGACATTGTCAGTAACAGAATGTACGTTTCGGGTACTGCAATAAGGGTGTGTAATTCTATGTTTATCCTGGGTGTAGTTGAGAAATTAATTATTGTATATATTATGTGTACCCACCTCTGGTTGGATTTCATTCCCACTCAATAATCGTCAAACTGAGCATTAGGTTTATCCATTTAAACCTAGGTCAACTTTAAATAGTTGATTTCAGACGTTGAACTAGCCTTGTGTCGAAATAACTACTCGATTAGTAGATCATTATCCAAAAAAAATATTTGTCAAGTGTGATAATTTTTGCTTAGTCAGTCAAAATTTTCAAAATATATTAAGGATGTTTGATCATAAGTGCATTTAAGTGATGACGATATCCAACCATTGTTGGGCATCATAATTGTCACTCCACCCACCCAGGAGTCACCCGTGACACTATTTTATGTAAGAGTAAAGACAGATGCGTGGAAATGAGTCTCAATATGCGTGTAGTACTTATTTAGTAATATGAAGACGTTTAGTTTTAGTACAAAAGATGTCTCTCTTTTATTTAGGCACTCTCTACTTGTATAAATTTATATTAATGTATACCCTCCTAATGCAATTTTTAATTAAGGTGTGAAAGGTGAAGAGTTTGAAAGATAGATAAGTTTGTCGTGCGATACAACTAATACAACAAATCTCTGTGATTAATTCGTCTAGGAAATTTTTATTTTATGAATTTTCAATGCATACAAGCGAACTGTTTAGTTCAATAGTTTGTAGTCGAATGTGTGTTCACAACATGACATTTTAAATTAAATTGTATTTGTGAGACGTGAACGTTATGAAGGCGGCTTTATCGTTTTGTGTTTAAGGCTGCGATTAGGAAACTGGGCAGAGCGGGGCGAGCGACAGCGACAAACGCAAATGTTTTTAAGCTTGGTCGTTTCAAATACTCAGCGGGGCGATCTCTCCCTATGCGTTTGTCGCTCGCGCCCGCTCAACATTAACCACCAGTGGGTCTTGCATGAGTTTATAATGACCGTAATGACCTACACTCCTTAGCGAGAGCGTAAATCATTTATATGGAAATTGTCAACTGTTAATGTAAATTTTGTCAAATTGACAATTTTCCATATAAATTTTTTACGTTCTCGCTAGTGTGAGCGGTCATTATAAACTTACTAGCGCCGCTCCCGAATTCGCACGGGTGCAATTCTATATTGAAGTCAATAATTGAGATAAAAACTATCCTATCTTTTAAGTTGGACCAAATTACAGATAGTTACGAAATTTGATCATAATCGGTTCAGTAGTTTCGGAGTTTATCCTGAACATACATCGTGACACGACATTTTTAATATATATAAGATATACTAGACTAGACCCACTCGTTTCGTAACCTCAGCCTTAGTCAATGGTTGCTCTTGTTCAATATTTTGAGAGATACGAACGACGTACAGTGGGTCCGCATGTTGTGCACACGTGTGGCGCGTTCACAATAAAAGTACAAACAAGTTGCTCATAATTATTGCAAATTTAGTGATAATTTTTACCTTTCAACGTTTAATTTATACTCATTTTTAATTTTTTAACTCAATAAATTTAGGCGACAAACATAATGTGGAATTAACATAACATAAAATAATGCTTGTAATTTTTTTATTATTAATTGGGTACTATAAGGGGCCTATTAGGTAAATGATTAGTTAAAATTAGGCACCAAATTGTTTTTAACGTTTGACCCACTGTCGTGTAATTGAAAATTTTATCATCGGCAAATTCAATTTGCTAGTCACATTTGTTTTTCATTTAACATTAAGGGCATTGTAATATTGTTTGATAGTACAAATATCTAATTTATAGTTAAAATATTTCGTATATTAATATGTAATTTTATGCCATGTACGCTTATTTAAAACTAAATAAAAACATCACATATGTAAATAAAGAAAAGTGTAATTGTTGAAATGGTTTTATTTATGTGCAAAAATTAATTGGAAAATGGCGAAAGGTTATCTTCGGCTGTGACCTTCAGGCTTCAGGCATGCTTTTCGCCATTTTCCATGTTGTCTGATCACCCAAGTAATTCATCTTAATATGCTGAAGTGTTGTCTTATGAAAAGTGAAAATATCAGAAAGTCGTCTACTGTTTCAATGTCTAAATTAGAGAATTGGTCACTCGCTGTAACGGCAAAGGAAAACGTCGTGTAGAATCGGTGTTTATTTTTTTTAGTTTTTCGTTAACTTTAAATATTATGTAATTATAATAAACAAAAAACTTTTATGGTGTACAAGCATTAAGTACCTACATGAAAACTCCACGAAGAAAAATATATATACTTAGTGTTTAAACTAAAATTAGTGTTTAACAAAAAATATATTATTTAAACATTTATGCCGTTTTTCGGGAGATACCTCCAACAGGCATATAAAAAAAAAAGAAATTTATAATTAGCAACAAGTTTTTATTAATACGATACAGTTAAATAGAATAACATTTGTATTAATTTGTGAATATTTAGTTAAAAAACGGTCATCTTTTGTTTATCTTTTCTGTGCGTTTGCTCGTTGGCAATTTGTTTCTCCTTGCATTTGAGCACAGACAACTCCTTTTTCAGTTCCGCTATTTGCACATTAACGCTTCTGTGACCGTTAGAACCTGGCGGATGTCTTATCAGCGAACTATTCAATTTGACCAATTCCCTCTCTATCTTCTTCGTGTCTTCTTCTATTTTGAACTTTTCTATATTCAAGTCCTTGCTGGTAGATTGTCTTATATCGACGCGTTCCGCTGTCGCCTGGGGCTCATCGGGCTGGTCTCCCAAAGTTTTGTTTATGAAGTTGAACACGTTTCGTCTCTCTCTTTCCTTTTCGCGTTCGTAAGCCCTTTTGTTTCGCTCCTCCTCCTTCTTCTGCAATCGCTTCAGTCTCTGCTCCACCTGTTTGTTCGAATTTAATGAACGAATCAAATACTGTTTAGCAAACATTCGTTTTCACTACATAATGCCTGCTCTTCACGTTGACCCTCATAGTGGCGAATGGTTAAATGTGAATATTTGTCTGTTACTTAACTACCCAACCGATCATCATAAATTTTTGCATACACGTTGTCGGGGATACAGGAAAAGAAATAAAAAACTAACGCCTGGCAAAAGTGTTATAGCAACAAAAGGTCAAGCGTTATATTGCATATATATATTTTATTTTTTTAACGCGAACGAAGTCGCGGTCACCAGATAATATAGCCATAATTTTGAGCTGGGGTTTGTGGCCTACAAGTTGGCTCTAGATTCGTGTAGTGTTGGTTTTTCAAGAAAAAATCAAAATATTTATATATCAAATAGGTTTCTCCAATTAAAGACAAGATGGTGACGATCAACTGTCAAGTGAATTTGAATAGTTACCTTGAAGGGGTCTTGTCCCTCGGCCCGCTCGGAGAGCATGAGGCAGTGGTCGAGGCTCCTTCCCAACGGAACCATTTTGGCCTCAACGGGCGCCAGACGGCCTTCGCCTGCTGCGCCTAGACCAGTGCCCGGCACGTAGCCCATGCTCAGCATCAGCTTCGACCCTATGCCCTGGACAATACCTTTTAACTATAGTAGAGCATTCCACCCACGTCTATTGAGCCCAAACGCGCTGAAAGAGATATCTGCGGTAAGGGTACCACGTCGTGGCAATAACACTATACCAAGTTAGTGAAATCCCTTCGTCAATTAGGAAACGGGCTGATGGTTTTCAAACGCCTGAACGTGGTCTCCATAAATTATATTTAAGAACGATCAGCTTACAAATAAAAGAACCGGATCAAAATCGGTCCATCCGTTTAGGAGCTACGATTCCACAGACAGGCACACAGATACACATACACGTGTCAAACTTATAGCACCTCGTTTATGCGTCGGGCGTTAACATACTCGTCGCTTGCAAATATGAATGGAGTAAAATGGTGTGAATTAAAACACCTCCTCAGCTCACAGAAGCCAGTGATATAATAATCGCCAACCTAACCTCTAATACATACATTACCTATTTAATAGGTTTGGTTGCTATTAATAGTTACTATAGACTCACAGCGAATGCAGTGAGTCATCGTTGTCCATCGGTCTTGTAACGCCCCCTAACCAATCAGGTCGCTCAAAATTAAAAAGTCAAGTTCACAATCACTAGTTGAAGGCAGACTTTTGAACGAAATGGTTGTATCGTTTGTGCGCTACCTTCAATTTTAAAATTTAATAATGAATACCTCACCCATTCGTAGGAATAAAAGTGGCGCGATAACTCATAGTGGAGAAAGACGAGTAATTTACAATGTTTTTAAATACTTTTAATACTATAATAAATACGAACGGAGATTCCACAGACACTGATTAAAATATTGATAAGGGCTTTATTTTTATTTAAGACAATTGAGTTAATTTTAACCATTTTTATCCAAATAGATTATAATATGTTTTAAAATATTATCTGTTTGATTTTTAACTCCACTGTGAAATAATACACATTTACCCTACCGTAAGGAATATTTGAATAATTCAAATACATACTCACTCTGGTATGTCGCTCCCACTCTCCCATGGCTGGAGCGTTGTTGTGAAGGCTCTTCTCTATTAAAAGCTCTCTCTGGACGTCACCGGGACAAGACGATTTGCTTTCGCGATATTCTGTGTCGCTCAAGCTCTCTCCACTCGACGAATCTTCGTCATTTTCATCTGAATTATTAAAACACTAGAGTTATACAAAGAAAATTTAGATATATAAACATTAAGAAGTTATGATAAAATATATATTATCAGTAATTTCTTATATGGCCACAATTGCGCTTCTGTAGAGTATGATTTGTTGGTTGCATAGTTCATGAAACCACCATAAATAAAATGATATACAACTGGCTGTGGCCAGCAATATTAATTAATTCTTTATATTATGTTGTCTGTCAATCTGTCTGTCGTTATGATCAAAGTCTTTATATCAGGTTTCTACTGAGAGCCTACCAAAGTTTGTATGCAAGAGAAAACAAATATGTACATGGTAATTAAAAAGAATATGTAATCCATACTAATATTATAAATGTGAAAGTAACTCTGTCTAGCTGTCTGTTACCTTTTCACACCTTAACTACTCAACCAATCATCACGAAATTTTCCATATATGTTGTCTGTCAGGGATATAAAAAGACACAGTGTACCTTTCATCCAGAAAAAAGTACTGTTCCCGAGGGATCATCTAAAATATAATAAACAAACTAACGCCTGGCCAAAGTGTTATAGCAACAAGGCGTCAAGCATATTGTTTATTTATTTTTTAATTTTGAACGCACACAAGTTGCTGACACCAGCTAGTTTATTATATAATCATTTCTATCACGATTTCCAAACGTGAATAGGCAGAGATTTATAGAAGAAATGGGACTTCGTGTCCCATTTCTAATTTTCTACTGCTTGTACTTGTAATTAATATTTTGACTTACTGCTGAGAGGAAAAATGTCTTCAAATCTGACGTGAAACTTTTCGGGAACTGCTTTCCTCTTCTCCCCAGTCTTAACGCCGTGCTCCAACTTCGCTATGCAACATCTCATCTCGAAATCCACATTTTTAACTATAGCCCGATGCCACAAGTGATATATCTCTGAACATTTCTTTCTCAACGTTATATCCTGAAATCATTACCAATTTTTGAAAAACATTCGCACAGTTCACATTTTCAATTTCATTTTAACTCACCTCTTTGTCGGGTGGTTTCAACTTTAATAGTATCAGGCTACCGATTTTTATTGAATCAAAGTTTGGTTCGATCGCTTCTTTTAAACTTGACAAATTTACAACGTCGCCATGGGAGAATCTGTAAAATATAATACATTTCAGTAAAATACAGAGCACCAAAACCTTTTTTTTTTTCTAACACATAGAGCACAGTTAGACTGAATATCAGAATAATAGACTTAGAAAAAAGTAAAAGAGAAGCAACTTACTTAATTAATTTGTGAAGAACTCACCTACATTGTTCATCATTAAATTTACATTCTCCGTCTAAGTAAAAGGGGCAAGGCAACATTTCTGCATGTGTTGGATGTGTAAATAGAACTTGAACCTGCAATAATTTCATATTTTATTTTAATGCAAATGTAAAAGGAGGTTTGCATTAAAATTAAAAGGAAAAAAGGGCAGAAAATTATTGACCAAATGCAACATGCCTATACATCTAGCTGCTTATAATACCTAAAGTAAACCATACCAAGTATACCAACACACTTAACTTATGTTTGAAACTAGCAATCCGCTCCCTACTTCGTATGGGTGCAATTTTGCAATGGGATTGGTTTATCATTTTAATTATTACTTATTATTTATATTGTGTTCAATATTTGCTTTCTTACTTTATTCATTGTCTGTTCTTGTTCATTTTTCTCTCCCACAAAACTCTTGACTTGATCCCTCGAAAACCTATAGATTATTGAGGTAGGCACTAGATAATAATTGTGTTTACCTGAAGATCAGTGAACTGGTCATTGTGCTGTCTTGGTACAACAGCACTGACCATGGCATTATGTAGGCTCGGTTGACCACCCCACTTATGTGTATGGTACACTGCACACTTCATGCCTAGTAGCGCGGCCAACTCATCCTGAAAATAAATAAACTATACAGATTTTCAGACGCGACTATCTACAAAAAAATAAAAATATAACATCTGAGAAAATATCCATCTTTATTGCTGTGATGACAGTGGCGCCGCCACGCCACATTAGTTAAAACCAATGTAAAGAAATATTCACATAGTTCACATCGATAACCTTTAATATTAAAAAAATGTTAAAATGTTAATAAAAAAATACTATAATGTTACTTAATGAATTTTCCATCTAGTGAGTTTTACCTTTATTTTAATCCAGTTAATAAACTATTCTGTGTGCCAAATATCACCCAAATCAGTTGCCAGTTTTGTGTGAATGAGTAAAAAACCTCCAAATGAGTAAAAAACCTCCACACATCCTTACAAACTTTCGCATTTATAATATTCAAGTAAGAAAGAACAGAACACCAAACTCGCAAAAACAAAAGTAATTGCTTACCTCAATGTCACTATTGTCACTACATTCTTGTGTTTTATTACTATCCTGTGAGCATTCTGGTTTCACATCTTTATTACTATTACATGCATCACTTTGTGCCATTTCTTGCTGTAATTATTAAATTAAGATTACTTTATTAAATTTACATGCAGAGTTGAATATTGTATAGTAATCCATACTAATATTATGAATGTGAAAGTAACTCTGTCTGTCTGTCTGTTACCTTTTCACAACTTAACTACTCAACTGAACATCATGAAATTTTGCATAGACATTGTCAGGTAAAAAGGACTGTTCATCTAAAATAAAATTAAAAACTAACGCCTGGCCAAAGTGTTACAGCAACAAGAGGACAAGCATTACATTGCTTTTAGATTTTTTTATTTTTCATCATGGACGAAGTTGGAACACAAATTCTAGCTGTGTATGTGTTGAAATATACTGCCAGTATTTAATAAAATATCTCAAAAAAATTGTTGTTTTTTTTAAATTTATTTATTTAGTTTACATATAGACATAAATTTAAAAAATATATATTATCGATTATATACAAATAGGCCTAAAGAATCATAAAAATTATATTTCTACATTTATCTATCAATTTAAAAAAAAATTATAATATTTATAAGACCAAATAAGAAAAAGTAGAGAATATTCTATAAGTGATAAAAATTAATTTTTCAAAAGTAATTCACCAATTTTCTTTTTGTAAGAATTCAAATTGTTGGAAAATAAGTCAATATCATTCAGAACCTTATTAGAACGATGAAAGAAGGAATTTTTAGAATGATTAGTTCTACAGTAGGGAATATGAAATGTATCTTGATCTTGTTCTCGAGTTTTGGTACATTGAAGTGAATACATTCTAAAAGTGAAGAAGAATCGATGTGATTATTTATTATTTGATATAAGAAGACTGTGTCAAAGTCTGCTGCTTTAAAGAATGCAGTTTGTGTCTTTAAGCGCTTGTTTTATAGTCAGTGAATATATTTCCTGTTTTATAATCTAATGATTTTAAGAATTTATTATGTATTTTTTCAATTCTAGCTATATGCTTCTTGTTTTGTGGGTTCCATATTATACTTCCAAATTCCAAATTAAATTGTACACAATATTAATTTTATGTTATTCTTATCCCATTATAGTACTTATATAGCTTAGATAGATAAGTATTTAATGTGGGCTACTAATTAATTTCATATTTGTTACCCATAAATTTTGTGATAGAAAACAGAAATTATAATAAATTACCATAAATAAGGCATATTCCTCATCGAGATCATCTTTAGCTTTGCTTTGAGCTTGATCTGTTGTTGTTTCAGGAACCGATTCCTTAGCTGCTACAGCATCCAAACTTTCTTGTGTAAGCTGTATAAGCTGCTGCAAATCTGACTGTAAAGCTAATAAAGATTCACGTTCTCCCTCGTTTTTCGTTGCGACGAGGGTTTTATTCACCATTGATAGCTGCAAAGTATTAATAAACGGCATGTGAAAATAAGCATGTTACATTATTTAAAAATATATGTATAAACAATAAATAAACCTGTTCATTGTAATCTTGCAATGATGTTTCCAGATTGTCCATCGTATTAATTAAAGTTGTATTGTTGGAATTTCAATTGAGCTTCGCCGAGCAAATGGAGCAAATAATCAGTCACTATCTTGTAATTTAATCAGACAATATATTTTACTAAAAAAAATATTGTTTAAAGTAAATCATGACAGCAATGAGCAGAGAATATAATCAATGCGTTTTACACAAAGATATTAAATGTATATAGGTAGGTACTTTAAACTCTTTGGTTTTACATGATAATAATTAATTAATTAGTAAATAAACAATTTCAACGCGATCTCTATTAAGATCTAATAAGGTAAGAAATAAGAATAACATCAATCAAATCAATCAACTTCGATTCTATATTACATCAAGCATTAACCATTCAACAGACAACTATCATCGCAGAATAAATAATAGTGGCTCACTTACTTCACAGAACACTATATATACTCATAAAGGATGTGCTAAGTCAATAAAAATCTATAAAAAAAATCATAATTATCTATAAAAAAATCAATAATTTATGGCCTATAATATATCATTAATTAATGATTATGGTTCCAAAACTCAAACAAAACTACAAAGTTTTCAAATTTATTCCTTTTCATTGAAGAGCATGGAAACCAGGCATTCTCATTTGATCTTAGCCGTTTCTTTTCCTATTTGTGGAATGAACTACCATGCTGAGGAGTTTCCAACCCTCAGCAGCATCACCCCTGGTGTTCATCGATGTTTATGGATAGGCCTTTTCAAACAAAAAATCAGGTTGATTTTGTAGGTACGGCCGATGGAGTGACTCATTGGTTGGTCGTGTTGCTCGGCGGGATTAACGAAATTAGTAGTTTGCTTACTATAGTAATTTAATGCTTTTGGTTGCTACTTATTAAATTTGATAAAAATAATATACTTATTTATATAATATTGTAATAAATAAAATAAAAACCGTTACATTCGTTACAACCATCAAAAACTTCATTTTTAATTGTTTTTCCGTCAATAAGTACATACATGTAAAAGTTTAAATTGAACAAATTATTTTAACTTGACTTCGACTTGTTAATTTAACAAACATGTAATTTTAGTGTATTTTAATATAATCTAAGTATTATATTTTGTATAATCTACTTTTATTAATTTTCATTAATAACACCCGTTCAGAAATTAACTTATTATACAATTATAAATATCTGCATCCACTCCACGGATCCCTTGTTCTACCTTCTTGTAAGTGCACACCACTGCTGTTTCGAATAAAATGAAACCATGTACTGTACATTTGTGTAATTTTGCGGATTATTTTGCCAGTGTTATTTTCTATGGAAAAGGCCCATCAATAAACATCTATGCTGGTGTTGCTTTGCACGTGTCCCTAGGTGACAATAGAGTAGTCATAGAGGTGGATCAAGTGAATTATCAGCTTGTCTGCTGAGTGCTGCCTTTAAAAAGAATATTAGTAAACTAGTGAGTTGATTTATATCTTGATAATCAGAATACAGATGGCATTTTCATAAGGAACTGCCCGCATGTAAATTAAAAAAAAAAAAAGAACCATACCTAAATGTGTTATTTTTATAATGTAAAATGTATTGTCATTTCGATTGAAAAATATTTTTATAAAATAAAACAAATATAGCAAAACCGATATGTACATAAATTTTCAATTAGTGCAATATAATGTAAGATATGGCTATAATATAGGCAATAAGATATAATCTAACTAATTTTAAAACTGCACATAATACCTACAATTGATCACAAAAACACTATCTATTTTTCAGTTTTTACAGCAAAATGTAAACAGCTGTTATTATTGCTATATCATTTATTTACAGATTCCAGTGTAACTTTTTTAATAACTTTTGCAATAATATATTTTATATTTTCTCCTGAATAGTTCTCCTCATTGTCAAAGTTTTCAGATATGGCTTGAAAAGTGTCATTCATAATACTTTTCAATTTGTCACTAATAACAATATCATTCATTGATGATGACATTTTATGTTTTGTCCTGATATTAGAGAGTTCTTCATTTTTTATTTCTAAATTATGTTTCAAATTATTAACATCTTCTATAAGTGATTGGTTTGTAGCAGACTTTTCTTCAATAATTTCAGCATGCTGTTTATGAATAAAATCCAATTTATTTTCAAGTTTCAATATTTCATCTTCTTTGTCTTTACATTTCATCTCCAATTCAGTAATTTTATTTTTAAAAACTTCTACATCCTTTTTATCAATCTTAGTATCAGAAACCATTTCCGCACTTTTTATACTATCACTATCAATTGACTTTGCCTTTAATAACTGTTCATACATTTTAATTTTACTTTCATATTCCGATAACAGTTTTTGTAAAATCTCATTTTGAAAATTTGTCTTACTGCCTTTGTCAGCATTATCAATATCTTTAATTTTGTCTAATACTTGATCCATCTTATCACTTATTCTGTTCATGTTGATTCTCAACTCACTGTTACTGATTCTTTGTTCAGACATAAAAAAATTCATTTCGTTTGTATTATCTACATGGGAAACAATGCTACTACAGGTGACTGGGACTAGCTGATGTCCTTTATTAAATGTATGATGTGTGACATTATCAATACTTCTTTCTATTTTAGGTATAACTCTTTGGAAACTTTCAATTACATTTTGTGAATGTTGTGTATCTGTTAGCCTGTCTGTAACATGACGTTTGGCTATACTTTTAATGGCTTTATGTCTAATTTTAGGGTGATTGTTTGTTTCATTGGTATCTGATGAATCACTTGTTTTCTCTGCTGAAGTAGTATATGGCGGTAAAATGGAGTGACCAACATTTGCCATTCTGGTTAAAATGGACGCTTTTGTTCTTTTGGTAACAGAGGAATCTGTATCACTTTCTTTTTCTTGTTGTGTTGGTTTATCAACTTTATTTTCCAGTTCATTTGGTGCTGGTGGACCTTTATTGTTAATGGAAGAATATTTTATAGCTACATTTAAACTTTTCAGTACATCCACAATGCTTTTCACTTCATTCTGTGTAGCATAAAGACTCCAATATTTTCTCAAATTATCATAAAATGATATGTAAACATCTCCTTTAATGGTAAATTCAAAATCTGTAGAAATTATGGTATGTGATAGAGTACTTTTATTTGAATCATATAATACAATATTATGTTGTCCTGTTTTGTTAATTTTAAGAATTGCAAATCCCAATTTTCCTTTAGCTGTATATTCTTCATTAGCCCTGTAATAATAGAAAAAAGTATATACTCAATTACACATGTTGCAACACTAAGCCCTAAAAAGGTCATCTGAATTCTCTCACAAACAAGAAAACAATGAGATTTTAAGTAATACAACACACTTCACACACACACACACACACGCACACTTCACACACGCGCGCACACACACACACACACACACAAACTACCAAATCAAGTAGCATGCTCGCATCGCAGAGAATGAATATGTAAAGTGTAAGGTGACATTTGCTCAAAAATAGCATGATTTCATGCTATTGAGAAGCAATGTTGCATTTTAAGCAATAACATCCCTAAAGACAATATAATATCATACCAATATGAAAAAGGTAATGAATCATACTTCATTTCGTCACAAAAAATAGAAATGTAACAGCAAACAACAATATTTCATTTTTAAAAATATGTGGTTTCAATTCAATATTATTTTTCTGTTACATCAACTATATGATAGGTAGTAATTTCTTAAGTAACTAGCTCTTTCTTACCATTCATATCCAAACAATGCACATGCAAATATGCATTGTGTTGGTCTAGTTTCTCCTAATGGTGCAGAAATATCACGTTGTTTTGGAGGAGAATATTTCAATGTAGGATTATCGATCGCTACATCATTTGGCGACGTATTTCCAAATATATTAGCCAAGGAAGTACTGAAATCAGCAGTAAGAAGGTACAGCTAGTGATTAAAGTCTAGAAAGAAAAATGTATTTATCAAATTCCAAATGAAAGTTATCTAATATATAAAAAAAAATCTTGTAATGTTATTGATAATTTGTTTTATAATTCACTTACTACTAAAGTTATTTCAAGATAGAAAGAAGTATTTACCTGTTACTGGGAGTAAAGTAATCATCATCAACATCAGTTTCCAACATTTCACATTTAATCATTAACTGAATTCAAGTTTCTACTAACATCTAAAACTCATTTTTTATAGCGCTAGAAATACAAATAATTGTTAAGGCTAGTTTACATTATTATTTACTTTAATATACGTATATAATTTCATTCTTGCTTATGATAAGCGTTAGCGTATTAGTTAATCTGTGCTTATGATTATTATAATGTAGTGATTGATTACATACTCTTTGAAGTCTTTGTTATTACTATTATATACTCTTTGAGTCTTTGATGATTATGATTGAAAGAAAATAATTATAATTATATGCTAGCCATATGCTAGTTAACCATAGGAATACAGATAACTATATATTCACAAGGATAATGTCAGTGGGTCTAGCATGAGTTGATAATGAGGGCACTCGGCTCATACTAGCTAAAGTATGAGCAAAGTGCCTTCATTCAATATTTGGTAGCGGATAAGCATCTAAGTCAGTCTGTCCTTATGCGAAAAAGCCGTCTATCCATTCATTCTTAAATACTCATTATTAGCATTACTCGCAGTAGTGTTCTTGATATTTTCGTTTCATAGGTGATATATTCACATTTCTTAGTGTTCATTATATTGTTACTGTCATGGGTAATAGTTTGCGTAAAATTCAAAATTCAGTTAGATTTTCGTATTTATAATGGAAATTATAGTGTTTTAATTCCAGTAATGAAAAAGTATTACCCACCAATAAAATGGTTAAAACCTGTGCATGGTAACCCGAGTAAAGCATTTTGTAATAATTGTCATTCAAATTATTGTTATGCAAAATTAAATGATTTAAAAATTCATTTTTAAACAGAAAAGCATAATTTTTTCTCATGCATTAAACAAATACATTATTAAATAATTTAATTTATTGCTTGGGCAAAACTTGATAGACACATAAAAAGCTATAGGGACATCTAGCGGATTTTAATGATTTCTTTTTCCCCATATCTAGCGGGATATTTATGTCTATCTAGAGACTTAAATTTTTGTGGAACGGCAACACTGGTTTTTTCTTTTGTCTCGTATTTGGTTGGTGATTAGTGTGTGGTGACTAATAGTATCTTGTATGTAGTTTGTGGTGTGGTGTGATTCATGTGGTTCTGGTTGGTCTTGTCTTGTCAGTCAGAGTTGTCAACAGTTGTCAGACAGAGTTCACTTCACAGAGTTCTCATCTCATAACTCTTAGACTCAACATACACATAATTAGAGGATTAAAAAAAACTTTTTTTTTGTAACATATTTTCGTTCAGCTTTCAGCAAGAAAACTTGGTTGGATTTGTGTTGGACAAAACGGTGTAAAACACAATGTCTGATAAATTTACATGTATCACATGTGAGGTGCTTTTCAACAGTCCCGAATTGCAGCGAGAACATTACAAATCAGATTGGCACAGGTATAACCTCAAGAGGAAAGTAGCTTCGATCCCCCCTGTGACCTTACAGGAATTTGAGATTCGCGTTAACGAGTACAAAGAGCGATCTCAAGATACAGCTCGCAATGAATCAAAATATTGCAAGTATTGCTCAAAGTTATTCAACAGTAATAATGCATATAATAATCATTTAAATAGTAAAAAGCATAAAATAGCCGAAGAGACATATGTTGAGCCAACTGGTAATGATAACGAAGAGGATCACAGCATACATTCTGATGCTGATGGTTTTGTGAAAGTGGATAATGTCGGGAGTTCCTCCGAAATACCAAACAACTTTGTTGTAGTTAATGCCAATGGCTCTGACGAAGACATAGAAACGGATTCAGAAATTGAAGAGGTATAGTTTAATTATTATTATAAACTAGCTGTGATCATGACTTTGTATGTGCTGTAGTTCATTTTTTGAAAATCTCACACAAACCTAACAGATTAAAAAGTAACTTATATGATAATCCAGGTAATCTATCTGTGTGCCAAATGTCATCCCAATCCGTTTAGCCATACAAACCTTCGCAATTAAAATGTTATTAGGATTACGATGTAGCTTCCACTTTATGTACCTCTCTAATTTAATGATATTCTTCAATTTCTTTCCTTTTTGATTTTCTATTTTGTTGGTGTAATACTTTTCATTCACTATTGCGATTGAGAATGAGTGTTTTTATAATCAAATATTTTAAAATATATTTGAATAGTGAGAGATGTTAAGCTAGAGAGGCTTTTTCTCCCATATCGTCTCTAAGCAGGGCCAGATTGACTATCTCCCAAATCATCCAAAACCTCAGCGCTTAAGCATCCACTAAGAAAGATGCTGGGGTGGTTCAATAATTCGCATTAGAAAAATAGACTTTCAGAACTATAAGAAGAAATGAAATTATTTATTATTATTAATTATGTGAGCAATCATACCAGCCTGAAATTATTCTTAGGAAGATATTAAATATGTAGTTTCATTAATAATGTTTTTTTCCAATTCAGCTTGATTCAGATGAGTGGGAGGAATTTCGAGAAAAGGGGAGTGACTCACTCATCAAACCAAGAGATTGCTTGTTTTGTCCTCACCACAGCAAATCTATCCTCAAGAACCTCAAACACATGTATGCAGCGCATTCCTTCTTTGTACCTGACATTGAATACTGTACTGATTTAAAGGGACTTTTCTTATATTTAGGAGAAAAGGTAACTTGTATGTTTTGGTTTTCTTTCTTTTTTTTAAGTTGCTGTGTTACGTTTTAGTGTTTAAAATTTGTTTCCACCCTGAGTTTAATGCGAGATTTAATTCTCAACTTGTGCTATATTCTTTCATAGGTGCAAATACCATCGACTATTAAAATATTACAACAAGAAAACCAATTTTCGTCAAACCTTTTATCATAAGTTTTTTAAAATATAAGTAGCGTTAAAATTTTTTCAATTTTTCTCATTATAAGAACCTTCCTCAGATTTAAATGAATATTTGAAAGAAAAAAAAAATGTTAAATTGGTCCAGCTTTTATCGAGTTTTGCAATTTATTTTATTCTAATAAGTGAAAATATTTTTGATAGGGAAATTTTATTTTTCACTATCAATAATAATTTATATAATGTTAAATTTGACTTTTTAGAAGAAAAAAATAGATTATTCTCTACAGTAATGTTTTTTTCACTAGATATCTCAAGGCTACATGTGTCTATGGTGCAATGAGACTGGTCGAACCTTCTACTCGATGGAGGCGGCACGGGCTCACATGATCACTAAAGGGCACTGCAAGATGTTGCATGAAGGTCTTGCGTTAGCAGAATATGCAGATTACTATGATTATAGGTAATGAGAACTTTTATTTTTATTTTATTTTGAGTTTTTATTTTGAGGTTTCCATTTGAAGTGTCTTTATAAAAAAATATAGTGTTTTAATAATTAATAAGGTAAATTTCATATGGAATGTTGTCTTATATGATGTGTCCATTATAATTATATTTCATTTTCGTAGGGAATGTTGTACAGTCAGGGTACGAAAACCTTTTTCTACCCTGACTGTACATTAATTACAACTATTTTAATACACAAATACAGCTCAAAATCTGTTTTCTAGCAAAAAAAATTAAAAGGGTCAATGGGCTTTGTTTTTGCAGTAATTTACATTTAATTGCAGTAATTTTTTGGAGTTCAATTTTTTTTTAAAGTAGCGTAAATGTGAACCAATTGTTTCGTAATGTAAACGATAGACGTTGCCATCCGAACAAGCCTATTTTTATCTCAGTAAGACCAAAACATGGAAAGATATGATTATCAAGAAATTTTGTACAACAAAGAGAAAAAAAGACGGCTGCCAAATAGAGGGGATGGCTGTAAGGAATTGGACTATATACTGTGTTATGTTTTGCTCATACTAATTGTATTTGCTTGAAATTTTCAGTACATCATATCCCGATCACAAGGAAAGTGATGAGATGGAAGTGGAAGAAGAGGTGGAAAGTCCGGCTACACTGACGGGTGATGATTACCAGTTGGTATTGCCTTCGGGTCTGGTAGTTGGACATCGTTCCTTAATGAGGTGAGCACTTTTGTTCTTTAATTCATCAAAATTAAATACCACCCACTAATAGTCCAGGAAAAAGGAAACAAATGAAAAATTTAATTAATGTAAGTTCCTTGTAGATATATAATATAGATTCCACACTATATAAGAGTTGGAAAATGATAAAAATTTGGTCTCTTGGTGTTTTTTTTTTCTAAAATATACAAATATGGTATGAGTGAAAAAAAAAAAGTTTTTTTTTACAATATTTGTCTAAAACTTTAAACGTCTATAAATAAATAATAAATGAACATTTTTATTTAAAATCAAATTTTAAATAAAAATGTTCATTTATTATTAACTTTTTTTTTGCTAAACTTAAAATTAACACAATAGGGGGCACACGTGGTTGTTATGTAAATTTTTAACAAATCATAGCAAACCAAAAAGTAAGCCAATAATATATTCGAATGAAACTGTTAATTTTAATTCTCTATAATATATAAGTAACAAAGCTGTTTAATATATATTTTCAGATATTATAAACAGAATTTAGGGCAGAGCAGTGAACTGATGGTGAAAAAATCAGACCGCAGACTGCACAAGGTGCTCGGAGTGTACAAAGCGCTCGGGTTAGCGCCAAAGGAGCAAGCGGCGGTCGCCAGGTAACTATTCCATAGAATCAATCTAATTACAAGTGATGTGAAAAATATATAACCCGTAGGACAATTCTTGGCACCACGAAAGAATGCAATACTGCTTGCTACGTTCGGCAATGGAAAGACGGTACAAAAAAAGGTTATTTTTATTATAATAAATATGGTTAATGTGCGTCATAATATTAGTAGGATTCAAATAATGAAGTCCATAGATAGCTCTAACCATAAGCATTAAAATGAAATTAGTACGTTTCTGAACTAGTTTTATTTGGATTGTAATATTGATTGAGGTTTTTGTCGTTACAGAAAAGCCCGAGACATCCATTTCATGAAACGCGTTCAAGCGAAATGGCAGATGAAGTTATCCTTGAAGGCGAACAAGTTCCAAAAGCACTATCGAGCTCAAGTCAACTTCTAGAAATTTCTTTGGATTATCCAATGAATTAGTAAGCATTTGTGCGTCGCACTTGCTTACACGATAAAAATATTAAAAATAATTCTAGTTGAATATGTGTATATATGTGTATGATGATATACAGAAATGAGAATGGGTGTTATAAATTTTGGGTGCTTTTTTAGCGTTACCATTTTCAAAGGGATGGTGTAAATGGTACTACTTGGTTAATTAATTTCAAATATTAAACATTTTTTTAATGTAAAGTTTGGCAGGCAGGTTGACAATACATTTAACGGCTATCAACGCCCATTAACACGAACTTAACTTTCTCCTAAAGGGTCGGCTTGCATTTTTATGAAGTGTCAGACTAAAGACTCAGTTTTCACATGAAACAAAACTTTATAGCGTTTAGTGCATAATGAGTAAATATGTACATAAAATACCAACCGCTTATAATGCCAAAACGCCAAACACCAACTTTCATATATTGGCGTATAATATTAAGGACTTTAATAGATGATACTTGTTTATTATTATTATTAAAGATATTTTACAGTCTTAATTTATTATTATTAAAGATATTTTACAGTCTTTAATAATAAAGATTGTAAAATACTTTACAAAATAGTTTTGATGTTTTACATCTTATCAGGTGTACCGCGACGGCTCAATATTTGGTGTTTCGCTTGATGTATTAGTTTGTATTTGGTGAAGTTGGTATTTTGTTTAAATTTATTTTCCCGTTATACTTAGTTGATAGTTTGTTAAAGTCATATTACTAGTATGGAATCTAGAAATATGATTTCTGAAAAATAAAATAAAAAAATACTTGGTTTATCTTATATTTATGCACAAGGTTGTTAAACTATTGACATTAACCATGTTAAACTTCAGTAAAAAAATGTATAGTAGAAATAAAATGACACTCGTTTATTGTTGTATTTTTATTTAATTTATTCTATGGACGTTCAATTCACTTCTAAAAATGTCCACGGTATTTTCACGGGGTTTCTGTCTATTTTCATTTGAATTTTAAACAATGGCAACACATTCATTTTGCCTTTCAACCTTCGGGACATCACGTCAGCCATTTGTTTGTCGACAACATATTTCCCTTCTATATCCGGTATCTTGGCCAGATACTTGTTAATTACCTTTTTGATTTCATCGGAATTTTTGTTGTTTTGAATCTCTTCTAAGGCATTTATAGCAATGGCAAATAAGACGTGCACTATCTTCAAAAAAAAAAGGATTATAATTTCTACCACTTAGTTCACCCGACAGACGTCAATTGTTCTAAGGTTTGATTGATGTGTTTCACATCAATATTTAAATGAAATAAGTATTTGAATTATTAGCTAGGAACTTTGGATTGGAAAAAGTAAAAGGGTTTTTTTTAGTTTTTTCCGGACAATTTTAAAAATTCCGAATATTTGAAAAAAAAAAAAAAACAAAATAGGCGAATTTATCTAGCCGTTCTCGAGTTTTGCTATTAACAAAACATTTTGCAATTCATTTTTATTTATATAGATAGATATATCATTTTGATTTATGTAAAATTAACAAAGGGGGAGGCCTATATCCACCAGTGGACTTTAATTGAAAACATATTCTATACAGTAATTAATTTACAGAAAAGTCAGGAGAGTAAAACATGCTTACCAGAATCCTAATCATGTTGACAACATAATTACAGATCAAATTGAATTGATCAAATCAAATTGAAGAAGTGAAATCTTAAATTGGATTTCGTTACGCCAATTTACAAACGCACAATGTGATTTCAATTAACTACAGTGAACACAATAGGTGGAACATTTAACAATCAGAATAATGATTAAAACCTCTTCAACGAACTTAATTGTTAATATGTTGACTTACTCGTTTGTTAATACTTATTACTTACCTATTTTTATTTTGGGTAGTAACATCACGTGTCAAAAAATAGTAATTGTGATCAAAGATTCATCAATATTTTCTTAAGAAGCAACATAAGTAATGTGACATTTGTCCGAATGAGAAATTTACTTTTTTGAATGCCAAATTCTAACTTTAACCTCATTTATAATAATAGAAACTCGTACTCATATACATATTATATTCATGACAACATTGCTATTATATAAAAAATAATTATAGTTACTCAGAAGTGTCTTTTTTTAATGTTTTATTTTATAAGTTAGTATATATAGTTTGCTACTATATATATGTACACTAATTTGATATATCGGAATTGAAATTTATTATTAAAATTTATTTTAGAAAATATATTATCAATGATGCAATTTAAGTTTGCTTGACATATTTAAGCTTAAATTTTTTTTTACGTGGAAGTGTGACAGATTAATAACAGACCAAACCGTTACTGCCGCCAGACGTGCTGATGCTCATTTTAGGACAGTGGAATGCAGTGTGCTATGTTACTGCTGTAAATTACAGATTTTTTTTACTCGATTTATAGTATTTGTTATGAGGTGAAGGCAGTTAAATAAAAATAGAACGTGATTCGGAGCGAAAGTGACAGAAAAGTTTGAAAAATCGTACACAACCCTAATTACCAATACTAAGGTAAATGTGGATGCCCACAAGTCTTAATATTGTGAACTTTTGTTATGGTGAGTTTGTACTGGTAGGTCGCGAATACCCCTCGGTGCAGATCCACGTCTAGAGAATCCGAGAGCAGCTTGCAGCACACACAGGCCGGCTTCTAGGGTGCGTACTCTGTCGTGCTCGTCGCCTATTGCAGGGTTGACTTCGACCAAGTCTATGGCGCGAAGGCGGCCCGTCGTGTGTATAATTTGTAACATCTTAATAGCTTCACGAAGTGTAAGTCCGCCTCGCACTATAATATAAAGCAAATACACAATAAACATGAGACATAAATAAATATGAAAAAGTTTACTTTGAATTGGAAGACAAGGCGACTCACGGTGTATTCCATAATAATTTTAAAGGTGTAGATCTAGACTCTAGACAGTTGGACAAAAAAAAGTAGGTGACTCAACCAACCATAAAATTTTTGAGTTTGATGTAGATATGTAGCTTCAATCTTATTTTTGTGGATGGACTGTTATTAAATAATTACAAGCTAAAATAAAAATGATAAACTAACTCTCGAGATTCTAATGAGCCCAAAAACACTATAATTAATCTGCTGTAAGTTTCTGAAGAGTTGAGTATCCCGCAGACTACTTGATGCTGCAGCATCGGATTAAGGTTACCATGTCAATGTCATGTTGAAATACCAACAAAGTAACAGAACCTATAACTAATTTCAAATCAATCGAAACTGCGGCAGTTAACGAGACCCTTTTGTCAACTATAGTAAATGATCTCAAACGCCTGAACAGGTTTTAATAAATTATAGCTAAGAACCATCTCGATCATGTCAGCTTTTAAAAACGGATCAAAATCGTTGCATCCATTTAGGAGCTATAATGCGACAAAGAGACTATGATGCCTAGTTTTGCGTCAAGAGTTAAAAATAAGAGGGAAAACGTACCTGGCGTGCCAGTGCTTGGTGCTTCTAAGCTGTCCAGAGCGTCAATATCGAAACTCACGTGAATGGGCTTCTTTTTCTCTGGATCCAGTGTGTGTAGTAAGTATTTAATAGAATTTTGTATTCCATGCCTACACAATATATAATTTACACAATATACTTATAATATATAACTCAATATAATTTACGTCTATTATTTGATCTTTTATTACTACACGTCTATCAATCACCAAATAATTCATCTCTGGTCAATTCTCTTGATCGAATATGTCCATTTATTATTTATTCTTTACATATCAATTATTCAACCTCGTAAATTTCTAATATGAAACACTCAATCTATCTTTCTAGGTAACTACCTACATTTGTGTGTATATATTCCAGAGCTACGGGATCTAAGAATTTTTTGGTATAGGTGTAATATGGTATATTTGAATTCATTATACACGATAATGCACACAAACACATACCTACATACATATACATGTGGATATATACACGTAATATGCTCAAAGAAAACACACAGCCGTGTCCACGACACAGCCACACCCTATTGTTGTTTATTACCTTTCTTGAAATTATTAATATATACTTACTCTTCAATGTCCTCCATTGCGAAAGTGGGAACATTGTGTTTTTCTATTGCCAGCCGCTCGTACTTGTCAACTGATCGCAACCCAATATATCCAAGATTCTTTATCGAAAATCTAATCGACAAAAATACAAATAGAGATAATTAGTTAAAATTACTAGTAATATAATTAATTTGCATTTTGATTATTGTTCCATTTTGAGACAAGAAAAATTACTACTTTGCGTATGCGGGATCCAACGAGGTTACAAAATTAAATGATAGGTTTGGAACCCTGAAACTCAAGGATAAAGTAATTCTTTTTGGTAAATAACTATGTATTTACAATAAACATTTAGGTACGTACGTCCCTTACTCATTCACCGAAACACAACAGCATACGTGCTGTTATTTCAGTGTTATTCAGATCTATATTAAGGTCATGCTGCGAAAAACTACCAACCTTATGGTATACGATAAAATCGTCGATAAAATTAATATAAAAATTTCCTTTAATAAGGTTACGATGCCCAGTTGAATCTCGGAAAACACTTGATTAATGTTCAAACACTCTGAAACTCGACAAGCGTTCTGGGACAGCCATGATTGTTTGCATTAAGCTCAGCTTAGATGAACTTGCAATGAGAGAGTTCTGTTAGGAAAATTTATATTTTCATAATTTTTTTCTTCTCGATTAACAGCTAATTTAAAATTCATGTCACCACGGTTCTTACTTGGGAACCTGCCAGTCCATAGTGGGCAAATAAGGCCAGTAATCCGAAAGTTCCTTGACGAGAAGCGCCACAGGCATGCCGTGCACGGAGCCCGATCCTGATGTTTTATTCGTGTTGATGTCAGCATGAGCGTCCACCCATATGAGGATCATGTCCTCGTTAACTTTATAGTGACCATCGACTGTACCTAAGAAAAGACTTAGGCTTAACAACAAAATATTAAGCTTGTTACGAACGACATTTTAAGTAGTTACAGTCGGCTACATAATTGGTTGGAATTTTCTAATTCAAATGGTTTATTTAAAAAGATTAACGACCTCAAAATTTTTTGGTATAGCGGTTGCACCCTGGTCTTATGAGCAGTCAATGTGAAAAAACACTTACCGATGCCAATAGAGTGATCTCCACCGATTGTCACTACTACCCTGTCGTCTTTCAAAACTTCGGTGACTCGTTCTGATAATTTTTTGTTGCAAGCCGAAACTTGGGGAAGATGCATCATATTGGCTACTTGAGCGGTTTCTTTACATACCGGCGTCTCTATGTCGCCATAATCCTTGATGTCGAGGCCATCTAAAACGAATAGTTTAAGTATTTAGAGACACTTTTTTTTATACAGAATAACAACATTTAGTTTGTTGTTTTAAAAATGTCCATAGTTAATCTCAGACCGTTATAACTTTTTATCCTCGGTTACTGAGAGGCTTTTTAGTAAATAAAATATTAATTCTTATTTAATTAGAATTCACGATATTAACTAAAGGTGCCTATTATTATTAAGATAAAATAACATGTTTTCTATACATATAATAAAATCGTAGAGGAGCTGAACAATATTAAAAAAAAAAAAAAAAAAAATTAACAATTTGTACACGTGGTTCTTATGTTACTGGTCAAAAAAGAGTTACTGGAATTTTTGGGTTGTCTGTGCGCTCTAATCTCAGCAATGGCTTAACCAATTTGAATTCGGTTTTCACTGATGTATTCTAGCCAGCTTCCCGTAACATTTAGTGTTCGTTTCATTACAGTCGGTATACCACCAAAAAAGTTATATCGAATATCGAAAACCGCGCGTACGAAGTTGCGAGCAAAACACAACAAATTTCTATTTCGCGCTGGATTGGGGAAATATGAGTTACAATATCACTTCTGTATTAACTGCTATACAGAATAAAGTGGCAATAAAAAAATAATGTTTTACCGATTTCCTTAAGTCGCTCTATCAATCCAGCTGTCCTCAACGCCGAGGGAGCGACGCTGACCCCATATTTCTTCTGTCCTTTCTCGAAGGGTACTCCGATGATGCCCACTCTTCTTACTGGTTCCCATTTTTTAGCGGAGCTCATCGTTCGTGTAATCACTTTAATGATATTCATTTTTTTCATAAGTGATTCGATTTTTAAATATTAGCTCATCAAGCCGACCAGTACAATAACACAATGACACGCGTTTGCTGTTATCT
Organism: Synanthedon myopaeformis; assembly: GCA_944738685.1. Lineage (NCBI taxonomy): Eukaryota > Metazoa > Arthropoda > Insecta > Lepidoptera > Sesiidae > Synanthedon > Synanthedon myopaeformis. Next base: position 6,458,312 of record OX122918.1, on the reverse strand, counting down.
CTTATTGTACTCGTATTGGGGGTCAAAGTGTACCTACTTAAGTTTGAAAACTATTTTTAAATTACATCATCTATAAATTATGTTTGATGTTTGGTGATTTTTAAAACAATATTTTATTTCATTCAAATCAAATCAAATCATTTATTTGCATGTACATGGGTCATGTCATTTACCGTCAAGTCTGCGTTATAATATAATAATAAAATATCTACATAGTATAATATCCTTTGTCGGTCTGTATATCCGCTAACTCCTCCTAAATCACGCAACGGATTTTGATGTGGTCTTAACAGTTATGTAATTTTTCACGAAAGAAAAATATAATTTAATTTCCTCTTAGAATTTAACCTATCAATCCAGCCTACTAACCTAATTTAACTTAATCAAGATGTTATGTAAGTAGAAAAAAAAAAACAATGTTTTACAACCAAGTCGCCGAAACGGTTTCTCCTTTAAGTGCTTCTAAACCACCCAACGGATTTTAATTCAGTTTTCACTTATGGAAAGAGGGATAAACGAGGAAGGTTTGTGTATACAAAAATGCGTCCCGGGCGAAGCTGCAAGCGGGTCGGAGTAACGGACAAGTTTGCAAGCGGGTCGGAGGCGCTAGGCCGCATCCGTCTGTTTTTCCGCTAACTTCTTCTAAACAAACCAACGGATTATGATACGTTTTTCACTAATGGAAAGGTTTTTCACTATTGGAAGGTAGGTTTGTGTATATAAATTGCAAAAAGGGTTGCATCCGTGCGAAGCCCAGTGCGGAATTTACTAATGAGATAAAAACAAGTGGTTAAATGAAGTACCATAAGCTATAAGGAAATTTAGTTCTTACTAATTAGATAGACACTTACAGTTATGTCGATAAGCAGGAGTCTTATGTGTCCAACTTCAACTTAATGACTACTTAAAGGCAAATGTAGTAGCTGTATTAGCTCGTCACACCACTTTCGCGAAGGTTATTAAACTTCTCATATTTTCACAGCGTTAAGTTAAGTAGCTACTTGCTTATTATCGCAGAAACGACTGTTGTAGCGTGGGTATATCTATTATGACATTTATGACTGAGATATAACACGGCTCTATCGACATGAACGTGCATCAAGTTTTAACTTCAACTGTAATCTATATATACTAATTTTATATATAAAGTTGAAGAATTTGTTTGTTTGGTTGAACGCGTTAATCTCCGGAACTACTGGTTCGAATTGAAAAATTCTTTTTAGCCTGAGAAAGGCTATATATATTCAAAAAAACTTTATTAAAGCACGATTCACTAGATCAAAAACAATACTTTTTGATTTTATTATACTATGAAACGCTAGTTGTTTTACTTGCCGTTTAATTTAAGATGAATCAGATTCTGTTTCTCTTTCGGTAATGCTCAGTTTTCGTCAGGCAAAACTCGGTCACCGATCCACCGCGTTACATCGCACGCCCAGGGACTGGGGCCGGGCCGTACCAGTGTCTCGTCGTTTCCAGTATTTTTTTAATTATGGAAAATCCTCATGGATAACCCGGCAGCATATGAGATGTTGCGTGGTACCGCTTGTAAAATGGCATGGAAATAAATATTGAAAGTTTTCGTAATTAGCAATATTAATTAAGTATCTTAAAATCAAATTTATAAACTTTTGCAATTAGTATTAACTTATTAAATATTAATATATAGTGGCCTGTAGCACCCGCGCATTTATTTGGCCTGGACCTCCGGTCAAGGAGGGCTCACTGGCCAGCCGTTCGACGGTTAGTCGAGGAGGAGAGGGGTTTGTAGGTTCCAAAATCCAAAACACATTTGTACTGGTACAATGGTCTTTATTTTGCCGGAGCAAAGAGAAGACTAAATTTACAAAGAAAATGCCCTATTTATATTACAAAATTAACATATACAACTAGCGGCGGTCGTACCACACTTGCATCAATAGCGCGCAAGTGTGGCTTGGCCGCCCGAATAATTATAATAACGAGTGCACTATATTTACCTGTCTCTTTTACATATTCGTTTTATTTACACAATTTACTGACATCACTAGTTCTTAAGTCGTTTTAAAAATACTAGTCTATTCTATACACTGGTTTATTTCGAACACTATGCTATTCTATATGTACATTGTAGGCTGTCCCGAACTAACACATTTATTATATTAATTTGTTAAATTAAATATCAATCGAAAATGTTAATATTTTTTTAATGAAGAGCAAAGTGATCAGAAATTGGGTGTACCTATAGTGCTTTGAAGTGTAGAATATACTATGTATGCCTATAGTAATTATAGTACCTACTGTGCTGAGCTTAGCTTTGGGGCGAAGGGCAATGGATTTAATTGGGTTTTCCCGTTGGAGCAACCGGATTTATGTCAAACTAATATGGATTACCAGACTTCACATATCAACGTCATCAGACGTGTTTCCTCCAGTAAGCCAAGCGGTTCTTAATCTTATAAATATTTTGAAAGGAGTACCTACTACCAATATGCGTTGTTTATATATTTAACCCCAACGCCTGACGCAAAAACGGGGTGTTATAAAATAAACTGTGTATGTGTGATGGGCCGATTTTAATTTTTTTTTTGTTTGGAAGCTGACGTGATCCAATATAGTTTTTAGCTATACTTTATAAAGGCGTTTAAAGATCATCAGTCCATTTCCTAGTTAACGAAAGGATTTCACTAACCTCCACAGGTTCGATTGATGTGAAATTTGATACACATTACTTAGGTGGTACTTCCGTGACATGATATTCTTGACCTAATGCTGTAGCATCAAGTATTCTGCGGAATACTCAACTCTTTAGCAACTTGCAGCAGATATAGTCTGTCTGTTAAGGAAGGTTCATAATTTTTAATTAAAGCTTGTAAGTACAAAAAAATTGCAAACACTAAATACAAAGTGAAATACTGATGGAACTCAATAAACTTTCAGTACATTTTAATACCACGTAGAAACAATTGCCAATACAATGGGTGAATATTTAAATAAAGAGACGTGCTGAACGCCACAACTAACTAATTCATAGCGTTTCGATAATGCGTAAGTTGTCATATTGATCCAATTCATATAGGGTCCTGTTATTGTGAAAATGTTGTATCTTATACCATCTAAGTTCGTAGTTAGAGATCCAAAAATCGCCGATACACCTACTAATTTGTCTCCATATAAAAGAGGCGATCCCTCGCTGAGTTTAGTGGGTTGTTGCGACGATTTCTCTAAAGCGCAGATGCAGTAATACCATCTAGCGTTCATACATGGTGTCTCTTTGTAAAGTTGCTTTTGTAGCGCGACGGCATCACTGTTATATAGTTTTCCGAATCCCACTGAGACCAGATCCACGTCGTCTAACTCATCGGTGTATGCACTAAATAGTTTAGCGAACTTTATGATCACATCTGATATAGGTCGATTTGGGTGTACCATACCAATGTTGTTATAAATTTGCATGAGGTTTGGATCGTTTTTCCATAAATCAAATTGAAATTCCGAATGAAGGTTCGTAGAGGCCACTTTGAAAGTATTCGCTTCCATGTTTTTCTGAAGTACTCCCAGGCCGACCGCTATGTAGCGAGGTTCACTCATGATGCATTTTCCAGATGTTAGTACAGTCCACTGGTTTATGATAGTGCCTGAGCATATGTACACGTTGGATTCTTTCAACAAAGCGACTACGTAAGGATAGTCTTCTGCGAGCTCCTCTATGTCTTGCCATTGGTTCTCTGCAGATGTAGCTCGTACAAGAAGTAAAAGTATGACTACTTTCTGTAAAAATAAGCTGATATCATATAGAAGCATAGCCTGCTTTATTTATAAAATTTTATCTTATTTCGCTGAAATACTCAACATGATTTGACTCTGTCATGTGCACGTCATGATGCCGTGACATGTAAACTTTTCAATGTCACGGAAAATCGGAAGAAATAGTTTTGATCTTATCACGCCTAAAGAAAGAAATTGTAGTTAAATTTAATATTTATATTTTGAAACTATTCTATACTTACTAGAGATTTTAGAGACTTTTGTGATAAGTATACGTGTTTAGTGATAAGTAAATTGAATAAATATAAATAAAAGAATAGAAATAAATTTATGTCGACAGTTAAGCAATAAATATGTCAAGCTTAATTTATATTGCTTACATATTTTATCAGGCGTTATATATTTTTTTCAACATAGACTAAATCGCGGGCACCAGCTAGTTTACAACAAGTTGAAAGGATGTACATCGCTTCTTTCACCTTGTATGTACATATCATGTTTATGTATGAACATTGATTTTGAACTTATACCAAAATACTAGATACTTGGCTTAAGAAGGTAGCTCGTTGAATTGGCAATGTTTGGTGGAAAGTGCGAATGTGCGCGAATTTTCATTCTCGATGGCTCTTCAAGAGAAATGGTAAAGTTGGAGCGTCTTGCTGAGGTGAGGGATCCACTCGACTATTGGCCTGATCATAGAATAAATAAGTCTATACTTAACGAATATTATTCTACAGACTTGTTAAGGCAATATTAACTTTTTACTTCGTTTTGACTAAAAACTAAAGATGAAAACGAACGATACGCTAAATTAGATTATAACAAAAGATTTCTTTAAATTGCATTTTCCTTTAGGAATGTGTTCAATGAAATGGAAATTTCACTTATAATGAGGAAAATGGAGGAAAAATATTCGATTCCATTGATTTTTGAAGTTGAAAGTCACAAAAGAAATTCTATTTGAATGATTTGAATAAGGATTTGCTATTGGAAAAGTTATTCAGAATCAAAGCATGGATGATGAAAAGAAAATGCCCTGGTAACCTCAAAGTGCACATACCTCAGTAGATACTAGAGCGTTTTGTGTTTAATATTAATAGTTATTTTTTAGTTCATTTTAGTATGGAATATACTTAGTTCATTTTAGTACGGAATGTCATATATTTTAGTATAGTTTTCATACACTACGAATAAATTTTATTCGTAGTGTATACAGTACATTTAAAAATGTAATCCTTTCGCATTTATAATATTAGTAAGGAATTTATTCCTCGGCTTGCATGAATGAATACATGAATAAAAAAAAATATTATTTTATATTCGCCAGACTTGTAAGTGTGAGCAAGAGAAAAAATGATTTGTTCAATTTACACGATATAAAATTGAAAAACATCAATCGTACAAGGTTTTATTAATATTAAACATACCTACTTCTCCATTGTGAATCGAATGTGATTCCACAAATAAGCTCTCGATATTGTGCCGGAAGTTTGATAGGTCGCTCACCCGCTCACGTCCTTTGCGTCGTTTATTTGACAGCCTGCTATTTTGTAAAGATTCCTGTCGCGATCCCTTTGTCGGATCTTATGTCGGGTTGTGAACCTGAACGATTACTGTTACACGTGTGGCTTCAAAGCCACCATATATCTGCTACGAACTCAATGACGCACGTACATATAGGTACTCAAAATAGATAATTTTGAGTCGCCGCCGCGCATCACGCTTTATGTAATTAATTAATTTGCTTGTTTGGCGCCGACTTAAAATTACTTAGTTAAGAACTTAGTTATTAAGGTTAAATAAAATTATTTTTTGCATTTCAGTTTTTTTCCGCAGTTTAATTTTTTTGTTAATAAGTTTTTATTTTATAATTTTTTGTGGCTATAATCTAGATCTACTAATTACTACATGCTTAATTATTGATAACTTTTTTTAAATTGTAATACACAACTGAGCATTAAAATCTGTGAGTGAACAATAAATCACCCCTATTTTCCTACCCTTAAAGTAGGAATTTTTTTCCAAATTTATACGGGACAACTTCGGTATATTCTTACCCTTTCCAATATAAAAAGAATTATGAAAATCGGACTACTCTGTAAAAAGTTATGCGTGATCATACTTAAAAATATATATATAGTCCGATTTTGATAATTCTTTTTATATTGGAAAGGGTAAGTACATCCCGACTTGAGAACCTCCTCCGTTTTTTCGTTTTCGTCGGTTGAAAATAAATAAATTCTGTAGGAAAATTAAATCAAATAAAGATAAATATTTTATATTTATAACTAGCTTTTGCACGCGACTTATCCATACTGTCCATACTTTTTAATATTATAAATGTGAAAGTAACTCTGTCTGTCTGCCTGTTACCATTTCATACCTTAACTACTCAACTGATCGTGATGAAATTTTGCATACACGATAATGTTGCTATTCATATTCTGCGTGCTGAACTCTTCAACTGTTAATGAGGAATAAGAAATGAGAAGAAACATCTTTAAGTATAATATTAAAATGGAATAATAATGGCGTCACGCGAAATGAATAGGATTTGTGTTTTCCATAGGGAAAATAAAGTTATTCTTCCAACCCTTTCAACGTTTTACTCTCTTGAGAAGAAAATGGAAAGTCCTTTCAGTTGCTAATGGATAAAAATACTCGTACATAATATGAGATATTGTAGCGAAAATCGGACGCATAACGAGTGGGCTGTGATTTTTTCTCTCACCCCAGGGGAGCATACAAGGTTTTGCAGCTTTATCCATATCCCGTCGGGTCCCCGGGGCGCAGCTTTCACTGAATGGCTCCACAGATTATAATAACTTGAGGGGACAGAATCTTTCCACAAACGTAATAGTATCGTTAAAACGAACAGAAATATATTATTCACTTATCTTAAAGTTATATAATCTAATTAAACTAACAAACCAGTTAGTTAAAATGTAAAGAAAGTGGATTAATACTTATAGGCTGTAATTTTATACAGCCAGCATTATACGAGCTATACGTATAGGTACTTTATTGTAACTATTGTATATTGTATATATATTTAACCTATTGAATATTATTTATATTGTATATTGTAGCATAGCATACAACCATCTTATGGCCGTCATCTTTTTCAAATGGTTCTTATGTATCCACCTTATAGTCCGGACCCAGGACCAAGTAATTACCATCTGTTCCTGTCCATGGCAAACGATTTTTCGGTGAAAAATTCGCTTCAAGAGAGGCTTGTGAAAATCGACTGTCTCAATTTTTTGCCAATAGGGACGAGTACTTCTATGCGAGAAGCATAGTGAAATTACCTTCTAAATGGCAACAAGTAATCGAACAAAACGGGGTGTATTTGACCTAAATCGGATCATTCTAAATAAGCCTTCAATTTAATGCAAAAATAATGGATTTCTTTTTCTACACCCTATAATATTCATTATTGATTTAGGTTTTATATATTTGATTTTTTAATGCGGACGGAGTCGCGGGCAGCAGCTAGTTCTTCATAATTCTAAGTAAGTATTTTCCACATTTTTTTTTGAATAATTGCTTTGAAGAGCATAATTTTCAAGGAGCTTGTACAGTGTTTAAAAGTCTGAAGCAATATACTAATTGAATGGTGTAAAGCCGTGAGGAAATATGCATTGAGAAGAGCGGGAGAAACTAAGGGCTGTTCAAAATTCAACACGATATGCTAATTGCAAACGAAATTCAAGGCTTGTGTATAGCAAATTTCAGAATTAACTTTTATATGATAATGTGTAATGGACAGGCACACATTATATGGCAAGGGACATATACAGACCAAATAGCAGGGGTGATGTTGATCATATAAAAAACAATAACAATGTGTAGCGAGGGAATAGTAAATGGATTCAGGGTAAGACTTTTTAAAATAGGTTAAAATATATAACGCTTGATCTCGTGTTGCTATAACACTTTGGCCAGGCGTTAGTTTTTTATTTTTTATTTATCTTCGGGAACAGTCCTTTTTTTCTGCATGAAAGATACCATATGTCCTTTCTGGTGTCCCACACAATGTGTATGCAAAATTTCATGGTGATCGGTTCAGTAGTTTTTGCGTGAAAGAGTTACAAACATCCATACATTCAAACATATTTTCGCATTTATAATATTAGTAGGTACGGATTCAAGAAGTGAGAACGACCGACTCAGCTCAGTGTCGGCGGTCGGACGCATATATTCCAATAATTAAATCGTTTCTAGACAATCTAATCTAATTTCTAGTTCATATGGTGTCAGATTTAAAGCTTATATTATAGTGAATGTGATGCAATTTCTATTTCCTTTCGTTCACAGTTTCAGACACAGTTCAGTTTTCAATCTGTGCACTTTTGCTCGCGATTTCGTTCGGGTATTATAAATTTTATTAAAGATTTAACTATGTGGTATTCTGATGCATAATACAAACCACGTTACTGTACATATTCATCAACATACAATCTTTAAATTTTGTGCAAAAAGTACATCCATACAACCATTCACGCAAAGTTTGCACTATTTATATTATTAAATAGAACTTAATAATAAATTTTAAAAAAAGGTAAGTATGCATTTTATATGTGTATCTGTTTTTATAATAGTAATCTAATATTGTCGCCGTAAATAATGGGAAAATCAGCAATGAATAAGTTTTACTTGCATTAGAAAGGCTTGTCAGAGTGTGAAGGAGTTGGTTTTTAGAGGTATTCAGGAATGGCGAACACCTTTTTACAATTTTAACATCAAAAATATAATGCAAAGCGTATCATGTAATAACAGGAATACTGTAAGTATTTTTCCACAAATTTTTCCACAATTTTTCCATAGGACTTTTTTCCACAAATTTCATATGCATACGATTTCCGACTCAGTAGTTTTACACCCCTAGCAAAGGGGTGTGTTTACAGAGAAAAATATTAGCAGGATGTAGTGGAAATATCAAGAAACGAAAGAATTTTGTGGAGAATCTTTTTTTATAAAATATATAGGTAAATCTTTTTTTATAATATACTAGCTGGTGCCTACGACTTAGCCCGCGTGAAAATTATATACCAAAACCTTCCTCGAGAACCACTCTGTCCATTGGTAAAAACAGCATGAAAATCGGTGCAGTCGCTTTTGAGTTTAACGCGAATAGACAGACAGACAGACAGGACTTTGTTTTATAATATGTAAGGATAGGAAGTTTATTGTCAGAAAGATAGCAATGTTTCATAGTTTCTAAGCAGTTTAAAAGTTCACAGGCGCAGGAAAATTTCTGCTTACAAAGCTTTCAAGAGCTTCCAGTTCAACACTTTGCGTGATTCTGACACATACTTATTGAAATATTGTTTGAGAACTCTCGAACGGAATAGAAATTTTGCATACATCTTTTCCTTTTCGGAAGGAGATTATGTATTAAAGAACAAGACGTGAGTTAGTTTGAGTCTGTTTTAAAAGTGTTTTAGTAAATGTTCCAGAAGTGAACATTTAGGTAATCTTTTAAATCACCATTTGAAATTTTACGAGTCTACAATTTTACACAAAAATAGGCGCCGTTATAACACACTATATAGTAGACGAGGCCTGCAAATTTTGACCTTGTGGACCCATAGCTCGTAAAACCGACATCCATTGGAATTAACTGTTTCTGAGATTAGCGTTCACGGACAAAAAGATAAAAACTCTAAAAAATTAATAATGGTAAGTACAACAATTGTTTTTTTGAAAAATGAAATTATTTAATGTATAATTTTTTGAAAAAAATATTTAAAAGTATTTGATGCAAAATATTTATCGATTTATGACCAGCATATATTTATGACCAGCAGTAAAATCAACCAACTAGAATATTCATTCTCTGTGCTTGTGCTCTGTATAGGTCAAGGAGCTGTCTCGCGGTGAAGTACCGCCTAACCTTGGAAAGGATGCCTAATTTTCTTCCAAGCAAATATTGTTGCTTTAAATTTTTCTTTTTTTTATGTTGAGGTCGACTGACAGGTTGACGGTCCACTTGACGGTAGGCGGCTACCGTCACCACATGTTTCTGCAGGTGCGCTGCCAGACCAGATCCAACTTTAAAAAGTTTATTTCCAAAACCGACCCTGCCCTGAACTGAACCCGGGAACCCTGAGACAGAGCGTTAAGGCAAGCACCCTAACCATTCATCCAACTGGCTCGTCAAACTACAGTATTGTTGTATCAAATTGTCTACAAAGTGTTAGGATGTCGTTGGCCTAGTCTGTGGGATCTGTCGCCGTACTTGGATTTATTGCTTATCATTCGATGGGATTTGCTTTTACTTTACGTAATGGATTGCTTCGGCATTTCGACGCTCGAGTTCACATATTTTTTGTTGGCTCATTCCCCTCTCTACATCCGCAGCGGTGTGTACAATCGACCTATTGTTTTAGTACATGCTATGTTATACATATATATACGAGTATCTACGTGTAACCGGAATGTTCTAAATCATTACGTTTTCCTGTGATACCAATACGTGTTACTTTTATAAATGAAATTTCTTATAATTTTTAATGATATATATTTGGAACTTATATAGTTAACTTATATGGAACTTATACCTATAGCTTAAAAGAAAACACTTTTCTTTTATAAATTTACTTTCGTTCATATGTCTGCTTATTTATACTCAAAGCTAGTTGTGACCCACAGTTTCGCACTCCTTATCAACGCATTAGTTAAATTCAATAACTAATATCTTATTACTTATTAAATTACTAGTTGTTGCACGGGACTTCGTCCGCGTAACTTTCTAAAATATAGCGTATGTTACTCGCTGATAATGTAGCCTTTTACATATAAGTGAAAGAATTTTTAAAATCGGTCCAGCAATTTTTGAGTTTATTCATTTCAAACAAAAATAAAAAAATACAAATCTTCTTTCTTTATAATATTAGTTAGCTATTGAAGGGTTGATACCGAAATTGGTATCCTTGTTTAAAGACGTGTTCACGTCAAAATCGAGTTATGTAAGTATATGGACGCGATTTCTTCGTTAGCCGTGTCACGGTCTCGGTGTTAAGCGAATTTAATTCAAGTGGAACCCCATAAAGCGCTTGTACAGTGAAAAGGAATGTTTATTCATGTAACCGTAATTGAATTCAGAGCGGATTGCGGCCGAAGCACAAATTGAAGTCGAGACGTCCAGCGAGCCGCCCCCCGCCAATGCAAGAGGATTGCATCATTATTAACATAGCATCGAACTCCGCTAAACTTGCGTCTTAATTCTGTTTATTAACAAGTTAATTTTGAACATTCCTATAAAATGTCGAAGCCCAAATAGGAGTCGTAAATACCAAGTGAAGTCTTCATTCACTTATCACTTTTGCGCTACTTTTGTTTTCGAATTTTGTCATAAGCACTTAGTTGCTTCAAAAATTTAACTTGCACTTGCTCATTTATATTTATACTTTTATACTAATATTATAAAGCTGAAGAGTTTCTTTGGTTGAACGCGTTAATCTCAGGAACTACTGGTTCGAATTGAAAAATTCTTTTTGTTTGGATAGTCCATTTATCAAGGAAGGCTTTAGGCTATATAACACTTTGAACGCGGACAAAGTCGCGGGCACCAGCTAGTGAAAAAATGTATGTGGAAATTATTAACTAACGAAGGTTGAAGAACATCTTGATAGGTTGTTATATTTACTACTTTAAGGCGTGATTTCACCATGCTCTGTTAGTATTTGACATCAGTGTTAAGTCATCTAACAGACGTTTACAGTATGCGAGTGACATGTTAAATACTAACAGAGTATGGTGAAATCGCGCCTAAGCACTTTTAAAGCTCTATACATAAAAAATCATTTGTCCTGAGTGACTATCAACGCAACGCATAAGCAGAACTAAGTTTATTTAGCTGAAATTTGGAAAATAGATTTATTTTTTAATCTAAGAAAGGATTTTTGAAAAAGTAAACTCCGTGCGAAGCCGGGGACGGGTCGCTAATAGCATTTAATTATTATTTTTTAACTTTTGAAGTAAATGTTTTTTAACAATACACTTATCTGTCGAAAACAACACAAAATTACATTCTGTATACTGAAATATGAAAATGAAAAATTTATAATTGAAAGAAGCATGTATCGAGGTTTCATTTTCGATGCCTTAAAAAATTAAGGCTTTCTTTTATTTATTTAGAATAAATGGAAAAAAATTATTTTATGTATTATTTCTAATTAGGTACGAACTAAAACTGTGAAGGTTTTTTATCAAACATAAGTAGCTCCTGAAATATTTTAGCATTTATTTGAAAGAAAATACTTTTCGCAATGCGAGACGTCAAGGAGGCTTTTTTACGTTTCGCCGAGTAAAGAGATAAGCCGTACTGAGCTCGCCTACATTTCCTTAGCTCCTGAGAAAGCCCATGAGCACGACACACCTTTCGAAAGCCATTCACACGCTCGATAGGATTTATTTCAATTACATTTCGAGCAATTCTTTAAGATTAAGAAGTAAGACTTTGATACAGTAAAACAGATAACTGTCACTCAACTAAAATAGATTCCGAACCATGTAACCATATTAAAATACCAGACATTAAACACCACTTTATTATTTTATTTATTTTATTTTTACAAAACATCCACCAACATTTGCTCACACATATACACTTAACTAACCACTTAATACTATAACTTAAAACTTTAACAAACATGTGTGGCAACCAATTAAAGGTGAATACCACTTTTAAAGAGACAATTAGACATAATAATAATAATAATAATAATAAAAATACTATAAAAGGTAAAAGAAAAAAATCAAAAAGTGATTACAGTACAAACAATAAATAAATTAAAAAAAACCATTGAGGAAATAAATAAATTTCTCTTTATTTCTACACATCTTTAGTTTTTATATGTATTTTACCAATAACAAAATGTTCAATATAGAACTCCGCTAAAGTCAAATGCAGTAAATAAAGCAGTGTCTCATTTCCAGAAATATTAATTTAGTCTTTTTTCATCACATCCAAAGGCTTAGTTAGTGACGTACACTTAATCCTATACGTGGTGAGCAACTATCTAGCCTTTAATCGTAAGCAGAAGGTCGACGCCGACCTCACCTGTCTCCGGGATTATGCTGCTCCCGTATTTAGCCGGCTTTCCGGGATTAGGTCACGCGATCTCGCGAAAGTAGGCAGCCGCTCGTTTATCCACTGACAGGTCTTTACTTTCCAAGTCACGTGTTCCGCCGCTCGGCGCTACTCAAGGTTACGGCGTCACCTGTAAGCCGTGCGACTCGTCTTTTATTGCCTGAAGCTTAAGAATAAAGTGGAAAATAATTTATTGCGAAGCTTCAAAAACAAATTTGTTTAATTTATCAATGGTGGACATAATAATTTCATACAAATCGGTTTATTGTTTTATGTTGCGATTGACTTCAGTGGCAGATAGCTGATATTATAAGGAGTAACTGAAGTTTCTTCTATTTTAGAAAAAAAAAAAAAAAACAAAAGAAAAACTTGATTAAAAACCTTTAATCTAGAAAAAAAAACTATTCTCTAAGATGAGGAGGAGTAAGGATTGAATAGAAATATTTAATCACTTTAGAAAAAGGGGCGCGGACGAAGTCTGGGACAAAAGTTAGTCTTTGACGTCGTATCTTATAGAACGCCGGATTGAGTATAACAAATAAAAGAAGTGAACTCTCGTTAAGAGATTAACTTTAGTAACTTAGCAAGACTTTTCCAGTCAAATTATAATTAAACTTAGTGCAAGAGAGCTGTATGAGCAAACTGACGGTGCTAGACTGGCAATAAGCTACGAGTAAAAGTGCCGCGTAAGTGCTATTACGTTTACATTTCACATAATATATTACCAATGATGCCCGCATCTTCGTCCACGTCCTTCGGGAACAGTGCTTTTTATTCTGGATAAAAGGTACCCTAAGCTTCTGAGAAAGTGTATGCAAAGCTTCATGGGAATCGGTTGAGTAAGCTACGATAGCGTCGATAGCGTAACAAACTTAATTTCGCATTTATAATATTTATTAGTATTACCTACCTTAATAAATTATATATCTATGAATGCAAGTAAGTATAATGTCACTTATTACAATAATAAAAATAGGATTAACGGACAATAATAAAGATGTTTGTCATATTAAACTATATTTATTAATAAACTAATAATTTCAATTTTTTTTATTGCTTGCGCATCATTTATGAAATCTTTAAAAGCATGGTAGGTTTTATGGATAAAGAGGTATTCTAAATTATATTAAAACCTATTAATATTAAGGTCATATAGTCCTTATACATATAGTGCATTAAGAAACACCGATGCTTTTTATGTTTTCTTTAGTTTAATTAATATTTTTTTAAATTTTCGCTTACGTTGACATAGGATCTTATAAACTAAGTCATAATAATATATATTAAGTTGTAGCTACTTAGGTACTTTAGAAATATTTTTACAACATAATGTAATCTATAACATGACTGTGTTTAGCAATAGATAATTTTAAAGTTGCAACTTTATTAAGTACTTATCTGGGACAATTTTCTTAAATAGTGAGGTTCAAACTTACAACTTTTGTAGGTTGTTAAAAATATGACTAACGTAGAGAATACTGTAACGTTTCTTTAGATCCTGATCTTTAAAGATATGTTTATAAAAAGCCGAAAGAAATACAAGATGTATGATGTATGATCTTGTATATCTTGTAGCAACAAGATGTATGATCGGTGTAACATGGCGTGAAAAATGAACAATGAATACATTGTGGAAGATTTCGGTTGAAATATACGATTTTACAGGAGAAAACAAGTTTTTTTTTTATTTATTAAAGATGGGTTTTGCTCTTGGCCAACAATCAACTGTGTAGCAAGGATGAGGCCTAATATGGAGCGAGCTCACCCAGAAGATGCCTATTCACTCGATCTTTAAAAAGATTTGGGTTATATGAGCTTAACATTATTGAATGAAATATCAAGAATTGTATTCATTCATTCATTCGTTCATTGAATGAATATCACATTCTCGAGAAGATAAAAAAATGTTTACGAAACCAAACATAAATGAAATCGTCATAACATGAATATTGCTAATATCTAAATAAGCATTTGAAAAATAAATAGTACACGTCGGAATGAAATTCGCAGCCTTAAACTGGCCAGGCTAACTGACACCATAAATCACATATTAACAGAAGACTACAGAAGACCATAAAGCAACACGTTCGTCACACGAGTGACAGAATACAGAATACAGATTTTTTAATATATTTTTTATGTTAAGACAGACAGGCTCACGGTTCACTTGAAGCAAGCAACGTCAAGGGTGCTGCAAGTGCGCTACCGATCATAGTAGGATTCGATAAGGGATTAGGAAGGGTTAGGCAATGGGCTCTGGCATTCCTCACTCACTCGCTGAAACACAACAGAATACATAGATGATAAGCCCGTTGGATCAGTGGTTAGGGTGCTTGCTTTAACGCTTTGTCTCAGGTTTCCGGGTTCGATCAGACTGCCTTCAGGGATACGCGATCTGCCCTTCTAGTCCGTTCAGTATTGTGAAGATACAGTACAGACATAATGTTGTGTTATATTAGACACTTTAATCGACAGTAAATGGACGAGCGGACAGCGTTAAGAGATACGCTTTTCCTTCATGTTTCGTCTTGTGGGAGCACGTGACATTGAACCTTTTTTGTGGTATCTTTGTTTATAGAGGAATTGTCATGAAAGTATGGATCTGACTGCTGTTAGAGGTATTCAGGTTACAGGTTACATTACAAGCGATTCTGTTACATACTGTTACAAAACATTACATTGTTGAGGTTACTTTACAGGCAAAGTAGAAACGAGCATGGAAACATTAGTTTTGAAGCATTGTATTGCAGAAAATTTATAGACTATTTTTGCCTATTCACTGTGATGAAGTAAAGTTCAATAACCTTAAAAATATTCAATCTATGTATTAGTGTTTTTAAAGCGAAGAATTTAATAAGCTTTGTTAATAAATTGTGCGGAAATTTTCAAAACGTTTCGACAGGAAAAGCTTTTTACCTAAAAGACCAAATAAATGCCTTGTGAAATAGGTTCCGTATATAGAAGATACAATAGAGAAATTCTCCAGAGACTGCCTGTACCGCGCCAGTGGTGTTAAACTACATTTTATTAATATAAGTATTATATACTCGTATGTTAGTCTATGTTTAGTGCCTTTATTCGAGGCAGAGTAGATACTATAAATAATCCTATTTTTAATTGAAGAAAATATTATTTCGCGTTCTTTTTGTATATTTATTATTATTTTTACAAAAGAATGTGTCCTAATTTCATTATATTTATCAGACATATAAACTTTTGTAATGGTACAAAATTATACCTAGCTGTAGAAATACACATTTAGCTAATAAAACCAACATTTGCCGGTTCAATATAATTGCAAATCACTTATTAATTCTTCGTCCAAGAAACAATCACATCTATAATACAAGCAACGCCATAGGTGCTGCAAGTGCGCTGCCGACCATAAAAGGATTAAGGATTAGGGATAAGGAAGGGATGGGGTAATGGACTCTGGTATCCCTTACTCACTCGCCGAAACACAATAGCACATATTCTGTTATTTCACGGTGGTCTTCTGTAAAGGGGGTGGTTACTGCCGCCAGAAGGGACAGCGAAACGCAGTGTGCCTTGCCACTACTAAGTATTATATAACGTTAGTAACGCGAAATTAAAGGGAAGAACAAGTGATTTTGATATTGTAACAGTTTAAATGTAGAATTAAATTTACAATGAACGTATGTAGAATGTGCGGGATTACTTAATTTAACTATCCAATGCACTCGTATAGACGTTGATGTCGTTGTTGCTAATTGGTCCACTGTCATACTGCGTTGCGTGAAACGTTTCAATTATGGTTTCGGACGTGTTATTACGAGTAGTTCCCTGCCGCAGGTCATGTGCTCGTACACATGCAATGCCGATTCAGTTTCCAATATACCAACTGATTTATTGTACACTGATAAGTTGGCATTACTGCGTAAATTTGGATAGATATAAAACATTTCTGTTTACAATAATTGCTTGTTATAATTTTTTTGTTGTGTTTAAAAATATCTTTATATAATTATATAAAAGTTACGTGTCACGTTGTGTGTCTTCGATGAATTCCTAAACTACTGAACTGATTTTGATAAAACTTCGTAACTATGTGTAATTTTGTCCAACTTAAAGGATAGGATAGTTTTTATTTTGAATCCGTGCGAAGCCGGGAGCTGGCCAATATTTATATCGCGTAGCGACAAACTTGAGACTGACTAAAATAAGCGCAGTCTGCAATAAATTCAGCTTTTCGCTTTTCGACAGCCAGTGAGCTTAAATCGCGCTATCGTTTGGTTTTTTCCAAAAAGTATTTAATTTGGTCCAACTTAAAAGATAGGATATATAAATTGCAACCCGGGCGAAGCCGGGAGCGGGTAGTTAGTAATATATTAAAATAACTGTAACTATTAGTTATTAATCTTCGGTAGCATGACTATCAAGCAAACTAACGGGCCTCCCCTCGGGCAGCGGGTTTCTTTTGTAACTCTGGTCTGGAGCTGAAAGTATTGGCAGGACACACTGCGTTTAGCAGTCATTTAGGCGGCAACATCTGGCGGCAGTAACCACCCCCTTACAGAAGAGCACCCCGAAATAACAACACGTATGATGTTTTGTTTTGGTGAATGAGTAAGTGATGCCAGAGCTCAAATTCCTATCCCTTTCCAATACCCTTATCCTTAATCCAACTCTAGTCGGCATCGCACTTGCAGTACCTGAGGCGTTGCTTGTATTATAGGCGACGGTAGCCAACGTCAGTATTTTGAGACTTGGTATTGTAGATGCGGAATAATGTTTAAAATACATTTGTTCCATTCAGTGGACCTTGTATTAAAACGAATTTTGTTAAAACATTCAGAATGATAATGAATTTCGTCCACGTTTGTTTGGTTTCCAAGAGTAATATGGCTGAATACCTGAGCGATGAACCGGGCTCCCAGTGTTGTTAATATTCCTGACTAATAGCGTTACAGTTTTCATCTAGGGAGTTGGGAATGAACGCCGGATTTTCCTCAGACTTATTGGTGATGCTAACTAAATTTGCGACTGTCTTTACGGGATGATTAGGTCGAGGTCTATTTAATATGCATATTTACAAAGTACTTTAAGGTGTTATTTACATTTGAGGGAGGGGAAGACTTTTTTTGTCATGTTCCATTTTAAAAGAAAACACAATTTTTAAGGAAAATTGTCTTGTCAACGACTTCCTAGCGCACTCCTACGAATTTGGGATCCAATTACAGGATTTTTGCTGTCCAATTACAGGATTTTGCCATGCCTGTCAGAGCCTGGACGTATTCGAAAGTAGAGGTACGCCGGCTATCTCTGGACGATGAACGATAAATTGTCCCATTTCATTCAATAATCTCATCATCATTATCTAAGACGCAGGACGTCCACTGCTGAATATAGATAATTTTCCAATAGGACCGTTCACAAGAAGCTTGGATCCACCGTCGATCCGCGGCTCTTATCAGGTCGTCTGTCCACCTTACAATAATGATGAAACCTAATTGGTAGTAACTATATTTATTGTATTAACTCGTCCACAAAAAGGCGAGTATGTTCTTCGGGGTTTAAAAATCTCTTGAAGTTGGCCTTCCTTTTTCGGAGCGTGAGCCAAGAAATAGATTATTCTTTGGAAGATTCGTAGCCGGACAAAACAAGTTGTTTGTAAGTCGGTTCGTGCCTTGTTTTAATTAACTGTACTGAGGGATTCCACTAAAGTTCGCCGTTAGAATGTGCCGGAGGATTGCAAGTGGGTAATATAAATTTACATTTTAACTGGCAGTAACTGTGCATTGGAGCGGAGCTACGGAGCTAGCGCGGGACCCTGACATGAGATATAACGTTGCTTTAGTGCCCGACATGCATTTAAACTGCCTTATGAACATTTTTAAATAATAGTTTTTATAGTAATAAGAATCAAATGAGTTTTGTTTTCATATTTTGTTTCACGATAAGAGTTTATTACAAAATTCACACATATTTATTTACAAATAAAAATGTATTTATTTATATATTTTGTAGCAAACCTAGATCTCTGCAAGATCGATAAAAATTTAGTATCGCTATGTGTATTTCCGTGATTTTTAATTATAGCGGTGTTCAGGCCCCTCCTAAGCACAGATTTTTTTAAATTTTATTCATAGTGGATTCGAGTTATTTAACCGTTGACATACTGAGTGACAACAAATACAAAATTTGTTAATATCTATAATCTCCTACCATTTTAGCGAAACATTCAAGTACTTATGTTTTAACAAAACTCAATAAATGGTTCTGTCTCTGTTAAATAAATAATTTTTCTTTAAATAAGCACAATTTTTTTCTTAGAAAACACAAAATATACTGAAAAAAAAATTTAGTTTATTACAAGGGCCAAGTACCAACTACAAGTAAAGTGTTGATTAGTTACTTTTAGAAATAATTTTATGTTTTATTAAATTATGCACTCGGTTTACTGCATCCTTCGATAGGCGTTTTTTTTTATTATATTCTTTTTAATGTTTGAGTCTTTTAGCGTACAAACCAAGGTATATAAGCTCCATCATTCCCGGTGACCTGTTAGTTTAAATGGCGGTTAGCCTACTTGACACTTTACTCAGAGATGGTGAAAGAGGCCCTAACAGGTGAATAGTTGTGTTTAGAAAAATTAATAAATCACTAAAATTAATTATGATAACATCACGATGTTTCTAAGTGAATAAAATCTCCTTAACCAAGAAATGAGTACCGTACTTACCGAGATAAATGGGAATTCGATGAAAGTTTTAATTAAGCGAATGCACTCAGGCCGTCGGAATCGTCGTCATTGTCATCTGATAGCTCTTATAATTGTCTGCCAATCCGAGTGACGGATTCAGCCGACTAATTTGTGCCGTGCCTGCTTCATCTACACCGATTTCATAAATTGTTTAAATATTGTTAACAGTTTGTATCAACATTTCTCTAGTTTTACTAAACTTTTACCAATTAAATGCAAGGCATATGTAATAATACATTCAAGAAAATTTATTTTGTCATTGACGACAAAACTTTTTATTATGAAAATACATAAATAAATGCTAATTAAATAAACCGGATCTAGCATTATAAAATACATAATAAATTTTAAAAAAAACCTAAAGAAAAAGACATAACGGTGGAATGAGTATTTCAATTGTGGATTTGCAGCGAAAGTCACGAAAGTTCTGAGTGCATTAAGTGCATACTTGTAAAAAGACAGCTATTCAACTTTTCTACTTATTAGAAATTGGAAACTTTTCTCAAAGGAGGTAACTACTTATTAAGAACACTTGTGCAAAAAACGATGGAAAAATGCAATTGTTGTATGTAAGTTATTTATACTGGTATAAATTTCTGTACAACATAAATAATTTTGGTCCCAACTTTGCCGTCCTATCCTAGCCTAGTAGCAGTGAAAATTCTTCACTGCTAACATGTTTTATTCGTTAATAAATTGTTATATTTTCAGTTACTATTAATGAAAATAGCTATAATTGGTCTTGCAAACTTCTTCCTAAAAGATTAAAAAAGCCACAAAAAAGCTACCCACACAAAATTTTCAGATTGTTTTTGCTAAGGAAAACCTTCTGGAACGATTGAGTATTTAATTTGGTGCTTTGAGTAAGTAATTGAAAATCTAAACATGACTAAATTTGTGGAATATTCTTAATATTCACCATTTGTGTTATTAGATAGGTAAATTGTATACAAGTGGCGGCTTGTTAGTATTACGTCACCGGCCGGGATTTAGACAATGATTAATTTATCCGCACATTTGACTTTGCGGAATTCACACAATGCTTATTATTAATGGGTACACCTCATGTTTACCGCCACCCCTATGTAAATAGCATAACATGTATAAGATTGTATGTATATGCAAGCTCGCTTGTTTAAATGGTTTCAATTAATTTTTCAGCCAACATTAAAGCCGAAACTAAACAGTATATATTAAGAACAAACACAAATTAATGTGTTCAGGTTTTTAAAAAAAATAATCATCGATCGATCGATGGCCGTAGGATATCCACTGCTCCCCCGCAGCTGAGTTGCGGAAGAGTGTTCGTCTGACCTCGCAACTTCGCTTATAGCGGATGCGGAGGACGCCAAGAGGTTTAGTCGGTAGGTCCACCCCACTACCATCTCGGAGCAGGAGTCCGACATAACCCACCGGTCTGTCCCCAGGCCGGTGGGTATCTATGATGATTCCTCTTGTAAAAAAAGGACGTCCACTGCTGGATTTAGGCCTCCCCCATAGTTTTCCAAAAGGACCGGTCAGAAGAAGCCTGGATTCGTCGGGTTATTTCGGTAACATTCGTTCGTCTACAAATCTCCTTATTCCTGATTAGATCTCGCAGTATAACCTTTGAAATTTCTTACGAGATCACGTTTCAGCGCCTTACTGTCATTGGCAACACACATTGTTGGCAATTTAAAAAAAAAATATATAATGAGGTGATATACCTATATCTACTGTTTTCAGCTAATTTGCAGACATGAATTTTATTAATGTATCTTATTCTACTCGTATAACTTTCTAGCGAGATGGTAGAAATCTTAAATCTTTAAAAATAATCTTTGATGCGATAATGGAGGCAGGAATGGAACAAATAAATGATAAGTTAGTCCGTTCAGTTCAGTATGCAGCTGACAATTGCAGTTGGTGGTGTGTTAATTAGGGATCAGGTCAGGCCTCGTGGCTAGCCGCCGCCTGTCACCCCCGTATGCAACTTACGCCTAATAATAACCCTTTAGTGAAATTTGCATACGAATGGTGGACTAAAACAAATGCAATTGTTAGCCAATTTGTATTTGTACAAATTTGTAGAGTTCATTGCAATGTTTACCTGCTCAACAGTTATGTACTTTTATAATACCTACTTTTGAATAAGCAGAGATACTTAGTAGTATTTTTTTAGGTTTCCATTATAATTATGTATCTACAATGGTTTATGATTCGTATTTTGTTTTGTTATCCTATTTTTGAGATATAAACGATTTGATTTGAAATTTTATTAATAATAGCTGGTGTCCACGATTTCGTCCGCGTTGAAAAATATGGCATACATTGACGTCTCATTGACGCCTGATATACTTTTGCCAAGCGTTGAATCTTTATTTTAAGATAGCTGGTGCCCGCGGCTTCACATGCATGGCATATTTAGCCTATATCCACCCGGAAATTCTATTCTAACTATTGATAAAAGAATTTTTTATATTGGATGAGTATTTTCGAAAATAACCTCCCACATACTCAATGCTCGTAAGAAAAAAAAACGATTAATTAATACATATTAATTGAAGAAAGACAGCAGGATAAAGTAGCCTAAAATCATAACTGAATGGCAACCACGAGACGGCAAGAGTAAAAGAGGTAGACAAATAAAACGATGGACCGACGACAAAGAAGATTGGTGGGCAACCTGGTCATGGAAAGCGAAAAATAGAATTGAGTGCAAGCAGCATAGATGGCATAACATAGCACGCTGAATAACTAATCCGACCCGATGTGTGAACATGTGTAATATAAAAATAAAATAAAATTGTTTTAGTTAGTATCACCAATAAAGGTTTAAAAAAATTAAAAAAAAAAATCAAGGAAAGGAGCATATTTTGTAAAAATCAGCATATCAATGACATTAATTTATTCAATTTGAAAATTTACAAACGTAAGCCTTAAGTACTCGTATCAGCGTTTTCATCGCAGCACTAAGGTCGTATCAGCGGAAATTCTTTTACATGATTGGGGCGCATTAATCACCAGTCGGCCTAAATCGACGGGAGGTAAATAATTTACTGCTGATACCGGCCTCTCGCGCAATAAATCCTCGTCAAGGAATCGCAACCAAATTGACAGTTACTCGATTATAACCAGCTCCAGATATATTAATCACCGCCCTCAACTGAACAAACCTTAGCCCTCTTGCCTTGTCATCGAATATAGTGACAGCGTGATCATTAAAGTAACGCAGGTAAACAATAGTTGTAACCAATTCTTTGTTCAAACATTCGTCTCTAATATAGGATACATTGTACACCTATGTTACCTTCCGTACATCTATGTTAAAATTTTCGAAGTTTTAAGTTTTGTCTAAGGCTTTTTAATAGTAGTCAGTATTTTTACGTAACTTGTATATATTGCATAAGTCGACCAATTAAAGAAAGGTATTGAAAATGACGTTGCTTTGCAGGTGACCCTCATAGGGGTCGCGACCTCAGTTTGAGTAACTAGGGACTAGCTTAAGTATTCGGGGCCCAAATTATGAAACCATGAACGCATGAATACCACGCTTTCATGGTCAAGCAAGAGCGAGGCAGATAGTATAATCTATACAATAAAATGAATCGCTAAATGGAACGGCTGGACCAATTCGACTATTTTTCATTTTTCAAATATTCGTTTGGACATCCGTGCGAACTGGAAAACTGGAAAACTGGAAAATTTGGACATCTGTGCGAAGCCGGAGGTGGTTTGCTATTAGGAAATAATTATATTGGTCACTGTTTGTTTTACGAGCTTACTGTGGTATAACTTTATGTAAAATAAAGAGTAAATTATAGTATTATTTATTTACAATACTATAACTTTTTATTTATTATAAAATAAAACAAATATTATAAAATAAATAAAAAGTAGTAGAAAACTTACATATCGCTACACTCTGTAAATACGTTTTAATTTAACTAAAGAGCAAATATGTAGTGAGCGTCTATAAATAGCATACGCCACGTCTGCAAAACAGTTTTATCGGTCTAAGTTTGCGTAAAATTAACTTGAAATTAATGACGTTACTCGGCAACCAATTTGTAGATCCGTGTATCTCACGTTCTGCCTTAAAATATATTTCGAAGCTTTACCAACATTATAGTGTATAAACAGTATTTTAGCTCGGATTTTTGACATAATATATGTGTTTTAGAATAGAATAGAACATAACATAACATAGGAAAGGAAGGGAAGAGAAGGGAAGAGAAGGGAGGGGAGGGGAGGGGAGGGGAGGGGAGAGAGGAGAGGAGAGGAGAATATACCATAATTATAAAAAAACACAGTGGCGTTCTGGGAGTGCCGACAGAAGTGAAAACTTGAACAATTACGTGTGTATTTTTTGAATCGTCAGGAAAGTACATACTTATATACAGAGGTGTCGGTGACACGGTTACAGGTCGCGACTCCAATGGTTTATTTCCCATCTCAAAAATTGTTCTTTTTTTAAACTGTCAGCGCCATCTCTGTTCGCATCGATGTATTATTTCATTTTCGCAAGAATGTATTATAACGTAATATATTCTAGTTTCAGTGGTATTGTGTAGATGGCGCAATATCTGAAAATATACAGAAGTGTCGGTTTCGTTACTGTTACACGGTTACAGGTCGCGAGTTCAATGGTTTTTTTCCCATTCAAAATTGCCCAACGCGCCTAAAAAAGTTTTCACTTCAAAAATCTTTGACCCTATCGACTTGTGTAATTAAATTTTGGATGTAGATGATAGATAAACTACAGCATCAAATTGTATCCCCTGATTTTCTTGTCATCAGTTTTCGGAATTGTCTTCCACTATGGAAACAAATTTAAAGACTAACAAATTTAGTTTACGTCAAAATAAATCGTAAATAAATCAACATCAGTCTAAATTAAAATAAATTAAAACTAAATAAACATCAGTCCAAAAAGATTTTATTTAAAATGAATCTCATGAAACTAATTAGGTTTCCACTGTTATTTTGGGAAATCATGAATAGATAATAGATTTTATTTCAACTGCAGTTGAGCAGCCCATTGTGTCTGCTTTTACTAATAAAACATAAAAATTATGAAACGACACCCATTTATGTACCTAAGTATGTTCTTCTTAATACTGTGTTTCTAAGTAGTAAGTATGAAATGTTGGGAAGGTAAGAGAGCAACTTAATAGGCATGGAACACCTGAGCTCAGGAACCGGCGTCTTGTGAGCTTGCCTGCTTTATATTACACGAGCAGGCGATTATAAATGTGTATTTTATTACAAAATATTTGCCAAAATCAATTACTTAGGTACATCAATTTAAATTTAAAAATTAGAAATCGTATTAGAAACATAAGCTTTTTCTTCGCCTCGAATAAGATTGTTAATGGAGCATTGTGCCTTTTTTATGAGATTTTCGTTATTATGGATATTTAAAAATTAACAATTAAATATTTTAGAATAAAGTTTACTCAGTCGTCATTTATATTAGTATTCCAAAGCGTGAATTATCCAATGGCGAATTATTTCTGAGGAAAAGATATTTCGGAGTTTCCCCAAACGTCCATCTAACTTGAATTCGTCGGTTGACCTCCTTTCTGAAGTCGTAACGAAATTGGCTTATAAACATATTTTCGTATAGGTATAATAGTTATACCACAAAGGTTATAAAAGGCAGAAGTAATAAAATGGGTGCCCTTTATTTTGTAATAAAATAGCGAAAACGGGATTGAGTTTTCGTGTTATCAATGCGCGAGTGTAAAAGTGCGTTCAATCTTTACTTATATTATAAAGAAATAAAGTTTTTGTATATTTGTTTGTTTGTAGGCAGGAATCTTCGAAACTACTTATCTGGTTTAAAAAAATCTTACATAAAAAAGTGGTTAGGCATAATAGAATTTCAGGATGGACATAGGCTATATATATATATTATTCCGAAAAATGAAAATGAATTTGTTGTAATCGAATTTGTAAAGTAAGTAAGTAGACGAAAAAACGGTCGAACGGAAAATGTTTCTTTCGAACGCTGCTTTAACGGTGAGAGATATATGATTGATTCCTATAGAAAAGTTGTGGAGCTTGATAATGCTTAAAAACTGTCAGCGACAGCTATGTCTAACTTTTATATTTAAAAATTCCTTTTAAAATTAAAATAATTTTAAAATTAATTTTAAAACCATTAAAAAATAAAATAAAAATCTTGAGGTCACGTTTATTGGTCATATTATCAACAAAATTATGAATATTTATCAAAATTAGCAAGTTTATCGTAGCAAGCATTCATTACACGTGATTTTTACTTCGTATGTTTTGGACGCATGGTTAAAGAGATAATACGATATAATGTAAAGTGCGATCGCGCCGTGAAACCACCTAGGAACAACATGAATTCCACGCGGGCGAAGCCGCGGGCACAGCTAGTGAAATATATTATGATCAGACGACGCGCAGTACATATAAATGGGAAACAAAGAGTAAGCAACGTTGGAAATATGTTTGTTCATAGTATATTTATAGGTGAGTGGCGTTCACGTGTCACGGGAGGGTTCCACAGCGCTATCGGTAGAGTTTTCCCGCTCTGCTGGAGTCAGTGAAAGGTATTCATTGCAATCTCCGGACACGCTTCAACACTTCGCTTTTCAGCTTCCATTTCCTACCGAAAACGCACATACATCAACGATGAAGTGCCAAATACGCTCCCATCTCACTTTTTTTTGAGAAATTTACTTTTTTTATTTCAATGACTGTATATTCAATGATCAATTTTCGAGTATTTTTAATGAAAGAAATGGTTACTTCGAGTCAACCATAACAGATAATATATGCCATCCCTGAGTTTCCCTGATTCATTTTTAAAGCTTATGTAAGCAATTTTTATTTACTTAAAAACTTAATTGACAGACAGACGCGGAAAACGACTTTAACTTATACTATATAAAGAAGTGTAAGTATAGGTACTGTAGTAGGTAGGCACCGTCCACATAATAATTGGCATTTCGTATAATTAAGTGGAATAGTCTAATTGCGGCGTAGAATGAACGGGCCTCGACTCGGCTGTAGCTGTACCGAGCCATCAATCGCTCCCAATGAGATTCGGGAGTAGGTACACATCGCTGAGTTCCCAATTTACGAGCAGCCTGCAACATTCCGCTCACTACTTTGTTTTGCTCTTAAATTTTTCATATCAATTACATTATTAAATTTACATCTCATTCATTAATACAAGTATTTACAAGAAAAATAACAAATGCAAAATTTATTTTGTTATTTTTTTTAATAATAAATTGTTTATTTAATGTTAGTTAGGTGTATGTAGTGCAAGCAAAAACTGCGTTCTGCACTCATGACTGACTATCCCATTAGTCGAGTGGTTAAGGCCTTAACACTCTGTCTTAGGAGTCCCGGGTTCAATTCCCGGAACTTCGGTAATGAACTTTCAAAGTTAGATCTGGTCTGGCTGAGGCAAGTAGTGGCAAGGCACACTTCGCAGTTATTTGGACAGATCGTCAAGCGGAAGTAACCACTTCGTTACAGAAAGCCAGAGTAATCTAACAGCATACGTGCTGTTCTGTTTCGGTGAATGAATAAGAGCTACCAGAGACCATTTCCTTTCCTAATCCCTTATCTCAACTATACTTCTACTAAGGTCGGCAACGCACTTGCAGCACCTGTGGCGTTGCTTGTGTTAATGGGCGACGGTATCCATTAAGTGGACCGCCAGCGTGCCTGAAAAAAAAAAAAAAAAAGAAACCAGCCCTTGGACAAAACTACAATGAAGTAACAGCTTTTCAGAGAAAAAAAATTGCCAGAACCTATTCCTCTACCCTCTCTTCCCTTATTTCTTAACCCATCCATGTCCATGTTTTAAGGCCGCGCACTTAAAACTCTATGCCATTGCTTGTGCTAATAAGTGACGGTTGCCGCCTACCATCAATTTACATATTTTTTGCAGCATGACTGCTTTAAAAATGGTGGCTTTTTAGTCTTCTACGAACTCAAACAATAGCACAGGCGATGCAAGTATGCTGTCAACTTATGGTTAGCGATATTCGATGTGAATATGATAATATAGGAGAATAATTTCTGGCATTGCTTACTCACAAATTTCTTGATAGTCTTCTATAAAGGAGTGGTAATTGCAATTTTGTGTCTGGCCATTAAAAACCATACTTATCCATAAATAAATCAAACAGCCGCGGTTTTAATGCCCCCAAACGTTTTCAAAGTCCAATTAAAAATAAATCAGCGCCGCCGAGTGGTTTACGAATGGTAGCTATAAAAATAAAGATTTGCATTGCCACGTTGAAACATAAATTCCCGTTTAAGCTCCTTTGGGCAATAGATTTTTACGTCAGGATCGAACCTTGTCGTTATCGGGAATTTTAGCATGAGTGATTTTACCGCCCACGCACCAAAATTACCGTATTTCAACCGTGTGACATTATTTAGAAATTTTATAGCCTCTTCTTAAGTGAGTTGAGTGAAAAGGTGGCCTCTTATACCTCTACTTTACTAATATAAATATGAAACAAAATTAAAAATGTTTACTCTGTGAGTTAATAAAACACGTCCACAAAACAATGGAGCCATCGCTAATTACAACTTAAGTCATTTTTGTCGTAATTAAATTTGGTGAGCATTTCTTTTGGTAAAAATTTAACTCAGCCCTATTGTATTACTAGAATATTTATTGTTCTTGTAACAATAATTTAGAGATGAAAAGAGAACCTATGAGGTTTCTCACCGGATTTTTCCTCCTAGTATCTGAATTCCGAACGAGCGGTAATTGAATATGTTTATAATACAGTTTAAAAAATATTTTTGACTTAAAAAAATAAATAAATTTGCTTCCATAGTGGGAGGCAATTCAGGAAACTGATGATAACAAAATCGGGGGATACAGTTAAATGCTTTAACTACATATTATCTATTATCTATCATCTATACCCAATATTTAATTACACCACTAAAACTAAAGAATCAAAGTAATTTTTTAGTATAAACTAGGATCAATGGGTATAAATGACATATTTTCATTCGTGTTTGATATAATAATAATACTCTCAAAGAAAATATTACTTGTAACTTGTACTCATATTTCATCCTTCATTTCTTCTTGATGTTGTTTGTGTTAATAACCACATACAGTTAAATAGACCGTCACCAAGGCTGCCGACCATACCTAAAAGCATTTTATGGTGAGCATGGGATACCATAAAATAATCTACTGTTCCATTATGTTTATGGATTCTACTGATTTTATTTGTAAATTTGTTTCGAAATTGGTATCATATAACACACAACTTATTAAAGTCGTTCATTTCGCAATACGTAAGTTACCTTCTGAAGGGCACATAATATTCCTATTAAATATTTAACGATCGTATCAAAGACGGGCTGATACCGTCAAGAGCGTAGGTGAGCCGAACAATAATGCCCGTTTCCAGTTAATGCTTCGATGAATTGGGAACGAATCAAGATAGGAACTCGCGGGAAAACGTTAGATGGAAATTTGGACGAACCGTAAGTATTATTCTATCTACATATATTTCTTATTTCGTGACCTAAAAAAGATTTTCTAACAATGTTAAAGCAAAACAGACGAGATTATAGATTTCCATGTTTTTTTAGAGTTTGTTTTCTAAACCGTTAAACCTGTAGCAGCTGTTGGTAATACTAAGTCTAAAATTAAAGTAAGTAAATACTAAGAGTAAGTCACATATGGTTTAACGTGAAACATACGTTTTTCTAATATACATTTTTCATGTTAAGTTCGTCAGACAGGATGACGATCCACTTGACAGACTGACGTGGCTGCCGTTGTCTATAACACAAGCAACACCACAGTTTGTCTAAAATATAATATAGCTGTACGAGAAAAAAGAAAAATGTTGCAATGCATTTTGTACACGATTTTAATCACATTTTTATTTCAAATTTGCTGACCCGACAGACGTCGTTCTACCAAAATCTATTTGGACTCCGGCAGCTGATGTAAGATTTAAATCTGTTTGACATCAATATTTGATTGAAATGTTTGAATTGTCAGCTAGCAATTTTTGATGGGAAAAAGGAAAATGGGGTTTATACGTTTCTCGGGCAACTTTTCCATATTTTCTTTTTATGAGAACCTTCCTCGGAATTCAACGAATATTTGAGTAAAAAATAATAATTCGAGTCGTTCTCCAGTTTTGCAATTAGCGACACATTTTAGTGATTCATTTTTATTTATATAGATATACTAGAGTTTTAATTCTGTAACTAAATATCAATCTAATTATAACTTCAGATATAATTATCACCTATAGATATTATCAATTACTAACTAGTAGTTAATATCTGTAATTTCAAAATATATCAAGTTTATTGGTATCCAACTATATTGTTTAATATAATGCTTGGTTTTAAATTTCGAAACACGTAATCACAGAGATTTTATAAGTGTTGGTGATGAAAAAAATACAATTTAATACTATAGGATATATTATTATTTCAATGCATTTACCGAAAGGCTTGAACTGTCGGTATTTGAACCATTGTTGTATGGTTCAGTTACTGACTAACGAGGTCAGCAGTAGGTTAATTTAAAATATTGGTTCTAACATAGCTTTTAAGTTGAATGCTACTAACGAGACCGATATTATATTATGTATTTAATTCCCAACTGAAATATTTTCCGAATAGAATGTTTTATTTTGAAAATAAATTTTGATATTCTTCTAAATAAATTCGGCATTGAGCTCAGTACCTAAAACGCATTTTTTTATTTTATTTATAACGCCCAATGACAAAAACGCATAAAACGCCTCAATCATTTTTATATAGAGAACTGGCCATCAATTTGTTTTCGTTTTAACGGTTGAAACTTGTACCACCATATAAGAAGAAATTATACTGCGTTTTACTGGGAAAATACCATGTAATTTGGTAATGGGGTTTCATAGACATAGACATAATTTAAATTTGAATGTATTAAAATACCATGCACTTCCCAAGTACAAGTCATCATTTTTATATTTATTTAAGAAATCTGTAAAAACTATAATCTGAATTTTATCAATCTGAAATATTCACAGGAAATTACGAAAATTAAGAAAAGACTTTTATTACCAAATTCTCCAAAGTGTAAGTTAAAAAAAAAAACAATGGCCTGGTTTTGAATGATGTCCTTTGCCTTCAACGCCTACAATATCCTCTATGCTATAAATACTCAATGACTAAACAGCAGAATGCCAAAAAACCCAATGACTATAATACGGACAAATACGGATTCTCATTGATGTTGACGTGTTTAGTAGTTGACGTTGACGTTGACATTGACAACAACGGCTTAAAATCTCATCCAGCCTAATTGCAATTAGTGCCTCAAGTGACTTGAAGTGTCACGAATGTTATGTAGTATTCTGAGTGAAGAAAATGCTTTTAGATTCTAATGGAGTCAAGTCTTCAAAGGAGAGTTATAATCCTTGTATAGATAAAACCGTGGCATGTGTGCACTTCACAGAGTCAAGCATGAAAGGAACACAAACAAGCTGAAGAACTCTACTCGAGGAAAACATTTTACTTTGTTATTTTCTTAATGTTATCTGTTTACTGATTTCTTTAACATAATTATTTTGTGCATTGTCTTTCCAATATAGCATACTACCTTTTCGCCCCTTTTTCTTATCTGTTAAAACATTAATATTTATTGGCGTTGAATTTTGTATTTGTATTTTTAGAGGATCCCTCGGCTCTAGTATGAGTTTACAATACCCCGCACTCGCTAGAGAGAGCTTAAAATATTTGTATGGGAAATTGTAAATTGACAATGTCAATCTATGGCATTAATAAGATACGGTTGCCACTTATCATCAAATGGACCTGTCGATCTGTTGTCTTTACATAAAAAAAATCATATAATTTGAAACATATAACATATTATAAATAAAATGTTTTCTTCTTCCATTAATTTTTATCCTTATCTAGCCTCCAAGGACCTCTTTTCAGTCACATTTCATTATTATAATGCGTGTATACGGTGAAGCGTGTTTGAACCAATGAGGATTAATGGACTGATATCGTCGGGGGTGAGAGACGGTCGGCGTGTTAAACGTGGAAGGGTAAAGTCAGGTGTCAGACAAAAGAAAATGTCGCGGTCGAGGGGAGGACGTTTGTGAAACGTTCGCCGAGGGACTGACTAACTGTCAGTTAACTACAAATAAGGGAACTATTAGTTCTCCCACGGGAAAAGGATATTAATTTGTCTTAATGGGGTCGTTAAATAAATATTTGCAAAGTACCTACGATTTTGATGTAACAAAAGTCTGTATAACACATACGTGTGTAACATAATAGCGATTAAGTTAAGCATTTTCTAAAGGGAAATTTTAACTTATATTAAACTAGCTTGTGCCCGCGACTTCGTCGGCGTTCAAAAATAAAAAATAAATAAGCAATATAATGTTAGGCGACTGACATTTTTATTGCTATTGTTACACTTTTGCCAGGCGTTAGTTTTCTTAATTGTTGATGATCCCTTGGGAATAGTACTTTTTTCTGGATGCAAGGTAGCCTAATGTCCTTTTCTGTATTGCTGACAACGTGTATGTTAAATTTCATTAGGATCAGTTGAGTAGTTAAGGCGTGAAAAAGTAACAGACAGACAGAAAGACAAAGTTTGCTTGCAGTGTTGCAAACTTGATAGTATGCAATACGTCTGTTCACTAGGATCAGTCATTAGCCGAGTAGATTGGCTCTTAGCACTAAGCTAAGCTCTTTGTAATGTGGCTGTAGCCTTAGTTTTAAAAATTATATAAATTAAAATCTTTTTCTTATAAATCAGAGAGCATCATAGTCAATCTTTACACAAAACTTGAACAATCTGTGCTAAATTGGACAAAAGTTATAGTGCTGTTCCCCTGGTAACATTGAAAGGCGCTCCATTGAAACTAGTTACTAAATTTAAATACCTAGGTCATGGAGTCTCTAAGCGATGATGAAGATATTGAAAGGGAGCGTAGGGCTTTGGCTGTCAGATGCAACATGTTGGCCCGCAGATTCGCACGTAGTGCAGAACAGGTGAAAATTACATTATTTAAAGCATACTGTCAATCTCTGTACACGGGCGGTCTATGGGTCGACTACTCGCGGAAGGCATACAGTGTGCCCTTAGGGTGCAATATAACCATGGATTCAAGGCGCTGTTGGGGCTGCCGCGACACTGTAGCGCATCGGGGATGTTCATGCAAGCTAGAACGGACAGTTTCCAGGCTATAGTGAGAAAGAGGATTGCCTCGTTGATGGAGCGGACGCGGGGCAGCTCTAACAGCCTCCTGAATACAATATCGATATGTGTAGACTGTCTTTTAAAAAAGATGTGGACACATACCACACATTCATGTTGTAAATATCACTACTAACATAGTTTTTAAGTTTTCTTGTTTTACTAACACTATATGGACACTAGGTGTCTGAAATAAACGTATTATTATTATTAAATATGCTTTTTATTATATGTATATGTGTATATTATGTTTTAATCTTAAACCACTGTAGCTTCCAAGAAACTACTGAAAGTACTGAATAAATTACATATTAATTTAGTCTTGTACCTCTTTATAGTAAAGTAATTAATTAACCAACAACCTTAGTTCAGAAGGTGTAAGATATTTTCGAGATCTGAAACCGGCTTGGAGGCACACAGGTAGTGAATTTAAAGCCCCCAGTGGGAAGATTCATCTTCATGAATCGTTAACAACAAATTATACATGGATTTAACAGATTCTCCTGTTCCTTTGAAAGCCGTGTTCAGTAAATAAATGATAAATTGGTGTTTTCTTTGATTTTAGATAATACTATGCTATTATCTGTGCGGCTTTCTGCAAACCAACGTTTCAACTGTGATCATGTATAGGTGTAAATATTAAGGCAAGTTTAGTTTTCTATAAGTTCTATCATCGAAGAATATCGAGCCCTTATGAGTGTTTAGTGTACTTGCCTTAACGCTCTGTTCCAGGGGTCCCAGGTTCAAATCCCGGCTGGGTTAAATGAACTTTACAGAGTTGGCTCTGGTCTGGGTTGTTTAAGTTACTAACAGGTCACCCCTGCGTTTTGCAGTCATAAATTAGCCTGCCCGTCTAGCGACTGTAATAACCCCCTTATAGAAGACCACCGTGAAATAATAGCACTGCTAACTGAATTATGCACCGTATTATAATCGGTTATGCACTGCTGATGAATGACCGTGCTGTTGTGTTTCCCATAATTATCTTTCCTTATCCTTAATCCAACTAAGATCGGCAGCGCACTAGCGGCACCTGTGGTGTTACTTGTGTTATTATAATAGGCGATGGTAGCCGTCAACCATCAAGTGGACCGTCAGCCTTTTGACGATATTTTGACGACAAAAAACATACATTTATATAAAAATAGTTTTTTCTTTCTCTATTTCAAACCCTATTTATCCCAAAAACGCTTTTTATTATTTGCTCCCGAAATCGCAATCATCAATTTTTACACTGCTAAACAAACTTTCATAATAAAATTAAGATTTCTAAATTTAAAATTTAAAATCGCATTGATGATAGACAAACAAATTTACTATCAACTTTCACATTTGTAAATTATCAACCTTCAAGAAAAATTCAAGATTTATCAATTTAAAATTCAAATTCCTATTGACTATAGACCAGCTATAGACAGACAAATTTACTCTTGATTACATCTTTGTGACGTCTCAAAACTCAGTGAAATTAAAAACAGCGACTACAATCACAAACTATTGTCATTATTTTGTACACGTTGTCGGAAAAACAAAGGATATGCATGCATTAAAGTGGCGCATACGGGTATTTAGAGAACTTCGAATTTTTAGTTGGGACAGGCTGCATGCAATCTGTCGTACCAACAACACAGCTAGCGAACTTTTGCTACACGACGTGATTCCTATGACTGCGGGCAATGTGTTCTTTCGTGCAATTCGTACTCGCACGAATACCATTTACTGACAAAGGCCGATGGAGAAATTTTGAATACGAGCTCGCTAGTAGTTTTATTTTTAAACTTCTGAACGCTTTTGTAATATCGAATATATTTACTACTAGCTTTTGCCCGCAACTTTCGTCCACGTTCCTCTGGAACAGTACTTTTTTCTGGATGAATGGTAGCCAATGTACTTTTAGTATCACCACCAGAACCCAAACTCTATCGCACGATTACTGCACTTTTCAAATAGTTGAAATTGACCGGTCCTATTGGAAAATTATGGGGAAGGCCTATGTGGTTAGCAGTGGACGTCCTACGGCCAGCAGTGGTAGAGATGATGAATAGAATAAAAAAGGAACTAAATTTATTTTTGTACCAGTATTTTATACAAAATTATTTGTTTACTTCGAATAGACGTGAAAGTGTTTGTATTAGCCGGAAATGGAACAATAGCAACTGTCCTTACTACTCTTTGTAAACTATCAGATATATAGAAGTTGGCGATCCGCCAGCAATAACGGAGGTAACAACAATGGGTATACGGTAATATTTTCAACTATAAACAACTTTAATGGACCGAATAATAAAAAAATAAGCCAACATTTTTAGAATATTATTTTAAGAATTCAAATTCAAGTAAATATCATTTTAAGAACCCGAGGATTTTTATGTTGATAATATATTTAACTAGCGACCAGCTCCCTGGTTCTTCCGGGATGCATTTTTTTAAGCACAAAAGCCTTCCCCGTTTAAACCTCTTTTCATTAGTGTAAACCGCATCAGAATCCGTTGCGTATTTAATGGAGCTAGGCTAGCTGATATGCAGACAGACAAACGCGGAAAGCGACTTTATTAGTCTGCATACAGGACAACATTTGAATATTGTAACTTACTTATACAAAGGGAATAAATTTTAATTTGAATTTATTAAAATACGCAATGAAAATATGCGAGTAAATTAACAGAAACGAGCGACGACCCATTTACGAGTATGTTTAAATTCGATTGACATCCAATCCGCTTATTGAAAGTATCTAAAATGAATTTAGCCTTTTTCAATACGCGAATGGCTTCTGTGAATGGCATAATATCCTGACGTAGGCAAAGCTGTGAGTCGCCTAGTGCGGTTTTGTGCGCGTTGCACTGTATAATCCATTTTGTGAGATTTATTTCTTCAATCTCCACTACTTTACCCGAAGCGGCGCAGTCACTCACTGTAATGGGGTAATAACTACTCTTGAACGTGGCAATTTGTAGTAGATTTTTTTGTTAAAAACATTTTCCTGTTCACGTCCCCTTTGAAAATGAAATGTTGAAATAAAACCCAGGGGAAACTTAAAAAGAGTTTTTACCATTTTTTTATTTCTATGAGTTTATTTTTTATTTTATGTTTTAATGATTCTTTAGTTCCAATGCTTTACGCAGTTAACAGTTGAATGTAAAGATAACTTTTCGATATTGAATGACAAAGCTTTGTCTTAAAAATTAAAAAATCAGTCCTGTGAATCTGTCTTAAGAATTATGACTAGCTGGTGCCCGCGACTTCGTTCGCGTTGAAAAAGAAAATGTGTAGACATTTCAGATCTGTTTAATTGAATACCTATATGTATGATGATGCTTGTCGTAGATAATAAAGTCTTGATATAATGATACTAAAGTACAGCTAACAATAAACGTTGGAGGAAAATTTGTTTTCCGCTCAAAGAAGATTGCAGATTGTAAAGGAAGTTGGGACGCGTGTGATCGCCGGCAGGTGTTTTACTCAAATTAAATTTCTCCCAGACAAAAAGATGGCGTGTGCTGCTTACGATTATAAACAAAGTTATATTAACTGCAGACACGTTGGAAAGCCGATTTTGTGTTTATGTTACAGTCTTAATTAAGATAAGTACGAGCTAACACACGAGCAAATGTATACATTTGCTTAGCAAACATTGTATGTTTTTGAAGTCAGATTGCGTACGGAGTCCGTCAAAAATGTCTTCATTAAAACTACAGTGCACATTCAGCACTCAGTAAACCTTGGCTTAATTGTAATTGAAAGAAAATTGTATGACTATCAAGGAGATAGATAATAGATACTATTAATAAAAGAAATGAATAAACATTTATTTGCATAAACTTGACACATACTATGTAAGAAGAAAGGAGAAAAAATATATCTTAGGTAACAAAAAATATGGAAACAAATTGAGAATACAGACAATTAGCCACAAATAAAAGAAATACATAGTTCAATCCCAGTGAGTTTGCGTCATGGCACCCAAAAGGTATCTGGGTTAGCATTTATACAAATATTTTTTAAACATATTCATTCTATTAACTTCTAAATGTAAATTCTACGCTCAAATAATAGTAGCGGATATTTATAACGCACGAAAACCAGCGAACGAGAGTCGAATCCTCGGTGACCCGTTTAAATGCCGGCAAATTATTGTGCCTCTACTAAACTTTCTGTGTAGGTCCCGCATTTCATGAGGACTAAACTTCCACATTCACATCACAATGGTTCTTTCAATTGATGTACGCTAGCAGTACATTGTCGAGGATCTGGAAATAAATGAGACCGTTCAGTATTGAGGCTCCGCAAATTACACGAGAGAACGTATTGTACTCTATTTACGTGTAATGATATATATCTGCTCTCACAAGCTGACATTTTTTCCTTGATCTGATTATTTCGTTGTTTTTGTTTTGTTTTCCTGCTTCCCTTTTATCTTGTTTCTAATCGACAAGTAATTCCTCGGGCGAACAACTTACTAACACTGTTGTGGTAAGTGTCGGATAGCTTTACGAATAGTTTCGCTTGGAGTTGCGTCTTTTGCGTTCCTTCTCTCATGCGGGTTATCTCTCCTGAACTGGCCTCGACTCGCAAACTAACTCGGAATCACTTTGAGAAAAATGTTTTTGCCAATAGTTCACCTGTAGTCCAGTTTAACTTTTTAGGATTCCATGCTTTGAAGGTGTCACCAAACTCTTTTATCACCTCTCTTTTTTTTGGTCATCGGTTTGTTTGTCTGACCGTCTGACCCATTTATGAATATTTTTTTGGGAAGAAATAGAGACATATAAAATTAGGTTAAAAATTATTATTAATAAACTAATTAGATATTCATTTAGTATTTTATAAAAAATATTACATTAGTACTAAGGTCTATGGTCTTTAAGAAGTTGTCAATAAATTATATCCGTTATTAATCTAAGGGCCTCTTTCACTATCTCTGAGTAAAGTGACAAGTAGGCTAACCGGCGTTTAAAGTCACCGGTCACCGGGAATGATGGAGCTGATATACCTTTGTTTGTACGGTAAAAGTCCCAAACATTAAAAAGAAAATAACAAAAAAATTCGCCTATTATTTCTATTAACAAAAAAATTATTTCTAAAAGTAACTAATCAACACTTTACTTGTTGGTGAAAGAGGCCCTAAGATAGTAAGATCTAATCCTGTAGACTTAAAATTAGTAAATTTGGAACAGACTCAAGGCAAGATAAACGTATGGAATCGAAAAATCGTTACTTAACGATAAATGAATGGTGTTTTATCGTTGGACAATCAACTGTGATGCTTGGAACTGAAGTTTGTGGAGTGGATGAATATTCTGGGCAAGCGAGCGCGAGTCATATATGGTTTGTATTTTTTAGGGGAAGACAACTTGACTTATTGTGTTTAAAGGTGCTTCTCCACATGCTCGATCGGCCTTTAGTGATCTCAAAATTGATTACTGTGGCCTATGACATTTACACTGCATTATTTATACAGAGAGATGACTAATAGTAGTCATATTTCACCAGAAAATATTGACATAGTTTCCTCTCCACAAGTTTACCCTCATGATCTGTGATCATACATTATACCAGTGCATAAGCGGTGAAAATTATGTACGAACACGATTTTCTGTTTAAGCGGTCGGTTCCTTAAAACTTCGCACGTAATTCGTATTACATTGATGTAAAGGTATCGTCAATTTTTCAAGTTATGTATGAGTAATAAAGTAGGTGATAGATCGTGGACCCATTTGACAAGGGTCAGGGGCACTGAGACGCAACCTTTTACCGTTCGATCTTTCAAACAAAAGAGAGAGATAAATTTAAAATATATCTACTCCAGAAGTGTCATCACAATTTTGTTACAATTTAAGGTTTGGTCCCTAAGACTAAATCTTGCAATCTTATAATTATGTAGGATGTATGTAAAATTTAAAAATTTCCTCACGGTATGGAGTTAGCTGTATTGCCAATTAAGATAACGCATTGTTATGTGATAAAAAATGTTGTAGTACTGCGGTGTAATAAAGAATAAATATGTACTGTATCGTAATAAATTTCACTACATTTGCTTAGCCAGAATATTCAATGTGAATTTTATTTTGAACTTTAATAATCTCGTGAAAGATGAAAGCGAAAAGCCCGGAAAGGAGGCTCATTACAACCGTTGAATGTAACGCGGAATACTCCACTTTTAATCTTTTTAATGAGTCTAGTGGGATTATAAAAGATGTTCATTTTTTTTAAATTCCACTAGTATGAAGCAGAAAATTTAATTAAAACTCCAGATTGGCCGTTTAGATAATGGAAGGCACCATCAACTGGCCCGGCCCCGCTCAGATTACAAAATTATCATCAGACAGTTTCCCTGGTGACAATTATTTCAGGGCAAATGAATTAAACTCATTATATTTCTTAAACGGTCTCTGTAACTTATATTTTGTAATTTAAATGAAATACCAAACATTGTTGTGATTTTCAAAGCGGGCTGGGTAATTGGATATCATCTTCAAAAGTGGTAAGGCACGCTGCGTTCGCATTCATAAACTTCCTATAGAGTTCATAGCTTCTTCTTATAAAACTTCCTTATAGAAGAACACTTATAAAACAGCAGGTGTGCTATTGTGTTTCAGTTTGTAAGAATTGTATCTTATTCTTACTAATATTATAAATGCGAAAGTATGTTTGGATGTATGGATATATGGATGTTTGTAACTTTTTCACGCAAAAACTACTGAACTGATCACCATGAAATTTTGCATACACGTTGTCTGGGACACCAGAAAAGACATAGGGTACCTTTCATCCAGAAAAAGACTATTCCCGAGGGATAAATAAAAAATAAAAAACTAACGCCTATTTTGCTCTTGGGCGAAATCGACGATGGAGCGAGTTCACTCAT
Source organism: Synanthedon myopaeformis (assembly GCA_944738685.1). Taxonomy (NCBI): domain Eukaryota; kingdom Metazoa; phylum Arthropoda; class Insecta; order Lepidoptera; family Sesiidae; genus Synanthedon; species Synanthedon myopaeformis. Next base: position 6,418,642 of record OX122918.1, on the reverse strand, counting down.
GCATATTCAACTTTAAAAAATTTGGGTTATAAGAGCTTCGAAGTTCTAATCTTTGGCAGTGCGTATTATAAAATAATTTTTAAAGTATTTGGTCCGAAAAAAGGGATTTTGACAAGATGGAAGATGGAAGAAGAAAGGCTAGCAGACAGGCGATTTTGTGCATATATATATATACTATTTCCAAAACACAGGTAAAATTATCGCTAATTTTTACAACAATAATTGCTTAGTTATAATTGTCTTAGTTTTAAAACGAAATTTCAAATTAACTAGGTACTTACTTCTAAAGAAAATTCTTGTTATTATTAACTGGACGGTACTCATCCACTGAAAGGTATATCGATATTTCAGTTAAAGACTTTTTAGTCTTTTGTTGTTAATGTTTTCTTAATTACCGTAAAATAAACGACCAACTTACAACTTAGGGTAAACGAGGAGCCTTTTTACTGCCTTCCCCTACAAGGGGCTTCACCCCTTTATTTACCGCCTCTCGGTTGCATTGCAAATATATATTTTGTTAGTAATGAAAATACTGTTTGCTGCAGCTAATTACGCCTGGCTTCTGTTTGTGACGAATTTATAGCGGGAAAAACGAGCCTTTGTAAATTTAGCCGCTTACGAGTTACCTTTTGTAAATTTATGACTTCGCAATTGACGGCTAATTTGACCCGAAAACCGCAAGTTGTAAATCGAAACGGTTCGGAGCATAAAACAGGTCAGCTTACGAATAAAACTTGTTTATTGTTATATAAAAGTTTGGATATAAATCCTTACATATTATAAAACAAAGTCCTCCGCCGCGTCTGTCTGTCTGTCTGTTCGCGATAAACTCAAAAACCATCAATGGATAGAGGGATAATCAGGGAAGGTTTTTACAGAAAAAAAATGCACCCCGGGCGAAGACGGGAGCGGAACAGCTAGTATAATATAATACAATAAGTAACTTTGAAAGATCAAATATTAAAGGAATTAGTGAAACAAGAAATTAATTATTATTATATGTAAATTATTATTATTATACAAATAAATTACTACAAATTTGACGAGCTTGTTGGCTTAGCTTGCCTTAACGATCTGTTCCAGGTGTGCCGAGTTTGATTCCCGCCAGGGTCTACTTTGGAAAGGTGTTCCCTGATGGATTACCTGAGGCGTTGCTTGTCTACCATCAAGTGGACTAACAGCCTGTCTGTCATAACATATAAAAAATAAACTACTTTAGTTGTATTATTGGAATTCTTTAATTACTTTGTATAGATATTCATTATTGAATCTTCTAATGGCTGTAGTGAGGATGTTGGTGAATTTTTTCAATTTGACTACGGGGGTTTTCTCTTCGACGTCAAGCAATTTAAGTGAATTGAGTGCCGCTACTTGTGACATGAACAGGTAACCGGCCGGGTTCTTGTAACAGTGACTTAACGGATGTATAGTTACATCTGCAAACAAAAGTCAGTTCATTTGTTAACAAGCTATGATTAAAATTATAAACTAACTATTGACTTTCTATTGAGCCCAAACACGCTATATCTGCTGTAAGTCGCTGAGGAGTTGGTTATCCCGCAGACCACTTGATGCTGCAGCATCAGGTCAAGGTTACCATGTCATAGAAATACCACCGAAGTAACATACAAACCAAATTTCGCTGTGGCCACGTGGTTCGACTGTGTAGTTCGATCGATCAGACTATGTGAACTTTTTTGTCCAGTTAGTTGGATTTTAGAATCGATTTCACGTCGATCGAACATGTGGAAGTTAGTGAAATCCCTTCGTCAACTAGGAAATGGGCTGGTCTTCAAACGCCGGAACAGATCTTCATAAATTATTGCTAAGTCGCGCCAACTTTATTTTTCAACGCGGACGATGTCGCGGGCACCAGCTAGTTATACAATAATCTTACAATAACTGTAGTGGCTCCGTCGAACAAGTAAAAAAGTCTCGGCATAACCCCGCAGTGTCTCCTCTACACTATCCAAGAGGATTTCATAACGTTAAAAAAAGGGGTGGAAGTAGTACAAATATAGGCTTATCCCTTAGATATGCAAATGTATTTAGAATCTATTTATGGGTCTTAGAGTTTACCAATAGTTACGTAAATATAGTTTACTTACTAACTCCGACTGCACAAGAAAATAAATCAATATGACAATGATTGATCATCGGGCGTAAATTGTAAGACGCTCCCCCTGGCTGATATATCTTTGCGCAGGCAGGTTGGTAGGTGTCAACGCAATAGGTCGGACACGAGTGGTTACAAGTCTGATGTGCACCAACAATGCCGAAATCGTACACTCTACGACCTGTCTGTCTGTCCAAATCCAGCTTTCTATGAATATCACCACACTCCGCGTCAGGAACCTGATAAATTTCTATTCAAACAAAAAAATTTTTTGTTTATATTCATTTTCTATGAAATGTTTTTATTATGTGCGTCTAAGTAAAGTATTTTAACCGGCTCATAATATGTGTCAGGCTTAGCCCAGCACAATCTAGTTTGGCCTACGCCGAAAATATGTAACAGGTGCTTTTCATTTTTCAACGCGTACGAAGTCGCAGGCGCAGCTTGTTATTTATGTACGAGTATATCGTAGATACTCGTATATGAATAATACTTTTTACACAAAAGTGACATGCACGAATTTCACAGTTCGAGAAAAGTTTATCATCTTTTAAAAAGAGGTTGAAACCTCCGAGGTGATAGTCAGGAGGGAGTTGCCATAACTCTGTATAAAGCCGAAACCGACAAATGATTGTTAATAGTATAACCTAAGTTCAAAACTAAGTTATTTTTACTAGGAAACTTGGTTACGTCAATGCCCCACACGTGCTACGCCGTAGAGCCGTACAGGAAACACAAAGTCGACGGGTAGATATACACCACAGAGCAAAGAATCGCCGCGCCGCTACTAGACACGGCATAGTCAACGCTTTCCATACAAATCTTACGAATCGCTTAGGTTTTGTGTTTCAAGACAATCTCGACTTCATTTTTTTAAAAGCTAAAAATTGCATTTGCTTACTTACTTGATACCCCAAAATTTTGCTTATTCACATTTTTTACTTTGATTACACCAAATCAACACAGAATGAGACATTTTTATAGATTTTTTTTTTTATGTTTACTCCAGAACATGCTGAATGCGCCCTGAGTTGCGCTCAGCGCAATTTCGCGGCACGAATATTAATATAACTGCCATCTCTAGTAGCGGGCGGCGCCGCGTTTCCTTGCTCTGTGATTTATACTATTATAGTAGTAATATTAATTTATTTGGGTTGGTGAAATCTGAAATTACTTTACCATTTCTTCTTTTGCACGAGTCTTTTCTTAAATAGCAAATATTTTGATACATTTTAATCGTACGAGATCCGTCTGAAGTAATCCACTCACCGCATACAGGGTCTATTATGTTAGAGCACAATATGTTCTTACAATTATTATTGTCTTCATTTTCTTTTACAGTTGATGCTAGAATTTAATTATAATTCATACAGCAATCTTCTAATAAACTTGCCAAGTAACGATCTTGGTACTGTATCATTATCTGTACAATTTTTTTTATTATCATAACTGTTTTTACTACATGATGCAAATGTGAGCTTTAAAACCATTTGCATAAAAACCTAAAAATTATTCGATAGTGATGAAAGAATGTATTAGTTCTCAAATGTCGATAAGTTTTTGAAACTCACTCAAGTCATTATTAACAATATAATATACATGAAAAAAAAAAAAAAAAAACTCTCTGTAATCAGACTCAACTGGGATTCGAACCTACGTCTACCGTCTCGGCAGACGAGCGTTCGCCCCACTGAGCTTTCACTGCTTGGAAATGTTAAAAACGTATCAATATTTAGAAAATTGATGCAAAACAGCCTCACCTCCAATTAGAAGTAGGATCGCGGAAAGCATATTACCTTCAGGAAATCAATAAACAGTTATGTCCCATTTTTACGAGCGTAACTTTTTCAATAAGTGTGTGTGTTGCGTAATAAATTTTTTACGTTGCCTTCTAACATATATTAAATTTACGAGAGAATTTTCAATTAACCTTTCGCTCGCATGCGTTCATTTCATATCGCGAAGTTACGGTGTTTTGGGAGAATGGATTCGGCGTCGTTACGTAGATTGTATTTATTTTGGCGGAGTAGGAAATTATTCTGTCGTATGGGCTGGGTCGCATTGGGCAAGGACGAGGCTGATTTATGATGGGACGTTAACATTGGAGGCAGGGACATTAGTGGCGAGTGATTGCCACGCTGCCAGCTACCGCACGCCGCTTCCGAACACAGTATCACCTGACTGCAGTGTACATACTGTTTTAAGTTAAAAAAGAAATTATTCATTTAAACTGGTAAAACACTTACTTATAATAATTAACAATATATTTTAATTAAATTTTCTGAATTATAGTGATGTTTGGAATGTTTGCGGCACTTATGGAAGTTGTCATTAAACTGTCGCTAAGGTGTGGTACTTGGGTTGAGTGGGAGAATTAGATTATCAAGAAATAACAGTGCTGTGTCAGCAACTTTATTTACATAGAAATGAATAATGAGTACGTTGCAAACAGACAGACAGTTTCTTTCCAATACATATATTATTAGTAAGACTTGAGTTTGGCCACGGTTCATCCGCGTTGCCTCGTCGACTCGTCACTGACTCTCGCGAGGCCTCTCTGCTTGTTTGTCAGACGGGTGGACGAGCTGATTTGCTGTGACGCGTATGAATGGAGGAGCACTTTTATATTTGTCTAACAGTGGACCGTATTTGTTGTGCTATAAGGTAATTTGGTTCGCTGCATTCGTTTTAAAACTAATTGTTTTTTTTACAGGATGAACATTTTTCTATCAGGTTGTCGGTTTCCAAACTTTATGAAAATGACAATAATAACGACAAATAATAATAGAAAATAATAACGATAACATAATAATGCTCTAAACTATGCAATGGATTTAGTTTAGTTTTGCAAAAATTTCGCACTCCCACATGCTAACCTTCCTTACAAATATATTGGTGTTTACCCCTACCTTTATGCAATAACGCAACGCAACGCAATGAAATAATGAAATAAATAAATTTGGGCCAATCCAGTAAAGTTATAGTAAAACCAAGGGGACAACGAAAATAATGTAAACAAACCCGGCCCTCTGTCCTTCCGCAGCGAACTAGCGGAATAGCGGACCCAGCAGATGTTGTTCTACCAGAACCCAAGAAAAGAAATATGTAATCAGATTGGAAAGCAACCAATCGGGTCCATTTGTGAATCTAAACTATCCAGGGACTCACTCAAACACACATAAAAAAATTGTATCAAAATCAGCGATGAGTTCACTGACACAAATTATATATTGTATACCTACTCATAAATGGTTTACCACAAAACAACAAAATTATAACGGAAACTTCATAGAAAATCGTGTATTCCAAAATGAAAATAACTTAACTTAACTTAAAAGAACTTAACTGCAACATCCTTTAGTTTAAATTACCGTTTGTCAACTTTTCAATATGCTGATGTCATTCTCTCAAAGTATCTAAAAATTGTAAAAATCCCATATTCGTAGATACGTCAAATTGAAATGTATAAATGATTTGTATTTTATTAATAGTTATCTCGTCCAAGATTGGTTGTATAATCCAACCACAAAAGGTACAATACCAATTCGTTCCGTATGGTTGCTAATTAGAAACAAAGTTGCCAGCGACTATTTACAAATTGTGAACAGTTACATGCATCCAATTTTCTCTCTGTAAAACAAACAGCCTACAGAGAATATGTAATATCCTAAATGTTTGACAGGTCTTCAGAAGTCTAGAAACATGTCGGGCAATACCCGATTTCTAGGATAAGCACACAGATTTCCTCCAGATGTATTACTTTATCATTTAGAGAGAATTATCATTATTTTTAATTCATAATTTAAATAAACAAATCACTTGGCCCAATCCATTTTCCAGCCGAAACTTTGAGCCACGGTACAGATCTATCTGAATTAGTGTTTAATATTTTTAATATAACTAATGACACCTTGCCGGCAACTAATAGAGTAAAACTTGAATCTATAGTATTTTGATATATCCGCCAGGTGGGGTTGGTAATAGCATAAAGTACATAGTTTTAAAGACTACGATACATATCCAAAGCGAGAAAGCGTAAGACGTCGACACGGCCCATGTTTTCGTGCGATAAACTTTTCAATTCACAACAAAACACTAGAACCACAGGACTCGTAACCGTTTTGCCGGTCTTATATGTGCCCGAACCTTTAAGCAGTGACTTGGGGTTGGGGGACTTGCTAGTATTGTGTTTACAGTTGCTGATTATGCGAGACGGTCGGCGCCGATTTACGTAAGCGTTTTGTTTTTTCTTATTGTGCACGAATTGTCTTCCAATAGGATATTAAATAAAATTGAATTTATTCTAAGAACCAAAATAAAATAACCTTATCTTATTTTGACTATACAGCACAAAATAAAGACACGTGATGTTCTTTTAAATATTTAAAATATTAATAGTGGCCCGCTCCACGGCTTGATACGTTTATATAAACGAATCAAGCCGTTCTCTTATAAATCAAGTAAGGTTAAGTAATGGAAAATTCTTAATTATATTAATAATTAAATTACATTAAAGTAAAATGGCTTTGAAACTGTAAAAGACTCCTTTCTATTGTAAAATTATAAGACCTCTGTTGCTTGCGAAATGAGGTCGTTCATAATTTATGCTTCTTGGGAAAGATAATGTCGCCTGACTGTCCGTACACTTTCTGCTCCCGACCGTGTGGAAACTTTTGACGCTGTTTAATGATGTATGATTATCGACGTCCACTAGAGAGGCAGATGCTTCGCGCACTCTCCATGAAGTCATGTCCATGACCTACAAAAAAATAGCTGTAATATATTCAATTCTTAGACACAGTACGGAGACCCAACGACCGCTGGGCCCGGAAGGTACTCGAGTGGAGGCCACGGACCGGCAAGCGCAGCCCAGAACGCCCACCCACAAGGTGACCTGATAAGGGCCGCATGTCGACAGTGGATCCAGGCTGTTTCTGACCGGTACTATTGGAAAATTAAGGGGGAGGCCTATGTCCAGCAGTGGAGGTCCTGCGGCTGAGATGATATTCAATTCTTACGATGACGATGTCACGAAGTTTGCTTGTTTTATTAAAATAACTAACTTTTTAGAGTATTGGTATTAACTAAACCAGTCAAAAGCAAGGAAAATGAATATTCATTATAATGAACTGGTTCATTTCTGTTCATTATTTATACAAGGTTCTATAGAAAAATATATTCCTTATGACCCTCAACATCAATTACGGTAATAAAAATAATTGCGAAATTTTTACAATACGTAGTCAGTATCAATTCCTGGTTGCGTATGAGCGTAGTTAAAAAAAGTTTGAATGCATTCCTAATTCAAAATTCGATGCCTTCGTTCCTAAGAATAAATTTTCATATGTCTTACAGTTTCTGATTTGGCCTCACTGATCCATTTGGGTCCGTAACATTTAACAAAAGTAGTAACTGCGAATTTTAATGTAGAGTTTGATGTCAGCACACATTTATGTGGCCACGCGTCCCTGTTGTTTCGACATGTAACTCAGCGTTACGGAATAATTAATTAATTTAATTAAAATTACACTACAAACTCTACACTCATAGAATTCGTAGAACTATCCTACACTCGTTGAATTACTCTGCCGTTTAAATTACCAGTGCCTTTGACACTCTTAGTATTCTACAATATCAAGCCAAAAATGTCTTAGCTAAAACAAAAATATCGTATGCTAAACACAAGATCGTTCTTGGAGGTCGAGATGTTTTTTAATGTTAAGGTCGACAGACAGGCTGACATTTCACTTGATGGTAGGTGGATACTTTCACCTATAAAACAAGCAGCGCCACCGGTGCTGCAAATGCGGTGCCGTCTACAGTATGATTAAGATAAGGGATTGGGAAGGGATAGGGAAATGGGCTCTCACTCGCCGAAATACAACAGCACTCATGCTGTTATTTCACGATGGTCTTCTGTAAGAGAGTAGTTACAGCCGCCAGACGGGCTGCCCTAATGACTGCGAAACGCAGTGTACCCTGCCACAACTTTATGACCGACTTATGTTTACAAATGGTGTAATATAACAAATACAACGCAATAAGAGGTGTATGCATAAGGTATTATATATGTAGTACAGTGAGCTGAAAATATAGTTATTGAAGAAATAGTAAAAATATTTTTTAAAAGTGAATTATATGTTTTGTGAAACCGTAATTCAGAGTAAAGAATCCACTCTAATCGGAATTTGGAGTTGCTTATCCGTTGCACGAATAACTATGTCCGGTAATACACTCCAGTGCTCTCCAAGGAAATGCTTTTCCACGGATAGAATTCGTAATTTTTATCCAACGCCCGAAAAGATTTCCCCACTGCATTCGTGAATTAGAAAAGCGACTTGAAAACTTCACGAAAACCAAATACGAGTATACTTTAAAATTCGTTACAGCTTTACAATTTTAAAGTTGTAAAATGTCCGACCATAGTTCCATACTTTAATATATCATTGTCAGAACCGAGAGACGTTAGACTCAGAACACATTTCTTATTTCGCACTCGAAGTATTCACATTTATCTCTTTCCAATAACTATTTGGAATGGAGCTATTACTTTACGTCTCTCGCAGAAAGAAACAAAGCCGCATGCTTACATGACATCTGTCAATTCTTCTGAGAAATTGGTTCTTTACAGGAATAATGAATTACTCTGGTATTGATCCTTTCAACACTTCGTTGGCACTATTAGTTATTCGTGTTATCAGCATTTTTGTTTAAGTGTACGTTTCAATATAAATAAAATAAAAAAAATGAATAAGTGAGGAATCTGTTTGTTTCAAACTGCTAATTGATTTTAGAGATAAGATTTGTTCTTAAAATATTCTGTTTAGATGTTGGTTATCACCTCTTCATGATTCCTACAATCTATGCCCTTTGTTAACATTAAATTACATGCGTGAATCAGAAATATCGATACCAATACTGTAATGGTAAAGAAAAACAGCGACGAACACGACGACAGACTTTGGGTAGCAAGTAGATCAGCTAAAGATAGGGCAAAAATCTTTTGAAGTGAAGACCCACATAACTCTGTTGTACTCCTACAATTCATCTCGACACAAACATATTATACTGGAACATAGAGTAAAAAATAAATGTTTCAGTAAAAGGAAAAAGGAACAAAAAGTTGAGCGAATAAAAACTGATGGAACTATTGGATTTCGAACCACAATGTAGTAAATTGACGACTTTGGCGTTTTAACGACGTGAAATATTTTTCTCGATCAGTTTGTGCTATAAAAGCTTATATATTTTTATTGACTGCAATTTTTACATTGTTTATTTAACCAGAAATACCTACATTGTTTGTAGTTAAAATAACTTAAAACATACGTTTACGAGTAAAATGCGACTGAAGCTGAATACTTATCCCTACCAGTGGGGACACCTTAGTAGGGTTAAGTGGAACGGGCGAATTTCTTCATGTTTGTACAAATGGAGATATCTACGATGGATCTAACGAGTTTTTTTTATCATTAAATCTATTGAGTTTGAGTCTATTGAGAATATTATTACTTAGTGGATTCTTAGTTAGACAGATTATAATAGATCAAGCATTTTTTTTTCATTAGATCATACCTGTATACTTAGTACGTAATAATTCCTATTAATATTGTAAAGTTTGTGAGGATGTATGGATGCGGATGTCATCACAGCGTTAAATGTAGATGTTAGATATTTCTCAGGTAGAAATTTAACATTTTTAATTTTTTAACACGGATGAAGTCTTAGGCACCAGCTAGTCTATACTTCCATACTAATATTATAAAGAGTGTGTGGCTTTGTTTATTTGTAATGAATAAATTCAAAAACTACTGGACCGATTTTGAATATTCTTTCACCTATTGAAAGCTATACATTATCAGCGAGTAACATAGGCTATATTTTATAAAGTTACGCGAGCGAAGTCGCGTGCACCAGCCTGTGTTATATGTAAATACGTTTTAAATACAATGTAGGATGTTGACAGAGTGTATAAAAACACAAAGGGTGGATATACTCGTATCTTAAATTTATCCGAAATGTACGTACCTCAGACCTAAGAAAACAAGCAAAATAATGGAAAGAGATATTTTATAATGGAATAATGGTAAAGTTGGGGCACGTCACGAGGCAAGAGTGGAAAGCAAACAAATGTGTACTCTCATCTCGGGTGACCACTTCCGAGCGCTCGTTGATAGATGACTTACTTAGGCTCTCTCGATTTTTTCGATAACTTCACCTACGAGCAAATAGATTTAACAATCAAATTTTTCTCTTCACTTCCGACTGTGAGAGTAAAAGAAAATTTTACATACAATTTCATCTTTTAATTTTGACTGTTCTATAAATGACGAACAGTATTTATTTTTCGAAAAATAAAAAAATAAAAAATTGTAAACTAATTACATTTATCAGTGTTTACTTCAAAAAAAAAACTTTTGTTACTACACTATATTACGATAAAGATTATCCCAATCTCTTGATCATTAATAATACTTTACCTAGTCCCTTACCGCCTGTGGTTGCTTGTGTTATAAGCGACGGTAGCCACCTACCATCAAGTGGACCGTTAGTCTGTCTGCTGACCTTAACAAATAAAATCCATAATGTCTCACTCAAAATCAAATCTCATTCTAAAAAAACTACTAATATTATAAATGCGTGATTTGTTGATATTTCACGCAAAAACGGCTTAACGGATTTGGATAAAATTTGGCACACATATAGTATATTACCAGGATTAACATTTAGGATACTTTTCACCCTGGAAATGTTAGATTCCCGAGGAATCGTCTGGCGGCATCTCCTTCGCGTCGTCACAGCTATAAAGATAAATATATTATTACTCATATACGAATATTTTAAAATTTTTCAACGCGAACAAATTCGCAGGCACCAGTTATTTAAAAATAAATTAGATTCAGCACAATAAGGAAATACACCCAAAAATCACTTAGCTCAGCTATTTCAATTAATAAATGTTCGCGTTTTAATCAAAATGCGAATTCAATTTCTTTTGCAAAAGAAAAATAGAAAACATTTAATTTCCGTGACAATTAATTAAAACACTGCACACCGAAAAATAAACGAAAAAAAAATCTATTGTGTTTTTCTACATTGTTATAATTTTGGAAATATAACAATGTATTATAATTTTGGGCATCACCGGGTGCCTTGTTGAGCTGAGGAACAACAAGGCACCCGGTGATGACGGAATCACACCAGAGCTTCTGAAAGCGGGTGGAAAACCGATACTTAAAGTCCTTCAGCGGCTCTTCAATTCCGTCCTACTCGGCGGTATAACGCCAGAAGCATGGAACAGGGGCGTTGTGGTGCTGTTCTTCAAAAAGGGTGATAAAACTCAATTGAAGAATTATAGACCCATCACGCTTCTGAGCCATATTTACAAGCTGTTTTCAAGGGTTATTGCAAATCGTCTAGAGCGCAGATTTGATGACTTCCAGCCTCCCGAACAAGCCGGTTTTCGCAAAGGTAATAGTACCATAGACCACATCCACACCTTACGCCAAGTTATACAGAAAACCGAAGAGTATAACCTTCCACTATGTCTGGCGTTTGTGGACTATGAGAAGGCCTTCGATTCGATCAAAACATGGGCAGTGCTCGAGGCTCTGCAGCGATGTCGCATTGATCATCGGTAAATCGAGGTATTGAAGTGTTTATACAATAAAGCCACCATGTCGATTCGAGTACAGGAGCACAGCTCACGGCCCATTCCATTGCGAAGAGGTGTGAGACAGGGAGATGTAATCTCTCCGAAACTGTTCACTGCCGCTTTGGATGATGCATTTAAGCTCCTGGAATGGCAAGGACTTGGCATCAATGTTAACGGCGAGTATATCACTCACCTTCGGTTTGCCGACGATATTGTGATCCTGGCGAGGTCGATGAGAGACCTCGGCACGATGCTCGAAGACTTCAACCGAGTTTCTTAAAGGGTGGGCCTTAAGATGAATATGGACAAGACGAAAGTTATGTCTAATGCCCATGTTGTGCCTACCCCAGTAACAGTTGGGAACTCAACTCTCGAAGTTGTTGACGAGTACATATACTTGGGACAAATAGTCCAGTTAGGTAGAGCCAACTTCGAGAGGGAGGTCAATCGTCGAATCCAGCTCGGATGGGCAGCGTTCGGGAAGCTCCGAGACATCTTCTCGTCCAAAATTCCTCAGTGTCTCAAGACAAAGGTTTTCGACCAATGTGTGTTGCCAGTGATGACATATGGCGCTGAAACGTGGTCTCTAACTATGGGCTTCGTAAGGAAGCTCAATGTCGCTTAACGAGCTATGGAAAGAGCTATGCTCGGGGTTACACTACGAGATCGAATCAGAAATGAGGAGATCCGTAGACGTACGAAAGTTGCCGACATAAGCCGGCGGATCAGTAAGTTGAAGTGGCAGTGGGCAGGCCATATAGTACGGAGAGCTGACGGCCGCTGGGGCCGGAAGGTTCTCGAGTGGAGGCCACGGACCAGCAAGCGCAGTGCAGGACGTCCACCCACAAGGTGGACAGACGACCTAATAAGGGCCGCAGGTCAACGGTGGATCCAGGCTGCTTCTGACCGGTCCTTATTGGAAAGTTATGGGGGAGGCCTATGTCCAGCAGTGGACGTCCTGCGGCTGAGATGATGATGATGATGTTATAATTTTAAGTAGCTTTCCTTGTCTGTCTGTCTATATGACCGCTAACTTCTCTGAAATAACGCAACCGATTTTGATGCAGTTTTCACCATCAGTTAGATGATTTTTTTCACAGGAGGTTTCTATATAATAATAAAACCTAACTAAGTTTTTATGTAAGTAGAAAAAAAAAACAATATTTTGCAACGAAATCGTCGAAACTGTCCGCATCTGTCTGTTTCTCCGCTTACCACTCAACGGATTTTAAATAGATTTTCACTTATCAGATGAAATCGAAGAAAGTTGAGCCGGATGATCGTAATGTCTCATTCTTTAAAGGCATTTTATCATCCTTGGGTTTGTTTGATGAAGATCAAATTCTAGAATTCCAGTCTGGAATTATTAACCTATTGCAAAATATAAAAAGTAGGAAAGTTAGACAGTCAACCTATGATTGGTCAGCTCCATATACGCAAACATCTGGTGCTAGCAACTACCAAACACAATATACTGACAGTACACTATCGCCATCATTACAATCTACGTACAGTCAGGATGAGAATATACTAGATCTGTATGAGTTTTAATGTTGTAAACACTTGACGTTTGAGGAAACATTTGACGCTTGCATTATCAAGGAAGGTGCCAAATGTTTGATTTTAAGAAATAAAAAATAATCTGAATGGAATTTAATAGGTTTTCATTGCTACCTAATCACCTATATGTAGAATTACAGCTATGAATTAAAAATTAATAAGATAAAAGATACGTAAAAAGATCCGCCAAAAAGTAACGGATACTAATACGTATACGGATCTTTCTTCTCCCTCGGATATCCGCGGATACGGATATCCCGAACATCACTAGTTGTTATACTGAATAACAAAGTAGGTATTAAGTTTTTTCTTCCTCCTTTAAACTATGCAAAAATGGACTTAGCAGGTTAACGAGTTAGGCCGATGATAAGTTGAAAGTATTAGGAATAGTAGGAATTTTCAACGCGGACGAAGTCGCGGACACCAGTCACTATTAAATATAATATCAAGTATCAACAATATAACATTATAATATTATTAAGTTAAAATTTAACAATAATCCTCTCTGGAGAACCACTTTAAAATCAATTTCCATTTGCGCTTCGCGAAGGACGCAGGTGGCGAAGGTTACAGATGTAGATAATGAGAAAGTTTCCCGATAATGGTATTTCAGCTGTCCTCTCCGTCAAGAACGAAAACATTGTGGCTCTTTCGCGTCCAACACGATTACCGAAACTAGCCTATTGAGATTAACTAACTCCGAACGGAAACAATATAATTAAGTTTCGTGTTGGGGACTCGGTGATGTTTATTGGATTGGCACGTTACTCATTGATCTTTCAGTCGTGACTATATTTTGTTGTTCTACGGAGAGTTAGTTATTGTTAAATTTGCGAACTTGTTTACGCGACGATTTCAGAACGTACTTTAATTATAAATACTGTATACTGTGTTGGCTTCCTAATAAATAAAATAATAAATAACTTTGACAATTACTTAATTAACAACATAGCAGCCCATGTTGTTATTGGATGTGCTTAGGTTAAAATTAACCTGTTCATTAAGTATTATAATATGTATGTATATATCGGTAGACAACAATATATTTGAGATGATTAATTAGTTGCTTGTAGGATTCTAATTGAGTAAACTGATGTTGTTATATAAAATATCAATTACAATTATAAGATACTGTATAAACAATAGCATTCGTAGGTTTTAAAAAAGTATTATAAAAACATACGAAGCTTGATAAAACGGTTGAAAAACCTCTGCAAGCCTCCTTTTTTCTGGATGAAATATACGCTATGTCCTTTCCGGTATCCCTGACAACGTGTATGCAAAATTCAATGATCGGTTGAGTTATTAAGGCGTGAAAAAATGACAGACACATAGACAGAGCATTTATAATATTAAAGTTTGGATGAAAGTAGCTCTTTATTTTGTAAATGTAAAGATAATAAGCAAATTTATCATCTTGAGTTTATTTCTACCGTCGCTGAACATTGTAGTTAAAATATGGCAGAAATATGCACAACTACAACAGAAACTGTAATAACTATGAAAGCAAGTACCCGAACGTACCCGGCAGCTGCTACTTCCAAAGTTTTCATCTATTATTTCATAGTTCCGCTAAAGTGTATGCTTCTTCAGAGTTTAAAGTGAGAAAATTTTATACTTTTTTAATTCAGCACTTATTAATTTAGAAAACCACTAGATATTAATAATAATTAAAAATCAATATATTATTATGTATTTCAAACATTGTTCAGATAATGAAATGTGATAAAACTCCTAGTTTTTTATTGTAATTTACAAACATTATTATTTATAATTTAAACAACATGTAGAATCAATGTGTTTACGAATTTAAAGTTATTCCAATCAACTCCTAAAGCGAATTTTTATAATCAAATTAAAAGACATTTTTTAGTAACGATTTTTTTTTTATGTCTCTATTTTTGGTCTATGCCTCGCCGTTTAGTTTAAAAGAAATCTAAAGCAAGGCAAACGAGACAACGCAAAGAATGTAAAAAAACTTTTAAGAGTTGTTAAGATGGTTTGATAAACTATGAAACAGATTATTATAAATACTAGATGTTGTAACTTTATAAAGATATAGCCTATGTTACTCGTTGATAATGTAGCTATCTATAGGTTAAAGAATTTTCAAAGTCGGTCCAGCATTTTTTGAGTTTATTCATTACAAACATACAAATCTTCTCTCTTTATAATATTAGTATAGAAGATAGCCATAGATTGAAAGGAATAATAATACGTTTTTGAGCGTTAACTTTGACTAAATTGAATTTCCGCGACATCCAGGGCAGGTAAAGGCAGGCAGGTGGGTATTAAAAGTATCGAATGAAAAGCTTTCCAGTAAAACAAGAATATTGCAGTTGAAATTCATAGTAGAATGCAATATGTGAAAAGAGGATAGACAAAAAAGGGACGTGGCCGTAACGTTACAGTGATTATTTTCGGATGACGCTGCATCTGATTTTTGTAAGCATTATTCTGCCTACATTTGCTATCCATTTTCACTGTGTCCGAAAGCTGTAAAATTAACGAGTTGAATGACTTGCAATGTTGCCCAATGAATGGTCATATTAATATTGTATTGTAAAGATAATAATTTGCATATGAGACATATACATTTGAGCTTCTACAGAAAAAGTACATGTAATATTAAAAAACTTGTTCATAAATAAAACCATTTTATTTTTAAAACATACATTTATTTTTAACTAAGTTGACAACGATTCGTTTACGATGACATTCGCATTTTCACGCATTTTTAATTAACAAGAATCTTCAGTGAATATTTTGTGCTTGTTTTTAATTTAAATTTATATTTTTAATGTGAGTAAGTATATAGTGTTCTGTGGAATATACATAGAGTAGTTATATGATTATTTGATTACATTAGTGAAACGCTAACTCCTATAGTCGCAATAGATTATGAAGTTATATAACTTTTCATTGTATATAACTTCATCATATTGTGTGTGTGTGTGTGTATTTTAATAAAAGGCGTTGGCTGTAAAACATAATGGGATGAATTTTAGAATGCTAAATATTGTCGTAAGTTGCAGCAGTGTAGACTAGACTCCACTGAGTCACACTCTTTGTATGTTTGAGAGACGACGATACGCCGTATACAGCAGAGTGAAATACGAATACGATCTCAAGAGAATCTGTAACAAATATGTTTGATTAAATTCCTCTTTTGAGTGGAAACTTCAATCGCAATCTATTTGTTCGTATATTAACATCCACAAATACGTTGGTTTACATAAGGAGATGGAGTAAATGTAAAGTTAATGTTCAAGCTATATAAATGTAAAACCATATAAATAATACTGTAGTTAAAGGTTTGCAACAATATCTCGTTATCAACTTAAAACTTCTTGGTATAACAACATCTTCTGAGCGATTCCTACTCATAAAACGTGTTCATTATCTTAACTCAAACTGTTTCGCCCTTGAGTAGAATTCAATGTTATGCTATGAACTAAGTAATTAAGAATAAATGAGAAAAACTTTCACTAATTACTTCAAACACCAAAACTCTACAGACTCTAAGACTGTTTCCTCTAATACTCGTATGACAATATACCTATATTATTAATCTATACATCTATACTTATGTTACGAGTATAAAGAGAGAAGATTTGTATGTTTGTAATGATTAAACTCAAAAACCACTGGACCGATTTTAAAAATTCTTTCACCTATAGAAAGCTACGTTATCAGCGAGTAACATAGGCTATATTTTATAACATTATGCGAGGGAAGTAGCGTGCAAGATCTAGTTTAATATATATTAACATTATCCGAGGAAACAGTCTGGAAGCAGAGTATTGTACGTTTTTTTGGTTCCATAAGTCCCATTGACCATTTATTTTTCAATACCAAGTTTACCCATGCTTGACGTGATTATAATCTACTATAGAACAAATAAAGAATAAAGAATAAGAATAAAGAAAATGAATACAGTCTCTAGGAGTGTTCCCACCATGGCGACGTGGTGCCATTGCAAGAGAATTTCTTGAAAAAAAAAACAGAGCCACTGCCGCTCATTGACTACCTCAAGAATAGCTCTTTCGTTTTAAGAGGTGAAACGGTGAAAAGTACTAAACCTGCGGACTCTCAAGTCCCCATGCCCCAAATGCATAGCCTAATTCAAACAACTATACCCTTAACACTGTTTCTAAGCTAGTAGTGAGAAAGGTTGTCTAAAGTGATTCTGAAATTACGTCGGCTAGCAGCGCGTGCCGACGGCGAGCCACACAGTTTATTAAAATTTGATTTATATCTTAATCTTCTAAGAGATTGTAGTCAATAAATTGGATGTGTCGTTAACAAAATATATTAAATACATACGAACATTTTAACAAACCCCAGACCAAGTAATTTTCGAAAACATAAAGAAATATTTACATAATATGTAAAATATTAAACAAATGTCCTAAGGTAAAAATCAATGATTTTTTATTATAAATATAATTCTTCTCTGTTATTTTCTGTATCCCTGAACACGTGTATAAAAGATTAACAAACAAACAAACTCACTTTCGCATTTCGTTAAGATAAACTGACATAAAGTGGTCCGTTACAAGAAACTCACCGAGTTATAAGTCATCAACGTGATACGACCGAATTTTAGTGCAGTGAAAAACAAAGGCTTGTGCGATCTGAAAAAAAAATATCAAAAATCTTTTATTAAGTATATATTTTTTTACATTTAATAACAATCAACACAGGCAAGTTTGAGTGGTTAAAATTATACCTTTTAACTATTTTCTTGGATTAGATTCTTGCAAACTGTTTTATGCATTATGCATGTTTTATGTAGAAAATGTTATTTTTTATTTTAAGATTGAATATATGACCCATGGTGTGTGGTGTAACATTTTTAAGACTCAAGGGCCCTCACAATATTCATTATCCTATATCCTCTTCAAGGTCGGCAACGCACTTGCATCCACCCTGTCTTCGCTTGTGTTACATGTGACGAAAACCACCTTTTATAATGAAAGGGCGCTAGGAGTAGCTGCGTGATCGAAGCAGAAATGAGGCGATCTGTAGACGTACGAAAGTTACCGACATAAGTCGGCGAGCCGACGGCCGCTGGGGCCGAAAGGTTCTCGAGTGGAGGCCGCGGAGCGGTAAGCGCAGCGCAGTACATCCACCCACAAGGAGACGACCTGATAGGGGCCGAAGGTCGACGGTAGATCCAGGCTTCTTCTGACCTGTCCTATTGGAAAATTATGGGAAGGTCTATGTACGTCAATGGACGTCCTGCGGCTGAGGTGATGATGATAATGAGCTACTTTTGAAACAGTAGAACGTAATATATATATTTTTAATTTCGAGCGAACATGGTTTCTTCTTATTCAGGTGAAGGTAACATTAAAAGTTATTATTTTGCAGTGAGCTCAAATTGTACCTTTGTATTAGTAGAAGCAGCGCTCGTCGGCTACGAACGTCGCTTTTATACCATCCACTCTCGTACACAGCATCCGCCACATTTTCGCTCTTCGGAAAAATGAGAAACACGCTCAGTAAATTTTATAATTTTACACATGAAAAATATAGTAGCGAAACAACATTTTTTGGCCGAGTAAAAGGTAAAATAGTTCCGTTATTTCTGTTTTTCTCTCCGTTCTTCTTATTGAAGAAGTTCTGTATTCGAACTGCCACTGTCACTGCCGGGCACAGGATTCTTATTTGTATAGCGCTTAGTTCAACACCTAGTAACAGTATGAATTAGCAAAGTTTCACGTGTATCATATAGCTAATGCAGGTTTTTCACCAACATTTTTTCCTTTAGCGCTAGAGTCAGTATAATTGCTAATTCACTCAAAAAATGAAAGACACTTAGATTAGATATTGAGCTGTCAATGCTTCATTAAATTTAAAAATATAATACAAATTAATAACTAACCGTTCTATACATATCGTCTGCATACCAACAAATTATACCCATTTGAGTCAATGCTGCTAGGAAGTAAAATTTGCTGCTCATTACCGACAATGGTTCAATTATCTGCAAAAGACATATTTCGTGCTTAATTTAAATATAACAAATTTCAAGCTAATATTTTGACTATCGGTTTACAAACAAAAAAGTTACACGCTATTCTAGAAACACGTACGTAGTTAATAAGATTGCGAACATAATGTATGCATATACGGACGAATTTTGCTCGATTTAAAGCTTACTCTATTAAAGAAAGCCAATGTAGGTAATTGTGCAATGTGTATGCACTACAGTCGAATATTAACTGGAACTAAAACATTACGTCTCTTTTTTTTTTCCTAAAAAAATCTTCCTGGATCCTCTTCCTCCTGGAGAGATGATATTTACGCACTATCTACGAGGGGGAGCGTGGGACTCGCCCGGTGAAGTGACTTCACCAGGAATACCCACAAACCCCTCCAGATTCCACCATCAGCAATGATGTGGGGGTCCGCGATCACAGCGAGGCCTTATTCTCGGATCAACCACACATCACATCACATAAAATGGCTAAAGTCACTTAGCCCAAAAAGCCCGGCTAGTTCAGTCGGCAGAGCATGAGACTCTTAATCTTAGGGTCGTGGGTTCGAGCCCTACTTTGGGCGCACCGCAGTACATTAAGCCTAACTCTAACATTTCTATTATAATATAATTCTTGAATAATAACGTACCTAATTAATTTAAGTGGCACCGCGCGGCTTGTGCTAATTCCTATACAAACATACTGAAAATATCTTTGCGAGAAGCCAGCGGTGATTCTTTAATTCTAAGGTCTTTACATAATATTACATGAATGAATAAAATGTAAATAAAGCAATATAGAAGCCCGGTTTACGCTTAAACGTGAGGAGTGGTCGATATTTCAAATTTCATATACATAGAGCTCGTTCAAGAAAATAAGAAAATGAAGAATAGATAAGGTAGAGGAAAATAGTGTATAAAGCCTTTGCTGGCAGAGCGTAACCTCGTAGGAGGCAAATGGGTATTTTAATTACTTTGACCTCGATTTGAACCTACAAAACATCGTGAAAGCCCGGAGAAAACCACGGGAAAACAATGCCGGCGCTGTCATGAAAATGTCAACTTTCCTCACTTAACTGTTATAAATTACACAATAACATTTAATATTAGTTGTTAGAAATACATTGTGTATGTACACATCGTTAACACAGATTAATTAATATTTAACAACGCCGCGTATTTATAATTATTATCGTACAACATACATTTATGTTACAAACTTTGATATATAAGTAGGTATATAACACTAGTGACCCTCTCCTGACTCCGTACGGGATGCAATTTTTTTGCATACACAAATCTTCCTAGTTTTTCCTTCTTTCCATAAGTTAAAACTGCATCAAAATCTGTTGGATGGTTTAGAAGTAGTAAGCGGAGAAACAGACGGAGGGAGGCAGTTTCGGCAAAATATTGCAAGCAAGTCGCCGGTTTTTTTTCTACTGAAATAAAAACTTAATTAGGTTTTACATATACATACAAAGCTGACCCGGGAAACGTTGTTTTGCCGTATTAAAATCTGTTGCGAAAGGACAAACGTTTGACCAGAAATATTAGACTACACGTCTAGATCGTTTCCGCTGGTAATGCTTGTCGACTTTTCTTTATTTATATTTACTTGTTGGAATATGTTTCATTTATACATACAAATAGATCTTTATTTTATACTAGCTTCTCATTAACTTTATTTTTTTGATACTTGTATTCAATTCTAACCGCGCCTTTTAGTGAATAATGAGCGCGCGTTCTTATTATCCGCTATTAAACTAAACATGTTAAAGCAACTAAATAAGGTATTTCTTCATTTTAAACTTACATAGCTCATTGCTTCCCAATAATACTATAATACTTTCCCTTATTCAGGCTAATATTAGTAGTAGCAGCGCACTTTGCGTTGTGCAACCATAAGTAGGCAGTCTGTCTTGTGGTAGTAACCACCCCTTTAGGAATAAAACCTTAAATAATAGCTGTCATGTTGAATTGGTAAGGGATGAAACACTTCTTTACCTCCCCTTCTTATCCATTATTTTTTATCCTGTCAAAGTCGGCTGCACACTTACAACTCCTTAGAACGTTGCTTATGTTAATAGGCTAATTATATAACATCAAGTGGGCCAGACTGCCAACTTATTAAATAATAAATAAGTTAAAAAAAAAAACAAGAAAATTAAAAGTATTATACAATGTGTAACAAAAAGGTCATTAAACAAAAGGCCTCCTGGCTTCCAAAGCGAGTGAAATCTCTGGATTAAAAATATGTTGCGAGATTTTGTTTCCTTTAATGAATACATAAACGGATTTTAATAATGGATTAGAGTTGGAATGGTGTGTTAAATTTTGTATTGTAATTACCTATATAACAGAAGTGATTTTTTATTGAGTTAGGTATAATTCCACTTTCGGTTGACGGTCATTACTTGACATTGTATTATTTAGACAAAAAAGATTCTAGAAGTGCATCTAAAATAAAAAAGATAAATAGCATAAAACACTCTAGTGTACCTACCGAAATTATGAAACTGGTTTTACGTTTTACTTTTAGGTCACGAAATGACTTGATGGCGCTCAGGCAAGAAAACAAAATAGCGCCTGCTTTTAAAAAATAACTACAACCCCAGGCTCATATATATTGCCACCGACACAGAAACAGCGGTTTTTTAACTTGTTTTTATGTTACTAAATTTTAGAACTGAATACATTTTCTTATATTCCTAATAATGAAAAGTAGCTGTGTTGATCACAGTAGTGTAGCTACTTTCGGTGAATGATTTTTGAGATGATTACCATGTACCATCAAGTGGACCGTCAGCCTGTCTGTCGACCTTAACATTAAGAAAATACTGATGCAAATACTTACCGACACAACGAACAGAGAGCCGCAAATATTGATAGAGCTTATTACTACATTGAAGAGGTTTATTACAGTGAATGCTTCTTCTGTTTCGTTGCTGAAACTAATTAATTTTATTTGTTACAAAGAGAGATACATTTCTTGTGCAAATGTTTTTTAGAATACTCATACAGTCAAAGTATTAAATCAGGGGATTTCGTAGTACGATGCCTACTTCTGCGTTTTGTCAACTTTTCAATATTCTATATCGTTTTTGATTTTTCTTGTATTTTTTCGGTGTCAAAATAGTAAATAATGAACATGAGTAAAATGACAAGTAAAGTGATTGGTTTACTAAAGGTCTTACCTTATTAGTTGCTGGTGCACTTTAATGACTTTAACAATCTCAGCGTAACAGTCGTCTGGTTTAGTACTTTCTTGAGATCCCAGCTTTCGTATTTTGACCATCAGAACTTTTAGAAGCAAAGTAATATTACTCGACATTGCCATGAACAGCATATCACAGCTGACCATTGCGAAAACGGAGTAGAGAGCTAAAATATAAGGTAGCAATAAAAAATGCATTCATACAAGTTCATACAAGTATAACTTAAAGTTCAAACATTGTTTTTACTTATTATTTTAAAACATAAAAATATTTGGTTTTTAAAGCACTTGGTTGCCTTTTAGATGGGTATGTATATATATAGTTAGATCTTTTGCATAATAGGTTAGAAGAGAGGAAGACAAAGGGATTCCATAGAAACTTCATTCCATAACCATCATGTAACACTCAATTTATAATTTCAAATTATTTAAAATTTTAAAAAAATCTTGCTAATTTTAAAATCAAGCCACTGCATAAAGCCTTAATAATAAATGTATTTTATTTCCGCAATCACTCGTGTTTGATTTTCGTGTCCATGTGTTCGTAAAACGAGTCGATTCGATCATGGATGAGTGCTCCAACGCTCGTGCCACGACTATACGCTCCATTACATTTAGATTTACCTGCATACGTTTCAAAAAGGAAAACCGCTTCACTGTTTCCAGGACCGGAACTCTCGAACGGGTACACGGATCGCCACGAATGACTAAGATGGTACTGTTTGCCTTGTACGCGTTTGAATATGTAAATAATGATTGGTAGTATGTTGTAAAATACAGCAGAGAATCCATTGCAAAGCATGTACCCTGAAAGAAAAATGACATGGCTAACTTTAAAATGCTTGGAGTCGTCAATGGCTGCATACCGGAATTAGTATATCTCGATGTTTTGAATCAAAATGTTTATTGATTTATATATTATGCTATGTTCTGTTTAAAGTACGACAGATTCTTAAATAATTCCAATCTCTGTACCCGCTTAGGAGCAGTTGAAGAATTCAACCATAAAAATACTGTTTAGTTAGTATTTTTTTAAATATAGAAATTTTGGTAATATGAAAAAAAAAAATGTAATTCATATGTATTTTTCAAGATCCATTTGACGACAGTAATTGCCTGGAATCTTCTAACCAACGTTCAATCAGTGTCAAAGTGAGCTTGAGGGATAATAAGTAGTGGTAGAATTAACTGACAGACACTTTAATTGTATTATTTATATAAATTTGATGTGCGAGTAAATGGAGGCTTACAATGAGTTTAGTATAAGACTTATGTTCAGATACTAGGCTGTTGCACGTGACTTCATCCTCGAAACTTTATAAAAAATTAGCCTATGTTGCTCGCTGATGATGTTTCTATAGGTTCTATAGGTATTTTTAAATCGGTTTAGCAGATTTGATTAGATTTAAATGTATTGATCACTTTTTTTTACTTTTCTTTTACAGAAAATAGCTATAACGTACTAGTGTGATTGCGTCCATAAGTACCGAAATTCTTAAAGTATACCATGTGTGAAATAAACAATAGATTTATATTTTGTCAGCTTTTGGTGGTCTCATGGTTTTTCAGAAAATCTATCAAGTCTCATACTTCCATATCAGTTGTTTATTACCACTTTTAAGTTTCTGCTCTTATTTTTAAATCATGAATTCTAAACATTTCCCATAAAATTCCCTTAATATCTGGCATGCTGAAAAACCAGCGTTCTGTATGCTGTATAATTTCCTATTCCCAAAAATTCTAAAACGGTTAAACTTTGCTGCTTTATATGTATGTACTGAAACTTACAAACTTGATTAAATCTTAACGTAGTCCAAGTTATTCGCTTAATTTCAGTGACTTCTTCATTCTCCTCCGGTACTGGCCATATCTCTATCATGTCTCTTAAGAGTTGTTTAAAAACGTCTTTCTTGTACCACATCATTATCATTTTTGTTAAACCTACAATAAAAAAATAAAATAGAATGGTTTGTTATTACTGTTATTTTCTCTCTGTGGGCCATAATTAACTGTGTTTACAGTTTTTTTTAATTGACTTATTTCACAACAAGGGTCCTTGCAAGTCGGTGGTAGCCAGATACGATCAAGTGAACCGATTTACCACCACTGGTGACAAACATGATGGTGATGAATGGGAATATACCTTTCAGAGGTAAGATGATTGTTATTTATTATTGATTATTTTATTGATTATTGTTATTTTTATTACTTATTATAAATTAGCTGGTGCCAGCGACTTCGTCCGCGTTAAATTATACAAAGAATCCATTAGTGAAAACCGAATTAAAGTCCCTTGCGTTGTTAAAAAATCAAAGGGTACAGAAGGATAAATAGACATTTTATACCATGTAAAGATGAAAAAATTCGAAAAATTGAAGAGATAATTCCATAGACAAGCAACATTTATTATTTGTACAATTAATGATTTTTAAAAACACTTACCCATGAAAATATATCCTATAACATGTATACACGGAACAATTTCGTCTACCAAATTGTTACTAGGGCTCATAAGGACAGTCACAGGATAGGCTAAAATAGCACTGATACTAGCAGCCACACTTAAAACGTGCGTAATAAATAACAGAAGCAAAAGTTTATTCAGAACACCGCCATTTACATCTGATTTGAAATTAATGCACAAGGGACGTGCGAACATATCTGGTAATTTGATTGTTCGCTGTATCTCTTTTGATGCGATCTCTTTCTCTGCCTCAAGCATTTTTGGGGAATATTCTTACCACAACTCACTCAAAAGACTTGTGAGTACGTATTGAATTCATACAGCGCACGAGGATGAATATACTTTTATAAAAGATAAGGGTTATAACTTTGTAAATGAACAGATTTAATGTTGTTAATAACAGGATATTACGACTTAATGATACAAATTATGAAACGTTTAAAACTTTTTTTTATGTTAGCTCCGCCCATTTAATACAGCATTATGGGCAAACTTTTTAAGTTCTCGATTGAATATTAAAATGTAATTAAGTCATTACTGTAGCTATTTCAGAAAGTAGAAGTACACAGAAGTATTTTGAAATATATACCTACTTCTATACATTATTATAATAGCCATACGGCATGTATGACCGGTCGTATCTTAAAAACTACTCATCCGATTTAAAAAAATCTTTCACCAATAGTTAGAATAGATCTTCAGGTGGACATAGGCTAAATATTCAACACGCGAGCGCCGCAATCCAAAAATAAAGATCAAAGGCTTGGGCAAAAGTAATGTCAAGCGTCAATGTATGCCAGCCGTAATATTGCATTACATTTTGTGAGGCGTTATACTTTTTTGACGGTTCACTTAATGATAAATGGCTACAGCCGCCTATTAGCACAACCAACGCCTGGCTATGAAGTTGCAAATGCGATACCGACCTTGTTAACATAAAGAAAAGGGGATACGATAAGATAGGGGGATGTAGTTAAAACAAAAATCTTTGAGTGTTCCTTTTCTCTGTTTACATTTACAGTCAACCTCAAGGGAGACCGTGGCGTAGTATAAGCAAAGAATAAGTTAGATGACTTATCACCTAACTTTTGGCGATTTTGAAATGTGATCAACATTCACCATTACCTAATTAAAGCCAAAAAAATACATTTGCAGTTACAATTTTAAAAAGATAAAATATTCATATTTCAAAAATATTAATATGTAATTCCAACATATGTAAGTAAATGTAGCATTGTCGAGTTAAAGGCAAAATAAATATATATATTTCCGTGGAGCTATCTGCATTAAATTCCCCTTCGCCCTCATTTGTGTTGCTAATGTGATCGTATTGCAGCAGTTGATGTCCGCCATTAGGTTATGTAGAAAGACCCTCATTACTGCCCTCATACAACTCCAATGAACGCTTTATAACTCACATAAGAAATTCCGTAAATATTCGTGCCTCCTAGCCTCCTAATGGTGGGAATGTATGAGTATGAGGCATCCAGATTATTATAATTTTATGTTCACAAAACTTTTATCACTTTTAGTAACCATAACTATTAACTAAATAAAAGTCTTTAAGTATACTTACTTAGGTACCTACTTACTTAACTAAAGCTTAAAAAGGTTTTCTTTAAAAAATGTTTATTGGTTTAGTTTTAAAATAAATGCAAAAAATTATTATCTCTGGAATAGTAATTTTTTTTTTAAATATTTGTCACAGAAAAAAAATTAAAAACTTGTTTTTGAAATCTCAGTGATGTAAAAAGAAATACAAAAATAATTTATCCAAAGCGATTTTTAATATAAGTTTCCTCCAATATGTTTTCAGTAACATTTTTGATAAATTCAGACTAATAAAATTTTCGCGAATACCTGTAAACGGTTAAAAAAATTAATTTGTATTTTTTTCAGTTACTCAAAAGGATTTTTTTTTTGATAAATTACGAACGACTATAAAATACATAATAAAAATTATAAAAAAAACATTTATCATAACGAATTGATATCAGCGCAATTTCTGGTGCTCAGGTGACATCTAGTTTTCGCAAGGATATATTATTACGTAATATATTCTAATTTCAGAGATATTGTGTAGATTTCGCAATATCTCTGAAATATTCTCTGAAATATTTTAGAATATTCAGAGATATTCTAAAATATTCGAAATAGAACGTATGTTGTAAAAATTCGAAAATAAAACGTAACGCATACCGACTATTTTGATCTTACTAGCATAAATTTTCATACCACGGGCTAATATATGATTTTTTTTTATTTTAAATAAAAATTAAATTTTCCTTTAAGACTTACCTCATATTATAATAACCCCCGAAGGAAAATTTTAGCTAAACAATATAAATTATTCAGAGCGTATCTTTTTAGCACCTCTTGACCGGAATTAATATGCATACCGTTCTGAATTTAAATTTCTTCTCAAGCCTTTTCACGTTGGGCACTCATTTTTTTTTATTTGACAAAAAATTTATTCCTATACCATTTCATTTTACTATCTGCCTTTTCTATATTAGGTATTCATGAATAATAAATAAAATTCATGTCATAGCCTAAACCGCATTTTTATAGGTATTTTCAAATTATTCAATTTAACAACAACCGTAATTCAAATAGAAATTTATATTTTAACTAACTTTTATATACAGCGACTGTTGTTACTTTTGACTATTGGTTTAAATCTATTTTAAACTACTGTTGTACGCGCTTCGCTTTCGCTACTTATTGAAAAATAAAAAATGCGTTGCAAACTACCGCAGTACAAACCAAAGAAAACTTTGAAAAGTTCTTGAAGCATTTGAAACCTTCATGGTATGTTGCTTGTCTTATAGAGACTATATAGGCTTATCATCCAGTGGAACGAGTCTCCTATTGATGCTTTTTTCATATAAAAATTGACAACTCTCTAGTTGGCGATAAAAAATAGCTTTAACCTAACGGGCACGTCACTCTGTGAATACGTAATGTTCTCCGTGACATCTAATATTATCGTGCAATATTTTAATAGGTGGGAAAATTCGAGTCTCGGCGCTACGATCTGAGGCAACGATTCCTCAACGCCACACTATTCGTTGGCAACCTTTTACTCTGAACGTGTCATCGCCAGCGGTTACCTCACGAGTATCGCCGACGACTTCAAACATCCAGATTCTCGTCTAAATTATTCCCGCAGATTTATGGAATAACTTCGGAATATTTCCCGGAGTGTTTTCAGCTTATTCTCAGTTTCAATTTATTTCGCGGAATTGTTGGAACTTTTCGGATAGGCATAATTTATACATAGTAAACAAACAATATAGTTTTCCGCTGACGCTCCACTCTGCTCAGTGTACAAGAGTGATTAATGGGTTTCTGGGAGTAAATATTTCAATCTTTTTAAATCAAAGAGCGTTATTATCGGCTCTCACATCACGAAGGCATGCATTTTGCATGCAAATTTCAATAATTTATCCGTAATTGCTCACGAGGTCACTAGAAAATAATTTTAAATATTTATCGAAAATTAAAACACAAAAATAAACTTTTGGTTTGATATTTTATAACTTGTTTATACCTACACTATTAGCTTGTGCTTGCGGCTTCGTCCGCGCAGAATGTAAGGTACCTACTGTATGTATTTCTGAAACCATGACAACTCATGGTTTCAGAAGAATGTATGTAATTTTACGGTGATAGACTGAGCGGTTTTGGCGTCCATAGGGAACATACAAATATATATATATATATAAGCCCGTGGTATGAAAATTTATGGGAGTAAAATCAAAATTGTCACACGGAATGCGAGCACGAATGCGTTACGTTTTATTTTTTGAATATTTTAGAATATCTGAAGTTTCAGAAATATTGCGCCATCAACACAATATTATTTAAAAAAACAACAATGTTGTTCTTTCGGCGTGTTCGAATTGTGAAAATTTAAATTTTATAATCGTTCGTAAAAAGAGTAAACTCCAGTCGTATGCCGGAGCTGACACACCCAATGACAGGCTGACGGTCCACTTGATGGTAGGAGGCTACGGTCGCCTATAACATCAGCAGTGCCATAGGTGCTGCAAGTGCGGTGCCGACCTTAGAAGGATAAGGGATAAGGAAGGGATGTGGTAATGGGCTCTGGTGTCCCTTACTCACTCACCGAAACACAACAGCATATAATATGCTGTTATTTCACGATGGTCTTCTGTAAGGAGGTGGTTACTGCCGCCAGATGGGCTGCCCAAATGACTGCGAAACACACTGTGAGCTGCCACTACTTTCCAAATTCAGACCAGAGCCAACATTGAAAAGTTCATTTCCAAAAATGACCCCGCCGGGAATCGAACCAGGGGCCCCAGAGATGTTAGGCAAGTGTCCTTACCACTCATTCAACAGGCTCGTCATATGCATTCTTATGATATGCGTTAGCTTCACACTTACTTATACTGTTTAAAATAATTAATAAAAAAATATTTCATAGTTTTTATTATTCCTGCCTTGTATGGTTATTCGCACTTAACTATTACGGCAGATATAGTGAGTTAAGCCCTTGCGGTAAACAGATTGAAATTTTTACATTCTTAGCCACCGTCGGTGGCTTCGATCTCATAAATAGGAATGAGGACCGAAGAACAAAGAACAACGAAGCGGCGAACGAAGATTTTAAAACCTTATCTAAGTTGGAGGCGTGATTGACAAACTCGGGCGGAATTTAAAGGCCACGGGGAAACGGTAAAACTGAGAATCCATTATTAGTACAGTACCGTTCTTGTTTTGTAGCAATTCAATTTCACGATATTTTTTTAGCGTACAGAAACTGTATTAATCTTTATTTGCATTACGTATATTATCATGTCGAATCTTTTTACATGCTGTATGGTAGGGTTTTTTAAAGTGAGGTACGCGTACCACTTGGGGTTAATACTTACTCGTTTTTTTCCACTTTCTGTATGATGACCGTCAGATGTGTCAAAGTTAGGTAAATAAGGCAGGGCTCAGGGTTACTTAACTACAGTAGTAATTGGGTACTTTCAAGGAACATACACATACAATATGTGTCTATACCATCATCGGTAGATATGTACTTAATAATTTGACTTCCTTTAAATATTCTAGCGATTATAATTATAAAAACTTTGAAAAAATTATTTTAGGTGTGGTACTCGGTGTCGCGGTGGTGTACTCATGCCGAAAAGGCCGCGCAGAGCCCTACTTTCAGCAACAAATTAAAATTATAAATTTTAGAGATAGAAATCCGGGAGTATAGAGTTTTTTTATCGCAAATTTCCTCCTCTTTCAAGAATCTTTCTTGCTATTTTCGTTATCATTTATAGTTTTTGAGTTATCATCAAAAATTTAAATGTCCTTTTTTTTTCGTTTTTTGTTAATAACAATTGCAATTTTTATTTCCCCAAAAAATTCTATTTTTCGCTTCTAACTATTTTTTGCAGGAAACACTTCTTGACTAGACTAAATATGGAATTATCAAGAGTTGATTCAGTTTTGCCAGTTTAAGCAGCTATTATAATTTCAATTGTTATAGTTTAAATCCATTTCATTCGTATTATCTTCTATCTATAACATATATTAAAAAAAAAACAATGTTTGTCCTTTATGGATTCGTAAACCGCTCAACCGATTAGAGGTTACATTGGGGTTTAATAATATCGAGTGAAATATTATAAATGAATGCTATCTTTTTATAGATGATATCTCCAATATTCATATATTTATGTTTTTAACATCTACAAATATTAACGTTTCTTAGAAAAACATCATCTTGTATGACGAATTTTGAAGTGAGCCGCCTTATAATATGATATGTAATACTACAGAAAATGCGTGAGTCAAATATTAACGTTTTTTAGAAAAACATGAAATTGTATGACGAATTTTGGAGTGAGCCGTATAAATGCGTGAGTCAAAACAATTTGCCGCTAATTCATCACAAAGCAATATCTGTTAGGTAGATTTTGTGCTTTCTTCGCGGAAGTGCACAAAGGGATGTGGCTTTCGTCCGCTCGTAAAATCCACCGTTATTCCCGTGTAATGGCAGCCGGGCTTTTTCCGGCTGAGCTTCAACTGAAGGTTACGTAAACATAATTTGTTTGCTTCGCTTTACATTCCGCGCCACGCTGTGCCTCTCTACCCGCCTACAATGCATACCTATAATATATCATTTCATGTTTCAGCAATCAATATTCTGAAAATTCTAGTGGTTTCCTATAACTTTTCTTGATATTTTAAAAGTATTAACAGTAGAATTCTTATTACATATCTCAAAAAATTAAGGAAAACAATAACTGAGCAGCTTTACGTAGTAAAGTTTCAATTTAGTTGAGGACTTAGCAATTTTTATACTTAAATTATTATGAAAACTATAGTAATATAATGAAGCAATTTTATTTATTTTTAAAAATTAAACAACCAGTTTTCTTTAATCAGGCACAGTGTTTGTTATTACCTAAGGTAGATAATTCATAAAACCATATATAAAAGACAACAACCATTATACATCGAAATAATATATCTTTGCTATTATCCAATTTCGGAAGATTGGGTATAATAATATGATGTATAATTTCAACAGGAGGTACATTTCCTACAGGATTAGGCTGCACATGATCTGGTATTAAAATGCTTTGAGTTGTATCGGAGGTATTGGATAATGTTTGAAATGGATTTATACTTTGTTCAGTAGATAATGTTTCAAATATTTAGTCATTAAAAGCCTAATGTAAGGCATCTATGATTTGTATATCTATTTTTTGTATAAGTAAGTCTTATCTTTAGTATTTTTCTTTCAATGGCTAAAGAAATGAGATTAATTAAATTATATTGAATACCTATGTATATTAATTTAATGTATTTTTATTTTATTTATATTACAGTGTGTTGTTTGTATCAATGATATCAAATGAAAAATAAAAATATTTATTGATCAATGAGGTTTCTCCAAGAAATTCTTATATTAGTCATTATAAATTTAAATTTAGCAGGGTTTCGGAAAAAAATTAGGGAATTAAGTATAGTGAGTGATTTAATTCAGGATTAAATTATTTAGGTAGATTAATTTTTTTTTTAAATTGATACTTCTGGCAGTAAAAATGACTTTATAAATAATGTAACCATAAACATACTGTCAAATTTAGATTAATTAGAGTATTAAAAACCAAACAAGTGTACAACTAATATCTGGACAAATGATAAGCAATTATAACTTGTGGTAAAATTATCCGAAGCCACAGGCAAAAGTTGTGAAGGTTGTAATTAAAACAATTTATTCCTTTTCTGCACTAGTTTGCTGCAACTGGGACGAAATAAATTCTCTCGAACGTTCCCGCAATTTTCTTACCTAATTGGAAAACAATTTTCTTAATTCACACTGTTGGGTACTTTTGATTAAGTTCATTGATTAAGTTTTTGATTAAATAAATATAAGTCTATGTTTTCACACATGCAAAAACTTGTGCTTCTCTTCTGAACTACGATTACTGAATTAGGGCTATCTTTAAATTGTAATGTTTGAATCGCTTTGAATGTTGAACTTTTATAATGCGCACTTCCAAGGTTTGGAACTACCTTACGGCGTCTGTGTTTCCGAGCTCATACTCGTATATAAATATATAAACCAAATCTTTCCAACTCGCTCCATCATAGGCCTCATCTTCGCTATACGGCTAGATGCTGGCCAAGAGCAAACCCATATGAATATGAGCAATGACCAATTTTATAGATCATATATATAAAAAAAGGCCCATTTAATTCAAACAAAATTGACTAATTCTGTAACACAGTTTATACTTTTTATTTAGATACTAATATAATAAACAATTTAAAACCGAAAGATTTTCAATATTAGAACAGATGCTGGTACAAAGTACACTTGGTACTAATTACATTGACAGGATAATGGACACAGCGAATGGGAAACGCAGAAGTGCTTTTATGATGAACTTTTCTACCGCCGAGGAATTGCCCAGTTTATGATTGCAGAACTACGGCCTAGATTCTTTGGCCAACTCAAGACTTACGAGAGACACGTTAAGATTCTTATGAGCTTGAATTCGGGCTATTCCTGGTTCGCATGCCACAACATCAATGTCAAACAAGCGACGCTAACGAGGCATTAAACACAGTTCGTTAGACAAGGCCGAGCACCGTCACAAGTTCAAATTCAGTTTACCATAGCATCTCGTTCTGAGTGTGATTTCTTGTAAGGCCCCAGCGTGATTTGCGTTTCATTACGTGGGGTGCTCTATGTTCGCACCTCCACGTTTTCACTCGTTTATGAGATGACGTCATCAGTGGAGCCATATTTGTAGTGTATAAGTTATAATATATGTTAATAGTATTTACATATTTTAGACATTCTAATAGGGTTAGTTGCTGATTACTATCTTACAAGAACCGAGTTTGGGATTAGTGATAATCATATTATTATAATGCAATAGAATGTACGTATACACGAACGAATGATTATGTTTTTAATGCTTTCCGTGATTTTTTTTAAAGGTCTTGTATTTTTTACATTATTCTTAGTTTAGCACCAACAAGGGTCAATGTTTAGACAAAGAACTATATAAGTTTATTGGTGGCTCGATAACTTTGTATGCAACTTGGGAGCCGTCCATAACAATATCACTTTCACTGAACGATAACTTCACTTGTGACTTTGTGGACTTTTTTTAATTTTCAATACTTTTTATAACTTAATTTTTTAAATTCAGTAGTAGAATAATTACTTTCTAATAAAATTAACACGAGCCGTGTACATTAAATATTATAAAAACAAAAACAATTTGTACTTATGTTACCGAGGTCAAAATATAGTTTTTAGAATTTTTGTCCATTTGTACATTTGTGCACACTAATCTCAAAAACAGCTAAACAGATTTACTGATTTATTGTAGCAAGATTCCCATAACATTTTAGTGTTTGTTTCAATTGATATCGGGTTAAAAACTCTAATAATAATGTTATTTACTTTCTTAAAGGAAGTAGTCAAGTAAATCACATCACATTGAAAATATTTCTAAATGTTACTTCAAGAAAAATAAGTATTTTTTTAGGCACGGTAAAACTTGCTAAGTCCCAAAGGGACTAGGAGCTTCGAATAACCGCGTCTAATTGGTATTGGATTGAAATGAAGTGGGTGGACACTGGGTCAATGAATAGGGTATTACTTAACCTATTACAATGTGTAGGTAGATTTTATCAGCGAAAACACCCCTATAGAAGACCACCGTGAAATAACAGCATGTGTGCTATTGTGTTTCGGTGAGTGAATAAGGGATGCTGTTATTTCACGATGGTTACTGGTTATTGCGGTTATTATTACGGTGGCCGCCAGGCGGGTTGCTCCAATCAAAACGCTTTCCAAATCCAGACCAGAGCCAACTTTGAAAAGTCAATGCCATACAAAATGATTTAACAACCGGTGACCTTACTATAGTTATTAAAGTAAACAATACATTTAGATATGAATTCCCAAAAAGCTCAAAATTGATATCCACGTGTCGCTGAGCATTTTCGGTGTAATGGTACGTGTTCTTTCAACCGTTAGTGCGCGATACAGTAACACATTCGGTTAGTGTCTGCAGCGTTTTAAATAACAAAATAGTCCAGTTTGTCATGCTTAAAGTGTTGGAGTTAAAAATTAGGCTTTATTGGCATTAAACAACAACAAACAACTTCTTTTTACGTAATCCTTAACTAATATGTGAAAGAAATTAACAATGTTCGGTTAATAAGTTGGTGCCCGCGACCAGATTATTTTCTTTTTATTAAAATAGTGTGATTCATTTCTTTGTAAGTTTTTTTTTAGGTGCTCAAGCAAAATATCAAACTACATTTGGAAAAAAAATCTCACCTAAGATGAGCTCTTAATTCCAATACTACTTAAGTACTTTTAATTTAATAACATCAAAAAACCCATAAGCAATTTTGATGAGTTTGGAATCCCCTACAAGATCCAATAGCGCATACTTCAATATCGTTAAAAGTGGCTAAGCATCAGTAATTAAAAAAAAAAGTGCATTGGATAGATGGAAAAAAAATTTAAAATAACTTCAATGGAATTGCAACATGGTTTTAATGGGGGAACTTTTTTTATTTGTAGTTTAGAAGTAAACATAACTTGTCTTAGCCGCGAAGGAAACTATCGTAAGAAAGAAAAATCGAGTTTTTGAGAAGACTAGCGATCTTATTATTTACTATTAGTATTTACCAAACATCTACCTACATATTTATGTAGGTAGAGGTTTATGAAATCTTACAAACCTTTACTGAGCGATATTTCGCGAAAATCAAAACAAAACGCTGAATGGTTGCGGGGATTTCCCGTAAAATGGAAGAAGATTTCCAGAAATTTGATGAGTTCGGTCAAAATCAGTTTTCATTAAGGCTCGTGCATTGTAAACCTAAAAAAACAATAAGCGTCCTATTTTGTTTTTAGCATTCATCTCTGGTCCACCACAACCATAATACAAAGAAAACAAAGGAAGTTTTGTCATGAATTGTGTCAATTTCGTAGTGTAGTTAGGTACATAAAATGAAGTCTACATTTTAGCGCGAGTGGTTCCACCAGGCGTCCGCCCGCCTCGACTCGGTGACGATGTGGCTCGACTAGTTGGCGTTTTAAATTTAATTTCCGTTCCAACAAAGCGAATACGTTGACCATTGATTACTATTTGTTTTAAAATCCACAGAACAAAATGGGATTTAATAACCGTATTTTTTCCTGCTGAATCTTTTTGTAACTGCTATGCTATATTAGTTATATGCTGCTGAAATGTGGACCTTAAGAGAAATCAATGGATATTTGCCTTCAAAATTTTTTACTGGGAAATTATGTTGAAGGTTTTGTAGACAGATTTCAGAATCAGATCTGGGCATTAAGCAGCGGTTATTCTTTGTCGTGTGTGTTGTGTATTATTGCGTCGGTAAGTGAGTATAAGGGATGCGAGAGCCCCTTTCCCTATCGCTTTCCAATCCTTAATCCTACCTTAGTTAGTAGCACGCTTGCAGTACCTGTGGCGTTAGGGTTGCTATACATATAGTAGGGCCGGCATAGCTGGACGGTAGAATCGAATATGTGTAGATGAACGTTCGACAAATTGCTATACTTATAGCCGTGTCGGCAAAGCCGGGCGATAGACATTACCGAATGAAATGTGCCGGCCCGACTTTATGTATAGCAACCCTCACTTGTGTTATAGGCGATGGCAGCCAAGTGTCTGTCAGCCTATCTGTCGACCTTAACACAAAAAAAAAATCTTTATTAGGTTTTCTGCCTACTTATTTGGAGAAACTTTTTACTCATTCCAATTAGCACTAGTCTTTTGAAACTCTAAAAAAAATTATGTTAAAACAGATTTTTTCTTTTTTTTAAATTTGTGCTTAGTCTTTAATGTTCTATTAAATTAAATCATGTCATTTCAGACATGCTAGTATAACAAAACACGAATATACTTTGTAATGTTTTCACAAGAATTATTTTAATAAGTGTCACTATGATTATGTAATAAGATTAAGAAATAATAAATGTGCGTACCTAAATAACGACATGTTGTGAACTGAATAATGATACAAGAAATTAGAAATTTGACAATTTGACTCTCTATTTACTTGTTTCAATTACCTCTACTAAGACGAAAAACAAAATAATAGGCCGCATTCAGAGCATTGTACATTATTTAAATTGGCCCAATTTTTGCGCCTACCTCTGCATGGAAACGTGACTCGTTTCAGAAACAATTTGTAAACAACATAGCGTTCGTATAATTTGATGACTTATCTCAGCTAAGGGGGAATATACTTAAGAAGAGGATGAAAGAGAGAATTTCCTTATTTTCTGCTAGTATTTTTTCCTTGCAAATTAAATCTCCCGTTGTATAACGAAAATTTTACATTCTATTTGTGGAACAATTTTAAGAACCAAGGTCTCTTTAAAATCACGTATTTTATGGAAAGTTTTATTTTATTACCGAAACTGCAGGCCATTAATTTCTACACCGACTTCATACTGTCCCGAATGGTCGTTTCAAGTTATTTATTTCCGGCACACTCCACCGGAATGAATCGCGGAGGGAAAAACAGTTCTCAGAGCTTAGTCTAATCCTGTTCAAGTAGCGAAACATGAGCACACTTACTGAGAGATTTACGAAAATTGTCGACCCGGAAGAACCGGGGCAACAGTGGGCCGTTGTCGATACACTCACATCACGGCCCTTTTTATTTGCAACACTTCTCTCTGCTATTCTTTTCACTGCTGTGTAAAGCTTGGCTTTTTAATTGGCACTGAATTAGCATTCGCAAATGCGCATCTCTATCCGGGTCTCACGGTTTATTCCGAGATACTGTTTACAAAAACATTTAGAGGGCATTTAGAGGGTCTTTCTTTATTACCAAAATTATTAAATTGATATATAAAATTCGTAAAAAGTGAATTAAAGTCGATTTTTATTAAATCATCTTTACATAGTATAAATTGAATTTGCTTTCCATGTCTGTCCTTCTTTATGTTCGCTTATCTTTTAAAATACGCAACGGATTTCAATGCGATTTTCACTAATGTAAAGAGTGTTGAATGAGGAAGAAATTATGTGCTGAAAAAATTATGTGCGAAGCCAGAGGCGGGTCGCTAGTATTGTATAAAACAAAAATATTTTCGGAGGCATACGCTGGGTTGAAGCTACTTAACTAAACTAAATTGATATTTTAGTATTCGCACCTGTCATGCAAAGCTTGTTATTTTTTCCAACTCTCGTAGATTAGTTTGATCATGTTCATAATATTGACTTTTTCTATCCAAGCTTCAGTTACTCTATTTTTGTTCTACAATATAACTTGAAAAATTATACACCTTTAATTCAAATTCATAAAGACCGAAGCGAACTTACAGATTGTTACACAACAAAGAGGTTCATAAATAAATTTTCGTGGAAATCACGAGACTTTGTGAACCAGAGAAATTAAGAAAAGTTAATAAAGCTTTTAACCACCGACGGAAATTTATTAAGGCGCTATTTGTTATTTTATGAAACAAAAATTAATTATGCTTTAATACACAAACATTTGACTTAAGTAGAAAATTGTGTTGTGTGCACGTAATAATTTAACTTGTTTTATTTATTGTACCTTCATCTATAAATAGAGGTATGAATTAAATGTCCCTTATTACCCTCCAAAGACTTTTATTTATTATTAAACATGGGTTGGCTCGTGACCAACATCTAGCCGAGTAGCGAAGATCAGACCTATGTTGAAGCGAGCTCACCCACAGAAGATGACTATTCATTCGAACTTTGAAAAGATTTGGGTTATATGAGTTCGGAAATACGGACGCCGGCCGGCAGGGAGTTCCAAACCTTGACAGTGCGCATTATAAAGGATTTTTTAAATAGCTTGGTCCGAAAAAGAGGAATTTCGGCAAGATGAGAATGGTAACCAACCGTACGTCTGAATGTCTGCTGGAAGAAAGGGGAACGCGATATGAGCTCATGCATTCATTTCAATGATCTTTGTCTCTTCGACAATATATCTTAAATCGAACCCCTTAGACAACAAAGAAAAGAAAAGTTTAATTTTCTTTTTTAAATATACATTTCTATTTCAATTAAATACCTCATCAAAATGTAATGCTGTTTGAATTTATAATAGGTGTAGAAATCTACACCATTTTATTATAGAAAATATGTACTTATTATTTGTATGTTACGTAAGTCCTTCAGACATATTTACTTACATTATTCATCTCGGTATCCTAGAGGAATAGAAAAACTTTACTATTCGCTCAATTGCTATTGATCCCTTTCATATTCCGTGAATATTCAAATTGAGTTTCTGTGAGTAAGACAGAAAAACACATGAAACCCTAAAGTAGCGTCGCGTTGACGTCATACTATAGAATTGGGAAAATTTTAATCTCAACAATAAGAATACAAATATGTCTGATCCTACTAATATTATAAATGCGAAAGTTTGTGAGGACTTATGTATGTAAAAACTATTTACGTAAAAACTACTGAACGGATTTGGATGAAATTTGCCACATACTTAGATAATTTATTAACCTTTCTTTTAAGAGGGGAGATGACATTTATGCACTATCTCGAGTGTCTCATTTACGAGGTTGGGACTCGCCCGGTGAAGTGACTTATCACCGGGAATACCCACTAAAACCCACCCGGATTCTACCATCAGCGGTGATGTGTAGGTCCGAGATCACAGCGAGGCCTTATCCTCGGATAAGACCGACACCTCTACGTGAATTAACATATAGGATAATTTTTTTACTGGAAAAATATTAGGTTCCCAAGAGATCATCTAAAAATGCCGTTATATTGCTCATATACCTATTTTCTTTTTCAACCGACGAAGTCGCGGGCACCAACTAGTTTGTTTTACAAATGTATTGAAGTCGTCAAGTTTGTAGAACGAAACCGCGGATTCGCCGACAGTTTGTACTGTCAGACAAGATAAAAGATTTAATGGCGTCCTTAACAAATGTGTTGCGGACGGACCTCTATTGTTCTGAAATAATTTTCAGGCTTTAATCGCTTTCGTGAACAATTTTCCGCTCGGTTGTCGTGCGCAGCCGTTTGGCTCTCCACAGAAAACCCCGTTGGTTATGTTGTTCACTTACATATATTTATGTTTTTGTTTTATTCACTTAGGTGAATGTGGGGTACTTTTAAATTTAAACGTACATTTTTAACGAGTCACAATATTTGAATATTTACTAACAGTAAGTATAATAGACCTTACTAATATTATAAATGTGACAGTAATTCTGTCTGTCTGTTACCTTTTCACCAATCATCGTGAAATTTTGCAACACGTTTTCAAGGATACAGGAAAGAATATAGAGTATATTTCATACAGAAAAAAGGTGCTGTTCCTGCGAGATCATTTAAAAATAAAAAAAATAATGCCTGACAAAAGTGCAATAGCAATGCAGTTGTCAGGCGTTATATAGATTATATACCTATTTTTTTTTATTTTACAGCTAGTTCTTTATATCTTTGATGATACACGTTTTGTTTTTTTTTTTTTTTTAAATATAATGAGTAAGTATAATGTAAAGTTCAAAAGTTAATGTTAAAGTTCAGTTGAGATCACTTCAAAAGTCAAAATTAATATTTCCCAAACAAAAAGGAGTGGCTTACATTTCTTTTAATCTTTTAATCTGTCGAGGGCTCTGATAAAAATATCAAGTATTTTCAATGAAAATATATAAAAATTGGTGTTATTAAGCTTGGAACACAAATGTCAACATAGTGTTGCCTTTATTAAGCGTTATAAATCTATATTTTTTCACTTATAAAATAATAATTATAGTATTAGTATTTTATTTATTATTTATTTTTATATTGGAGTACTGAATATTGAATATTATTACGGCAACACCGACATACGCACCCACGTTTTTAAAACCGGCTTCATAATGTTGTTTGCAACATTCTGTCTAGTTATTATTTGGTCTGAGATCTGAGGTGAGAATAGTGTAGATCTATTTCTATATACCTATACATAAAAAGTTTTCCACATGCTATTCAAAATAAAAAATCAAAATCAAAATATTTATTTATCAATTAGGTTTCTCCAAGATACTTTTATGATCGTCATTATAAATTTAAATTTACCAGGGTTTCGGAAAAAAAGCCAAGATGTCGACCCTAGAAGAACCCCGAAAGAATTCTTTTTATCATCTGTAAAATATAAAATTACAACAATTATACTTAATTATAAACAAATCAAAGTATATATCTATAGATAAAAAAGGCGATGTGTGTATGTATGTATGTATGTATGTATGTATGTATGTATGTATGTATGTATGTTCCCTATGGACACCGAAACCACTGAACCGATTTTGATGATATTTTCAAACAACGTTCAGAATAGTCCAGCGTGTAATCTTGTGAAGTTTGGTACCGATCGGACGCGGACAAAGTCGCGGTCACCGACTAGTATTATATACAATACTAAACATAGTATGAGCTCCGAATCGCTTAAATCCAGGCTTCATTGTCGCTTAAATATAGCCTTTCGAGAGGAGTTTGGTTTTAATTACACTTTTAAATTTATTTATAGATGAGGCTCTGATTATCTCAGATAGTTTACCATCCAAGTATGTGTAAATTGAGCCGCCAAAGTTGGTTACGGCAATAGTAAAAAATAATCTGGGCACAAATTGTTTAGAATTACAGGCGTCCATACCGAATGGGTCCCCAGGATGTATTCGGTATTCCTCGGGTAAATCCCTTTGATGGAAAATGTATGTTGCGGCCGGACGCCCGTTATTCTACAATTAATTTGAGCTAAATCTCCCAACGTTGAATTATTCATGGCTTGCCACTCGCCAAGGAAAATAGGAAAGGTTAGAAAAAGTTAGTGAATAAAATGTTTCCGGATAACTTTACAATTGTTCCATTTGCCACACAATTTGTATTGTACATCTATCGCTTTAGGTGATTTGAGAACACTAAATTTAACTCTGTTGCCACTATTTTTTTTTTCTTATAAATTTTTAGACACGTATTCATTCAATTCAATTAATATATATG
The DNA here is from genome assembly GCA_944738685.1 of Synanthedon myopaeformis. Taxonomy (NCBI): domain Eukaryota; kingdom Metazoa; phylum Arthropoda; class Insecta; order Lepidoptera; family Sesiidae; genus Synanthedon; species Synanthedon myopaeformis. The sequence goes on along the minus strand of OX122918.1, from coordinate 6,377,103 downwards.
TCCTTTACCTTGAATTTACATGATAAACACATCACCAAATTAAAATAATAAATATTGTAGCATGAACTTGAGAGTAGGTATAGCAACTCAACACTAGATAGGTATATTGTTCATGGATATTTAACTCAGAAACAAAGACCTTATAATTTTCAATTACATAAGAAAGCGCACGTGTGCTTATGTTGTGGAAACTTTGCCGAAGTGACATCGTACAAGTATAAGTGCCTACGTAGAAATTAGTGGAACAAACTTTGGCCCCTGCTGGAGTAAGTAAGTGTGCGAATTAGAAATCGGATCACGCCCCCGTCCGCGTATTATCATTCCATTACCATCCCTTGCGATGGTGTAGATGGCTTAGCGGTAATTACAGTGACGCACGTGCTGCATGAGACACGTCATGCAACTTTAGGAATTGGAAATTGAAATTATCAACAAATTATAGGTAAGTGATTTCATTGAAAAACACGATTAAATAATGCTACTAATGTAGGAATTATTTTATATACAATACAAATCTTGAATCTTGAATACATCTTGAAAAGATTTGTATTTTTGTTTGTAATTCTTTCACCTATAGAAAGCTACATTATCAGCGAGTAACATAGGCTATATTTTATAAAGTTATGCGGACAGCTACAATATATTAGAACGATATTACTAGGTAATACCCCATGACAATTGAAACTATTGCTTCAGAGTTCCAATTGCCTTTTCTTATTGTTATATAATTATGCGTTTCTCTGTTCATACATTTTAAAATCAGCCGTGCCAATAAATTAGAGGAATCTCTGAAATCATTAAAGAGTCAGTGGAGGTTCTTAAAACAAGATTTTAATTATAAATTTCTTGATTAATATAGGTATTTATACAGAATCTAGCAAAGTGCTTTGTAAAATTATTTTTAAAATATTACTTTACATTCTCTACCCTTTGTACCATCAAATATTATGCAAAAACAAAATTGGGTATTCATGTTAAAAAAATACGTTGAAACATTTCACAAAAATATAGTCGCCGGTTATAAATAAAAGAAGATTAAAATACAACCGCTTGATGCGTCATTTTTTTACGCTATATTACATATCTGTATGAGAACCCAGTGGCTCCAATAAAATTTATGAGATCGCATTCAATATAAAAGGGGAAATGGCGTTACCAAATGTTTGCGGTACAGTCAAACACGTAAAGCACATTATGAATTATATATACATTTTTAATTAATATTTATTTGAAATCAGAGAATATTGGAAAAAAATATACTGTTATTAAACTGTTTACAATGGACCAAACGTAAGAAGAAAAATTAGTAAAGATTTTTTTATATACTTTTTGTTTGCTGAATACTCGCAACTATCATGATAATTGCTATGGTTAACCCATTGTGGCCCTGCTTAATGGGAGGCAATTCAAAAAACTGATGATAACAAAATGATTTGATGCCCTAGCTGTATTAACTGCATTTTTAGATACATTTTTAGATACGGTACATTCGAATTCGTTGGATATATACCTTTAATATGTTCAAAGGAAATATTACTCGTAATGTAATACGTATTCACATAAGTAAAACCAAAAACACAAAGCCGTGTCCACGACACAGCCACATCCCATTTTTTATGATGTTTTAGAGTAAAAACTAAATTTAAAACTTTTTTTATGTTATAAAAATACTAATAACGCTTTTGAGTATAATACCTAACGCTCAAAAAATAAAAGAAGGGTGAGACACATACAACCAATAAAATACAAACCAATGTTTTTAAAAAAAATAAACAAAAATTTAAGTTATAACTTGGAACACAAAATCTCAACAGAGTAAACGGCCTACGCAAAACCGTTTATAAAACCGGCTTCACTATGTTATCCGCAAAATTTACCTATAGCTCTTATTTGGTCTGAGATTATACAATACGATAGTAATATATGTAGATATTATATTTTAACAGGTTAAGCACTCGAATTTTTTCGTGACTGTACCAAACGAGAATCAACGTCAGAATTTGTCGTGAAATGACGATGTATTCATTCATTTTATCAATCAATATCGACTTAGACTGACGGAAATATTGAATCAAAAACGACATTGGCTTTTTCGTGTCATCTGCAGAAACAGTAGACATATTGTGTCTCAAATGATGGATATATTCCGGAAATTACATCGTATCGTAGAGTTATCGAAGACAATGTTTCATTTTGCTTTTTCTTTTTAAGTAACATCATATTTTAAATAGTGGGTTTAGGTAAGTTTAGTTTAAGTTAGGTAATATAAGTTAAATTAAATTAAGTTTATAAAAGTATAAGTTATATTTTTAGCTTGGAATGTCGTTTTTAACAAAACAAAAATCGAATACCTGACAATTCAAACATTTGACCGAACGACGTCTGCAGGGTCTTAGTCTGGCAAAAAATCAAGAATTAGACCGATCTTAATTAGGTTTTCACTTATGGAAAGAGGGATAAACAGGGAATATTTTTGTATATATAAATATTACACTCCAGTCACTAGTAATAAATAAAAATTCAATTATAATAATCACAAAATTGCACCACTACGAAGCAATTCTAAACTGAATACCTACTTGCCAAATTTATTTTGAAATTAATTATTAAGTGTTAAATATAAGTAGAAATTACATATTACGATATTGCAACGCATTATAAATAAACTCGACAATTCACAGCAATCTGTAGCACAAAATTTCTACCTGCTACGCAAAAGGTCAACTTTCTTGGCGGACGAATATAATCAATAGGTCCTTTTCCTTTTATTCGCTAAATATGTCATGGTCGATTGATATTTTTTTTTGCGATAACGTATTTTCTAAGATGATTGTAACATAGTTAATACTGTTAATGTCCAATCTTATAAATCTTCAATATTATTCTTGAAAATATATTGCTTCTTAGTTTGCTGAGTTTAACTAGTTAATTGGAAAACTTTTCCTTCCAAAAGTCTGGCTTAGCTTTTTTCATATAAAAACAACATTTCTCTTCTTTCATTCAAATAAGCAATAAATTTAGTTTCGTTGAACTAACTGGGTAATTTTCTATAAAATAAAATTGTTTTTGTACCAGTTAAAAGCCCCATAGACTCGATTTAAAATAAGTACTATTAATTTTTTTTTCTTTTTCACCACGGACTCGTGGCAAGTTCAATTTATAACTATTTCATTAGTTTAGTTAATGACAGTTGTACTTTATTCCTATAGTCATAAAGGCGAAAATGTGCCATCGAGTACTCCAAACGAATTTAAAATGCAGACTCGCCGTTGGAAAAAAGTGGAAGATGAGGACAGTTACAATTATGCAAAAGCATCGAAATGAAAAGCACTTTTCGTTTGCGAAGCGTATTTGTACAGTTTTAATTAGAGACTATCATGAGTATCACGGTTTACAATTTATTTCTCTTTTTGTTTTCAAAAGGTGGTACAGTGTCAAGTGTTGAACCAAACAAACAAGAAAATGTTCCAAACAAGATTTTTTTTATCAAACCGTTACCGAATGCAGATGAAAATAGAGTAGAGTAGCTGATATTGGGCTGAGATACAAGTGCTGTCGTATCAGATTCTTTCGGATGCTCGTATATTACGGATAAAGCTGATATAGGTTAGGGTACCTTAGAATATTTTACTTACGCCAGGTTCATCATGTCAGCTGGACATAAGCCTCTCGCATAATTTTCCATGTCGATGTCCTACGTTTCATTCGAGAACCTTCCGACACCTAGCGGCCTTCGGCTTCCCGTACATCGCATTTGGTTTTGTCATCCCTTTTGAAGGTCAGCACTAACACGCCCATATGGAAATTCTAAGCTTCGAGTATATCGATTTTCCATAAAATAATGGTTATATTAAAAAAAATGTAGGTACAAAGATTTTTTTAAATTTAATGTATTTTAAGAAATATCATGAAATTAGTACGTAATTTACGAAAAATAAATAAAAAATAAACAGTTATGGCAAGGACATTACTCAAAAAGTGGCATCATTAACAATATTGGTTGAAATTATGTACATTTCAAGTTTACCATGTGGTTACGATGTTATATTAAAGAAAATCCCCTTGTTCTCCCACCGTGACTAATAAGTGCGTTACTTACTTTTACTGCGCTTGGCGAAGTAATAATGGCTCTCTCGAAGTTTCTCCCATAAAATGAACTACCTACGTCTTTCAACAAGAGATCCACTATATCGATTGTTTGCTACAGTTTACCACGAAATGGGTCGTTGATTTATACCCTCCAGACGTAATTTACTGGTTATCAATTGGTTGAGCCTTTGTGGTGAACGAGGTCATTTGCAATGCTAATGTGTGTCGCCTGTCATCAGCGTTTGACCGACCTCTGCCTACGGACCCCAGCTATCGCGGGGCGGGCGGCAAGGCAGCTTCCGATGTGCCAGTATTTATTACTGCCACGAAGGTCGACTTCGATTCTAATAGAAAGTTACATAACACGCCCCATCACCAGGAACAAAATAACATTTATTTTTGTTCCTTATAATGAATAATTCATGATTTTATTATTACCGCTAGCGTTGGCGGCAAATCAGTCGGAAGTAATTCTAAAGCGTTCACAATCTATGAAACATCGAATTTTTAACGCCTGAACAGTGTAATGGTCAGATTTACCTTTTTATGATTTATTATTATTATTATTATTATTTAAGAAACTTTATAAGAAACATGCTTTTGCCCGCGACTTCGTCCGCGCCTAGTTCTCGTTCAGAGCAGATAACCGATGGGATAGAAAAGTTCTTGAATGGAGGCTACGAATTGGAAAGTGCAGTGTAGGATGCCTGCGGCTAGGCGGGCAGGCGACCTGAAAGGCTTCGCAGGAAGCGGCTGGATGCGATGTACCTTAAACTGTGCGTGGTGGCGAGCCTTGTAAGTGGCCTATATCAAGCAGCAGAGAGACACAGGCTGCTGCTGCTGATGATGATGATGAATACGAGTACCTATATAAGTTGTAATTAACTGTCGATAAATTATAGGAGGTATAAAGGCTAACAAACATTTATTAATATTCCTTGACTACATTGAATCTTCCTTAAATATCTGTGAATCCCAGAACTTCTACTGCCACTTAATAGTGGGTAATAGTAGAAAGTTAAAGGTGTAGAAAGCAGTAAAAGTTCAAAACTATTGCTCCTCACAACTCAGTTGTTGTTAGGTAAACGTACCTAACATTTCGGGCATGGCTTTCGTATAAAAATAAAATTGTGTTTCGCATACGTACTGCAACTAATATCGCAATATTTTATATTAACATTCGTTACATCAGAGTGGTATGTCGGTGAGACGAGCAACCCTCCTCGTATCTCTGTACTTTATCGTAATGACATCGGCTGCAGAAAGGGTAGCGGTCACGGAACTAAAACTGCTGGAAAGTTTTACAAAATATATGCTTTTGACTCTACGCAAAATTCTTTATAAAGACAATTAAAAAGAAAACATTTTTCTAATTTTTGAAATGTAAATTATCTTTATATATAAGAATCGATGTGTGTAATATATGTTTTTAGGTAAGAATTATTGTTTTTGGGTTTTTTTGTAATTTTGTGTAATATTTTCGCTTACATTAAAACAAAGTCCCCGCTGCGTCCGTCTATCTGTTGATTTGTCTACGTTTCAAAAACTCGAGGATGGGTAACTCGAGGCTATTTTAATTCTGTTTTCACATATGGAAAGAGGGATAAACAGTAAAGATTTTTATATATAAAAATTGCACCCCGGATGAAGCTGGGAGCGGATCGCTAGTATTTTTTTAATAATATTAGCTTTTTCCAGTACTTTCTTTATATAAACTTTAAGTGTTTTTACACTCCTCCGTCCACGCAATTTTCTTAAAAAGCGATTCAAAGTTTTCGCGTCATATATAGATAATGTAAAATTAATAACACAGTAAGTATTAAAAATGCCTGTATCTTGCTGTAAAACATTCCAGCTAGGTTTGTACTTCGACGGTAATGCGCTCTGAGTATAATTCCCGACCTCGGCTATAAGTCGGCCGGCTGGGATGTAACTCGAATCGAAAAGAGAGAATTTATATTAATGCGGGTTGGGTACGGTATAAACTTTTATAAATGCCCATTGCTGCGTTCGAACGGTCTTTAAAATATTTTTTGTGTAACAATATTTTCTTTCAAGAAAACTTCGACCAGATTGCTTTTTGTGCTACCTACACCTTTGAAGTTTTGTATTATGAAAGATTCAATATTTTTGTACAATGGTGAGTGCTGTGACGAGTTGTTTTAATTAATGCCTACACCAAGTTTTTACCACAGTACTGCGCGCCATAGATGCGGGGTTCACCTCATCACTTGGACAAGTAATTTATAAATAGCAATTTTCAACTTATGGTATTTTTTTATTTATTATTTTTTAGGTTATTATTAAGTTTATCACTTATTAGGTTGTCTTAAAAAATTTAGATTAATTTACTCTACAAGTAAGTATTTATTGTAGAGTAAAAATTTTAGACATTAACTCAACAAAAGGATTTTGTACAACCTCATTATGTGGTTTCCCTTTGATATCATTATTATACATTATGCCTTGTATTTTTTTCGCCAATATATTCAATGCGAGTCGTATTTCAGCAAAATCATAGGCACACAATGCGTATTTCATTTATTGTATTTGGTATGTTTGAACAAACCGCCCCCGGTGTACCTAAACAAATACATGGGATTCGGTATTGCTGAGCTGTCGGCTGATCAAAACATTACTTAATTCCACTGTTGTTTTGTTAGTGAATGTACACAGAGGCAACCAAAAAAGCTATTTCGACGGAAGTATATTCATTTTGCAGCTTAAAAAATTTGATTCAATACGATCAATTTGATTGTGTCTTCCATGACATCATGTGTGACGCAGATTTGCTTACATTAAGAGATTTTTGAATGTCAATGCAAATACAATGTGGCCAATACTTATGTGTATAGAACAGTTATGCTACACAATAGACACTTTTTAGGTTGGTTGCAGTTGAGGGGTTTTAAGTATATCTGAGCTTGAGGAATCAAAGCGTTCCTCAAGCTCCTGGTTGATTTATTTATTTGTTATTTGTTTTCCATTATATGGATTTTGTTTTTCCTTAACTTTCAATATTATAATTTTTTGTACAGTTTGTTTTTAATTTTAACTTTTTAATAATTTTGCTCATTTCTGCCTTGGTGTTTAGTTTCTTCTCTAACTCTCTTATAAGTGTAGACATGCTTTTGGAATATGTGTTAATTTTTATTGTTTTTTTTTTTTTCTATATTTTTATTTCTCTTTGTGTACCAAAAGTTAATAAAATAAATAAATAAAACTATACCTGATCTCATGTCATCAACGTAGCCTATGTTGTTAGTACAAATATCGTCCATTGAACAACAAACACATGAATTAGTTAGATCAACGACGGGCATACTGACTAAGTGAAACCTTTAATTAAGTATGTCGGGGCGTTGATAAATCGCTTATCGATTAACGATTTCCGTATTAATCAATTGCCCTTTATACAGTGCCACACATAAGACTATATTTCAGTGCTATATCTATCTAGACACAGCAGTAAAATATTCTTCTTCTTCTTTTTAACGTGCCACTCTCTACGAAGGTTGGCGACCATCAAGGCTATCTGGACCTTTGAAGCTGCTGCGCGAAAGAGGGAGCGAGTGCTTAATCCGAACCACTCTCTTAAATTCTTCAACCAGTGAAATATTAGAGCGGACAAAATATTGAAATTTAATTATATCAACCTTCACATTATACTTTTTATTAAGGCATCGCTAGCAATGGACTTTTATCTTCCTGGTTTTGTGGTCCCTGATCCCTAATTCCATATAATCATGGGATTATGTAGACTATAAACGATATTTTTATTGTTAAAAAAGGTTAAAATTTTTAATACGAGTGAAGGAGAAACTTTGTGTAGGTTTTATAAAATTAATACATAAATCCATTTGCAGTTCCATAATTAAAATAAATTATGGATAAAAAACCTTTTTTTTTATGTTAAGGTTGACAGATACTGATGCTAGGTGGCTACCGTCGCTTACAACACAAGCAACGCCATAGGTGCTGCAAGTACGCTCCGACCACAGATAGAATGGCTCTGGCATCCCTTACTCACTCACCGAAACAAAACAGCACATATGCTGTTATTTCAATTTGGTTTTCTGTAAGGGGCTGTAACCTGCAATCTGAGGGGAATTTGTAAAAAAAAAATACAAATAATTTTATAATTTATTTTAATATACTATATTCAGGGACTTAACAATTTAATTTGTCACCAAATTATCGTATTTAAATTAAAAATCTACATGTACAAAAATTTTCTTTATATATACACAAATTTTCATGCAATTACGATTTCACATTATACTAATTGGTAGATGGTAATGTAACATTAGGAATTTACAACAACTTTTACAACGAAATTCAACTTTCGATACACTTAAATTATTAAAAAAATTCCATAGAGGTATTATTCATTAATTTTTTCTGTACTTTCATATTATAGGCAGTAACTATTATACTAACTAATAAAATTTAAATATTTTCAATACATGTTTTCACATTAACACGTAGGTAGTTGTTAAATTGACCAATACATTAATTAGTCACATTAGGGCCACACGGTCTGTTCAGAGACGAGATATTTTGATGAAAGCGCCTACGTAGGTACACTATGCAACTTTTGGTATGACATATTGGATTGTATTCTAATATTGTTAATGAAAATTTGAGAGAGTTCAGTGGCGATTTCTCCAAGCTAGCCTTTCATAGCGCCAACTACTTAGCCGCGTAAATATTTGCATACTAAAACTATGAGCGGGAGATTGGTGACAGTGACGATATTATATTACATAGTATAGATTTACGGAGAAGTAATAGTGTTGTGGGAAGTAGAAGTAATAGTGTTGTGGGACGTAGGTTAGATCAATACGTTAGACGTAGGTTAGAATATCGGTCGGTTTTTTTTTAAATTTTATTTATGGTGTAAAAAACTTAACTTTTAAAAAAAATCAAGGAAAATATACATTCAAAATAATAAAATAAATTCAAAATAAGAAAAAATAAGGAAAATATTCAAGAAATAGAATATTCCAGTGCGAATAAACATACATTTTCCAAAAAACTCGTCCACATATTATGGCGATTTTAATATTATTTCATACTAGCGCGTGCTCAACGCCAACTTAGAGGAATCGCCACTGAGTGAGTTTCTATTTTATAAAGATAATGAACACTTATAGTTACGCAACTTGTTTTGAGTTTGTAGGGTTATACCTAACATGAAGGAAATTTAGAGTGTGAGGAGGTTTGTGACAGCCCTAGTGTCAAATGGAACCTTAAAAATGTCACTTGAACACTGCGCAATTAATCTACATTTTTATGATGAACAGAAGCTCGTATAATTTGATTATATTTACAAACACACCGACGAACGAACATTTGGCACAACGAGGCGTTTCACGCTTCACGCACTGTCCACCGAATCTTACTACGGGTTTCTGAGCAAATATAGGTATGCAAGAGATATCTACAGAAATTCGAGGATATTGTAGCCTCGTCTACTTATCTCGGCTTATTAATTAATAGTCTACTTATTTACAAGTCCACGGTCAGTCATATAGTTAGCGTAATATTGGCAACTAATCTTACAGTATTACATTATAAAGTATTTTTTTGATTATTTAGAAAAGTTATTAATGGAGCAAATAAATGAGATTCTCCGTTGGCACCGTTTACAGTCCTAAATAGGCCGGACTAAAATGCTACTAAAAATATATCATGCATTGAAATATCGAATTGTAGATAACGTACAGTCAAGTGTAGAAATATGTATTTACTATAGCAGCGTGTACTAAATAAGGAATCATTTTTCTCGTCGTTAATTTTGTCTTTGCAAAAGTTCAAAAAATAGACAATAAGTTTTAAATGGAAAAGTTTTGAATAAATGAAGTTTTTTCTTTTAGTCCAATGAGTATGAAATATAGACTTCATTATATTATTTTTTCATAGTGCAAAGTAATATCATTACCTATCGTAGATCATATTAAAACATATCAATGTTAATAAAAAAAAATTCAGGGACATAATGACAGTTTAAAAGTGTTATAATAAACGTTTTTAGAATTTTATGACATTTGACTACAACAATTATTTTCAACATACGAATTTACTCATATTATAGAATATAATGCGATTTATGATGATTCACAACCAGTTAAATGTTTGATACTAGAGTTATAAGGTGAATGTATTCTATCTGTACGTATTAATAGAGTATTTAAGAGGTATTATAATAATATAATATGTTAGATTAAAAAAAGGTATATTGTCAAAAGTAACAAAAGTCACTGTCTGAGTCTTCTGGGAAGTTCTAGAAATTGCTGTCGTAATCAGAGCGGCGTCTAGAATAGTGCGATCTTGGATAATCGCCCGCATAACCATACACCTGCGACCCGCCTCCCGTTTGCCCATATATTTGCGATCCACTGTATCTGCAGACAAAATAACACTTTATTTATAATTAGGATAAGGTGAGTTGCGAAATTTTAATTAATTATGCCTCATTATTAAAGATCTTCGGGTATGCTCCCGTCCAACATTTATTCTTATTAAAAAAGGTAGAGTATACAATGACTTATTTTATATGTTAATCTGAACAGACAAGCTGACAGTCCACTTGCTGGTAGGTGAATGTGCCTACCGTCGCCTATAACACAAGCAAAGCCACTGGTGTTGCAAGTGCGCCGACAACCATTGTCTAATTGTCTAAGGTGGTCTAATTAAATTTTAGATGTAGATGATAGATATGTAGCTACAGCATTAAACTTTATCCCCCGATTTTGTTATCATCGGTTTTTTAATTGCCTCCTACTATGGAACCAAATTTAAAGTCGTATCGCCAAAATATTTTTTAAAAGAATTATAAGAGATAATTAGGCTGAGGTAATAACACTATTGGTGAAACTAGAGTAAAACCGATATTGGAACTCACCCATAACCGTTTCCAGTGGCGCCATAAATTTGCGAACCCCGACCGGAATCCGGTGTGTAGTGTTGCATGTACTTCTGCAACTGTGGAGTCCATTCAGATCTCCATGAATCCCCTGGATTGGGATAAGCTAACTGCTCAATGAATGCCGTCGACATACGCTGCAACAATGGAACAGAAAATAGAAAACCTTTCTGTCGAAAAAGGGTAATAGAATGTGAATGGTGAACTGATACGTTATATAACAATTATATATAACAGTTATATATTAGCTAACTAATTATATAACAAGATGTATTTTGTAGCACTGCTCATTTTATGGAAATAATTAGATAATGAATGTATTTTAAGATATAAAACAAATAGTAAAATGTTATTTTTTTATAAATTAATTCCCACCTTTCCAGAAGGTAAATATGGTAAATCCCGTTCTTTGAGTTGATGCATATCATCGAACCCTCCCATGTGATTCTTGTCTAATTCACGAAGCATATCTTCACTGAGTGGAATTGGTTGTTTCGCTTTGGCACTCTTCTGACGATTCACTATCTACAAAAATTAAAAGAAAATTTTAGTAATATTTCTTAAGATTTGATGCAAATTATCCCTGAAATTAATAACTTACCACAGTAACTCCGAATATAATAACGAAAAGAAGTGAAGCCAGCGCAATAACAATGACGGCAATACCCCATTGCGGCAATACGGATTCCTCGTCAGGTGCCACAACTGTAGGCTCTTCTCGTTTCGGAAGTACTGAAAAAAAAAAAAATATTAGAAATTTTATTTGTTCCTCTATATTATTGAGTTTTATATGTGTCGTTTGCACTAACCAATAAATTCGGTGTAGGCGGGATCCATAATAAACTTTCCAATTTCTAGTTTCCCTACAGATTTGTCGATAGTCTTTGACATTTGTTCATTGCTCTTTTTCATTCTGTCCTCATCTGGCTGATCTCCTAGCATCACATCTGGATCTAATGGTTCTTCTGGTTTTTCAGTAACGACCTCAACCACGGATCCAGGCTTAGCATCGTGGAGGGACTTGTGAAACATCTTCTTCAGATCGACTGTGTCGACCCTTTCTTCTACGTTGTTCAGTTCTATGAAATAGTCCACCAACACTGACCCCTTAGTGAATCCATCTATACGAATTCCTTTGTACCATTTGCTGAGATAGTCAGATTTCGAATAGACAGAGTTGAGCTGAAATTTGGAATTCAAAGTTAATAAAATTAAAGATTAATATTTTTTTCGAGGGATAGTTTACGGTGTCTATGTTCACATATGTACAGTGTATGATTGTCATCTCCAACACTAATCGCGATTATTATTATATAATATGTACTTATTTAATATAAACAGAATTATAGACATTTAGATAACTTTTGTCCTAAAGTTTAAGCGTATGTAATTTAACTTATGTGATAGCGTACTGTACCTACTGTACATTAAACATATATATTAATAATTTACACAAGTATTACAAATAATATTTTTTTAAGAAAAGGTAAGTAAACCATTTTTAAAAATAAATATTAGAAAAATGAAAATATCTTCTCACCTCTTCTTTTACTTCGCTTGCTAATTTTTGCCATTCGTCTGTATGATGATCAAGTAATTCTGGTAGCCATTTCACACCTGCAATTATATTTTAATTTAAGTTTGCTAAAGTTGCTTATATATTATGTCGTAGTGTTAAGTTGCATTGAATAAAAGAAAATAATTGAACTAAAATTCCACCCCTTTCGGCACTTAAAAAACAGAACCTACCTGCAACTATTTTAATAGTAGCAGCGATATCACACTCGCGTCGGCATAATCCGGGAGTGGTCGGTGGTGGGGGAACTGGGGTCGTTGTACTTGTAGTCGTAGTGCGACGGGTTGTGGCTTCAGTGGCTTGGTCAGGCATCGGACTGGTAGCTGTGGCATTTCTTTGGGCTTCCAACAGTTTCTCTATTGAAAATGGAGTTGTAGATGGAGATGGCCAACCGGTAAATTCAGTTGATGGTCTAGAACATTTAGATTGTGTATAATTTGATATCTTTATATTATGTAAGCATTTTACTTAAAATTTATAAAAATAATGTATTACCTTGTTGGCCATTCTTTAAGTATCTTCGGAGTGATGGGACTTGGACCATGCGCAACATAAGTTTTCGGTGTAGTTTTTCTAGGTGTCTTTTCACCAGGACGGGTAGGGAACTTTAATTTGATTCCACCCGGTGCTTTAGTTGTAGTACTCACAGTAATATTTTTTTCTTCAGTTTTGTTTAATTTAAATCCTGGAGGTAGTAAACTTGATATTTCAGCAACTTTGAACTTATTTAACGGGTTGTCTTTATTTTCTTCATTCGTAGTATTAAGATTAAAACCAGGTGGCAGAAATGCTGATATGTCGACTGGAATAGCCTTCACGGGCAATGTCGGACTAGCTTTAGGTTTTTCAGTAGTAGTCGAATTAAGTTTGAATCCTTTAGGCAAAAATGAGGAAATATCAATTTTTTCGACTTTATCTAATAAGTCGGGTTTATTAGTTGTTTGATTAGCAGACGATGCAGAATAACCAGGAGGCAATAATTTACTAAGGTCGTCTTTTTCAGGTAGCTTTTCTTGAGGTTTAACTTCTTTGGATTTGTATTCTTTTGGAAGTAATGATTTATCGTCAAGGAGAATAACTTTGTTCTTTGAACTAATGCCAGAAGAACGACCTTGTGTGCTATTAATAATGGGCACTTCCTCTGTTGTTGACGTTGGGGCCGATGTAGTTGTAGTTGTAGTTGTAGTACTTGTGCGTTTATCTTTAAATGATTGTCTCGTCTTATACCCTGGCGGTAAGAATCCAGTCAAGTCATCCACGACTGTAACCAATTTTTTCCGAGGCTTTGGCGTCGTTGATGAAGTCACTCGAGGAGTAAATTTCTTTATCATAACAGGCAAAGGATTTGGAGAAGATTTTTCTGTTACAGGTGTAATTTGTGTACTTTTTAATGTAAATACATTCACTGGACTTGGGGTGGTTGTTGTTGTGCTTGTAGTAGTAGTTGACGTGGTTGTACTTGCTTCTGTACTGGATTCAGTTATTAATTCAATGTTTTTGTTCTCGTTATCTAAGGACCCTGATAATACGGCGCTCGATAACTCCGACTGTATGGTGTCTAATTTATCATTAATGTTTTCAGTAGAAGATGAGCTATTTATAATCCCTTCTGTAAGCATTGGATCTTTTGTTACAGATTCCTCTTCTTCTTCATCTGCAAGAACCTGTTTCTTTTCTTCTTGTTCTACTGTTGGGAAAGGCAAAAAACGTGCGCCGGATACACTACGGCTTGTTTGTACCGAGGCAATTACAATCCAATTTTCCGTCGTTACAGGCGTAGAGGTGTCATTACTTTGATCATCCTCTTCTATAAGTGAAATTTCTGAGGACGAGCTAACCTTTGCAGTAGTAGGTGCAAAAGTTACATCTGGTATAGATATAGTGCCATTTACAACACTCTTTGTGGTCACAACTGAGACTACTTCTTGTCCTAAAATTGACGGAACTTCAATAGACGTGGTATCTTCACTCAAATTAGGATTTTCTACGTTAAGATTCGTTGTCTCGTTATTTAAGGTGATATGATCTATAGTAGTTGTATCCACGAAATGTTTAAAATTGTCATCTTTAACTAATGTGCTATTAGTTTTCATCACTAAAACTTCGTAATTTGACGAATTTTTAGGTACATTTTCAATTGGAAGATTTTCTGGTTCCTCAGTAACATCGTAATCATCGTACGTGTCTATTGCTTGTTCAGTTGTGTGAGGTTTTGACGTTGTATGTTGTACTTCTTCATTTTCAACATCTTCGTAAACATCGTATTCGTCTTCATCTTCTGTTTCTGATTCATCTAGAGTATCATCATAGGAACTGTGAGCTTCATTAGAACTTTCTTGTGTTGTTGTTTTGATCGTCGATGAAGTGGTCTCCTTGTTGATACTCTCAACATGTATTACTTTTTCAGCAGTATCTTTTAACATGTTATCTGTATTCATAGAACTTGCATCTGGTTTACTATCGTCATCAGGTTCCGAATTATTGCTATTATTAGATTTAATTACTTGTACATCGAAAGAACCTTGCGTATTTTTCATCAATTCCCTAAATGAACTTATATCACTTATATCATCCTCTAGAAGCGGTTCTAATTCCAAAAGAGCTTTGAACTCCGTAGAAGATCCCTGATTTAAATTTAAGGTCTTCTGCGTATTTACATTATTACTATCAGAATATAATTTATTTGGAGTATTTTTGTAATTCGTATTTTCGTCTAATAATGGAGGGACGTATTGAGAAAATCGTCCCCCATTTGGTTTAACATTCAGTCTTTGCTTACTTAGAAATTTATTGGGATTGTAAGTAGTCACTCGGTGATGGTCGTAAAGATCTTGATTATCATTATCAATGTCTTCGTCATGTGGTATGTGACCACTCTGCCCGTTGCTTTTTAGACTATTACCATCAAAAGGTATATTCTTAAATCTACTGTTTTGTAAATAATCAATATCAGGATTATTTAAGGTTATTTGACCTAAAAAGGTCTCTGGTTTAGACGGATCATTTTGATACGCTAACGAATGAATTTGTGATGCATCAGGCCTTTTCGTTGAGGCTGGGTGAACTATTTGGTAATTGTGTGGGAGGGATGGCCTAAACCTCTGTTTTTGAGGCGTGCCGAAATCTGGTTGATTCACATAAAATTGATTGCTCGACTGACTTCTTCCTGTTGGTAATTGGAAGGGTGATGGATTTTGGTTGTAGTTTGGGCTAGGAAATCGAACATGTCCGTCATTGTAAAGTGGCTGTTGCACTGTCGGCTGTATTCGGTAGCTGTCACCATGCTCGAAGAATGTTGCAGGACGATTGTTCGGAAACAATGGAGGTTGTACTTGAGCAAAACTTCTTTCCACTGGTGTGTAGTAAAAGTCATTTTCATCTGAAAATAAAGGAAACGTTGGATAATTTAGTTTAATTATGTTATAAAAAACAAACATTAACTAAATTTTTGTAGAGGGCTGCCCAGCTTATGACTGCGAAACGATAGGTACGAGTAAGTTGCTATTCTACTCTTAAATAAAAACAGATGTGTGTATGTATAAAATGTATATATTACCTATGGACTCCAAAACCGCTTAACCAATTTTGATTTGGTTTTCAATTATAAAAAGACCAATAAACGAAGAAGGTTTGTATATATAATTTGCAGAAAAAACGAAATTGGGAGCGGGTCGCCAGTTATTTTAGATGTGTGCCCGGCCATCTATTTAATTTTTGTTATTCGTGTGCTCAGCCACGCATAAAATAATTCAATACGTATAATACTGGTATATCAGGTATGAATTATGTTTACGTTTTCATAGTGTTGTTACGTATACTGAAATGTTTAAATTCGGTTTTTCTCGAATGATAACTAATAAAGCTTATTAATTGTCAAAGTGATACGATTCAGCGGTGGTTTTACGGGGACTTTATATGATAAATTGCACAGCTAGTACCTACCTACAATTTGCGATTGACGTAATTGGTGCACAATTTCACACCCGAATGTATAAATAATTGACTATCTAACATGACGCCAGCGTCACGACTACTTTTCTGTGGACTTTTGGTAAAAAAAAATGAGTATATATTTTTTATATACTCATTTTTTCCCTGTCACTACTAAAAAATAATACTAATCAATATCGACTTAGGTGAGACCCATTTTAATTACATATTGTTATGTGTGTATAGTGTTAAACAACACTTACTAATTACCAAAAAACAATCGATAACTAATATAGAAAGGGGCTCCAATTACAACCAGTGACGATGCGACGAATAGGAAAATTGTCTTTAGAAACGTGTCAATTAGGCACAATGTGTGTTGAGACACGCCAGATGCGAATAACGCGGTTTGCGTCTCATAACCACGCATAATGAGAAATGGGTTTATGTTTTCGTTGTTTGCACACAGACATAATAATAACTGGAATATTCGTAAACATGAGCTTCTAATAAATAATATTAATTATGTATTATTGTTCAAATAAATGCTGCTTCTGATCCATGCTGCTTTTGACCGGTCCTATTGGAAAGTTATGGGGGAGACCCATTTCCAGCAGTATACTTATGTATTGCGGTTGAGACGATGATGATGACGATGATTCAAATAAATAATAATACACAATAAATAATACTAAATAATATAATACTATAGCAAAGTAAGACAGAACACTTTTTTTTGATCCTATGTTTTCAGTTGTAGTAGACCACGAGTCTGGTTGAACAAAAGTGGGTAAGCAATTTATTAACAAATCGTAGAATAGTAATTCAAGTGTAATTCATATATAATGAAATCAAAACAAATGAAAATAAAAGTTAATAAACCCACGTGTGTTATTTGATAACACTCTTGTGTACTTCAGTTATAATTGCTTGTTTATGTATACCTAAAATGTATAGGTTGTATTATATTTTATATAAAAAAATTCATGACAAAAAAAATAATCTGAATAAAGTAGATTAATTTTCAAACATTTCAGTTTCAAAATTTGCTTATAAAATGAATGATAAGCACAAAGAAATTTGTCGCCCTGAGCCGTTAGTTAGACACCTAAAACATTCCTATTTTCTAAAAACTATTAAGAATGGTAAAATATTAATTTTATATAAAGAAATGTAGCAGTTATTACTGGGTTGAAAAAACGTGTCATTTGAAAAGACGACTTTTCCATTTTATCCTCTACGAGTATAATAAAATTCCTGTTAATTTATACCAACACTTATTAACCTCCCTACGCATTTATTTTCATCATAATTTCAAATGCGTATGTAGGTAGGTACTTTTACTAACCAGAAGCAAGAAGCTTCCGTGAAGTTTAGAGAAGCGAATACATTATTCGAGAAAACTCTGCAATGTTATCTCAAAAAGGCTGAACTCGGCAATGTTTCGTATTCAGATATTCAATGAATGCTTACCAAGATCAATCTAGTTTTAGATTAATGCCAATGAATTTTAGATCTAAGCAACAATAACAATCTTAATACTTGTTAAACAATATATTTATTAGTAACAATTACTATATAATTTGTAGTTAGTCATTGAAAGTCGTTGTTGTGTTAGCGTTAATCTAGAAAAAAAACTTGCTTATCATAAGCTTTTGACACTTCTAGCTTATAAGTATTTACTTGACTTTAGCCTATCGTTCGGGGAGATAATCTGAAGGAAATTACTTTCTTGCGGATCATATCCCTAATTAAGAAGGGCGGTTCTCATCACGACTCGAGTGGAAGCGTAGCTGAGCATAATAGAAAATCAATAAAACTGAATTTTCTTAAATATCTTGATGATAACATAGCAAAATAAGTTTTCGATTACGATTTATAACAAATAGATAGATGTATCAAAAATATTTCACTGACATTATTCATATACTGTTTGGGAAATGTGATATATCGCATTTTTTGCAATGATATCGGATTATCGGATTTTGCAATAATATCGGATTATGAATTTTTTGTCGGATTTTAAATTTATA
Source organism: Synanthedon myopaeformis (assembly GCA_944738685.1). NCBI lineage: Eukaryota > Metazoa > Arthropoda > Insecta > Lepidoptera > Sesiidae > Synanthedon > Synanthedon myopaeformis. Next base: position 6,358,547 of record OX122918.1, on the reverse strand, counting down.
TCGGGCTTAAGAAAACCAGCGAACTTGAATGCAAAGATATATTATTTAGATGATGATAGCCGAAATTATTGTCTAAGTGGATATTTTTACATATTACTGTGCCGAAACTGCCGATCAGTTACTGTTGTCGTCCATTTGAGATTTGATGTAGATGCTCGTGAACAAATTCTTGCTGAGATGCTTGAGTTTAGATTACAAAAAGGCCATAGACTACGCATAGATCATGACTTAATAGACATTTTGATTTTCAATTTTGAATCAGTCGTCTAATTGATCATCATTATGATGATATTGTTGGCCGAATCAATAAAACAAGTCTGGTCAAGTAATTTTAGTCCTATATTGCATTATAAATACGAAGCCCCGAGTGAATGGTAACTGTCTCAAGTTTTGATCAGGGAGATGACATTATAATTTTATTAGGACCAAGGGAAGTTTTGCGAGTTATCCTCGTCTCAAAGTCAAATTTTAAATTAATGTTTGAACAGGATTATGTTACGCTGAAATGGGTCTACAATATTTCTACTATATCATCAATATAGTATATAATGTATACTCGCAATATGAGATATAATGTGAACATGAAAATATTACTTCTATACTTGAAAAGTCCTTTTGATATTTGATACTATAAAAATGTATAATCAATTTCAAATAATTTATTCACTGTATAAAAATGATATATTTCAATGTTCATTTTTTACGGCAAGTCATTTCAGTTTTTTGTTCCATCCAAACCTTCATATTACATCTCTGAAATTTCATGTTTTTTATGTACGACCAATAATAATCCAGCAGAATTGGTAAGCAGCTCCCGTTGGCAAGTGTTCATATTATCTTTTAAAGTAATTTTCTGTTGAAACTATTCTGTTTTATGTTGGACCTAAAAAAACATTGTGCATAATAACAATGGCTCGTAATTAATATTAGGGCTGTAGCACATGTCGTAAATCGGAGGTAATTAGCCAGACACGCGGGTCTGCGCGTGATGTGTGTGGAAAAGGCTTAAAAGCTCTTTGTAATAACGTACAGGGGTATTTCGAAACCCACTTCAACGATATAAACGTTTTAAAAAAAAAGGACGCAACAATTTTTTGGAACAAAAACACCTTTAATTGTTTCATTAAACCTTGTGTAGGAAGGATATGTTTCGTATGTGATGCTTATTTCTTGTTTGCGTTAAATTTTGTGTGAAGGTGCTTACTGCTTACTGTATTTAATTAAAAGTTGAATGAATACGGTCGGTCCGTGTGTTGTTTGTTTGTTTTCTATTATTTAGGAGAGTTTCGTTGCGAAACTATAATTCAATAATAGGTAGGTAAAGCGCTGTTGTGACAAGGATTATAGTTCTGAACAAACGATATCCCTGCAGACACACGCTGTCACACAACTTCCCACTTTATCGGTTTGTTTGGAAAAACTTTCTAGTTTTTCTTCTATAATAGTATTTTTTTATTATGTAATATACAAATCTAGTGGCATGGCACGCGTGCTTTTATTAACTCGTTTTATAACTGCGGAACGCAGTATGCCCTACACACACGACTGTCGCTGGGTTCCGCAGTTATAAAATGAGTAAATAAAAGCACGCGTGCTATTGTGTTTCGGTGTGTGAGAAGGGATGCCAAGTGAGAAGGGATCTTCCATAAATGAAAAAAAGTTACTTGGCAATGTAGCTTTCTATATGTAGGTGAAAGAACTTAAAAAATCGGTCTAGTAGTTATTGAGTTTATTCATTACAAACCAAAATTACAAAATACAAATCTTGTCTCTCCTTATAATTGGGCTACATATAATTGGCCATTAATTGGGCTTTATAGTTTATTAATATAGATAGGTATTTCGTAGTCAATACTGAAGACTAACATTGTCAAAACCTAATTGTTTGCTAAAGTTGACAAATCACTTACTAAAATTTTCTTTATTTGTTATTATGGTATGAAAATTAATTATTTTAATATACTTAAATTGATGGCCTTATATTGATAGTCTCGTGGGCTGTCCCGTGGTCCTCCTACATCCCTAATTAAAGTGGACCCTCACGTACGGGCTTGTTCAAACGTTTGAATAAGAGATACCTACGGCGGCCCACACGATCATGCTTTTATTAATACATACCATACAGTCTCAGTGGATTTATTACTATGTGGTAATGGACATACGTTAATAGAACTTAAAAAACATCGTTTTTATATAGGTAACACAAGCGACCTGCTCCTGGCTTCGTCCGGACAATCTTCCTCGTTTATCACCCTTCCCATTAGTTAAAATCGTACCAATATCATTGGGTGGTATAGAAGTAGTAAGCGAAGAAAAACAGACGCGACTTGATTGCAAAATATTCTTTATTTTTCTAACGTTTTAGTTTGGATAGTTTAGTTTAGTTAGTTAGTTTAGTTAACCTCTTAGTTTAAGCTCTTATTTTTATGTTGTTGTTTTATTTGTGTGCGATTTCGTTTAGTGTATATATGTAAAATTTGTATAGTTCGTTTACTTATTCGAAGAAAATATTCTGTTTACATTAACTAGTCTGTCTGCATTAACTCTCCCTTTCTCTGCTGTTGTGAGTAAGGGATGCAGAGCTTATTCCTCATTCAGGGATAGCAGTGTTAATGGTGGTGTTAAGGATAAATGCAATGTTGGATAGAACGTCGTCCGATCAATCGGACCAATGAGAAAAAAGTCCGCGTCGCCCGATCAAACTGACGAAGCAGTCGGACCACGCGGTCTCATATAAATTATCAATATTTGTTATTCAAAAAAAAAAAGGACAGTCTATCTGCGTGTCAAGTATTAATTTAAATTCGTTAAAAAGATAATGTTAAAAAAATGTAATTGATTTACAAATGCAATCACCAATTTTTAAGGTGAAGTTCTTTGTTACAATTGCAAAACTATTTGACATTGACAGCTGTACCTATAGGGGTTCAAAGACTAAAGTACATTTTACACAAAATAAATCAGCCTCCCTGCAAACCTTTATCATAAAAGAGAAGAAATTCCAGCAAAAATGAGTTACAAAGAAACACGAATACTAAGAAATATGCAGAAATAGCTTCAATGTTCAATCTCTCCCGGCTAGTAAAACGTTATCGGTCTCGAAGACGTTAGTTAGATTTAAATTGAATTTTATCTATCTGTAGCTCTCACAAAGGGAGTGAAAGAATTTAGAATTGCTTGCAAAGATTCTTGTTACTTGAAATTTAATAATAGTATTACTAATAATAAATAAAATTGAAGTGTCTGTTTGTAATGTCAAAATCATTTATTTAAGCTAATTGTATATCAAAGTATATTTAGTAATTTTTGTTTGGTTTTCTCACTGTCTGTTTGTTCCGGCTAATAGTTGAAACGGCTAAACCGATTTTGATAAGTCTTTTACTGGCATATAGCTGATGTTATGAGGAGTAACTTAGGCTACTATTTATTTTAATTAAAAAAAAAATTATACTGATATTATAAAAAGGGAGAATTTGTACAATTGTTTGTAATGATTACACTCAAAAGCTACTGGACCAATTTGAAAAATTCTTTCAGCTATAGAAATCTACTTTATCGGCGAGTAACATAAGCTATATTTTATAAAGTTACACGGACGAAGGCGCGTGTATATAATATAAGCAGTGTCCAGTAAACGCCGCAGCGAAGCAAGGAAGGGTTTAGCTAGTATTTAAATATTTGCAGTATACTTAATGAAAATGTGAATCTGAACAGAAGAAAAAATTGTAAATTCTATTTTTGTAACAACACTAAACTCGTTCGGGAAGCGAATGCGTTTATTGTCCTTGACAAACTGGTTTATTTTATTGCACACGATGGTAGTGTAGGTGGAGAATTAGATCTCTCCAAAGAAACTTGAACATACTACCTACATATTACATTTACCACAAACACAGCAATTTTAGTTGAAGTGGTTTTCTATGAAAATAGTTGATTACACACACACACACACACACACACACACACACACACACACGCGCGCGCGCGCGCGCGCGCACACACACACACACACACACACACACACACACACACACACACACACGTTTTCCTTTTCTATTTAACCAACTTGTCTTATAAATAAATTTCTCTTTCTTGATTTAGGAAACATATAAGAATTCTTAAGATGAAACTTTAAATTTAAATATAAAATACACTTATAAATAATATAATAAAATCAATATAAAAATATGTATGCATCCTAAACATCATCGTTGTGAAACCAAAATCTCGTCAAAAGTGGAAAAAGTATACTTTTGACGAGATATTAACAAAAGTCTCCCTGAAAATGTTTACATGAAGGTTTATTTAAAAAAAAAAACTTATGGTTGTTTCTATAAACTTATTTGTCTTTTAAACGTGATATTATGATAACAGAGTAAATTTTGCATATAACAGATTTTAGCTGCTGCACATAGAATATTTCATTAAGAGTTCGTAGTTCGACAAATAGTGTTCAGAAGCCCTTAGCAGTTTTTTTACATTAGATAAGGCAGTAAACTATGCACTAAGATCAAATTATTTGGATTGGCAAAAAAGTGTACATACTAGATTTTAACAACATATAAATATTGCTCAGACCAAAGATTAAAATCAGTTCAGTCAGAATATTTAGACGGAATAATTAGACATAAATTTGTGTATTTCTGTCTAACTATTCCGTCTAAATATTGTAAAATATTATATAATAAAAAAATCTAATGATTATTAAAAACTTGTATTGATTCGACACAGGATATTAGGTATAGACACTTGCTATACCTAATATCCTGTGTCGAACAATCATGGCATGGCGTTCGCTAGTCGGCTCTGAATAATAAATGTCGCTCTAGTTAGCCAACATAAGACGCGTGGGCGAGCCGCATTGCATTGTCTCACATGTACAAGACACGACATGATCTTGCAACATGTTACAACTCAGGAATTCAAAGGATGTTGGAAAAACAACAACTGGATATAAAGTCACAGTGCCGCTTAAAACTAAGGCCCGTATTGATAGTATGTCCCGAAGTTTCACACATTATACACCATTATATTGCTATAAAAATTTCCATAAAACTTTTCTACAAATCAACGATCATAATCGTTCGAAAATCCTTGCATTCTGTCACAAAGTGACTTCGGTGTCGATTGGAATGAACAGAAACTAATAGAAATATAAACAGTATTCATCATAATTCACTATTAAGTTAAAATAAGTATAATAAGGTCCTTCGTCATGGGTGACAGTTATATTCCTCACTTTGTATTAAGATATCAAACTACGTTTAAAATTAACAAACACTAAATGTTACGGGTAAGTCGGGGTGAGAAAAGGTTCGTACCTTAAAGTCGCTATTATTCGTCACCTTAGGGCAATTTATCAGTCATGCGAAAATTTCATTTCAAATGTCTGTCAATTGTTTGCTTAGTGCTTTAATTTCAAAAGATGCTAAGAGTCTGCGACTCGATAAAGGAATGAATTTGAAAACTAAAGAAGGTTTTCGTACCCCGACTATACATCACTGAAAACCGAATTCAAACCGGTTAGGCCGTTTCTGATTTGCATTTCACAAAGCAGACATAAATTCTAAAAACATTTTTTTACATATAATAAAATACAAAGTGTACAAATTGTTTTTTTGAAAAAACAAATATTCAATATACACGGCTGGTTTACGATTTTATTATATGTATATTGATATTGCGTGCTTATAAAATTGTATTCTTAATACGGTGTCTATGCGTGTGATAGGAATTTATTCTCTCTTCACAAGTAGCTATATAGAAAAATATAAGTCGTGTACGTTTCGAATAAATTGGACCGAGGAAAAAGGTTTTTCGTTTTCGGGAATACACATTTTATTATTTGAGAATATGGATCTCAAAGGAAATCATATTTGTTATACATACTTGTTATTTGAGTAGTTAACAATGAAATGTCTGTGACATTAATATCGCATAAACATTGCCTGAATTTTGATATTGCTGTGAATATTTTTGCTATGAAACAATTCTTGGGATACGTATAATTGACTCTACTAAAAACCAACACTTTAAATTTGTTTTAAATCAAATTAAATATGAATTACCTTGACACTGTGTATTCTTTATAACGAAGAGGAGGAAAGCAGCGATTGTCACGAATCTCCAACGTCGCCGCCCCATTTTATTTGATTAATTTTCACCGTGTCATTGATAAAGTCGCCTTACGACATCAAGTAGAGAAATCTATAAATGTCCGTCGCGAGTCCCGCGAGTTTTCAAAGATGCCATGTTGACCAGTGGAGAAATCGACACAGTCATCGATTTAAATCGACAACATATCGTCACTCGTTGTCACACCTGGAACAAGAAGAAAGTCATCTTTACTTACTAATTTCGACTCGGTTGTTGATATTTCTTGGGCACAGTAGCTTTTTCTTTTATGTTAAGCTCGACACACAGGCTAACGGTCTACCCACTTCATGGTAGGTGGCTACCGTCGCATATAACACTAGAAACGCCACAGACCATAGCAGGATAAAGGATAACAATTAGGAACGGATAGGGAAATCGACTCTGGCATTACTCACAGAAACACAGCAGCATATATATTTTTTAATGAAGCTCTACACACAGTCCACTTGATGGTAGGTTGCTACCGTAGTCTAGCAACGCTTCAGGTACTGGAAGTGTGCTGTCGACCATAGTAGGATTAAGGATAGGAATTAGGAAGGGATAGGGAAATAGCACCCCTTATTTACTCACCGAATCCGAAACTTCTTGATTTCTAGACATTCTAGAGACTATTGTGGCCTTTTAAAATTGTTGGTTATTCCTGAATGTAACAAAATGTATTCCTCCTATTATTTTAATTATTGACAAACTTAATACCTACTTATGTTACAGTTAAGTAGTGAGCGTTGTGTATAATTTGCTTGCGGAAATAAACAGAATACATTATAACATAGAAGTAGCAGTTTGTGTCGTTAACGGTTATATTTTAAGTAAGTAGACAATTTATCTATGTGTATGATTTTATAATAATAACAGTTTATGTGCAGATTTCCCTTTCACCATTATCTTACATAACATTAGTGTAGACCTACTTACGATTAGAAAGATTAGAAGATAAAGTACCGGCACATTAAATACTTTTTCATGTTTAAAAAAATTGGTTCTTTAATTTCTTATCAAATAACGTGGAACGTGGTATCATCTTATGAAAAGAGAGGACAACAAAATTGAAAATTTGAAAAGTGAAAAAACAGGGAAAGACTAAAAATTATAGTGAATTAGTGAAAATGAAATAATAGTGACGTGCAAAATAAAAATTCTCTAACCAGACCGATACAGATGAAACAGAGTGGATAAAAACACATAAATTAATTTAAATTGTTATAGTATGTACCAAGATGAACGATCAAGTAATTTTCTTTAGTTTTGTTTTTGTTATATTTTTATTTAAAAAATAATCTTATCTGAACTTCGGTTTAGAGAAAAATATATATTGTTTTATTTTTGATAAATTAAAATTTAGAACAATAAATTTGTAAGGTCCTTAAAGCATTGATTATGTGCTGTACTAATGTTAATAACATTATGAATAATATATTATATGAATTATGAATAGTATAATGTTACAACGTACGAGATGTGCGTTGTCGATCTGAACACTTGTTGCGCGTCACGAAACGGCATCAGGTTGGGTGCAGTTTTTCAAACGCTTCTTAAAAATAAGCCTCTTGAAAAAATAAAGTTATATGCATTTGGTCCCAACATTTTGTTTCCACAGAAATCGACAATTTATAATACACTGGAATGTCTCGAGTTTAATTTGACTTAACATTATTACAAATAAATTATATTTAATTAAACTTTATTGTCATTAATTTTTACTGATACAGCCTCCTCTGTATTCAAGTTGGTATTACACTTTCTGAAACCCTCAGCTGAACAGTTTCAAGCAATTTTAAAGTGACTTTCAGCCCTTCGTGTCGCCTTCATATACAACACAGTAGACGAACTATGAACGGTCAGTAATTAGTTTTGGAAGTGCATTGTTGGAGTCCTTTAACTGCGTTGATGCATAACACGGTCACCTCGGCACTATTGCAGTCGAGCAGTGTACGCTAGAAACTGTTCGGCGAGGTGGAACGCGCTGCGCTATGCTTATCGCTTTCTCGAGCCATGTGACGTCGACACATTTCACTGCCTTCGATACAGTATGCACGCATTCCGTACCAACATATTCTAAACGTATTGCGTTATAATCAAGCGCCATTAGGCGTCAGGTCGACTACTAACCTGTAGGCAAAATTACAAGTTCAGCTGGATGTATTACGGGCACTTGTTTGGATTTGGTACATCTCAGAGGTGTAAGTACTATAGGTACCACTACGAGTATAAATCTTATTTTCCATGGTTCAAGCAACGCCACAGGTGCTATAAGTGCGCTGCTGACATAGTAGGACTACGAATAGGGATAAGGAAGGCATAGGGTAATAGGTAGGCAGTCCTAACAGTGCAACTGTAAGCTAGTAAGGCTTATTTCTAATCCTATCAGTAAACAGAGGTAGTCATAATGCAGAAAGGTCTAAAGTTTCAAGACGGTTTGGTCCACTTGTGAAGGTCGTTAACAACAACTGACATCTTCCTTCTTTGTAATCGTATTCCTCCCTAGACAGGTTAAAGTTTTGAAACCTGTCTCGCAAACTTTGAACCGAAGTTCTGAAACTATGATAACATGAACTACATTTAAATCCCCCTTTCACGAGATTAAACAGATTTTCTATTAACTTAATACAATAATTATTATGTATATATATATATACTTAAACAGAATATTAATAATATATTATATACAATCTATACTAATATTATAAAAATGTAAATTTTGTATGTAGGATGGACATAGGTTAAATATTCCACGCGGACGAAGCCGCGGGCACCAGATATCTAAAAATAAAGATCCAATGCTTAGCAAAAATGTCAGGCGTTTTATTTTTTACCGGATAAAGTCGCGGGCAAAAGCTAGTAATTACATAATGTAACAAAATTCGTTACAATCATAAATGCGTATTTTTAATATATTGCAAACTGACTTCTTTAAAATTTTGTCTTTGAAAGTTCACATAAAATCATTAATATGCCTTCCAGTGAACGAACCAGTGACTTTAACAATGTCATCATATTTAATATAACTCTAATAACAGGATCGTTGAACAAGTTGTAATCGAAGTGGCGTTATAATAAGTATCCAATACTAATATACACATAGATATTATTTAATATATACAATCTATATGATATAGGAATCGAAATAATATACGAGTATCTATACTATTATATAACGCTGAAGAGTTTGTTTGTTTGGTTGTACGCGCTAATCTCAGGAACTACTGTTTCGAATTGAAAAATTCTATTTGTGTTGGGTAGTCCATTTATCGAGGAAGGCTATAGGCTATAGAGAACGCGGACGAAGTCGCGGGCACCAGCTAGTCTTTGGATATAAGGTAGACTTATTGAATACGTAGTTTAAGTACTCTATAATTCACAAAGCTGAAATGAGACAGCATGTTAATGAAGCACGATACAATATTGATAAAGATCCAAGTAGATTGCAACCTATATTATGTATATGCACTTACATAATATTAATGTTAACAGCTTTATGAATAATTAATATTTCGCGCCGTTGTCGAAACAAACAGGGCAAAGAGAATAATGTGACAGAGGTAATAAAACGCAATATCTCGCTGATTTACCAAGGCAGGAAAAAAATACCAACATATAAAATTGGCTGTACGTTTCGCAGTATTTTAATTAAAAGTAAGAAAAAATGTTTTTATTCACTACTAGGTTGTGCCCGCGACTTCCATCGCGTTGGAAAATAAAAAATATAACATCTGAAAAAAAAAATTAAAAAAATACCTATTAAGTATAACGATCGACATCTTTATCGCTGTGACGACGGTTGCCCACACAGCGACAGAGGCGCCCAATTTTTTTAATAATTCTAGACTATATTTCGGGAAATAAGTAGTAAATTATTATTTATAAATAATTTAGGGAAATAAGTTTCGGGGAATACTGGCAGGGAACCCTGCGTTTCGCAGTCATTTTGGCAGCCCGTCTGGCGGCAGTAAACAAACCTTAAAGAAGACCACCAAATAATAAAAGCAGTATTAAAGTACCTATTCTAGGTGACTAATAATTAAAGATAAATAAATTGGAAGATTTATATTTGAAGAAACTTAATGGTCAAACAAGTTGACTCAGTGAACTGTAAATTCGAGCTGATTGCACAACAAATTAAAACATTATATCTCTGTAAATTGTTTCAATTAAAAAAGAGAAGCACTTTCACGCTTACTGTACTGTGTGAGTTAAATCGCGTGTTCCTGCGAGTTTTTAGGCACCAAAAGCACCCTTTCGTGCTAGAGAGGTGAAAAATATTTTAATAAGGAAGTAGTTTGATCGCATTTGTGTGCGTGTAACTGTTTATGTATACGGCGAAGGAGTTGTTTTACCGACTCCTCTATGCCGTACACAAGGCTCTATCTTTAGTTCTTATTTTATCTGAGTACACTATACAATTAGAATCGCAAAACTACAAACATTTCGTATAAAACAGATAGAAAGAAGATCCATCAACGTTGTGAGGATTAGTGTGAATGAAGACTGGGTCTCACGCTCAAGACATAACCTTTATTATTGTTTCTAAAAGATAATTACTTTCCCTGCATATTATACAATGCAAGACGTTTTTTGCATGCAAATAACTGTAGTCCAAGCGTGTCTGAAACTGGCTAAATTGGCCCTATTGTAGAGATTATGAAACATTCTCACGGCCGGAGCATTGTCGTGTGTGCCACTATTTGGGTCAAGCCATTAAATAAATAATTATCGCTGGCTACTAGAAACCTTTTCCATTTGTAACTCTTATATTCATGTATGGTACACTAATGTTAATTCTAATAGTTGATCTATAATAATATTGGTTTATCAAAACAAACTAAGTTAAATCGCATTAGAGTCAAAAAAAATTACTAGTACATACTTGCATAAATTTTTATAATTCACAAAAATAAAATAAATAATAGGCCATGTTATAAATAATAGGAACTCTTATTCAGGTTAGTAAGTTTTTAATATTATCGATTATTCATTGAATTCTTTTATATATTTAGGGGATACTAATGTAATCTTAAATGTTTTATTAAATACTAAAAAACAAAGTAAAAAAATTATAAACAAACATAGCTTTTAATTTGCCTTTCGTTATAACATTAATTAATGTTTAGTTATAGGAAATTGTTAGTGTTCAAATCAAGACAGAGGACGTCTTATATTTGACAATTTGAACGTAATTGAATTCAAGGTGTTCATGCTTGTTAGACAAAACCTGTTAATCACATGAAGGTCTACATCAATTTGTGAACAACTCAACCTTCTCGGAGACGTGATTTAAAAAAAATATTCTATAAAGACGCGTTAACGAGATCTTCAAAAAAGGAGGCCGCCTACTTTGTTGCTTTTAATGGCAATGTTTAACTATCTATGTCCGAGGACGGTGAAATTTTTTAGACAAACGTTGAATAAACGCCACCGGGGTCGTTAAGAAAAAGCAGCGACCCGCATTACATTTTCATAACGTCGTGTGTAAGTATAGAGCCGACATTAACAAGAGCGCAGACGGAACTCAGCAGTGATACTGAAGAGAGTGATGAGCGAATGAAAACTTTACATAATATTATGACGTCGTGTTTTTATTGATATGAATAGTACTTGATAGTACGTGGTGAGATAATTTTGTTCGGTACAACTTAGCTTAAAACCTATTACAAAATACCAGAGTGTAAAAGAGTTTCTAAGAACTAAAATTGCCAAATTTATTTAATAATACAAATTTACAATACATGAAAAAAGATTCCTACTTAATTTAAAATATTTACAATCTTAATTTAGTAAGATTTAGCAAAAGTATCATCTATAGCTCCCAAGTATTTGCTTCTTGCTAGAGATTTTCATTTTTTATATTTTCAGGCGATCCTTCGGAAAACTAACATTGTTCCAAGGTAAAAGTATGCTATATATTCAGTTTAAACTCAGAAGAAATAAACTATCTGAGTGCCAAATTTCATACAAATCCTTTAAGCCGTTTTTGCGTGAAAGGATAACAAACAACCATTCAGACATCTATGCTCTTAATCTTTTGCATTTATAATATTAGTAAGATTACTTATTGGGAGAGGGAGAGACAAGCCTCTGGCATCCCTAAACTCACTCACCGAAACATAACAGCACTCAATAAATCTCTAAATGTAATTTGCTTTAAAAATACCTTAAATTCCATCAAATCTTATAAAGAATTTGTGCTCAAACTTAATATTATTATGTATACGTAATTAAATATTAATCATAATTGACTTTTTCTTGATTAAATTTTGTCTTCGGAGCTTTGTTAAAATGAAAATGACATTACATCGTCCCGACACTTTGACAACATACAGGCAAAGACATCTGTTTAATGTAAATATTATTTTTTTATATTATAAAGTCTGGTAGGCAGGCTGACGGTCCACTTGATGATAGGTGGTTACAGTCGCCTATAAAACATACAATGCCACAGATGCTGCAAGTGCACTACAGATCATAGTAGGATTAAGCATATGGGATTAGGAAGGTACAGGGTAATGGCCTCTGTCATCCTTTACTCACTCATCGAAACACAACAGCACACATGCTATTATTTCACGGTGGTTTTCTTTAAAAAAGTTAACATTAAAAAGTGGCTTGAATTATCAGCAATCGATTTATTGTTATAATAAACTAAGCTGGTGCCCGCGACTTCACCCGCGTTAAAAAATAAAAAAAATATTTAAACAATATACCGCTTGACCTCTTGTTGCTATAACACTTTGGTCAGGCGTTAGTTTTTTTATTTTATTTTAGATGATCCCTTGGGAACCGTACTTTTTGTCTGGATGAAAGGTCTTTTCTTGTATCCCTGACAACATGTATGCAAAATATCATGAGTTGAGAACTTAAGGCGTGAAAAGGTAACAAACAGACAGACAGACCGAGTTACTTTTACATTTATAGTATAGATAATATGGATCGTTACAAAAGTTATAATAGTCAAAGTATTACAGCATAGCGTTTAACTAATTTCCTAGTGTTTTATTTTTAAAGGCTCTAACTAATCCAAGAGTCACTGTAATTCGGAAATAGCCACAAGACACCTGTCGAAGTTTCGTCTACTGCTGTAGGTATACCTACTTAGTTAGGGACAAGGGTCGACCTTTGTCAAGCTGTGATCTGTCTGTTGCGTCTCACATGATAGAAGATTCTCCGAGTCATTACATTTTATGATACACCGTATCCCATAATATTCTTTTTTATTTAAAGGTCATCAGACATGTTAATGATCATTTTTATTATAGGTATCTTCGCTTAACACAAGCAACGCCACACGCCACTATGCCTTGCCTACTTTAGTATAAAGTAGTATACTTTAGTAACACAATAGCACACTATACTGTTATTTTACTGTGGTCTTCTGTAAGGAGGTGGTTACAGCCGCAGACGGGTTGCCCAATTTATGACTACGAAAGGCGGTGTGCTCTGCCACCACTAAATACTAGACCAGAGCTAACTTTGAAAAGTTAAGTTAAGTTAATATCGACATATAAAAGTATATTATGTTTTCAATACAATGTACCTTAATTATAAAACTTTTATAAGCAGCAACTCTTACTGGTCTCTGTCTTTTTCCTTTGTACTGTGACAATAAAATCAATGCGGTTTGAATAATTAATCTGTATGAAACAGTTATGTGCCTTGTTGGTAAAAACGAAGCGAGCGACCTAAACTGAGTTACTACTTGTGGGTATTGTTTAGTTGTCATTTCGCACGATTTTATTTCGTACGAAATATGCTAAATAAGTTCACACAATTTGAAACACAGATTGATAAAAAATAATAATCTTTACATAGTATAATTTGAAGTCGCTTTCCGTTATAAATCCTTTCTTAAGCTTATGTTATAAAATAAACCTATGTTCCAAATTTCAGCTTTCTAGATTTCGTAGTTCTATCTAGATTTATATCTAGGTTGATAGTCATTAAGGACAAACGATTTTATAAGTAAATACTAGCGTCACTGAGTACATACTTAATGAAACACTTATTATCGTGACGCTATAACGGATAGCTAGCTTCTCAAGCGATATGAATCGATTGTACAAAAATGCGATATCTATTCATTCCAATGCGCACAGACACACACAACTAGAGCGGAATAAATTCTTTAGGTAACACTAATCGTATTATTTCATAGCGCAACAAACTGGCGCAAGCACCTTTAGACCAACAGTTACCCAATGAGGTTTACAGTGAATTATAGTTGTAGATAATCTGGCATGATACTATAGTAAAAATTCATTCGTAGAAAGTGACAATAAAATGTTTGCGAAATCACGACTTTCTCGCTGACTTGTTAGCAAGTCATTCTACCTTTTAAATTGTGTTAAAATTATTATTTAAAATACCTACATAATAACTAACATTTCTCAAAATGTTTTTTTTTTTTTTTTTGGAACTAATAAAAGTAAAAATATTTCAAAATTTCTATGATAAATATATTAATGTTTATGGTATCCCAGTGAACATATTTGTTTATTTTATTAAATTAAATAGAATTGTATTTTATTTCATTAAATGAAAAAAAGTGTTTTTTATGTTAAGGTCGTCAGACATTTACACGGTTCACTTGATGACAGGTGGCTGCTGCCGTCGCCTATAATACAAGCAACGCAACAGATGCTGCAAGTACGTTGCGACCATATTAGGATTAAGAGAAGGGGTTGGGAAACGGCTTCTGAAATTCCTTATTCACATTTTGTTGATTTTGTTAATTCATGTAAGGTGGTGGTAACTGCCGCCAGATAGGCCGCCTAAATAACTGCGAAGCAGTGTTTCCTGCCACTATTTTCCAGGTTCAGACCAGAGTCAACTATGATAAGTTGAAAGTCCATTTCAAAAGATAAACCTGCCGGGTATCGATATCGGGACCTCTGAGATAGAATCCCAGGAGGGACATTTTGTTTGTAATGAATAAACTCAAAACCTACTTAAAAATTCCTTCACTTGTAGAAGGTTACAATATCAGCGAGTACGTAGGCCATATTTTATAAAGTTACGCGGACGAAGTCGCGTACAACAGCTAGTATCTTGTATTTTTCAACGCGAACAAATTCGTGGGTTGGTACCCAATAAAAGCCAATAAAAGTTATGGTGTTCAAAATGGCCTAGAGGCACGAAGGCATGAGTGATGTGTTGAGTGTCGACATTAGAACAATGCCATATATCACCGGCTGTCTATTAAGCTAAGTAACGCAATGGTCGTATTACTTAACATGTTTGTTTGGCACGTCTGAGCCCGTGCCGTGTAGCGTGCAGCCGGTTCGCAACCTTGTCTCCCCTCTCGAGTACCAATCACTTTCACCTCACTCGGCCTTACTTCGTCTCTTTTCGGTTACCTTCGACTGTGTTTTCTTGTATCTATTTTATCACGTGGAATTCGTTTTAACTGAATTAATGAAACAACCTGCTCCGTCAACTTAATATCTGGTGTGATGTTTTTAACTATGAACTTTTAATTGGGCTGGGACTGGTTTATTGATTACTTGTAAAAACATAAAAATAGAAGTGACCAGACTATCGTCTCATAGTCATAGTATGCGAGTATTATATCGAATGCCATCTGCGTTTTATTAATCATTATTAATAATAATGATGTAATTTGTTTATTTCATTAGTCTCTTAAAGTTCAAAGGAAGTTAAAGTTAAGCGGCATCGGCATATCGGCAGGATTGATCCGCAAGTTTAAAGTCGCTCAGCAAGCTATGCTCGGAATTTCTTTGGTGGATTGGATCAAAAACTTAAATTCGTTGAAGAACCAAGGTTGTCGACATAGCCAAGAGAATTAGCAAAGTTGGAATGGCAATGGGCCGGTCACATCTGTCGCAGAGCGGATAAACTAATTATAAGAGTTCTCTAATGGAAGCCACAAAATGGAAAGCGCAGCATGGTATGCCCTGTGGTCAAGTAGACAGACGACTTGAAAGGTTTCGCGGGAAGCGGTTGGATGCGAGGGACAGAGGACCGTGCGTGGTGGCGAGCCTTGGAAGAGGCCTACATCCAGCATTGCGTTGATTCCAAAATTAAACATGCGCGTGTACGGAGGAAGTATGCGCGTCAAAAGTGAAACATTTTTGGTGATCAAATATATAAGTAAGCAGAAGATTTCAGAGATAGAAATAAAGAGAGAGAAAGGGCTAAAATAAAATAAATATTTTAAATGATCTTATTTCGCAGAAACGTTACTTAGAAATGTCTTAAGAAGCGTCACATGACCGTTACACTCAAGTGTCACCCAAAATTTGTTTTTGAAACTTTACTCTAAATGGTACGCAAAGAAAGCTTGTGAATGTTTCTTACTCTTTGACAATAAATTTAGCACACAGTTAGTTTCGTAAGTGGATTAACATATTGGATAACTTTTATCCTGGAAAAATGTTAGGTTTCTGAGGGATAGTCTAAAAATTTAAGAAATTCGATGCCGATGTCAACAGTGGCATAAAGATAAAGATGTCAGGCGTTATATTATAATATATAGTTTTTCAGGTGTTATATTTTATATTTTTCAACACGGACGAAGTCGCAGCGCACCAGTTAGTACACAAATAAATTACCCCACAACGAGCAGGAATTGATATGAAGTGTAAAAAATGACGTCGCGCGTATATAGAAATGTATCCACAGAAGAGTCAGTATTGTTAAAGGCCACTTGATCACCTTCCCAAGGCGGACTTGAGATGTAAACATGTATCTAGACAGTTTTTTTTTTTAACGTAAAGGTCGTCAGACAGGTTGACGGTCCACTTTACAGTACCACAATTAAGGCCTATTAGGATTAAATGGGCTCTGGCATCCCTTACTCACTCACCGAACCACAACAATACTATCGTTTCAAGGTGGTCTGCTGTAGTTGGGGTATTGGGTATAAATTGGGTAAACAGTAACCACCCCTGGTTACTGTTTACCAAATTTATGACTGCAAAACGCAGCCTGCAACTCCTACTAGTTCTAGTTACGCGGACAAAGTTGTGTGCAACACAAAAGCTAGGAATATTGTAAATGCGAAATTTTTAATGTAATTTTTTAAGCTTTTTGGATATTTGTTACTCAATCACGCAAAAACCGCTAAATGAATTTAAATCAAATTTGACAGACAGGTAGTTTATTAATGCGAAACTTTTTATCGTATAACAATGTTATGTTCATGTGGGATTTTGAAAAACCGAACTACATAGCGTACGAAGTCGCGGGTACAGGTAGTGAATACATAAAATTAAATTAATTGTAAAATAATTTACAATTGTTAAAAGGATCCAAGAACAACTTCAACTTTTATAAAAACTTCCAATCTTATTTAAATAATTTAAATATTCTTAATAAAATAATTTAAATATTTAAAATTTTGATGTTGTTAGAAATTAATTATATACGAGTAAACTCTCATAAAACATCAAAGTAAAAGTAAATCTCACTACTTCCATAATGAAGAGCAAAATATAAAAGAAATAACAAATTAGCCTGTCTGAAAAACGTATATTTGGAGGGGTACAGCTTTATTAATTCCAAGTCTAGACAGTGTTTACTTTAAGCTAAATATTGGGGACGTGTTATAAAAAAATTAATTTAGGATCGTTCATTAAATAGAATTTGCGTATAATACCTCCGCAAATATGCCCCATTATGACAACATTATCCGTACGACTTAACATAATCCAAATTCGCTGAATTTTCCAACACGCGAACAACTTGTATTCTTCTTGTAACTTCGCGACGGAAATCGTTATAAATTTTTCAACTCTCACGATTCAAATTTTCCTTAATAATATGTTACACCTCTAGTACACATATATTTTTTTGTATTATTCGAATGTATAAGTAGCTCATCTCAAATATTTCCTAATTAGGAAACACATCTAATTCTTACACAAGTATAAATTGAAGTCTCTTTCTGCGTCTGTCTATCTGTATATCCACTAACTCCTCCTAAACCACACAACGAATTTCGATGCGGTTTTCACCATCAGTTAGAAACGATAGATTACGGAAGATTTATATACATATATAATAAAGTAATATAGTTGGTTCGAAAGACGGATTGGCGATGGTAACACCCGAGGTGAGATTGCAGATATATACCACGTTATAAGCATTGTGTGTGAATTACACGTAACATATGGAAGTGAAAAACAGGCAGCAGGTACCCACTGAGGTCAGAAATACGGAATTGGGCTAATAGTATACAACAGCATCACATTTCGATAACTGCATGCGTTCGAGGGCATTATTAATCCCACCACTAAAAGGTTGCCTCGCTCTATATGATATTTGATTATATGATATTGAGTTAGATATTTGTGTTTTTGTATGTTTGTAATGAATCAGCGAATAACACAGACTGTATTTTATAAAGTTACGCGGGCGAAGTCGCATGCAACAGATAGTATAAAATAAAGTCGCTTCCCGCCGTCTGTCCCTCTGTACGCTTAGATCTTTTAAACTACGCAACGAATTTTATATGCGCTTTTCACTAAGGGAAAAAGCGCTAAACGAGGAAGGTTTCTATATAATTCAACGCGGACAAAGTCGCAGGCACCAGCTAGTGAATGACATATTTGCTTTGTGAATAAAGTAAGATCATCAGAACCTCATAATTCAGTTTGGAAAATCATTGTTCATCTAAATCGTTTTAGATTGAAATAGATCTGTATTGAGCTTCCAAAAAGCAACAGAACAACTTAACTTAATAGTTATAAAAATCGTCAGTGGCTTCTTAACAATCGTTTTTGATGTGGCTTTTAAGAAATTTTGCCACCAAGTGTCTCCAAAAGTCTTAAGAATCTGAGCCGTCTCAACTTCAACACTGGTTAATCTAGAGATGGGTCAGTGCACTTATTCTCAGAGAAATGAGTAAAGATAATAAGCTTTTACGGGACCTTCATCGACCTTTCTGTGGTGACGGTAGATGGGCTTTTCCCACAGTGGCCCATTTTATTAACCGAATTTAATTTCTATGAGAGCAGGAAACCACGGAGCAAATTATTAATGTAGAGTAAGTAACTTTGATATTTTAGAGTAATGCAATATAGACCAAACTGTATGAAAAGTGATAATAATGTGAAATTCTTTATGAAAAATATGATTATTCGGATGGTGCCTGATTGCCCTAATTTTATTAACTTTTGCCCGTGACTTCGTCCGCGTCCCACTTTCTTAGAACATTTATTCAGTTCAAAAAACATCGCGGTCATCACCGTCATCACGTGATAACGCGTTGTCACGTGACGACCGAGATGCTTTTTGACTCGGTTTTTATTGTTCAAATATTTTTTTCAGGCATTGAATATTTAATTTTTATTTTTAAAGAGAAAATCTAATTTATCTAAATTTGTATTAATTTGTAGGAAAAATATGATATAAAATTACCGAAATATATATATTTCTGTTTATCCGATCGCTACAAAATTTCATAGGATCACGCGCAGGGTAAATCTAAAGATTTACTGAAAATTTCATCAAAATTGGTTGTGCGGTTTTATATAAACATAGAAGGTTAATGCGATCTTCATTGAATAAAGAAATGGTACAGTCCCCCTACCCTTTTTTTATTGATTTAATATCAGGTAATTTGACGTATGAAATATAACATAATTAGATCATAATATGTGTAACAAGTATGATAATCGTGAGCGCTATGTAAACCTGTTAACCTCTCTACATTGGCGCAGTGACCACTAATGGACTACACTTTCATTTCGCGCGACCAGGCGACCTCGACAAGTTGGTACCACCACGCCTAGCCAGCTCGCCACTCACATACCATACCCGGTCGTCATCTAAACTTGTAATTACCATTTGCATTTTAAATTTTACTTATTGCAACAAAACCTTGTATTGTTAAAAAGTCTCAGTTACTTGTTGTGCTCTGCTTTTGACAAAAGTTTGTAATTTTTTAATTTGGAATTTCATTACTTCACAATAGCACAATATACAAGCGAGTAAAGCGCTTTAAAGTTGAAATTTGTTTTTCGGATAATCTACAAAAATTAATAGAAATAATGAGCCTTTTGATAATATAAATTTTAATATTAACAGCAACCAAACATTTAAAGGTTTGTACAATTTTGAGTTAAATTAGTAAAAATTGAAAAAAAAAAAGTAAAAATTTCTAGACTAAATTAAAAACATTATAACACAATTAGTGACTCAGACATTAGTACTGCGCATGTAATTCTCAAAATATTATATTTATTTCAAATGAACAAGTATTTTGCTGGCTAGCATTCCGAAACAACCAAAAAAAAATCCCAAATAAAACAGCACTGTTGTATTGTGACTTTTTCGTCAAGAAGGGCGAATTCGTTCGAGATCAGAGAATTCCGTGTCAACAACCTTGAACACAAAGCTATATCGTTAACTGAAACGAAAACAATGAACGTTGTGTTTCCGAGAAATAGACATCCCGCAAATAGATATCAGTAAGGGTCGAATATCGCACCGTCTCGTGGCCCACTTACTTTATGGGTGGAAATTTCCAGCGACCCTGCAACTTTCTTTTTATTGTTCACATTATTTGTTCAATAAAAGAATTAATGCCGCGTTTCCATCCTATTTAACACCACAAGCAAAACGTGCCATTTGTAATACCACTGTATCAGGTTTCCATTTTGGAACATCAGAATGCATTCACTTATTTTAGTCAAAACGAAATAAATCGTCAACGAAACTCCAGCTACTTATTGCTACCTTATGTTTGTTGTATTAAGTTACAAAAAAGTTACCCTATTCTGCATTTTTCTGGTCCAACATTGGTATTCCGTATTTAATTGTATTTGATCTTAAATCGCTTAATCGGAAACACAAATTCACAAAACACTAATCATAAAAACGATTTTTAAATTTATAATTTAGTATTGCTTAAAAATATCAATAAACACAGTATGAATTAAAAAGTGGTAAAACAAGCTCGCGAGCTGAGTTACCCCCAGAGGCAATAAATATAACATGGTAAGAGCAAATATTGTACAGCCAATCAAAAGAGCCGGCTCGAATATTTTTAAGCAAGTTATAACTTCCATCCCAAAATAAACGATAAGGATGTCTTTAAACACAATGTACACTCCCTTCTTTTCATTCCACATGACTTCTAAATCCGAATTTTCTCGAGATGGCTACATCCAGGATAACGATTGGTATTCTCATGTAATTTCAGATGATTATATTAGGCGTTCGACAACTGTAGTAAAAGCATATTTTTTCTAGTAATAAAACAAAGTGACTTCTTTTAACAAAATATGGATTCCACACTGAAACTTCCACCATGAAGTTTTCAATACAGTCCTCAAGCGCCATTGATTTCACTATAGGTCAGTGGGTTACCTCTGCAAACAATTGTCATTTATAGAGTAGAGTGTATTAGAGTTTTGATGGAATTTCTATAAATCTCTTAAAATAGTTAAAATATGTACATGTTACATAGAAATTCTCCTATATTCCAAGTTATGCACATAAAAAAAATGTCATGAACTACATTTGTTTGCTGTATTTCATGAACACTTAGCTTAGGTCATGTGAGCGTAAAATTACTATTATTTTATTTCGTCGAGTAAATTGCCTGCTCGTTATATTGATTCATAAGACTCAGAGCTGATTTCAACGTCACAGTTCTGTGATTGTCTCGATTCGTTACATTCTGGCTTAATGAGCAGGCTTGTTAACAATGACAGGGAACTTCCTGCCACCACTATCTTCTCATTTACGGAAAAATGTACGCCTAAAATGAATATTTGCTTTCTACATTCCATCTATTTTCTAATGTTTTATTTTCTAATGAATTTTATTGGTACATAGGTATTGGGTAAATATAATATACCATTCAAAACTAAAACAAACTCTCCCATTGGCAAATAAGCTCTTAAAAGTATTTTATTCAGTTCCGTCAGTGGCCGAGGCAGTGTGTATTTAGAGTCAGCAATGATGCGTGGCGTGGGTTGCGTCACAGTCGCATCGCAAAGCAGCTCGCTCCGGGACACCGCAGCATTCCTGTGCGGTCACATTCCACACGCAACCCGCGATCTGACCGCTACGCCATTTTCAAAAATAACCACTTCACCAAATTACTTAAACTTGATGTTCATTTTTAGCAAATGTGCCGACTAACTTTAAATCCTTACTTAATTTAAACATTTTTGGGGTGAAAATCTGGGGTCAAAATTAATTAAATCAAAGTTTAATTTAAGAAAAACAAATTATCTTTTTCGGGTTTAGGTAAGTGAAAGTATACAAGTTAGAAAGTATTTGTTTAAGTATTGATATTTGCATTAGAAAACTGTGAAACAGACGCCGCTTTCCCACACGCAGATTTACCGCATCGCTAGCCAGAAAAATGTCTTTTTATTCACTCTTGCTAACATTCAGCGATGTTTGTTTATTCACGCCTTTAGTGTATCTCTGTTTAATTGATACTTTTGTACAGGAACTCACATAGTTCAGTCCTTATTTGTGCCTTCATTTAATAGCTTCAGTTACCACTGTTAGTCACTGACCTTTCAAGGCTATCCAGGCTAGTAGTTTTTGTAAATTATAATCCAGTACATGAGTATCGTTGCCATGTTTTCCTTGTAAATTAATTGTAGGTCCGCAATTTTGTCAATAGCAAGAAGATCTTAACTAATTTGAAATGAAATCAGCAGTGTAAGTTAAAACGGAGAACAAACAAAAATAATCATGAGAGTCGTGTCAACGGCCTCTGTTGAGGGGAACGGAAATGTGCTTACTCACAAGCAAACAGCTTTTGAAATTTCATTTACAACTACCCTTTGTTTTCCAACTCTAAGTTTGTAGTGTCTAAACTGAGATTGCAATGCTTAGCTTTACGATGTTAGGGTAGTTATAATTTGAAGTAATTTTAGACACTTAAAGAATTTAGATTTTAAATTAGTCTTCAACCTTACATGTTTTTATATACCAATTTCTTTTTTGTTTCTTTAAAACAGGCGGTTTACATATCCAATCAGTGGTCGTAAAAGCAAAAGGAAATAAAACACATTTTATTTGAAACAAAGACCAAGTATACCAAAGCCGTTTTAAATTATGAATATTAAATTCTTGATCTTTAGTTGGGACCTCAAACTGACGCCACGGATATCCCGCAAGTCCAAAATAAATATTTTCTAATCTTAAAAGATAATTGATTTCAATATATTCCCAAAAAAATTAATATCTTGTTTAAAATCCGAGTAATGTTTTAATGTAATCTAAAAATGAGATTTCCCTAAATAAATCGGCTATGTTCTCGAGTGTCATTTATTGTCTTATCTCTAAGAAATGATAGCATTACACCCCGAAAAAAAAAATTGCGTCGTGCCTTTGAACCTTGGCAAGATATCTTGGATTTGAGCCAATGTCATTGCGTGAAGCATCGTAAAGACAGACACATAAAAATTTTGGGAATTCCTTTTATTTCAACGTCTTAAAATAATTCAATTTCAAGGGACAACTAAACATATAAACTGTGCTGTATCGTTGAATATACTTGTAATGGTTTTATTTATGATTTTTTCGCATGAAAGTAATTTATATTGTGTAATTATACCCACATCCTTTCAGAGCAATTTCCACATTTTTCATTGCTCAAGCTTAATAGTTACCGTATATTTATTTCTTTATTTTTGTATGAGTTACTTGTAAACATGACACATGACACTTCCTGTAGTCAATAAGTAGCCCTGTCTACATTTGTGTGTGGAATATGAGAGCTTCCTCCCCCCCCCCCCCCCCCCCCAGCCAAGTCTTGATCCTACACCCATATCACTATATTTCTTATTTCGTTTCACCCGGGGTTAGTTGCTCTCTTTGTGATCCTTCATGCTCTTTTGTGTCAGATTTGTGTTGGCATTTTTCACTCTTTTCTTCACTTTCTATAAGACGTTACAACCCGATTGCCCTCAAGCAAAATATGTTAAACTGAGAAAAAAACTATTGAAAATATTCATCCATACTAATATTACATATATGGCGAAAAAATTTGTATTTTTATATTTTTTTGTTTGTAATGAATAAACTAAAAACTACTGGACCGATTTTAAAAATTCTTTCACCAATTGAAAGCTTCATTATCAGCGAGTAACATACACTATATTTTATAAAGTTATGCGAACAAAGTCGCGTGCTACAGATAGTAAAACATTAACAGTATACAATAGTATAGTTTTCGTTTTTATGTGTTGCTTGCTTAGAAAAGTCCGAGCTGGTCATTACTGTTTTCTCTCTAGTTAAACTCTTTGTTCTAAAGTACACGGCACAAAGGCGGACCGGTTCAATTGAAACTGTACACGGCTGGTGCATGCATTGTATTTTAGGAGGCAAGTTTACAGGGCAATCGATTAAGCACTCGCTTACCTAAGCACATAGGTAACTGGATACTTATAGATAGAGCGTAGGACATACATTGCAAACAAGCATTGCTTAATGAAGACATGCATAGACAATGCCTTCACAGTATTACTGCTCCAGGGTGATTCCCACAAGCTCACGGACGCAAAAGGTTCTTGTTTAGAAATTTCAGTCTATTTAAATTCTGAGGAATTGATTAGCCATTAGTAGTCCTCAGACAAGCACACGTTCCACTTGGTGGTAAGTGGTTAACGTCGGCTGCTATAACACAAGCAACATCATAAGTGCTGCAAATGTGTTGTATTTTAAAATTGTATATTTCTATAAAATTTCTAAAAATACATCTATTATAGCTTCTATAATAATTTAAAATTAAGAATATATTTATAGGATAGCTTTCATCCAGAAATAAATTAATATTCCCGAGCGATCATCTAAAAACCTGACACTAATATATGAGCATAAAGATAAGGAACGCGAATTAAACCGTCGGCAAAAGCTAGTTTCTTTATAAAAGAGTTCTCAGAGAGTCTCAGTAGTTTAGAGATATACTTGTAAGCCAGTGTATATCTGTACTGTATAGTAATGTCTGTCAGTACAGCCGTGTGGTAAGCGAAATAAATGCGTAAGAAATAATTAATAATATTCAACCCACAGCGGAGTTCTTCGGCTCTATTCGTCCACTGAAAGTGGCTCACGTAACAAAGGAACGGTAACCCAATACGTGACCAGAAAATATGATGTATTAGACAAGTCATATTATTTCGTAGTGGACCTTTGCCCACTACTTAATTGTTTCCGACGACGCATTCTAGTTTTGCGACGCGTTTGTGTGCAAAGTGAAACCGCGCTTCCCCTTCTATTGCACCTAAGAATGCAATAATAGTATGATTAATTACTTCACTGCGCATTAGTAGGAATGTTTCTGTGCAACCTGGAATCTCTATACATATTATTTATAAAACATATTATAATTCACCGTCCGCTTTTGTATGTTTCTCCGGTAACTTGGCTAACTTCAGAATGTTTGCTTATTGCTATAATAGTTGCTTGCTAATTTTGAAGACATTATTTCGTACAGTTCGTTTTTCTTGTTTTGAATATAGTTTAATTTCATTAGAAACCCGTGTTACACTTTTGCCCCAAAAACCGTTATGCCAATTAAATAGTATTTTATGTAGACAAAGCTCTACAATAGATATTTTTCTTGTATTACTTTCTGCAATATTAATTTTAAAAAAAGAGACTTGTCGCGAGTTTACACGAACTCTTATCTACCTATGGAAAATTTATAACCATTTTTTAATGATTGTGACGAATTTACTTCTAATATATACAATTTACAAAACTGGTCAAATTTACTTTGTGGCTAATTTACAAAAAGCCTTCAAAAACCACCTAACGGATTTTGATATGGTTTTCATTGATGGAAAGAGCGAGAGACGAGAAAGGTTTGTATATATCATTTGCAAAAAAATTATTAAAATAAATTGAGATTATCGAAATAATATATATCTTACGGAGGAGATACATTTAAATAAGATGTTATAATTCACTTCGATAATGAATTCAGCCATATTTCTTTAGATAACCCGTATTAAGTACAAAAGTGACATAAAACTTTAAGAATTCGCTAGAAATTCCACCAATGGAGTTTAATCGTAAGAAACTTATTCGAACTGGGGAACAAGTTTAGCAACAACTTGGAAATTAGCTTGCACGTCTAACTAGTTTAATCCTTCTAAATAGTGAAGAGCATAATGTTAGTTTAAAACCTAAACCGCAATCAAAATTCACCATCGGAAGAAGTTAGTCGTAGTAGTTCAGCTTGGGTATAATTGGATAAACTCGGGTTGAGACAAATAATCTCTACAGATTATCGTGTAAACAATTCGTTTTGAAATTTTGATAGATATATTTATTTATTTATCATTCTAATCTTTCGAAATTTTTCTAAAGAATAAATAAAATACAAAATTTATACAAATGTAAAATCCTTAATTGACTGTTAGATATGTTTTATTTTTGTCTAATAATTGTATGTTAAGAGCTGTGGATTTTAAGTAAATGTGTAAATAAATAAATAAATATAAAGAACGGAATTAAGCAAATGCCCTAACGTTGAAAATATTTAAATTGAGTCGCTCTTCGCTAACTCCTTCTAAACCACCCAACTGATTTTGATACGATTTGTGCGATCAAACGAAGAAGGTTTGTGTATATACGATTTGCAGAAAAAAATTGCATCCTTGCAAAACCAGAAGCGGGCGGTTTGCATACAAAAAATCGAACATAGAATGTTAGCTACAGTTTCTCAAAACAGCATTTGTTTCTTGCCATCGACGTTGCAAACAGAATATTTAACTGTTCGAACACGAGAAGCTCATGTCTCCAAGTCGCTAAATGACGAAACCAGCAGAGAAAGGAAAAAATGATGATCCAGAATGATCAGATTGAGATATTTTAATGTATATGAAAAGCTCTCAGAAAGTGCAATTCATAGCTCTAAACGTTGTAGCAAGTTAACGCTTAATTACTGTGGCAGACAGCTACGTAAGTCTAGACAACTTCTACCCCCAGAGTTTGGAATTTCAGCAATTCGTAGCTCTCTCGCAACAGTAGCGCAAGCGGCTAATAAGTAAGAAGGAAATAAGATTTAAGAAAAGTAATCTATCTCTTTCACCAGCCACTCTAAATGAACAGATTCAAGCTTGATGTTGCAATGTCAGCGTTAAAATTTCTTGCATCAATTGCACTACAAACTACATAATAATTTCACTGTGGTTGTAGTCGATGTTCTAAAAGTGTAACGATGTGTCCTCCATTTAAAGATCCATAAAGAAAAATAAAGGTCCCATTTTCATCTATACTAATATTATAAAGAGACAATATTTTTATGTTTGTAACGAATAAACTCAAAAACTACTAGACCGATTTTGAAAATTCTTTCACCTATAGAAAGCTACATTATCAGCGAGTAACATAGACTATATTTTATAAAGTTACGCGGGCGAAGTCGCGTGCAACAGCTAGTTATAAAATGAATTAGAAATACAACTTGAGACGTGCGGATGTAATCCACACAGTTAATTCGTGACGCTTGTTAGTTATGAACATCGATATTTTTAAACAAACTTTGTAATATAATAACTTTTTATTTCATTGAATGAATGTTTTATTATGGGTACTTTTATTTAAAGCTAAAATGTAACTACAGACATTAAGACATCTGTTAGTACACCTACGTGGGTACATGTAATACATACATACCTACAAACGTATTGTCATGGAATTTAATTAAACAACAGACTGCATAAATTTAGCAATGAATTAGTTTGTCTCTGTGCAACGTGTACCCTCGAAACCAGCACAACCGTTATCATAATAAAACTCAACAAAGTCTGGATTACCATTCTGTATTTCCGTTGATGGAAATACTGAAACTATTAGTCCCACTATTTCAAACTAATAGTTACCCATAGTCAAACTAAGATATACTAGTGTGATTATGAAAATATCTTCATCCAAAACAATCCAATTTCCTACCTACTTCAAAAGATGAGTTGTGATTTCTTCGTCCTGAAAAATCGCCTAAAATGAGACCCACAGTATGATAAGTCACCTAATATTAAGAAAAAGAATTCTTAACGAGTCCATTCGTCGAGTTATTATAGTTCTTTTCTTAGATTTTGTCTGTCGGGATTTGCCCGAATGGCACTAACATTGGAAATGAACATTTCAAAGTTGGCTATCTTGCAAGTAGTGACAATACACACTGCGATTTGCAGTCATTTAGGCAGCTTTTTTGGCGGCAACAACCACCCCTTTATAGAAGACCACCGTGAAATAACTGCATTTTTGCTGTTGTGTTTCAATGAGTGATTAAGGGATGTCATAGCCCATTTACCTATTTCTTTTCATGCAGTGAGAATAGGCGCTAGTAGACAACAGGGTGACAGTCCACTCGATGATACCTATCGAGTAGACTGTCAGCCTGACTTATGACCTTTACATAAAAACTGATGGTCGAAATTACGGCATGACAGCAAGCAATAAAAAAGAATCTAGTAACAGCAAACTGGATTTATAAATCTTGGCACGTCCACACGTAGACAGAGCGAGTACATTAAAAATTTACACCAAGCTTTTGCGTCGCATTTCTCTCCTCTACAGATCGAACTGAATCATGTTTCTTTTACTTGATTGCTCGATGTTGTGACGGCATTTTGGTTGCGTAAGCATCCAAAATGCCTAAACGGTCGGTGCTCAGCTATCGAAGGCGAAGGCGGATATAGTCAAGTGACCTCGAATCCAAATAGTGACTCATCCGAATTATGAATTTACCAAATCGCTCACTGCCTACGATTCTAATGACATCTTTCCAATGTCATACAGAACACACCTCTCCTCTTGAACACGTAATACTTAATCGTATCTTATATCCTTACATATTATGAAACAAAGACCCCCGTCGCGTCTGTTTCTCCTATGTGTTCGCGATAATCTCAATAACTACTGAGCGGATTTTTACTTTAGAGGAAGAAGGTTTTTTAAAAAAAAATTGCACCCGTGCGATGTCGGGAGCGGGTAGTTAGTCTTTATACTAATATTATAAAGACGTAAAGTTTGTATGTTTGTTTGTTTCAGATAATCTTCGAAATTACTCATCCGTTTTAAAAAATTCTTTCACCAATAGTTAGAATAGAATTTAGGGATGGACATAGGCTAAATAATCCACGCGGGCGAAGCCGCGGGCACCAGCTGTATATAAATAAATATCCAACGCTTGGCAAAAGTATAATGTCAGGCGTCAATGTTTGTCTGGCGTTATATCTTTTATTTCTCAAAGCGGGCGTAGTCGCGGGCATTAGCTAGTTCATAATGAATACAAATGTTGATATAATTATATTAGTTATCATTATCCAAAGCTATTATTAGGTCTATTAGCTATTATTTAATTAAAACTGTCTTTTATTTTAAAACTTATTAAAAGTAATTTATTAACTATGGGGAATTAAACTAATCTAACTACAAAAAAATCTGTAGCATTTAAGTAGGCTAGTACTTTACGTAGCATATGTTTTAAGTATTTTACGTAGCATAAGCATCATAAAACCCGAATTGTGTTGGTTTGGTCTCATTCAATAACACCAAATAAAAATCATGATTTCTGATCACGTTTTATGTTGTAAACTTATTTTTTGTCTATTTTTGTTGTAACCAATTCTCGAGTAAGGCCAATAGTTGGTCAATATAGAGAGAGAAAAAATAATATTGGAAAAATCACTGACAATACAACTCTATTTTCAGTTGTAAGAAGTGACACATTTTATTTGACATATCAAACTTAAAAGCTCAAGTTGCGGGCACCAGCTAATCTTTTAATAAAGTTATTTTAAGTATCAGCCTTCACTTGTTTCGAGTTAAACACATTGATTGAACATCATCATCATCATCATCATCATCATCATCATCATCATCATCAGCCCGTGTCTCCACTGCTGAATGTAGGCCTCTCCCAAGGCTCGCCACCAAGTACGGTTTTCTGTTTTTCGCATCCAGCCGCTTCCCGCGAAGCCTTTCAAGCCGTATGTCCATCTGGCCGCAGGGCGTCCCGTCCATGCTGCGCTTTCCAATTCGTCCGTGTGTTGGTAAATTGATGCATTCGTCTATTAATAGTCGTCTACACTAAGCTGATAGCTTGTAAAGAAAATGTATGATTTTTTATGATTTGTGTGTGTTCGTGTGAAGTATAATATTTCACTACACATTACGATCACTGATTTTTTCACTGGTGAATAATACTGATTATCAGAAAAAACTTAGGTGTGGTTGTGTCGTGGCCACTGCCGTGCGTTTTACGTATTTTCTTTGAGCGTATTATATGTTATATCTAACGGATTCGAATATACCATATACACAAAATTTCTGGTATTTTTAAAAAATAAATGGACATCAATACGAATGTTGCTGCATCGTGTATTTTATAGTTATAATAATAATAATAATAATAATAGTAATAACTTTATTTCAGACATTTGTGTCCATAAATTATAAACTAAATTATGTTACATATTTGTTAAATCCGATTTAACTTATAGCGATCATTTATAACTAGATGGCGCTAATACGAAAACGAACGCGCAAACGATTGTGTTATTGAGTTTAAAATGTTTATCTTGTAAAGAGATAGAGAATTAGAGCGATTTACCTATTTGTATTCCCTGTTTTATTTTGAGTTGAACCTGAACGATTGGGGATTTTTTGGGCGCATTTGTACAATATTATACAAAAACAAAAAGTAAAATAAAAATTAAAAATTAACACAAACTGATTATCATTTTCTATTAAGGGTGATATGCGATTTCACCCAATGTTTTAGTATTGGGCAGTCCACCTTCCCAGCAATCACCTTCAACAGCGTGTCTGTGCTGCCTCGCACCCTAGTCATCAGGGATGCTATTCTCATTCTTAATATAGCATAGAAATCTGCAACTCTTGTATTGGCAAACATCCCTGATGCACTACAGTATCGCGGCAGACCCAGAAACACTCTGAAAGCATTGTTGTATTGGACGCGTAGGGCATTAAACGATTTTTGAGTGTAGTTAACCCACAGGCTACATGTATAAAAAGACTGACAATATGTCTTAAATAATGTTATTTTAACGTCATTAGAACAACGCGCAAACCTGCGGGCGATCATATTACATCTCACTGCCAAAGCCCTTCGTTATGAAAATGGAACTTAATTACAAAAAAGGAAAAATAGTTTACGTTACTATTAGGAAAATTAGTTTACTATAAAAATAGTAATAATGAAGAAATTTTACGTTTTCGTATCTGGTTATGAAAAATGGTTATGAATGTTAACGAAGGGAAATATTCTTTGGTCCTTTAGCTATCGAGTGGTATAATTAAATTTTCGATGTAGATAATTGATATGTAGCTAGCTTCATCATCAAACTGTATTTCCCGACTTTGTTATCATCAGTTTTCTGAATTGCCTCAAAATGTCATAAATATATGTTAGGTGTTTCGCTATTTCAAATACATAAATATACTAATCAGATCAGATTAATATGAATAAATGAATGGTGAGATATATTCGTAGTAGGCACAGTAGATGTGAAAGCAAAAAGTTCTATGTCGCACGATGGTTTCAAGAGTTGAAATTTCAAGAGACCAAAACGGACAATGCACAAATACTGAAAGAATTCACATTATCTTACACGAATTTTTGCCCGTGACTTCCTCCGTGTATGTTTATAAGTTTTAGTTTTTATGTTATTCTGATGAATAAATTATATTAAGTAATGTAATATACATTTTCTAATTCAAAATAACTGTGCTTTTGAATACAGTCATAAATTCAACACTTGATTCTGTAAGTTTTGTATAAAAAAATTATGCGTAAGAATAACAATATATTCTCAAAAACTTTTGGATTTATAATATTAATAGATTTTGCCCTGGACTTCGATTGCGTCCGTCGGGAGCAGAACTATTTTCTAGATGAAAAGTACCCTATGTACTTTTCTGTACCTCTGACAACATGTATGCAAAATTTCATGATGATCGGTTGAGTAATTAAGTCGTGAAAGTGTAACAAACATACAAAATTACAAAGTCGCTTTCGCATTTTTATATTATTATTATTAATACATGTACTTAGTTAAGTTAAGTTAGATTAAAGATAAATTTAACAATACATAAATTACTGAACCAAAAAATAAGAGACTAGAACTAAATATGAACATCACGTCTCCGTAACTTTGACGAGTAAGTATGGTAACTTAAACATGTTTCAAGTTATGCCATCCAATAAGTGCATTAGCCCATACAACCGGAATGTTACGAGCATTGACGTTGCGATAATGCTTGTTTGAAAAAAGAAGACGCCAAACGAGAAACAGCTATGTAAGGTACGCCGACCGAGCCTTTTACTTTTTCTTATAAATTTTACAAGCGGACCGCCTTCGGCTTCGCACGGATGCATTTTTTTTTCTGCAAATTATGTACACAAACCTTCCTCGTTGATTGCTCTTTCCATTAGTGGAAACCATACCAAAATCCAGATAATATATGTTGATAAAATGCAGATATATAGACGTCTGCCTACAGATAAAGATAGGACTTTCGGAATGTTAGAAAAATTGAAAACATTGAAAAATCAAATGAATATATATAGACAAGCTCTTGAGTTTTATTCTGATATCTATCGCATTGTCAACAAGTTCGAAACTCATTAGTACTTAGAAGACTAACTATTGTATTGATGAGGGACAAATATATACTCGTAAGTACAGAACTTTGTAACTTAACTAAGTATAGTTGAGTTATTCGATGGCAACTTTGATCGTAACTTAAAGCAGAATTTGGTCGAGAGGTTATTGTTTAACTCTCGGATTCATCGGTACCAGATTCGATTCCATTCAAGACCAACTATCGAAATGAGTTTTCATACTCGGTGTTAGTCTGGTGGTACTGGTATTTCGAGAGATGGTAGACATTTAATGGTAGGTGTTTGAGGCAAGCTAAAAACTTGTCCTATAGCTCATCTATAATACCCTAACACATAACTGTAGCCAGAGAATTGTAGTTCTTCCTAAAGAAAACTTCGCGATGGCATGTCTCTATCTGTTACAGTTAACTCACAGTAACTATTTCTTTCATTAAAACTAATCTCTAAATAGGTTTTATAAATCAGTCACGTCTGTTTCTCCGCTTACTACATCTATAGCATCCAACGGATTTTAATTCAGTTTTCACTTATGGAAAGAGGGATAAACGAGGAAGGTTTGTCTATATAAAAGCTGCATCCCGGGCGAAGCCGGAGCGGGTCGCTTGTAACTAATAATTTCTAGTAATAACGATTACCTACTATGTAATTATTGAGATGTTATTAATATATTCCTTGCTAAATAATTTGAAATATAATTCATAATTTATTGACTTTAAAGTCTTGAATTTATGAATTATATTTCAAAGACTTGTTTTGCCTTAGCTTACTTATATTAAGTGTTAGTATTTTTATATATATATATTAAACTTATCTATATCACTAAGTAACTTAAAGAAAATATTTAAAAAATATTATTAAATATTGAATGCTCACCTACGGCTCCGTGACAATCCACTCAGAAGAAAAAGCAATCACGTGACAACACAAAGGTAACCGATATTTTCGACACCAACGGATATTTTAGAGGATAGTGAAACAACATATAATAAAACAAAATCACCAGGACCAAACAAGAATTACACAATTCGAAACGAAACTCAAACGAAATACGATGCACAGAGTAGTTTTGAAGTGTCGAAATGTCCGCGATAGAGACGCAAGCAGAACGCCTGGATAACGTTAACGTGTATTTTATAATCGATGCGTGAATGTTGTAATATTTACGTAATTTTTTTTCAGCTAGTCAGATGTTCAGCGCGATGTATAGTAAGACCAAAACCGAGTTAACCGCTCCCAGTGAACGCACGGTCCGCACTGCTTGCCCATAACGGCAAAAGGTCGTTCGTTCGCCACATTCTCTTTCCGCGCAAGCCTTCTAAGGTTGGAGTGAGATAACGAAACATCAGTACCAGTTCGCGCGACAGAGACCGCAACAGTACAGCCTCACAGGAAAACCCGAATTCAACTCTCGATATTTGTAAGTGTATGTGCCTTTGTGAATTATTTGAAAGGTATATATTTCATTGCACAACCCTATGTGTAAACGGAAATCATAAAAACGCTTATTGTTATGTGAATAAAAGAATATAGCCATAATAAGGTCGAATTCGGTTTCACACATTACTTAAGTTTTTAACTTAGTTTACCTAGTTCTCAACTTAGTAGGTAAGTACATGTCCACTTAATCTAGTAACATAGCACTTATTAATACTCGTAATTGGCTGATGGCGACCTCGACTGCGTTGAAAAATAAAAATATAACGCCTGACAAAACATATGAGCAATCAGGCGTCATGTCTGACATCTTTATTGCGGTTATACTTTTGCCAGGCGTTGGTTTTTGTTTTTTAAATTATCCCTCAGGAACAGTACTTTTTTTTAAATGAAAGGTATTCTATATCCTTATTCATTTCGTGTGGTCACCTTCGGATTTTGAATTATGCTAAGATAGGAAACCAAACAAATGGTAGGAAGAATTTCTTATTCTTCTTTCGTAGAAGTCGGCGAAATTTCTAAAAGTCGGCAAGCAGCCTGATGGTCTACTTATCCACTTAGTAGCCACCTATCACCATGGCAAGAGTCGCCACAAGTACGCCATATATGTAACGCCACTGCCGATCTTCATAATTAAAGAATATGGGAT
This sequence comes from Synanthedon myopaeformis, assembly GCA_944738685.1. Lineage (NCBI taxonomy): Eukaryota > Metazoa > Arthropoda > Insecta > Lepidoptera > Sesiidae > Synanthedon > Synanthedon myopaeformis. The sequence goes on along the minus strand of OX122918.1, from coordinate 6,323,724 downwards.
ATTGAGATATCGGGATGAGCTCTATTATCCTCTACATTCTCACCGAAACAGTTACGTCCGATGTTATTTCATGGTGGTCTTCTATATGGTGTTCTTTTAATATGGTGCGGAACGCAGTGTTCGCTACCAGTATATTTTTTTAATCATAAAAATTTGTAATTATTATTATTAGTAGTAATATTGATTACTGCAATCACAAATTACATTAGATAGTTTAGGTGCCTACGCCTACGCCTACACCTACAACTATATCTAAACTAATAAAATTTACTCCCTTACGCTTTTAACGTACTTGGCAGTCTGCCAGCCGGCCTTTATCATCTGGTGTCAACCCTTAACATCTTGGGCATTTAGGACACCAACCATGCGACGCAAGATATTTCACTAATCTATGCTAATCAAATGTAATTCTATGCTAAACTTTGGTCACATATTCAAATCCCCAATCGGAAATTTAAGTAAGCGCAAATTGGGAACGTTAATAATAATCTCTAACGTCGACCCAAAATAATGCCATAATCCCTTAACTACAAGCTTACAGTTCCCGATTAGTGCCTGTGCCTAGTCCTACCTGCTCGCAATTACTTCTATCCTGGTGTAGCTAATACCTTTTTGAAATTATGTAACTTACAATATTTAGAATATATTTTTATGGTCCACTTACTGGTAGGTGGCTACCGTCGTCAATAACTAATGCAGCGGCGCTGCAAGTGCCCTGCCGACCATAGTAGGTTTAAGGGTGAGGGATTAAAAGGGATAGGGCATTACTTACTCACTGGCCGAAACACAACACACTTGCTGTTATTTTACGACTGCGCGACCCTGTCACTATTTAACATTTCTTTTATTTATTACGGACTCCAGAGTGTCCTTATATACAGGCTTTTGTCCGCGACTTCGTCCAAGTCTCTTTTAATAAGGCGTTGAATTTTTTTTTAGATGACCCTCGGGAACAGTAGGTACTTTTTCTCAATGAAAAATATATATCTTTTTCTGTAGCCCTGACAACGTGTATGCAACTCACTTTTACGTTTATATCAGTACAAGGAGATAAGATAAGCAAAAGCAATAGTTATCCTCAAGTACTTGTAATCTTTGCAGTCATAATTCGACCACGAAGAAAGCCTTCATGAAACACCTCATGTAGTAAGACAAAGGAAAACATCGATGTAACATAGGGTTGTACGGGTTTACTCCGAAACTTGATCGTTCGTTACCTCGGCAACAACACATTGACTGTGATATTGTGTTACAAAGAGACATCTTAGTAAATTGCCTTCAATTTATGTATTCACACACCTAAATTTGAAGAATTAAGTAATGCCACAAAAAGGATTTTTAGATGTTTTCAATAACCGTCAAAACTTATCTGGGACTTATCGGTTACGTCTTTAAGTATTTCTATCCTACCCTCAACTCAATGCATCAATTTAAAAAACTATTTAAATAATTAGACGAGCTCCCTAATAGTTCATTTAACAATATTACTCTGTCACAGCTCTGTCCATATTATACATTTCATTGGAGCTCATCTCAAGAAAATGTTACGCGACATACAGACAGTAGACGCGTAAACCGACTTCTACTATGTAAGGCTTGAAGAACTATTGTTTTGTTTACTAGCATTTATCATTATCTTAGAAAGTGTCCTTGTATTATCCTTTTCTCAGGGTCCAGTTGAAATCAAGCGATGACCATTTCTTCCAATGAAACGTGTTTGTTAGTAATGCAGTGCGCTGGTATGTGGAGGCCAGTGGCCACGTACTTAGTTGCGCCGACAATGTCGAAATTGTGGATGCGGAACCAGCGTTGAATGTTAAATCAAGGTGCAATACAAACAATTGCTACAAGCGACTACGTCAACTTTACTATAATGCAACTACAACTCTGTTTTACGGTCCTCTAACTGCGCATAATATAAAATACAAACGTTTGCTCGCGACTTCGTCCGAGTCCTTCGGAAATGTACTACTTTTTCTTGTATGAAAGGTACCCAATACCTTTTTCTACAGTTATAACAACGTGTTTGCAAACTTTCCTGGTTAAGGCGCTAAAACGTAACTAGAAAAACTCACTTTCCCATTTATATTATTATCTAAGTACTAACTGCGCCCGCGACTTCGTATGCTTGAAAATGTAACGACGATAGCGCCGCCACTGTTGATGACGTGGCGCCTATTTTTTTATATTTTTAGTCGATCCCTTGGTAAACTATCATATTTCAAGAATAAAAATTATCCTATATATTAATCCAGGTTATAAACTACTATCTGTGTGCCAAATTTCATCCTAATCCATTCAGCCATTTTTGCATTATTAAAGAACAAACATCCACATTTACAAACATACAAACTTTCGTAAAATTAAAAATTCGTACTATTAAAAGTATAATATTAATAGGATTATAGTTAGCATGCGTGGGCATTTATGTAAGTGTAACAAAACTAATTATACTATACACATCATTAGTTATGTCAATCTGCTAAACGTCAAATGTGCATACTTAAAACAGCTCCACTGTAGTATTGACTATATTATATTCTAATTTTAAATAAGTCTTACAAAAATCAGCCTTCATAGACATATTGAATAACCAAAAAAAGATTTCTAAAGGAGATTGTGAATACGTTAAAAATAATGTCAAGATGGCAAGTTCTATGAATGAACACGGCGTAATTAGCTACTCCTCACATACATTGGCTCCGAATCCGGACGAGTGAAAGCGAATCGAGGGCAAATCAAGGCAACTCTACACTTTTTGCGAACATCTATAGCTAGCTTTTAATACTTACCTAAAATACAGACGTTCGAATTTGCGCTTTCCAATTACTTGATGGTATTAATCACTTAAATCGTCGATCAACTTTTTTTTATGTTAAAGTGGTCAGACAGGCTGACGGTCCACTTGACGGTAGGTGGCTAACGTCGCCTAGATAACGCAAACAACGTCACAGGTGCTTCCAGTACTCTGCCTATCATAGTATCTAGGAAAAAGTATAGGGATTAGGAAGTGATAGGGAAATGGGCTCTGGCATCCTTTACTCACTGAAACACAACAGCACATATGCTGTTATTTCAGTTTAGTAATAATTTCGATAATTAAGTAGTTAATTTCATTACTTAAGAAATAGTTTTACTAGTATTTAAATCCCTCAATAATAAAATAAATTACATATAAAATTTTAAAATGAAATATGACCATTAAAATATGGTTCTGTTACGTTGATAATGAGAAAAGCAAATGAAAGACCGATATTAACGGAATCATACAATGTTATATTAGATGTTTTATGCATTTAACGCCACTTTTATTACATTTACGAGGTTATTTTATAGATTGAATGTACCATACAAGCAACGTACAATGTCAAACTCAAGTTTTTCTGATAGACGACACTTATCGACAAAACTGGCGATGACAGGGCTGGGCATTACCTCTCTCAGCGTTTAAGTACAGCAATCCAAAGAGGTAATGCAGTGAGCATGTTAAATATTTTGCCACCTTGACCAATTTTAACTATTTTTTAACTCTAGTTTTATCTATAGTAATATTATAAAGAGGAAAGATGTTGTGTAAGATCTGTATAAGATATTATAAGAGGATGTATGTTTGTCTTGAATAAACTCAAAAACTACTTTACCGATTTTAAAAATTCTTTCACCTATAGAAATAGGCGAGTAACATAGGCTATATTTTATAAAGTTATGCGGACGAAGTCGCTTGCAACAGCTAGTTGTATATATTTCAATGACATTATTATTAGTTAGTTATAATTACGTTATTCAATTAGTTGTATTTATTAGATAGTTATAAGTTTTTTATTAAGACTAGCTGGTGCCCGCGACTTCGTTCGCGTTGAAAAAGAAAATGTGTGAGTTATTACGTGTTAACGCCCACCATTTCATTCAAATTTCAAAGTGCCAAATTTCATCCAAATCCGCTTAGCTGTTTTTGATTAAAAGAGTAACAAACATACATCCTCACAAACTTTCGAATTTATAGTCTTAATAGTTACGAGTTACATAGTGTAGCTATTGATTGACGGGACCATACAAGCAACATATACTATACATAGTCAGACTAAAATAAATTTTAAAATTTACAAAATGATATTTGTATTACTGGAATACATAAACAAACGTATTGACACAACTTCTTGTTGTTTATTTGTTATACAATATATAAAATGAAAATGTTTATGGTACGATCAAAAAGTTCGCATTGGCATACACAAATTCAAATATCATTGCGACAGGCGTAGTAACTACTTTGCTGCAGAGAGCTATTTCAAATCCAACAAATATTTTATGTTGTATTTTTGTTGACTTCGTTTATCGTAAATTTTAAATATCGTCTAGGTATTTCTCGTTGTTATTAGATATGAGTAGGCGATTTCTTACGAGTTTTACACAAAGTTTAAGTGTTTTAAGTAAGTAGTGGCAGTCATTTAGCAGCTCGTCTGGCGGCAATAACAACCCCCAACAGAAGACCACCGTGAAATAACATTGTCTGTGCTGTTATGTTTCGGTGAATGAGTGAGAGATGCCAGAGCCCATTTCCCTATCTCTTGCCAATCCCTCATCCTCAATCCTACTCATACTACTATGGCAGAGTACATGCAGCACCTGTGGTGTTGCTTGTGTCATAGGCGATGGTAGCTACCATCCATTAAGGTATTTTGTAAGGGGGCAGTTACTGGCGACAGACAGACTGTCCAATTTACGAATGCAGTGTGTCCCTGCCTCTACAAAAAATTACATTAAATATTAAATTCAATTTAACATTAAAACAAAAATTTAATAATATCAATTGGCAACGAAATGGCACTTGCAGCGCCACCTTCCGGAAGTGAAGGCAAGCGCTTCCGCAAAGCGGACCGTAAAGTTTTTATTGTTTCCGGGTCGCAGCCTCTCCACAATTCGGTTTTCCAATCAGCATCTGTACGTTTACTACTTATTTATCGAATACATGCGCCTTTTTGAAATTAGTTTATGGATTATATTGGCACATGTTATTTCAATTAGGTACTGTACCAATAAAACTTTAAATACTTTTAACTGATGTTATACACTTTAATAATTTTTTCACCTCTCTAGCACGAAAAGGGTGCTGTTGGTGCCTAAAAACTCGCAGAAAAATCGATTCTTGATGCGAGCATGATTCGAAATACGAACACGCGATCTAACTCACAGGAATAACATTTTGATTTTATTAGTGCTGCCAGCCATAGCCGACTAGATTCGGCCGACTAGGTTCAGCATTAGATCTTGGTGTTTTTGTAGTGTTTTGGTAAATATTTAAAAAATCAATACGTCCAGCGGTGAAGATTTTCTAACTACAAAAGAATTAAGAGAACAAGTTTCAAATGCCGAACTTATTCCAGAAAAGTCGCTTGAAAAATATCTTCAGGCGTACGAATTATTCAATAATTGGCGACTGTCAAAAGGTGCTAAAACTTATTCTAAAACGGTGTTTTTGATTTTTGTCATATTTCATGGAATTGTAAAAAACAAGGCTACCAAGTACCTACGCTGTAGAGTATTTAATTTAGTTATAATTTATGTGACTGTGGCTATAATAAATATTATATTTAAAATTGTCTTAATTGATTTTCATACCTAAAGATGACCTAGTAACGCTTTTCTCGCTGTTGAGAGCAAATTTTTTTATGTCTCGTGCCTTTAAATCACTCACTTCGCTCAGTAGTCTATATTAGAATCACTCGCTACGCTTGTGATTCAATTATAGACTACTTCGCTAGTTCGTGATTTAAAGTCGGCACTCGCAGAAAAAAACAATTTTGCTCTCTAGTTGAACAAATAACTATTAAGTCTATTACAAAATATATTTGTAGCATTCAATTTCATTAGATTAAAAAGTATATTTATTTAGCTTATTTTTCACAACAACAGAAACGACTACAACATACAACACAATAATATAAACAAAATTCTACCTCATATTATATTAATCCATTTGTAAAATAATTAGCACATACAATACAAATAATGTTTAAAATTTACCTTCGAAATATATAGGTATAAATAAATGTTATTTGCGAGTTAATATTCTTAGTTGAACTGGAAAATTTACGCGACGTTTCAGATAATTCAATTTGATTCTTTTGAAAATATGTCTTTTAAATGTTTTGAAGATGTTTGTGACAGTTCCTTAGATTTTATAGCTACTTCTTGACGGTTGATTTAAAGGGCTAACATCGTATATTTTAGCAGTGTCATAGAGATTACAAGATCGCTGACCTTTAAAAAGTAATGTTTCAAGTAGTCACGTGACCACCGCGAAGTGTTCTTTTTTTAAGTTTCCAAAAACTGATTAAGAAAGAAATGTTTCATCGTTTCAATATTAGTGATATAAATTTAATACAGTATAGATATTTGAAACTGTTTATCTTGCCTGTACTGTGCAGTAGTGTGGTAAACACCCAAAGCGTGGATCAATATGAGTTTATTCGCATGCATCATTGTGAATTGACATCTCGAGGACGAACCTGTCCGGGACAACAAAGGAAATACGAAAAAGATCACCAACATTATTCTTCACAAAGAAAAAGGATAACAGTAAAGGATAGATTTACTCACTTGTAAATGCATGTAGTATTTGAGGTGTCGTGAGAGGTTTTGATGTGTTACAGGCATTTCTATGTAGATACATAGCTACTTACTTACTGGCTACGTTTTAGCATTTAAAAAATATTATCTACATCCATACATTGAATAAGATCGTAAAACCTATTTGTACATATAACCGATGTCAAAAAAACTAAATTTTAGAATTTTTGTCTGTTTTTCTGTGCGTTTATGAATGTTAATCTGAAAAATAGCTTAACTGATTTAGATGAAATTTGGCACATAGATTGTTTATTGCCTGGATTAACATATTAACATATGAGATTATTTTTATCCTGGAAAAATATTGCAGAATTTTCAAAAAACGAACTACCCAGGCGGGCACAGCTAGTTGCTACGAGTAATATTACTTTTCAGTTTTGATGAACATTAATAGCCTGGTGCCCAATTTTTTAACAAAAATTTACTGAAATAAGAATGTTTACAGCAAGTGGCCAGTTTTAAAAATAGGATCGCGTGAGGTACGGAAGCGCCTCGAAAACAGTTTTATTGGATTTTTATACAATTTTGTAGGGAAAATTTCTCGAAATCTGGCTTTGGCTTTGTTTAGGCTTTGGTTTTTTTTTTTTTTTTTTTTTCTAAATTCAACTCAACTCAATCTCTAAAGAGATATTTTCAAAAATATTTAGCTCAACGTGTTTATTATAATATTATTGAAGGTGTCCATTTATACATCAATCCTAATCTTAATAATCCGTACTAATATTATAAATGTTTCGCATTTATAATATTAGTATGTTTGGATGTATGAATGTTTGTAACTCTTTCACGCAAAAACTACTGAACCGATCACAGTGAAATTTTGCATACATGTTGTCTGGGACACCAGAAAGGACATAGGGTCCCACCTTTCATCCAGAAAAATAGGGTACCTTTCATCGTTCAACGCGGGCAAAATCGCAGGCACCAGCTAGTCTTAATATATAAAAGGCAATATGTCTTCAAATTAGTCCAGCGGATGATCCTGTGAAGTTTGGAAGCGATCGGATAATAAAAATGGACGCGGGCAAAAAGGGCAGAAGTCGGCGACAAAATTTTTTAGATATAAATGCGAAAGTTACTCAATAATTCAAAAATGGCTAAACGGATTTGGATTAAATTTTGCACATAGATAGTTTATTACCTGGATTAACATATAGACTAACATTTAGATCATGGATTACTTTTTATCCTAGAAAATGTTAGATCCATGTGAGATTTTTAAAAAACAACTACAACGCTTACGAAGTCGCTGGCACAACTAATAAGTTAGGTACTACAATAAGGTCCTCTTTCACAAACTACAAGTAAAGTGTTGATTAGTTACTTTTAGAAATAATTTTATGTGTTATTAAATTATGCACTCGGTTTACTGCATCCTTCGATAGGCGATTTTTTTTTATTATTTTCTTTTTAATGTTTGGAACTTTTACCGTACAAACAAAGATATATCATCTCATCATTCCCGGTTACTGGAGACTTTAAATGGCGGTTAGCCTACTTGACACATGGTGAAAGAGGCCCTAAGCCTACAATTCTATAGTGTGGGTTTATAGATCCCATATTTTTTGCCTTATCAAAGGGAGAACTAATTAACATTTCTTCATTAAAATAATTAATAACTTAGAATCCCTTGTCCTTCGTTGTAAAATAGGCAACGGTTGAAAGGTAAATTTTTAAATAAAATCCACCAACAACATCTATTGAGAGAAACCTTCGAGCTAATGGAAGCATTGTAAAAAGAATGTTAATTAGTTCTTTGAAAATTTCAAAGCCATTAGAGAATTGACCTCTAATGATTAAAGGAGGCGTAAATTGAAATACTTGATCTCAACTAAGAGAAATGTTAACATCCTACTAATGAGGATGGTTTGTGAGAATGGTTGGATGATGTATGTATGGATATTGTTATTTCACGTAAAAACTATTAGACGGATTTGTATGAAATTTGGTACACATATAGGATACTTTTTAACCTGGAAAAATGTTAGCTTCCCGAAAGATCGTCTAGAAATATAAAAAATGGCGCCACTGTCGCCGTAGTCACAGCGATAAAGATGTCAGGTGTTATATTACTCATATACTTATTTTCTTTTTAAACGCAGACGAAGTTGCGGGCACCAGCTAGTTTTATATAGATATAGGCGAGAGCTTTGTGGAAAAGTATGTATGATGTCCGAATTGAGGCCTCAGTTGAAAAGTGAATTTCGAGGTTATTTTGAGTTAGAGAGCTAGAAAAAAATAACAGTATAATCGCGATACGAAAGGGAACCAGTATTCAGGATACCAATGTGCGTATCCCGAATATAAAACACGCAGTGCGTACTTATAGGTTTCCTTTTGCCCTAATCAAAGACTCCAGACGTGATCATATCCCCAAGTAATCTTCTCATTCGGTCACTTTTTCTAACCCCAGTGATTCCATCCACCGACAGTTCAAATTGAGTCTAGTGAGAATTGCTTAGAATAAGTTAGTATGTACATATTTTTTTATAAGGGTGCATCCCTTCGGTGTCGCTTTAAGGCTTGTCAGTTTTTCGAAAAAAAGCATTAGGCTAAGATAAAAAAAATCTTCCAATAACAAAATATTGTTTAATTATCTAGACGCTAAATTATTTTTTATAAAAAGAAAATTCTATATAAATTCATGAGATTTCAAAAGACTGTGTTGATTTTATTATATTCAGAATAATATTAAGGCATCGCCGAATACAAACCTTATTTAAATATTATGCGTTCTCCGTAGGTACAAAGGTCAGTAATATAATAGCAAAAAGATAAACCAAAAGAACTTTTTATTGGAAAATTTCGGTGCGGCTGAACTTTAGTTTATCTTTTCAACGAATATTTGAATTAATGTGCTATGAATTCAATAAAAGTCAAACTCATACACGTATCAAATACTTTATGATATGACCACAATATATCGTGACTTTCAATTAAGTTCAAGACTCGTTATGTTGTGAAATCAGCCATAGTTTGATGCCTGCCTCGTTAAAGGCCATGTGAAATAAATATATTAAAATAATAAATAATAATAATAATCACCATGAAAATTTTTCATGGTCCAAAATTTTTTCACCGTGAAAATATTTTCATAGTATTTTTGAATAGAAAAGAATAGAATAAATTTTATTTGTAGCAAAGGATATATAAAAACATATATAGGTAACATATAGAAAGACAAACATAAAACTCCCCCGCCACAAACCGGCTCCAACTCAGCATAATGCTGGTCTGCCGATAGTGATGAGGTTTTGCACGATGAATAATGAAATAATCGAACTATGAATCTTCGAATCTTCGAATAATTTTCGTTAATTGAATATATTGTTTAAGTAATTTATTACTTTACAATTTAATTTGCATTGTTAGATTTCAGATTGTGGTTTAAATGTCATAAATCCTTTGATTCACCACGCGCTTTGATATCGATCCATCAACAGGCGTCTGAACAAAGAAGCTGCCCTGTGTTCATTTCCCCGGTGGTATTACCGAATAATTGATTGCCTCGTTGCTGTTGATTCGAATTTATTCAGAATAAAAGTCAAATACATTGACTATTGATGATATCCCAATCCTCTCCAACTTAAAATTTCAAGTAGTCTACAGAATGAATTGATCTATTGTTCGGGACGAAACTTTCTTCTACTTAACCCCAACTTTCTATCGATCCCAAACACACTATATCTGCTGTAAGTTGCCGAGGAGTTGGATGTCCCGCAGACTACTTGATGCTGTAGCATCAGGTCAAAGTTACCATGTCATGGAAATACCACCGAAGTAACGGTACCAAATTTCACATTATTAGCACATGTCGAAGTTAATGAAATCCCTTCGTTAACTAGGAAATTGGGTGATGGTCTTCAAATGTCTGAACAGATCTTTATAAATTATACCTTTTATTTCCTTGCCATATAATTTCATATCTACCAATTCGTGTTTTTTTTTAAATATTTGTTGAAGTTAGAGGAAGACCTGCTGAATGCAAGAACTATACTGAACCGATTTTAATAAAACTTACACACTGTTAATAGTAATTAATAAATATAAGGATAACATTTCGAACCGGAGCAATAATTTTATATGCAAGGTTCAATGTTGTTTTAAATAATGGAGAAATTTAAGTAAAACTCAACGAACAAGTGGAATTATGGCGTTTTTATTCTATACTGGCTGGTGCGCGCAGCTTTGAAAAATAAATAAAATATACATATTTATTGCTGTTATAGCTTTGCCAAGCCTTTAGATTTTTATTTTTAAGATGAGCCCTCTAAAAGTATTTTTTGCAATAACAAATTCGATGAAAGACGTGAAGGTTACGCCGCAACAATATCAGCAGGTGAGATGAATACCTCAGGAAGCAATAAGGAACTTTCTCGCATTATCCTCGACGCCTCACGCGGCCTATTGGGATAGAGCATACACGGCTCTCGGCCAATTACTATGAACGTCGCGTTTTCGATCTTAAAGCTTATCTTAAGCTGTGGAAAATGAAGCATTCGTTTTGAGTAGCAGCAAAGGGTGCGAAACTTCTTAGTAATCCTATTAAAACATTAAATCTTTTTGGCTTTTTATATCTCACTAGTTTTTTCTTAGTTTTTTCGTCTTAGCTCACTATTTTCTTAGATGTTAAAACAGTTATTCAGTCTTCAGGCAATCAACAGATTAGCCCAGCGGGTGATCCTGTGAAATTTAGTAGAAATAAATAAAAATGGTTATTTCTTTTTTTTTAATTTTGTGTCATTTTTCCCTACAAATTAATTCAAGATGAGACCTTTTCTATAAAAATTCATAATTCAACGCCTGACAAAAGTATGTTAGTAAAAAAGACTTAATAAAATGTGGATTAAGTCGCGGGAAAAACTCTTCTAGATCTTCATCCTTGTTTCATAATATGTACCTAAGTGACAAGTAGCCGACGAAAACGCGAGCAAAATCTAGTAGGTACTTTACAAGCTTAACTTAAGCAAAGTTTATCGAACAGGTATGCTAATATTTACAACTTGACAGTGTACCTACACTATAGTGTCACGTATGTTTTCATTGCGGGTAAACTTTCAGCCCGCTTGATTGTTTCGTAGAGGGATCGTATACACGTCCACAGCGTTGTCTTGTTCCAACATATAGACTGCTATTTGGTTTTGTACTTTAAACTTAAACTTCCCGTTTGTGGGTGCGAATTTGGCATTAACTTTGTTTTCAATAATATTGATTCACCTACACATTCGAGAATGAGAACATTAGATGGCGCCAATAGAATAAATATATTCACGAGAAGGAAATCGTTCGTAGGAGTAATATTTCTGTTAATTAAACAAAAACATTTTGAAAAAAATGAGAACAAAAACAAATTGCTGTGTTAATCAATCAAATAAGAAACTAGTCGTTTCCTAGTGGTCGGAATTCGACCGTAATTAATTTTTAAGTACTATCACACTAAAGACTTTGACCATAGCAAAGAGTACAAATAATATACAAAATGCAACGCAGTCGTCACGTGACTAGTGACGACGCGTTTCCACGTGACGACCGCTTAGCTTTTTGATTATACATAAGTGTTAAACGTGTGCGCGTGTGTTTTTTCTGGTGTTTCTTCATGTTCATGAGTTTGACTTGTGCAAGGACAATTTGGACGAATTTTGTACCCGCATTGTCACCGTAGATGAAACGTGGATTCGACAATCGTAGCGGCCATACAGAGAGACGCGGAAAGTGTAAAGAAGAACAGAAACACTCCTACTTGTTCTGCTCTTATTTCTTTTTGAATGAGAGATTTCTTGCTCATTACAATAAGAACATCTTTACAAATAAAAAAAAACATACACTTACTTATATCATTGTGTGCTCTCGATACGAATGGCATCTAAACTAATGGGCGCGTGTCTCCGTTTGTTATTCAATTTGAATTTATACGGAGGACAACTAAACAAATGGATACAACGCCCCCAATACCCCCCTCGTCGGCAAACCGACTTATCCGTTAAATTACTTACTTTATAACGTTACTAATTGTTTAATACATATTATATATTACCTAGCAACCTAGAGCAACCAGGATACAGTAATTAAACTGGCCTGTTTTTAGATATACCATATGGTGCAATCCAGGCTTAGTAAATTTTCTAATTCTGGCTTAATATCGATTTTATATTAAACCTGAAACCAAAATTTAATTTTGCTGAAGAAATTTAGACCAATAGTAAGTGGTCTTTATAGAGGTTCGGAATAAGCTTGTGATTTTATTAAAAGCACTTGTACCACGGCTGATATTGGAAGTCTTCCTATGGAGCTTTAATATCAACCTGCCATTAAATGGCCCATAACGGTTTTCGTACTCTAATTATTTTACTTAAGTTTATATCTCGATTATACAGAATGCTGGACTAGTCTCTGATTCGGAAAACTGTAAGGATGAATATTTTCTTAGAAATCAATTTATCTTTTAACACGTTTTTAAAGGAACAGTGAAAAAATCTCTCACCTATATACATAGATTAGAATTTCAGGGTGGTCATAGGCCACGCGGACGAAGCCGCGGGCACCAGCTATCTAAAAATAACAATCTAACGCTTGCCAAAAGTATAATAATGTCAGGCGTCTGTGTATAGGTATCAGGCGTTATATATATTTTATTTTTCAACGCGAACGAAGTCGCGGACACTTGCTAGTTATATAATGATAAGCAACCTAAGGATTATGATACGATATAAAATTATGGACCGATTTTTTTAAAAACTATGATAAAGAAATATTAAAACACTCCGATATAAATACAAGGTATATACATATGTCGTAAAATATGTCGTTCTATGCGCGCTCTGCATAATATTAAAAAATAACAGAGTAAGCTTACACAGAATATTAAAACACGTACATTCCGTTGCAAGTATAACAATGCTCTTTTCTACCAGCAGCCCGTTATAGAGTAATTAGCTAGTCTGAGACTTAGCGAGTCTGTGGTTATTTCTATCTTAATTTAATGACTAAATACATGTTTCACTGAAATGAGAGTACCAGATATCTCCGGTTCTATTCCATTACTACTCGCCTGGCTAACTTCTCCTAAACTGCGCAACGGATTTTTATGCGGTTTTCATTATCAGTTAGATAATTATTTAAGAAATATTTGTAATAAATATACCACGACTGGAGTTTACTCCTTACGAACGATTATAAAATACATAGATTTAATAGTTTGTTAATTTTCTCAATTCACAAATAAATATCAATGGATATAAATATAAATTATATGTATTACAATATTTTAATATGTATTGAAGCATATTGGAGCCAAACGCGTAACGTGTGACATGTGACATTTGATTTTACTCCCATAAATTTTCATACCCTGGGCTTATATATGAAAATCGATTCTAAAGGAGTAAACTTCAAAAACAATATTTTGTAACCAAGTCGCCGAAATTCTTCTAAACCACCCAACGGATGTTGATAAGGATTTTTACTAATGGAAAGAGCGATGGAGGTTTATATATATTTTATAACTTTATGGTTTTTTAATTCGGTAGTAATTACGTTTTGTCATACACCTGCCTACAACACGATTGCAAATTGACGTAAGTAATTTATTGAAGGTCCACCTTATTGACGTGATAGCGTAATGATCAATTATTAGCCTTGCCATGTTTAATTCACAAGAAAATTCAAATAACAATTTTATCGTTGCTTTAACTAATAGATGACTTCAAGTGGAAACAGGTCGACACGCTCCTGTCGACGAAACGACGACGTTAGACTGATATTAAAATTTTAAATTGTATTAAAATTAGGATGGTTACTTTTAATGTTAACTTTAGTATGAGAGCGTGTTTTACGTATCTAATTATTTTAACTTTTTTTCTTGAGTTTTTTAATACTTAATTATATCACTGCAATATCGTGAAAGTAATCTTTATATAGTATATAAACAAAGTCGCTTTCTGCCGTCTGTCTCTCTGCATGTGCGCTTAGAACTTTATACCACGCAACTGACTTTAATGCGGTATTCACTGCTGGAAAGAGCGTTAAACGATGAAGGTTTTTCATATATAATTTTGCGAATATAACCCGTGCGAAGCCTAGAGCGGGAGGCTAGTATAGAATAAGTAACACTTTTTAGATGTTACCATGATCGAGTGTATCAAAGCACCAATAGCGAGCGATGCCTCTCAAGTTACGTTGGCCGAACGCTTGAATGAAATTCGTTGTTGGCCTTGTATGCTATCAGGAACCGATTCTTAAACCCTCCTCTTGTGGGTCCGACATATAGATGGTAAAATTAATATGCCAGTGGTAGGCTACAGTAAAAATCTACTGACAACATGCGCCGTGTCAAGAAGTACCGCCTTCTGTATCTGTCGCTTGATCTAAGCGATCTAGTTAGAGCCTGGGAAATTCTGCAGTTCTGGACTTTTCGCCATAATATAAGACCGTTCGTTGATAACGACTATCGGAACTATGATTGTCGTGTCGACATGGCGGTATCCGCCTGATCGAAGTCTATGTACTTGCTAAGCATATCTTTATCAGCTGGCTTTCGTGAGATTTTCGTCTTGCGTGACAGCTCTGATAACATTTTTTTTTATTACACGCTAAAACAGCTAATCTATAAAGTAATAATTAATTATTTATCAATTTGAGATGGCCTCACATTGACCTAACGAATCGTATAAGTGTTCATATTACTATATTAAAAAAATAAGATAAAGAGTTTTAATACAAAAAAAGGACCAGGTATTCGGATCTTAAAACACATTTTATTCGAGATAATTCTCGAAACTTCCCTTGTTGCATTTACTAGCTTAGTTAACAAACCGCGGTTAGTATAATGAGGCAAATCAATCAATGGTGATCACGGCTTGATTGATGAATTCCTGCCGCTAATGAATTGAGTAATCAATTCAATATACGAGTATGTATACCATAATATAATGGAGTAATTTCCATAACTATGCTCTTAATATGTTGCTTTTAGATATACTTACACGTACAAATAGCACATACTTTAGATGATAATATTTATTGTGAATGAATGCTTTCATCTGTCACTTGCTAATTAGAAACTAATTACACTTATTGAGCGAGTCCAACAGTATCCCCCATATGAATCCCCCAGAATCCACTGGGGGATTCCTTTGGTCAGTTTGACGCGACTTTTAAAAGGTATATTTAGCCTAACAAGCATTTTAGTCGATATCAATAGTCATTACATGTGAACTGTAATGACCTTGGATCTTAGACCTTGGACCAGGAATAATACCTTGGACCAAAAATTTCATTATTGTAATTTTCGTACAGAATCGATTTTTTTTTTTCGAACTTGCTGATAATGTAGCTTTCTACGGATATAACTTTTACAAATCAGTTAAGCAGTTCTCAAATTAATCCATTAAAAAAATCAAATCTTTCCTCTTTATAATATGAGTGTAGATTATGAATATGCAATTACTTTGAAGAAAATTTTTCATGGCAAAGTTTCCTCGAGTGGGGGGTTAAGTATCGCTCGCTTGCCGAAAAGTTAGTACAATTCATGAATGCAGTATGTAATAAGCCTTTTGTAGATTATATTCCGTATAATAATTGTTGAATCTGTTAACAAAGATTAATAGTTTTTACATAAAATATCGAAGCTTTTACGAAAGACATCCTACTAATTATCTACTCATTATAAATGCGAAAGTTTGTGAGGATTTGTTACTCTTTCATACAAAAAGGCCCAATGAATTTAGATGAAATTTGGCACAGAAATAGTTTATTACCTGGATCAACATATAGGTTAATTTTTATCCTGGAAATGTTCCCGAGGGATCTTTTAAAAATGTATAAAAAAATTAGCAGCATGTAGCCGTGGTTCCGCCGTTATCGTCATTTATCAACGAGAACGATGTTGCAGCCACCAGCTGTAACATCTCATGCTAACAATAAAATTCAGATGTGAATTTATACTAGTTTACTTTTTTTTAATTAATTTACTTAAGTAAATTCACACATTGCTCTCTGTTGTTAACTCTGTATACTGTGTCCAAAGTTTAACGGGCAAAGTGCACACAACTCATAAAATCTTTAATGTAACAAAGTGCTTCACCATCTAGCCGCCATCATTTCGCTTTGGCGCATGTTTTCACGTGTTGGGTTTAGATAAGTTGAGACCTATTGATTTATGTATGAGCTGTTTGTACTCCTTGGTTCGGCTAAAGCCAAGTTTTCCAAGAAATGCATTACCTGAACAAATATAAAGAGTGTGTGTTAATCCTTATCATGGTCTATCTCTGTTCGGAGTTCCGGAGATAACACATAATGGAGTAAACTTTATTCGTCAACCTTTAATATTTCATAATACTAACTGAACCTGGCCAGCTGGGTGCGCTTCTCTGTACATTGCGCGTGGGGCACCTCATGATAACCCCACAAATATAAATAAGATGTTCATGAGTTAATATATATATATAAAAATTACATGTCACGTCGTGTGTCCGTGATGAACTCTTAAACTACTGGGGGATTCGAACCCGCGACCGTTTGGTTAATAGCTAGGGTTACTAGCCGCTAGACCAAACGTGTAGTCAAATGTTTTTACTATAAAATTAAGTCGCTGTCTGTTTCGTCTAAGTCACACTAGGGATTTTGATTCCGTTTTCATCAATAGAAAGAGCAACAAACGATGGAGGTTTGAGTATATAACTTGAAGAAAAAAAATTTAATTCGCACGAATCTGAAGGAGAGTCGGTAATCTATACTTATAAAATCGTTTGTCCTTACTAACTATCAACGCACATCCCATACTACTAGGTCTAGAAAGCTGAAATTTGGAACATAAGTTTATTTTATAACGTAAGAATCCGCTAAGAAAAGATTTTTTAATATTTCTACGCCATTCGAAGCCGAAGGCGGGTCTCTAGTATTACATAAATATACGGATCGGTAATATTCAAAGCTAAATATATCTCTTGGTATTGGGAAGTGTCGAGACCTTTTGTGTGATTGTATTGGGATATATCGAAGCGTCGCCCATCTATTAGCAACTATTACGCAAGGATGCTCGTGTGTTTCACTGGTAACCGAAATTTAGTAGGAATTAACAATCGTATACAGAGTCAATAACCGTGCCGAACCGAAACTAGCTTTAGATTTGTTTAAGTGGGTATACAAAACGAGACAAAGGCCGCCCGCCTCCCAACTAGAGTAAGATCTGATTAGTTTGTGCCGACGTCTCTAATCGAATAATAGATAATACAATTTGTAGTAACTAGTATCCTCGCTCGTGATTCATTACAAACGCTAATTGAGTGTATACCAGGTGCGTTGAGCCAGCACTAATAACTTAAAAGGAAAGTGAACAAGCAAACCACCGAAGCGACAATCCAAATGTTTTCAGAACGTTTTCACCAGTAACTACATTACATTTAACGGGTGTGGGGAAGCTACAAACTTCATTCTAAATTTCGTAAAAAATAACTACATACACAAGTTTCAATCTACATTGTGGTAAGTATAGTTTAATGTCAAGGGAAATTAAAGGCTGTGTAAGCCAAATTGGGCAGCGTAAGGAGATAATCTTAGAAACTAATCATGCGATTTAAAAAATTCTTTCATCAATAGTTATAATAGAATTTCAGGATGAACATAGGCTAAATATTCCACGCGGGCGAAGGTTCAGGCACCAGCTATCTAAAAATAAAGATCCAATGCTTGGCAAATGCTTAATGTCAGGCGTCAATGTATGTCAGGAGTTATATTGACTTACATATTATCATGCATTTTTACATATATTTTTCAACGCGAAGTCGCGAATTTATAATAACTATATCTATATAGTAATAGAAGTATAATTTGTACAATGGTAGTACGCCTTAAGTAGGTTCACTCAGTGAGAAGTTGTGCTTTGTGTGCTCCATTACCGCAAGCGAGTGCATTCGTTGATATTGCAAAGAGCAATCTCTCCTCACAGACGACTATTTGCTCTTTGCACTAAGAAGGAATTGAAGGAAGGATGATACATATTTTCTAAAAGTTACTAAGTAGTTTTACTAAAAGTAGTAAAACTACATCAAAACCCTCCGTAAAATAAAATTACTATAATCGCTATCAAAATTTATAATCTTTTACCAGTTCCAGTTATGGAGCTCCTGATAAAAATAATAAAATGCACTAATGACTTTAGATTTTTTTTATTCAGAGTAGATAAATATTTTAGATTAAATAAGATATTGTGACATATTGTATTAGTTATAAAAAATATAATCTATAATATAAAAAGGCAATGTGTGTATTCCCTATGGACTCCAAAACCGCTGAACCGATTTTGTTGAAATTTTCAGATTAGTCCAATGAATTCCACTTCACTTATTAGTCCAGCGGGTGATCCTGTGAAGTTTGGTAGCGATCGGATAAGAAAAGTGGACGCGGACGAATTCATGGGCAAAGCCTAGTTTAATATGAAATATAATATAATAAAATATTATACATATTTACGCCATTCTTAATGGCAGAATATGTATAGAACACTTATTTCATTATGAACTTAATTTTACTCATAATACACAAGAATTTTTTTATTTCTTTCTTTATTAAAGAAGATATTTTATGAGTTTTCTAGAGGTAGTAACTAAAAAATTACCTTCTGACTTTTGACTAGAAGACCTAATGACTACATTTATTTTTTTCCTTTGTATATTTTCTCACCGTTTCTTTTAAAAATCAGTTCAAAATTGCAAATTTGTCTTCTCTTCAACAAGAACCTCACGAATTTTTGTTTCGTTCCAAAGAACAAATTACATCGCGGCGAATCAAAATACTTCCGTTTTAATTAAAAACAGCTTTGAATTAACATTCATTGTTTCATCGTCGTTGAACAATTCTATTAAGCGCAAGAACTCGATTTAGTTTAGTCCTGAACACTAACCGAGTAAGTCAATATTGGCCGAAAATTGTTTGGCGATCGCCAACCGATAATTTAATTATTTCCGGATTCAATTTAAATGAGAGCCATGTTTTCAGTAGCTAACATTTTTCATTATAGAGGTAAACAACTAGTTATTCTAGTAGACATTGTTATGAACAATTAGTAAAAATGTTTATGAAAAAAATGGAAAACAAAACTACATAGTTGACAAGCCCGCTGGATGAGTGGTTCTAGGGTTCCTGGATTCGATTGCCGGCAGGGTCAACTTTGGAAACGAACTTTTCAAAGTTTACTCTGGTCTTCAGAGCACACTGCGTTTCGCAGTCATTTGGGAAGCCCGTCTGGCGGCAGAAACCACCCTCTAACAGAAGACCACCGTAAAATAACACCACGTTTGCTGTTGTGTTCCATTGTGTGAGTAAAGGATGCCAGAGCCCATTTCCCTATTCCTTCCCATTCCCTTATCCTTAATCCTACTATAGTCGGCAGCGCACTTGCAGCCCTGTGGCGTGCTTGTGTTATAGGCGAAGGTAGCCACCAAGTGGATTGTCAGCCTGTCTGCCGAACTTATCATCAGAAAAAATTATAAAAACAATATTTCTAAATTACTTTAAATTATTGGAAGCCGTATTTTAATTCAAATATTTTCATCAAAATATTTTTTTTATTTAATATTGACTGGAGAATTGATGTCTGTTTTATTAAAGTTGTGTCAAGTATTACGTTTCAAAGAAATGTCAGTGAAAATAAGGAAAATGAACACCTAGATAATTACAAAATTCACTCCGTCTCATGTTATAAACGACGTTCAAAACTGGCGCAAATTCAGATATTTGGGCAGCCCGTCTGACGGCAGTGACCTCCGAGAAATAACAGCATATTTGCTGTTGTGCTTCGGTGAGTAAGTAACGGATGCCAGAGCCGATTACCCTATCCCTTCCTTTATGCCTTATCCTTAATCCGTCTATGGTTGTTTCATTAAATCTTTTTTCATTTTACAATCAAGACTATTAACTGTATGAACGTTAGCGTGCACTGAAGGAATTTTGTAA
Organism: Synanthedon myopaeformis; assembly: GCA_944738685.1. Lineage (NCBI taxonomy): Eukaryota > Metazoa > Arthropoda > Insecta > Lepidoptera > Sesiidae > Synanthedon > Synanthedon myopaeformis. The sequence goes on along the minus strand of OX122918.1, from coordinate 6,303,144 downwards.
AATAACAATAATACTCATAACCTTGTTTATGCTCAATGGAGAAAAGATTATTATAGTACTTAAAAATTAAATGAATTAAGGTCGAAATTACACCAATGGGATTTTTTTAGACTCATTTGGATATATCCATAATACTATTAGTTTTGAATTTTGAATCAACTTGAATGGTTGCCTGTACGCAACTTCGCTAAGTAGTAAACACCTAGGTAGTTCCATAAGGGTTTCCATCATCATCCAATCATCATTAAATCATGTTACGAAGTTATATAAACTCGCCTACTAAACCATATACAGTCATTTAAGCTAATCGCCTTGCACGTCATTAATTAAGAGGAACCTCTTTATGCCGGGTAATTAGCAATTCTACTAAATAAGTGTCGTACATTTGCCGGCTGAAATTGTTATGTTAATACTTCACAACGCCCTTAAGGAAGAGAAAGAGATTTGTACTTATACTTGCGAGGGAAACTCACAAATGTCTAATTGATGTTGAATCTGAATAAAATATCACGAAAACGTGTAGGCGTCATTCTTATTTCGACATAATTAGCAACAACGAAATCTAATTGAAAAAAGTTTTTCACTATTATTTATTTCAGAAGGCTAGATTGTTTGTAGGGTTTAGCCACAGTGCGTTTTGTAGTCATAAAAAAATTAAATATTTAAACATTCTCAATTATCCACAGTCAGTAACATAGTATTTTCCATTCGATTTCAATCAGAAAATTCTTGACACGCTTCCCAAGTTGTACTCATTAGAGGGCTTTTTGGGGTGGTTTAGCCCGAGGCATGTGCTTGCCCTTTCAAGTTGTCGGTTAGATATATGAGCGGTGGAATCACGTGGAACGACGCGTTATATGGCCTTAGGCTACTACCTCACCGCCTACTTACGTACAATCTCAACAATTTATTTATAGTAAACTAAACCTACATTATGTTTCAGTATCCTCAAAGACAATTTTAGTTACTATTCATATTATCATACTATCGCATACTATCGCATACTATCGCGTTGGCTACGCTGCAAGCGACATGCCAAATTGGCCTATTAGTTAGTCAGAAAGCGATTTGCTTAGCAAACGAACGTAAAGTCGGCTAGTTTTCAATGGAACAACACTGTTCCGAAAAGACTATATTTTGAATGGTATTAAATTTGAGCATTGTGTTTCAATCAATAGTAATTTTTTAAGAATGACATATTTGTTCCGTTCATACCATAAAATAGAGCGAAAGTGAATTCCATCTCACCAAACTAAGCGCCTTATTGTATGTACCTATCTTATACACAAGCGTAGCTCCTAGCTTAGCTCTTAGTTTGGCACGTATAGTGTGGCCTTAGCCTAATTATTACTTGCACGTCACATTATCTTGGACTATAATTTAACCAACAACAGGCTTAAAATGTCAAAAAGAAAGTTTGTTTTAAAGGAACATTGTAAACATGTTTACGTAAAAGTAAATAGGAACGAATTGGCAACAGGAAAACTTAAGTTACCTTTATTGTTCTTCGCGTTGCGTGATCCCGTGACGCGCAGTTCTACCAACGCAAAAATCAATGCAATCTATCCAAACAGATTTTAATTTTTTTTATAATAGATATATTGCTCCAGCCGTGTAGCGAAGATGAGGCCTATGATGGAGCGAGCTCACCCAGAAGATGCCTATTCACTCGAACTTTGAAAAGATTTGGGTTATATGAGCTCGGAAACACAGACACCGGCAGGGAGTTCCAAACCTTGGCAATGCGCATTATAAAGGATGTTTTAAAGCGCTTGGTCCAAAAACGAGGGATTTCGACAGACGAGGATGGTATCCAGCCGTACGTCTGAATGTCCGATGGAAGAAAGGGGAAGGCGGTATGAGCTCATGCAGCTCTTGAGCACACTCTCCGAAGTCATCTTATAAAAGACACATAGACAGGCGATTTTGCGTCTATGTGCCAGGCTCTGCATCTTAGTTTTTAAAAGCGTACTGCAGTATTTTACAATTAGCCTCGCTTTTGAAAAGACACGACTAGCAATTATTATTCTAATGGTCCTTACTCTCAGTAAATAGCCAAAGATCACAGTCATTTCTACTACGAGTTATGTAATACTCATATTTTGTGGTTAAAATTGCTATATATTTCGGTAAGTAATAGATACATACGTATATGACGTAAAGTACAATGTTAACCTAAAATACGAAAATGTTTATGGTGGCGGAGTTTATGAAATTTCATAGAAAGTTTATGTAGAGGCCTTGTCGGTAACTTTCTTTTGACAAGTTTTCCCGATACTTCGCCCCAAGCGGAGGAGGGTTCAATCGAAACTTTTCGAACTGAATATTCGACCTGATAATTTAATGTCGAGATTTTCTAGCTACTTCATCCGTAGAAGATTTCTTAGTGGCTGACACTTGGTATATTACGAACCTCTGTTTCGAAACTAAACAAAGTTTTTAGACGCACCGATCAATTTCTATTTTACTTACCGTTTCTACAGGTTATGCGTATATTTGAGAGGGTGACAGTATTTTTCCCATAGGAGTATAACATCCAATCATTACCAAAAAAACCTGTAATAAGAAATTTTTAATTAACTTACTTTGACGTATGATAAAACAGAAGCTTTGATATCCAAAATAAAACGTTGATTAGACGAGAATTACTGAGTTTACACAAAATAACTTATTTTATTAATACACTAGCTGTTGCACGCGACTACGCCCGTCTAACCTTATAAAGTGTAGCTTATGTTACTCGCTGATAATGTAGCGAGTAAAGGTGAAGAATTTTAAAAGTTTTTAAGTTTATACAATATTTTCTCTTCATTATATTAGTAAGTAGGTAGTAAGCACAAAATAAATTTTATTTTAAATTTTATATTATTTTATTTAAACACCTCTTTCTCTATCGTAATTTTACTTTCTTTTGATAAACTATTAAATTTGCCAATTTTTCATATCAAAATCACACAAATCTCTTAAATAAATTGCCCTACCGTTATTGCTACATCCTCCAACCCTTTTTCTTGTTTATATATTGCCACACAAAAGCTGTATAATTCGTATATATTTTTAATAAGGATTGTTTCCGAAAATTGCCGAGTGTGTTGTGTATCGAGTCACGCGTGTAACATTAATAATGTGGCGGTGTCCGGAGCAAACATGTCCTGCGATTATTATACGAGAGTCTCGTAATAAAAGAAAATATTCAATAACGTCTACTTGTTCCTAATACAATATCCGACGAGACCGTTGCTTTGGGGGAAAATTATTATATACCAGCGCGAGAATTAATTCGAGAATATACGTGACCACAAAACATCGACTCTTGTTGTCTTTTAATAAATTAGTGTAGAATTTTTTACACAAACCTTCCGGAAAACATACTAAATCAAATGAATTTATAAAATTTATTTTTACATAACAAGTAGGAGGGACATTTAATTACATAAGGAATAAAAAATAAAAAATACTAGAACAGTGAACCTAAATCAAATGGAAAATCGCAAAATCCATTGTGTAGTTTTGATGAACTAAGTCGATAGACAGTGACACTAACACAGCCGATTAGGGCATCCCTATGCTACAGTATGCCGTCCAATCATGACGTAGGTACACGTATATAAAGAAATTGATATCGAAATCAGTTACTAAAAAAATAAAAATAAATACTCTAAATTTTTGAAATAAAAAATTACTATATTTTATAACGTTATTTTTTTTATTTTATTTTTTTATTATGAATGAAGGGTGTTCAGTTATGAATTTTATTATATGTATAGATGATATTGTTCCACTCTAATCTACTGAGTAAATTTTACCCCACTCTTTGGTGTATTACATATTCGTAAACAAAATTAATGTTATGCATAAAAAATCAGCGCAATAAGTGCACCATTGTCAATATAAAGAAGATCTATATACCCCCATTATCTTACAGTCCACAGTCAGAACACATTATTAAAAAAAGATTCCACTAGAATAAGTTAAATATATCTAAGGTTGCCTCTAAGACCGTGTCTGTATGTATATTTAGTTAAAAGTTAAGAGAAAACGATAAAGTTTTTTAATATTAAAGTTTAAAACAAAATTCAAGAAACCGGGCTGGTTTTTCAAACGCTACGAGCGGAATTGCAAGCAATAAATCATTTACACGCCACAAAATTCCAACTGGGAGAGTAAAAAATGGGATTTTATTTTTAATTCTATATTCTACTGGCCAGTTGTACCTACGTACTGGCTCGTAGAGGAAAGTTTCCATGTGATATTGCACATTAAATTAATTATAGCAAAACAGAAGTTTTGGGTGGCGTCAAATGAGCCACCCATTGAGTAGTATGCTTAAGAAGCTTACTACTCAATGGCTTGACCAAAAAGCTTGAAACAAAAATATATGAACTATCCATCGAAATAATATATCTTTGCAAGCAGAACTATCAAAGTTTGGTACATTTCTTTTTCATATCCAAAACTTATATTAAAAAAAATGTTAGCAAAACAGGTTTTTTTTTGCCTAGATTTCTCTCCTAAGCGGGTACGGTGATTGGAAATATTTACACGCTAAAAAGGAAGAATCTGTTGTATTCTAAACACAACAAGCATATGTAAATCAATAAATTTCATTCAAAACATCGAGATATACTAATTCTGGTATGCGGCGTGGGTGTGGCGGGCTACCACCCAGCCCACGCCGCCAACGTCTATGCAGTCTTTATCTAATTTTTGAACTGAAGAATCTCTGCAGCTATAATAACTAGACGGCAAACATTTTCTGGATACGAAATCTGCAAAGTACTTGAGTTAACTGTAGCTACGGCTGCTGTAATTTGCCCGAGCGAGGACTGAACGTAGCGTTCATTGGATTAGGCTCGCGGGTACCCGCAGCGAATGGCGACCGACCGGATACGGCTACAATTCTACCCCGAGAGAAATAGACGAAATTGTTAACAGAATACTCTGATTTTTCCACTATAAAAGAAAATCGCTTGAAATGAAAGGCTGTGTGAACATTTATCAAAAGTGATTCGAATTTTGGTTTTATATCCAACTTGCTCAGACCAAATAAGAACTATAGGCAGAATTTTGCGGATTACTTAGTGAAGCCGATTTCAAAACATATGTGCGTAGGCTGTTTACTGTATTAATATTTTGTGTTCCAAGCTTTGTGTTTCAAATTCTATTCTATGCTGCCTTTTATTTTTTTAGACCGGTTTTCACATCTTTTCATTGCGCAATTTGGTATTTTCACTACTTAGTAAATATTTGTACAAGGCGAGTCGTTGTTTTATTGAATTTGTGTGCGTATAACCGTGTATATACACGGAGAAGGCGGCTTCTCTCTGCGGTCCACAGGACTCTTTAGTTCTTATTTTATCTGAGCCAACTTAGAAATCTGACTTTTCTGTTCTCCAATGTCGAACGGGAAAATTTATGGCCAGTCAATCGAATGGCCGAAATGTATTTTGGGTAGATTAATAGCGGCGTCACGTGCACAACCCTTTCACTATGGAGCAGCGCTAATTAAGAAGTTTCGACCTCGATCGACATAAATTGTGTTACGTCAGAGCTGTCACGAAAAGTTTACTCCGTAAAATTAAATTAGTTTGGAAATAAAGCGGTTTTGTGATTTAAAATGGTTTCAAACGAAACAAGTTCGGTGTGGCTTTAAAACATAATTGAACTGGACTAACAACAGAAGGTTATTACGGGAAACTCTTCATTATTTTGCCATCTCTCTTTAATATTAGGGAATTATTTCAAAAAGACCTCACAATAAGGGATACCAGAGCCATTTTTATAATCGGCAGGGCATTTGCCACCTGTGACGACCTATACATAGTTAAAAAAAATTCGTCACAAATAATCATTCCCAGTTTTCATTAGAACGAGTGCTATGATCACCTCTAAAGGAGGTTAACAGTGGAACCTTCATTGCGATTTCTAAAGAACGTTTTGTCAAAGCGACCGTTTTTAATTGTATATGGGTGTGAAGTTGTACATTGTACATGGGTATATACAAATATAAGTATTGTAAATAAGTCCTGGTTCTTGACACTTATTATTAATGAATAGTTGTATAAAGAGCTGTTGCCGGCGACTTCGTCCGCGTCGAAAAAGAAAATATATTAATAACTAGCTGACCCGGCAAACGTTGTTATGTCATATAAAAAATTTTTTGGGGTGGACACCCCTTATCACTTAGAGGTTTGAAAAATAGATAGTAGCCGATTCTCAGACTTACTGAATATGCATAAAAAATTTCATAAGAATCGGTCAAGCCGTTTCGGAGGAGTATGGGAACGAACATCGTGACACGAGAATTTTATATATTAGATTATTATACGATGACAATCAGTTGCTATTTGCACCATCTGATGGGATGAAAATAAGACTTTTTGTCACTGCAGTCTGCCAGTATTATATAGTATATATATAAGCGTGATGTTATATAGCCTAAAGCCTTCCTCGATAAATGGACTATCCAACACAAAAAGAATTTTTCAATTCGAACCAGTAGTTCCTAAGATTAGCGCGTTCAACCAAACAAACACTTCAGCTTTATATATTAGTAAGTAAGTATAGATATAGTATAGTATAGTATAGATATAAATATAGATATAAAAACCGTAGAAGTAATACCTACATATATTCTGTTTCCTGTTGCAAATAATTTAGTATGTTATTGATATGAAAACATGAACATACTTATTATTATCTGAATTAGGTGTGGTATAAAATAACTACTAATAAATGTAAGCAACACTAGGCGGAAACAAATGCAATGCTTAACCCCATATAGTGACGAAGAATGATATGTTATACTTACTCGTAGGTACTAGAAAATTATACCTCAAAATTAAATATTATTTCAATTTTACCTCTAAAATCCCCAGTTTAAGGCAATAATTAAACATTGCAGACAGTAAACTTGATATAAAATCGTTGACTAATTAAACATTCCTTCCGCCACTTTATTAAAGTTGACTATTTCACTCAAACAATATTACGGAGTTGAAGAGTCGGAGTTAGAAACTGAAGAAATTAACAACAGCCATTCTAAGCATGAGTTGCTTTCTGTTGTCTTTTACGTTTATTAAAATTCCTACTTATCATTAAAAATCTGTCTTATTCCCATTCCTTCTGTTGAAATTGGCGCTATAGAAATTTGAGAATTTATTAAAATTTGTAGTGAATTACATATTCTAATTTTACACTAAGGAGGCAGCCATAAATACTATAGAAATATCCGTTTAGTAAGGAAACATTAAAACACATTTTTTTCGTTACCAAAAAGAGACTTTCGCGGTCACTATATAGTTTTACCCGGGGCTCCAGTCGCGCTATAAATTGAACCATATTTTCAGGACTAAATCTTTACTGTTATGCCACAAAAGTCATATCATTATCTTTTATGTTAATCTAGAAACATGGTCCAATCTGTGTGGAAAGATTCATGAAAATCAGTTCAACTATTAAAAACTGTGCTATTTGATTTTAAAACGATAAATTCTCACATTTATACATATTATAAAGTAAGTATACCTAAGGCGAATCAAATATGAACCATACTTATATCTTAGAACATTTATTGATACAATAAATAAAATTATGAATACAACATATCTTTACATACAATCTATTTTGTAAATACTTTAAGCGCACTGGCGTTGCTTGTGTTATAGGTGACGGTAGCCACTTACCATCAAGTGGACCGTCAGACTTTCCCAAGAATGAAGAGCAGCAAATATTTTTAAAATTTGGATGTTGGAATTGTAAATATTATGACTACTCTGAACAAAATATTAAGTTCGAAATGTAGTAAGAATAGCTAGTAGAATTAGCTCTGGCCTAAGAATATTTAAGCAAAATTACAAGTAGAAACTTCTTGTTGAAATGAAACAAAACGAATAAATATCGTAGTTATTACATATCTTATTATAATTTTGATCGAGTTTACCTGTTAAACATGGCGCACAATTTGTTTGATTGATTGAAGGATCATTTATCAATGTCATTTACGGATTCGACAAAATGAAGCCATCGAACAGAACCCCGACGTTATTTACCGTTGTTTTATTGGCCAATCCATTTTAAGATTCTGTGGTTAACATTTATTATTGATTGCCTTTTACACAAAACGTGTTACGTACAAACTGCACTACATTTGGCTACTATTTCGGTTTATGCTTGGTTCGCCCTTTTTTTTAACGTTGGAAAATCCTCTTGGATACCCAGCAGTGTAGGGGACACTGCGGGGTTATGCTGGATTCGTACCGGTTAAAACCCAACGACTTTCTAGCGCAGCCTTTGATTGGCGGCGTCGCGGGGACGTTATGACAAGACATCGGTGCCCCACCACGACTACGAGTATCCAGCGTGGGGAGGGCTACGCTCTCTGTCAGAATTTTTCCCCCAAGACCACCGTTCGTCTTACCATGTCTTACTTAGTTGTGTCCCACAAAAAAAATGCCAATACGTCTCAGTTTGTCTACTCACTACTCCTGGTTTATTTCTCTTGATCTATCCAAGACATTAAAATAAACTATATTGTATTTGCAGTAAATCGTAGTACCTAAGCGTACACCCTAATCCTAACAATATTATAAATGAGAAAGTTTGTATATTTGGAAATTTGTTACACAATAATGCAAAAATGGCTGAACGGATTTGGATGAAATTTACCACACAGATAGTTTATTAATTGGATTAACATATACTTTTTATCCTGGAAAAAGGTTGTGTCCCCGGGGTGATCGTCTAAAAACATAATTTATTGTGGCCGCCACACAGTCGCGGGCAAACTGTCGTCAAAGGTGGCGGCGCCACCGTCGTCACACCGACAAAGCTTTTAGGAGTTACAACTCATTAATTTTCTTAGAAAATTAAAAATTTAAAAAGTTTCATATTTCAACGCGGACAAAGTCGCGGGCACCAGCTAGTAAATTAATAAAGGCAGCAAGGTACAATGATATTAAACTTTACCTGAGAGTTGATTTATGAAGCTAAGGGGAGTAGCAATTTCCTTTGCGGAAGTGTCCCCATAGCAACGTGGTTACTGTGAGTACGGGGGTTTTAAGATGCGACCGCAGACGACTATGATATACATAGGTAACGATATCAACGAAAATTTACTGCGTGAGTACAAATTAAAGAATTTTAAAGAAAAAAAAAACAAACATAATTCTTCTTACCAACCAAACATACTCGTAAGATTTAAAAAAGGCCGCATAATTTGTCTTATCAAAATAGTGAAAATAATGTTTCTCTCGATAAAAAATAACCAAACGAGTTCTTCAACTAGCTCCGATAACCATTTCTCGTCATCAATGTTAGAAAGGAAAGAAAAGGGTCACATTAAATTAGACAACTGAATTCAAGTAGCTCAGCTGAAAGTTATAACTAGAAGAGGTGAATTAATCCTACTAATATTTATAATAATTGCTATTATTATAAATGTATATATTTATTATTTAAAGAGTGACAGGGCATCCTTCGTTTCGCAGTCATTTGGGAAGCCCGTCTTACCTTGCAAAGATATAATTATTATTTCGATGCGTCTTACAGAAATTAACAGAATTTTTTTAAATAATCACAGTGAGCCAAAGAGAATCAACCCTTATCTTCTAACCTCCCTAACTCTGTTAATTTTAATTTTATCAAAAAAAGGTATATACACATTTTTATTTTACATAAACTAAATTCTTTACAATATTTTGTCTGAAACTTTTTTTATAACTTTTTTTTGTACCATTTTATATGGTACCATTTATAATTTGAGGATTTTTTAATATATTTTTTCCACCCCTTCTACAAGTTGCATTTGAAAATTTCTTTTACCCATCGATATTACATATATTCTAGAAACAATGTACCCTCTGATGAAAGAAATAAGTAATTTTAAGACTAGGATCGCACCGGCACTCTAATCAGATATGTAGTAAAAAAAGTACACAGAAACGCTTCATTAAACATTGAGGGACCGAATAAATCATTGTGCTAGCACGCCGACAATTTAGAATTGCTTTTAAAATGAATCACCCTTTCATTCAAAATTGGGCGCCACCAATATTGATCATGACAATGCTAAAATCTGCGAACATTAACGCCGCCGTCATCAACGGCAGGTAGGAAAATCACGTATCACGGTGCGTATCACATTACGAGTAATATTGTCATACGGTCGTTGGTCGCACGCTTTTTTACGGTGTCGATGAAAGAGGACTCATCTTTTGTAATTAGATGAGTTTAATGTAGGTGAACGTGTAATAATGAAACGTGACTTGTACTTAAGTGAATTTTACGTACCTATGCATTTTTCTTTTAGGGACAGTTCACACCGAAACGCGACGCGAGCGAGAGCGTAAAATATTTGTATGGAAAAAATTAAAATGTCAATGTCAAATTGACGAATATGAATTTTCGTACGCTATGAAGCTATGTAAAGTAGCGTCCGCGCTGAGTATAGGGATACTACGTGAAGTCGCCGACACTTTATAGGTTAAATAGGAAAAGGGCTGGTAGTCTTCAAACGCTTGAACAGATCTCCATAAATTAAAGAACGGTCCATAAACTTGGAAACCAATATTTTCAATTAAAATAAACATAAAATGAAGTATTAGCTTGGAACACAAAATCTCATAACAGTAATGGGCCTAGGATACACACGTAACCATGAAATGCCATAATAGTAGATACAAGTACTTTGTTGGTTATGTCAGTAACAAACAAAGTTCATCTTCATCTTTATTATATTAGTATAAATAGATTAGATATTGAGATTTTAGCTTTAGACCACACATCTTCGCTGCATACTTTATTACAAGAAATAGAGTGCACTTGAATATTTCCACGCCAGAAAATTGTTAGAGCAACGATGTGTTGGGAATGTGTGGAAATATGTGTGTGGGCACGACACAATGTATCTATGTACATGACAGGTTCCCTTTGAGCCGGTCCGTTACGGCTGACGCCATCCGCAATGCCGCTGCATATTTCAATTTCCTGCTCAAACTGAAACATCTCGCTATCCTATGTAAATTCGGTGAACACAAAGCTTTATATGTGTGCACTCTAAAGCCTCTATCTGTTTTTGTTAAAAATACTGTGATAATTTATTCCTAACGTTTGATTAATTGTTTGGTAAGAAGTTCGTAAAAGAAGTGGTGGTGCGGTGATCTGTAAGGAGGTGGCTACTGCCGGCAGACGGGCTGCCCAAATGACTTTTGCGTCATACCTTTTCCAGAATATTGGTACACTTAAATTTTATATAATATGCTTTAGAAATACAGTAAATTAATAAAAATAAACAATATCACATTACCACGTGTTTGACACACGCACGCACAGCTTCCGGCCCATTACAACCAAATCCCAAATTGCCTGAAATGTGAATGAATACATCTGAATCCCAAATAGACTGATTTCTAAATCGACTAAATCCCAATTCGCCTGAATACCAAATGGACCGGACGTGAAATAATTGGTAGTAAAATATTTTACAAACCCATCAACGATTTCCATATACCTATATAATATGTTTATGATATTATATTATATAATAATAATTTTTTTATATATCTATTGGGATATTATATTATTTACATACCTATAGCAGGTATCGTAATTTTCAATCAAAAGCGAACATTGAACCAATGAATTGAGCTTAGCGATTAGTCCCCAAAGCTTACAATATCGAATTCAATAATAGTGATTGCGACATCTAATGACAATCCGTATAAATTACGATTTCATTTCATTATTAATTACATATTATCATAAAATTACCATCTATCATCTATCTCCATTCTATCAATTACCATTATATCAGCAATACCTATATAATTTTCATTTTCTAACGCGGACGAAGTTGAGGGCACCACTGCACCAGCTAGATTTAATAAATCTAAATCTTATTTAGTCATGAGGGTTTTTCCTTATGAAACTAAGCTACCAAATCTCAATTTTTTTTCAGACGTGCAGACATAATATTTTTGATAAAAATATGTTGTTAAGGTATGTGAAAATATGTTTAACTTTGGATGTTTGGTCCCACTGATCCAGTCCCACCTAGACTCGTGGTCCTACTTACGCTTAAAACATTGATACTACTTACTAATCATAATCATTAACTGTGACTCACGGTCCCACTGCCACTGTCGTCCATGAAGATACTATACTCAAGTATCAGATTTAAATAAACTGTGCAGTTGCCTGGTTTGAAAGTAGACACAGTAGTAGTGTATAATTCATTGGAAACGGTATTCGTATATCGCCACAATTTGCATGAAATGAATAAGCAATGTTCGCAAAGGGTTCGCCGACTGTCGATCGGTTGAGTGAAATGCTATGTTGTGCTACCTCACGATTAATCCTTTGAAAAATTCAATATTTCTTCGTAACCATTGGTGTTCCACAGTTCCATTAAGGTTAAACCAACGGAAAAACCTAACTCTACCGTAGTTAATATATATATATATAAATCCTGCGACGGTCAAAAGCTTTCCAGTTCTTTTTGATTTGTTTATTTTTTTTTTATTTTTTTTTTCATTTTATGTGGTTGCAGATTTGACCTAAATAATATTCTTTGGAATGGCCGTAGTCATAATTTATAACAAAACATACTTTTGCCCTCAACTTTGTTCGCGTGATGACGATATAGCTTATAACCTTCCTCAAGAATTGGGCTATCAAATTATGCAAAGCAAAGATTGGAATTCCCTTCCGACGTCTGTGTTTCCGAGCTCATATAACCCAAATCTTTTTAAAGTTCGAGTGAATAGGCATTTTCTGGGTGAGCTCGCTCCATCGTCGGCCTCATCTTTGGTGCATACGAAAGTTTGTAAATTTTGATGTATGTTTTGTTCCTCAATAACGCAAAAACGGCTGAACGGATTTAGATGAAATTTGGCACACAGATAGTTTATTATCTGTATTAAAGTAAAAGACACTTTTCATCCTGGTAAACATAAAGTTAGGTTCCCCAGGGTTTTCACAACGATAAATATGTCAGGCGTTATAATACTCATATATTTGCTCAGATATTATATTTTTCATTTTTAAACGAGCACATAGCCGCGGGCACTAGCTATAGTATACTAGATTAACAAAAGTATCAATAGAGTAGTATTTAATTACTACTATGATTTGAACCTTGTATTGATGCGTAAGGAAAAAACTCAATGTAGAAACTAAACAAAGAACCTTTCGAGTGTACAGAGATGTAAACGTGACGCGTTATGGTCACTCTTCGTTTGTTCGGTCGAGTGGAAGTTATTTGGATAGGTGAACATTCATAGAGCAACTGGTCCACAGTTTAGAATACAAAGGGACATGTTTCAACGTTCAGACAAAAAAAATTAAATTAGTAATGGATTCCAAACAGTACTCAGTTTGTACAAATGTTGTTAGTTGACCTACATAATTTTATGGACTATGGTGTGCCTTTATGAGTAAAGTAATAGCTGTCGCATAAGCCCCGAGAACTGTTCATTTAATGGGCTGTAAATGAAAAACGGCAGCGTTGTCATGGCGCGGTGGTCGCTCAGGGCGCTCTTACCAGGCCCTTCGGCCCTTAGGCGCCGAGATATGTGACCGCCGTCGCGCGTTGTCGCATTTACGATCCATTTGTATCAGTCCACTACTACTTACTCGTACCTATGTTTCTCGGACTTTGTAACTAAGAAGATAACAATGTTGTTAAGATTACCCGGCTAATAACGTTGGAAGTTAGTTGCAAATCGTTCGCTCTCCGTGAATAAGTATTGTTAACGCATTTTTTTTTTTTTGTTAACCTTATTTTTTTTATGTTATGGCAACCGTCGTCTATAACACAAGCAATGGTGGTGAAAGTGCGCTGCCGATAGCATTAAGGGTAAGAGATTGAAAAAGAATATTAGGGAAAATGGGTTCTGGCATCCCTTACTCACTCACTGAAACAAAACACCACACATTCTGTTATTTCACGGTGGTCTTCTTTAAGAGGGTGATTACTGCCGCCAGACGGGCTACCGAAATGACTGCGAATGAAACGCAGTGTGCCCTTCCACTATTTAATGCGAACGCAAGTATGACGGTAAGTGACTACCGTCGTCTATTTAACACAAGAACCGCCACAGGTGCTGGAAGTCAACAGCTGGTATAATGAACCTAAGTACATATACAGAACTTGTTCAAAACAAGTATAACAGAAAAGTACTATTAACTGCACGAGTTTTGAAGGGACGTTTAACAAAGTTCTTTAACATTATATGGGACTGCTCTTCGGACTCACTAAGTCCCGAGTCGTTAAAACTCTTAAACTACCTCTCCATATTCAAGAATAAGGCTTCCCTTTGCACAATTTAAAACCTCATCAGTGAAATATCATCAGCGCTTCGTCTCGTGCATAACTTAAAAGTGAGGCGGGTGTAAGAATAATATTGAAAACCTTATTCAACGCGGGCGAAGTTTCGAGTAAACGCTGGTTATTCATAATCTTTAATTACTTCAGTGCTCAAAAAAGTTAGTCTCGATATCGCTTCCACGCATTCACCGCGCGTTCTATTATTTACAAATAATTTATAAGGTTATTATTGGATAAAAAGTGCGGCGGGTGTAAGAATGATATAGAAAACCTTATTAAGTTGCCATCTAACTGACAAAGCCAAAAAGAAAAAATAAATAAATTGTAATAAATTATATACCTACTCGGGGTAGGGACTATGTTTTGATACACAACTGCATTCGTTCTTACGCCTTTCTCACAAATATTCCGTGTTGTGAACGTACGGTACGAGTTACGAAAAAAGTACTCTTAATGAATTTGTACGTAAGAGGTCAGTTTGTTTAGGTACATAATTAGAGATACATATATACCCCGTTGTCTACCGGACAGGTGGTAATCCGTAATAGATATAGCTAGACAAGGTAATATTATAATGAAACTCTCTCACAAATTTATAACACTAATTAGCGAACGAACATTGTATAACGAAACTTAATGATCTGAAATATTAGCGCGCTGATATATACAACAGCGTAACAATAATGTAATTACATGTTTGTTAAAGCTGTCTTTAATACCCCATTTACATAAAATAATAACTCCTCTGTAGAATTAACGAAGTTCACAGGAAACAATTTATCAGGCAGACAATCTCGATGGATGAAAGTGGGAGTTTTCTGAGGCTATTTCTTAACCGTGATAGTCTATTGTGTAGAAGCCCGCGGCAAACCGCCGCCGCTAGCGTACCCCTAATTGATATCAATTACTCGCCATCTCTCAAAATCTCTTTGAAACGACCTTATATCTTCAAACTTCCAACACAATATAAGTATGCAAAAGTAAAGTAACTGCAGAAAATAACAAAAAAAAAATGAAAAATTGTGCGCGTTGAGAAATTTCTATTTGTCAACGATCAATTCAATCTCCTAAAACAAGAAGGCAACTCTTGCATACCGATCGAAACTAATTTTAAGTTATAAACAAAGATTAGTTATAATAATTGCGTGGTGGGAAAATAGCTACTATGTAGGTATTCATATTTAGAAATTTAGTGAGTTGGACGACATGGTTACATTTTTACAGTTCCGCTTCTATTAATTTTTATTATAATATAAACATAATAAGACATGTAAGGGAGTCACTACATTTATTCAGCTAAATTCAGCTTTTGTCCATAGAAAACATCAGTTTTGTTTGGAAATTCGTACGTGTCTGTTCAGATAAAAGGTGGAAAAAGGCGGCTGACGGTCGCGGCTGACATATGTGCACGGTCGTTCACAATGTTCACATCCCAGTACGCCAGATTTCCAGCGGACGTCCGAACGCTCAAGGACGGTTCAAAGTCACGTCCGCGACTAACGTCCCGCTAGTTTGCACAGCTTAGTATTTTTGTACTGTCCAGATACCTGTCAGCCGCGGCAGTCGAACGCGTCCGTAGTTTGTTTCCACTTTCAGCCGCGGTTGTCGGATGCGTCCGTAGTTTGTTTCCACCTTTACGCATGAGTCGGATCTTAAACTATGAAAGGTAATAAGGAACATAAAACACAACGACGGTTTTTACATTTTCGTGTTTTATTTTTTGTCAACTTTCATCAATTAACGATCAAATAATGGGTCTTTTCACCATCGAAATAAAATATCTTTGCAACATTTCAGATTAAATTTTATTCTTAAAATTACTTACATTAAGATTTGTTGCAAAAATTTGACATATACATAAATATATATTTATTACATATATATTTTTAAAATTGTTTTCAAGCTTCGATCACGGAAAAAATCCAAGTCAATAGCTATGTTGTTCTGACAAAAATAGTCGTAAAAGTAACCTACTGTTTACTTAAATTGCCCTGGCATTACCAATTCAAAATTCTAATCAAACCGATTAAGGTGTTAGTATTAACACATATTAGTTATCTATTTATAACTAGCGGGCCGCCCTCGGCTTCGCATGGATATTTTTTCTGCAAATTATAAATAAAAACCTTAATATTTTAACGTACTTTCCATTAGTGAAAATCCGTTGCGTAGTTTAAAAGATCTAAGCGTACATATAGAGGTACAGACTTTGTTTTTATACTATGTAATGATGAATACGGTACTTGGTTATCTAATTCTAAGGTTTTTAAGCGATTAGAAGAGGGAAGGGAAATGGTCTCTGGCATCCCTTAAATACTCAATAAGACCTACGGTGAGAGGTCACACTACTGCAATTTCTAAATACCTAATCCTTTCTTTCTTTTCTTATATAGCACTAAAAGGTTTGTTAACCTTAAAACTCAATGCAAATTTTTGCCTAATGGAGGCCCCATTAGGCAAATATCCGACAAAATTTACAGTTTCCGAAGCTTTTACTATAATCCTCGCTATAAAAATTGCTTCATTTATAAAATGTTTGTAGCAGACGGTAGACTCTCCGACATTTACCTCCCGATATTAGACTAGTTTATAGGCCGGTTAACGGCCACTTTATTTGGCTATTACGTACTAAAACTTTTGGGTTCACCTTTTTGGAAACGGTCTAACTAACTCTTACACTTCACACAACTGTGTGTGACCATTTTAACTTGCTCACATTATTTTCCAGGACGCGAGTCCATAATAGTCGTTTTAGTACTTACTTCAGTGGCGTTAACCTGCTAAACCTAGAGCGGGCACAAAGGTAAAATAGCAGGTTATACTTTTGTTAATTGGGTGACCAATGTGAAATTTGTGACATCAAATACTTTAAACGCAGACGAAGTTGCGGGTCATCGTTGGTGTTTTATAAGCTTTAAAATAAAAATTGTGTATTAATATTATAAAGAGAGAAGATTTGTATGTTTGTAATGAATAAACTCAAAAACTACTGGACTGATTTTAAAAATTCTTTCACCTATAGAAAGCTACGTTATCAGCGAGTAATATAGGCTAAATTTTATAAAGGCTAAGTCGCGCGCAACAGATAGTACACAATAAAATACACACAATAATAGATACACAATAAAATGCCTCCGACTGTGCCATTTTTATATATTACGTTCTCAGTCGAGACCGGATTGTGCCACTAATAAATAATAAAAAATTGTCGACTCCATCGAGACAGCCAACAAGGCACTCTACAGCCCAGACGACAATATAGTTCTTCGAGAGAGTTGTTTAGACTAAGTGTAAATTATGGTTTTGCGTGTGAGAGCTGAGCCCAAAAGCTGAGCTGAACTCCAGTGTCCTTTTTATGATTTAACGGTACAGTAACAATATCAAAAGTACATTATGTTATCATAATTCTACCATATTTATTATTAGGTACCTATATAAAATACTAATAAATAACATCTAATAAAATATATACATACATACTTATATGTTTATTATACATAAACATAGAAATCTTTATAAAGTCACCGAGAAATCATACAAGTATTAAACTGTTGTTGTAGGAACTCTATAATGGCTTCTACAAATGGAGAAAGTAATAAAATATTACGCCTTGAATATATTTTCTCAACAGCTCTTTACTCTTATTAGGAAATTGCCTTCATTTTGCTCAACGGAATGAGGGTTGACATGAAAGGCTTTGCCGTAATTGCCATTTGCCTGTAAACTTCATTATTAAGGCTCACGTCATGTCGTAACAAAAGCCTTATTAGGCCGCGAAGAAGCGGTGGCGCAACGGGCGGTGGGCGCGGGAGGACGCTAATATCAACTCGATACCGGCATCGCATCAACTGTATCGGATTAAAAATAACCTTTCTTCGTCAATGTATGAAGAATTTTCATAACAATTGGATTACGAGGAGCATGTGCGCGAAACCCATGGTTCTTTGCTTCGAATGCAGACACATAATCGACTTCTGTGATTTGTTCTATTAACTCATGATAGGAATAGTTATTGTTGCCTGAGCTTACTTTACTTCTACCACTATAATTATTGTAGTATGTATTAGTAGATTACGGTTTAATTTCCTTTCTACAGTAAGCGGATTAACGGGAGTAATTATAGCTAATTTATCAATTATTATTAGGTATTTCCAATCTACACAATATGATGTCATATTAGAAAAGTTTTAGACCAAATAGCCTATATTATCGTTTTAGCAGACAAACGTTCTTCTTGGCTCCGTCTCCTTATCCCTTGTCATCTCTTTTTTTGGTTATGGATGGTTAAATTGCCAACTTCAGACCCATCTTGTACAAGAAAGCAATATTTGATTTGGGAGTAAGTAAATGGGGAAGGATTGGTTAAAGTAGTGAAACTTATCAAAGGAAAAATCGTTTGATGAGCTGTGTACTTCGTTAAATAAATATATTTTCTGAATACAAAATGTTTCATAAAGGTGTTTCATCGATCTCGATAAGCTTTAATCTGTTATATTATCTATTGTTAAATTTTTATGGATCTATAAAGCAGATACCCTCTTCATTCAAAATGCTAATAGATAGATACCTACTTAATGATTGTCCTTCAAACATTACAAATTTTGATGTTCTGATTTCACATAGATGTCTGCTACAATTAATTATGATGGGTCTGGGCGAAGGAGAAAGTCGTGGCTAAGAAATATCCGAGAGTGGACTGAGATTGCCTCGGTCGAGCAGCTGTTCCAGTTGGTTCTTGACAGGCGCCGGTTCAGGAAGTTGACGACTAACCTTCAGGACTGAAGAGACACAAGGAGAGAAAGAGAGAGAGAAAGAGGAGAGATAGAGAGAGAGAGAGAGAGATTTCATATGGGTGATAGGAGTTCTTGAAATTACTATACCCAAAGACCGAGGCGATAAAGCCTAACTTTAATAAACACTTTAAAAGTAAAATTTTGGCCTGGGGTTTAATTTTTTGATTCAGTTACATTTTTAGATTTACTGTTAAAACTTGAGTATTTGATAGCTGATGAATGTTTCCATGCCATTATACTGAATCAAAGCTTTTTAGGTTGAAAGTATTTCAATTTTCCAACTCAACGTCACGATCATGATAGCCGGCTTTTGCATTGACTTCGGAACCATCGGCTGAATTTTCAGTCATCTTGTGATAACTCTGTTTAAACGATTTGCTAATATGCCCCTATGCATTTGAAAACGAAACGAATTTTAAGTATGAGAAGACAATTACTATAAATACCTACTAGCAACACTGATTTGTGGACTGTGGTATCTCTGAGGTTAATTGCTACCAAGGAGGATAGATAATCAGAGATGGTGCACCTTATATTATATGGAGCACCATCTCTGTGTATCTTGTCGGTTGAACGGCGTTAAATAAGGGTGGCGCTAGTGTAGCCAGAGTGAAAATTTTAAAGAGAGACGAGGTGTATGTATTATTTTGTTTATTTTTCATTTTGCGCCAGCTTGGACAATTTTTCACAGCACAAATTTTCACCATTATTATTTTAAAAAGTTTTATAACAGTCAATACAATAAAATCACTATCACTATCATGATCACCTATGACAATACAATAAAATCACCTATGACTCATTAAATTCTCAGGAAAATAATGCAAAAATCACGATGACAAAAACAATACAAAATTTTACATGACAAAAATATTAAATTGTTCAACTCAGCGCACCCACTCCGTCAATAACTGCTACATTCATTTCATACATTCTGGCTACACTAGCGCCATTCTGGTCAATTTATGAACCACTATTTAATGC
This sequence comes from Synanthedon myopaeformis, assembly GCA_944738685.1. Classification (NCBI taxonomy): domain Eukaryota; kingdom Metazoa; phylum Arthropoda; class Insecta; order Lepidoptera; family Sesiidae; genus Synanthedon; species Synanthedon myopaeformis. The sequence continues at coordinate 6,283,041 of OX122918.1, read as the reverse complement.
TTTTAGCTTGCCACTTTTTCAATTTAACACCCATGTAAGTTGGTGCTCCTTATATCTATCCTCCTTGACTCCTTATACATTAATATACTTTACTCTATGATACTTTACTCTATGTACATTTCATTCCATCAATATCCATCCAACATCCAACAAACCAGAACCAGAACCATTCATTCATTCATTCATTCAATTCATTCATTCTGGCTTCCTTCCGGCTGGGCTGTCTGGCTTCGCTTCGCGTGGTTTTTTTTATTCCTTCAATTTCTTTCCAGTGTCTGTCAAAGAAGTTTCGTACATTTTAAACGATTTATTAGTTTTCCAGTATTATCTAAAACAATTATTGACTAGTGAAATTATATTTTCGCCGATATAATCTTACATAAAAGAAAATTAAAAAAATGGACGGCCCCGGCCCAAACCGAGGTTTTCGTGGTGGTGGACGTGGTGGCCCACCAAGAGGCAGAGGTGGTTTTGATATGCGTGGACGGTGAGTCTTTAATTGTATTTTATGAAATCTTACTCTTTATTTGGAGATAAAGAAGACGATTATAATTTGATTATTAAACATCAGCATTTCGTTCAAATTCTACAGCGTCACTGTCGCAGAACTCGCAGAACAAAAAAGGGATGTGTGGATTGACGCCTTATCCAATATTTGGCATTTCTTCCACAAAATGATATAGCATAGCGTTTGTGTTTAATTAGAAAGGAATAGAAGAACCCTTTACACTCAAATTTTCATTGTATTTATGTGTAAAATTATCTATCATGAAAATTTGAGGTTATGCTATATGTACACTCGTTTTTCTATTTTATTTTATCGGATGCTGTTGTGCATATCAGACCAATAGATACTTTTCTTGTTATAATGAATAACTTTGTTTATAATGAATAAACTCAAAAACTACTGGACCGATTTTAAAATTTCCTTTACCTATAGACCCCCTAGGCTGTATTTTATAAAGTTCGCGGACGAAGTCGCAAGCAATAGTTAGATACAATATAGAGTGCATGGACTTGTACACTATATTCGGCTATGAATGTGTGTTAAACTCATTAAAATCAATTCACTAATTTATTTTATTCAATGAACAGTGGTGGCGGACCTGGTATGAGAGGCCGTGGTGGCCCCATGGGCATGAGAGGTGGACCAATGCGTGGTGGACCGCGTGGTTTTCGAGGAGGACCTATGAGGGGTGGAATGGGCGATAGAGGTGGACGAAGTTTTCCACCAGGCCCACAGGGACCGGGCCCACATCCTGTACCGACTATTGAATCCAGAGGTGCACCACCACAACGTAAGATTTTTAAAATTAATTTATTTAATATTGACTATATGTGAAAGATTAGTTGCACATTGGTTCTGTATCTATTTGTATCAGCTGTTTCTCATATTGTATGGATAAATTTGAACCTATATCTTTTTGTATTAAGCTTTTATTATATTTCTTGGTCAAATGTTAGTTTCCCTTAAAATAAAATAAAAAAATCAATTGAGTACAACATTAAAAATGTAAGTCTCCATGTTTAAATAATAATTATTTTAATTTTAGGTGGAGGTTTTAATAACCGTGGGGGGCCCGGTGGTATGCGCGGACGCGGTGGAGGCAGGGGCCGTGGAGACTTTGGAGGCAGAGGTGGTAACCGAGGTGGAGGCGGACCTATGAGAAATAGTAAGTTTCTTTTAGACCATTTAAAGAAATATTTATTTTGGCTTTTAGTTAGACTTGATTGATTTTTGGACTAAAGAACCTTACTACCGGGTTGTTTTGGATGCACAACTCTGCAGTAAGGTAGGATTGGATTGTCACAATTTAGTCCAATGTTATGCTATAATAAACTGTGTATTGAATCCTGATCAAATTGATATTGCTGCTGAATGCACTACTTAAAATATTTCTAATGTAAGCAACATACGTTCGTTTGTTTAGTGCGCGGAGGTCGGGGTGGACACGGATCGCCTATGGGAGGACCGCCCAGCGGACCTCCCGGGCCCCACCCTGGTCCGCCTATGCAGCCTGGAGTGCCGCAGCGGCCTGCACCACCACCGCATCAGGCCGGACCGCCCGGACAAACACCCGGAGCGCCCTTCAAGAGGGGTGGCGGATTGCCCCACGGTGGACCTGGAGGGCCACCCAAGAGAGGAAGGTTTGTTACCTCTTCTATTTTGTTTACTTTGTACCAAAAAACGATTATAGACAGAATTTTACAGACAACATACAACAGTGAAGCCGGTTTATTATATTGAGATTTTGTGTTCTAAGGTATTCTTTTTTGTTTTTATTGAAAATGTTGGTTCTAATAAAAAAAAATTTCTATCTTATTAAAGTTAGCAGCTCACAGAAACCGCTTCTGGTTATAGTTGTGTCCTTACCACTCTTAAAAATGTAGTGAAACAAGTTACTAATTGAATGATGTAATGTTTATAATTAGATTTGAGGGCCCTCGTGGTGGCGGTCGTCCTCCGCCACAGACCAGCTACCAACAAGCGGCTCCACCCCACAACCCGGCGCCTGCAAACGGTTATGGACCACCTTCGTGAGTACTCTTGGCTCTTGTTTACTTTGTTTTACCACTATTTGCCTTTATTTGTCATACTCTCATTCTCGTCTGTGCGATACATTAATTTGTAGTTGAGGGATGAGAAGTTACAAATGAAAAATATTGATTTCTATGATGATCCATTAATCTTTGATAGGAATGTGCCGTCTGATACAATCATGACGCTAAATTTAACATCTGATAATTTACACCTTACATAGGAAAGTTATTATTTTTATACAATTTATAGGTTAAATAGGCTTTCGTGTTTTTCTAGGCACACTGGTTACCAGCCATATGAACAACCGGCAGTGGATCCATATGCACAGGCCTCTTACAGCACACCAAGGTATGGAACTTTATATTTTTCTAATAAGATTTTTATTTACCGATTTAGTCTTTGGATTAGATTTATTTATAATTCTTTTAATAGTTATTTTGACTGAGTATACTCCTGTGAAGTTGAATTTGAATACATAAATTTATATTTAATGCTGTTTTTAATGTTATTTTTGGATAAATGCTTCATCCGTTACCAGACCAGCAGACCCAAATTGGTTGCTTCACGCGTTTATGTTTTGGGTTGTTCAGCTCTTACCAAGGCAACAGCTACTCGACTCCGGCGGCCGCGCAGCCAGCCGGCGGCTCTGGTGGCTACAATTCAGGCGGATACGGTTCCGCATACGGCTACTCCACCGGCGGACCCACTGGATACGAGAACGACGGATACGGGTCAGTATGGATTCCACATCATATCTATCTATCTATGTACAATTGCTGATTCTATTGGGACAACGCAATCGAACAAACAATGGTTCAAATGTAGCAACAACCATTGAATTTTAGGGAACGTGCATAACTGCGACATATTTATTATGTCCAACGAAATCGAATATACCATAAATACCAAAAAATTATTTGATCCTTTAGCTATCTAGTGGTGTAATTAAATTTTAAATGTAAACAATAGTTTATGTAGTACAGCATGAAATGGTTTAAAATATTGAGTTGAACTGCAGGGGCGGTGCGGGGGCGGCGGGCGTTAGCGCTGGGGCGGCGGCCGGCGCAGGCGACGCGACGTACGCCGCGGAGCCAGCGTACGGCGGCGCCGCGCCCACCTACGACTCGTACGGTCAGCCCTCCTACAACTCTTACCAGCAGCAGCCCGCCTACTCCAACTACGGTGAGTACTGAACCGCGCCCACCGCACGGCTCCGTCACCTCCGACATGGGCGTAGCTGATGTTACTCATTGATAATGTAGCTTTCGCTATTGAATTGTCCAATTTAATGTTTTCATAACAAGACAAAATACCACACCAATTAAAAAAGAAATATTTTTTTTTCTCTCTTTGATAATAATATTTATTCAGTAACAGTCAGAGGCCGTGCTATGTTTGTTTCCCTAGTAATATTTTAAAAGTAAAATGATTTGTTCTAGTCATTTTTTATTATGAGTAAAAATTATATTTTAGCAATATAATTTATGTATAATTTTTATAAATCACTTAATAGGGACAGACAATGTTTAACTATGGAGTTTGTTTCATATAATTTTTTAGGAAATTTTATCCAATCATGAAATTAAAATGAAACTAAGAAATACTGTAGTATATCAATACTGGCAGACCATAGTATATTTTATTTATAAGGACGATTGAAAAATATATTTAGTTAATTTGAAAGGGTCTATTACACGAATATTTGAAAGAAAATGCGAAAAATTGATTAAACAGGTATTTAATTAGAGCAGAAAGTTTAAAAAGTTTCTAAATATTAAGTTATATGTGTACATGTGTAATGACATTAGGAACAATAATTATAGGAATTTAATTTGTCACCATATTATACTCTGATAACTCAAGTAAAGTATTTTTAAATTGATATTAGATGTTTCTAAGATAATATAAATTAGCCAATATGAGAGCACACTTAAAGTTTAAGCACATTTGCTTTGTATTGCAGGCTGGTGAAGGTTTGAGTACCTATAACAGAAAATATGATCTTTAAATCATAGGAAATAACTGGAACATTTTTGAAGCATACATATATGGAGACCACTTTTAAATAAGATTTTCAATAAAAGTTATATAATGGCGATATGTTAGAATAGTGAATGAATGGGGATTTTACAGCCTGTGATTTGATTATATTGATAATTCATAATTAATTTATTAAACACATGGATAATATAATAATAAGTAAAGTAATTTAAAAAAAAATATTGAGCACTTTATAGACTTCAGAATTTGTCTCAAGCAATGTTCATTCTTCCGTGTACTATTATGACAGTACTTTTATTTGTAGCCGTTAGGTTTACGCATACTTTAGTTTGTAAGGACTTTTAAATGTAATAAAAAATGTAAGGGAATACCGTTTGTATGATTTATTTTCACAATTCCAAAAAGTAGTTAGTATGAATAAAATTCAATAATATCAAATGATATATTCATATGATTTTAATAATAACAAAAACGCGATAATTTAATTTAGTGTTGGTAAGTTGAAGATAAGGAATGATTATAATATAAAACACGTTATAATTGAAGCTATTCCCTTAAAGATAGGATAGTAGATAAATAAATTAAAATTATTCGAACTATCGAATAGAGTGAGTTCTACAATGAAAAATGGTTGACTAAAAGTCTCATTTGAAGGAATAAAAAAATACTCGTGTACTAAATATTAAGACAATAAGCAATCCTCATTATTAATTTGATAGTTTATAGTACCTGATTTTGGGTATTTGAAAATATTAAAAGCAATGATTATTTCAACGAAATGACAATTATGTTTTTATGGATACAAAATATCGAAATATTCATAGGTATTATGATAAAAGTAAACACTCATTATTTATTTGCTGCTTTATGGTATCAAATTTTCAGTGTTTGCAAATATTCAAATCAATGATTATTTTAACTAAATTACAATGTTTATGTAATATGATTGACCAAATGAAAATGTTATTTTTTTATGGTTACAAAATATTGAACCATTCATATTATGATAAGAAGCAAAGCCCGTTATTTTTTTACTGCTTGATGGTGCCAAATTTTCAGTGTTTAAAACTATTAAAAGTAATGTTATTTTTTATAACGTTTTCAACCAAATGACAAATTTGGTTATGAATAGTTCGATATTTCATATGTTTTTGTGCATATGAAATATCTAACTAATCATAGGTATGGATAAAACGTACTCACGGTACAGTCATCCAAATTCATTAAATAAAAGTAACAATTTTAAATGATTTACCATAAATCATATAATTATTTATTGGAATTTTTTTAAGATATTTATAACTTGTGCAAATATTAATGAACTTTTACTTTTCATGGAAGCATAAAATTTTTATAATTTTTATTGGGTAAGTATTTTATGATTACATGAAAGTTATATTACTATGATATAATTATTTACTAACGTAAATAATATAGAAATATACTTGAAAGAGTATTGTTTTTTTATATTATTTTCTGATGGATCTATCCAGTTTAAGACAGTGATGTGATTACGTTAATATTGAGCTATAAATTAGATTGACAATAAAGAGAACAGCTGTTTATTTTAAATAAAAATGTGAAATTTAACAATGTGGTTTGCAAGAAATGAACCTGAAACAATTGTAGAAAGTCGTCACAGTAGTATAGGTTTTTTTTAATAATAATAATAAGTATAGTGTTTGGTCTTCGACTGATAAAAATCTGTAATCTCAATACAGATAAAAAAGTATAGTTAATATACATAATTAGTTATTAAATAAATTGGCGTTATTCAATTCATTTACGCTATTTTTTATAGGTGCACATATTTTGAATGACTTCCAATATTTATTACTATACTTATCGAAAATTGTTAGTAAGTAGATAATATTTGGCTGCACAAAAAAAAATATTTTATATTTTTATAGTGTTATGATGATGAAAGATAAAATTTAATATAAACAGTCTTCTTACAGGTTTCAAATGGAGTACTTACATTAATGGCATATATACCATTTTATAACTATCGGATGAGATTAAAATATTATGTTACTTAATATTTATTAAATATACTGTAAATACAGGCACAGGTGAAAATGCATATGAAAGAATTTCTTTACTATGATAATAAGTTCATATTATTATAAAAAAGTAAAATATTAATCATGGTGATCCACAATAATATGTGGAAGATTCTTATCAAACAGTACTAAATTATCTTAATGATAAATGATTTTATTTTTTATAAATTTTTCTATGAGTAATATAATTGAAATTAGTTAGTCTGATAATCAGATACGAGTAAATGGCTACAGTCTAAAATATTATTATAAATTTTTCTATTCACAACTTGGCATGTACAGCTTGCGAGACAAATACTACAAATCCAACATACTTGGATCACATGATTTGGAGAGTTTATATAATTATAAATCACAGGTAACAAGTTTATGTATTTCTTAATAATAAGACGATGAAATTAAAGGAGATCAATCAGTTTGTATGGAGATCAGGCCATCAGTTTTTTTATTATTTTCGTTTAACGGTTGAAACTTGTACCATTAGGTAAGAAGAAATTATAGATTTTACTGGGAAAATATCGTGTCATTTGGTAATGGGATTTTTTTTATAGATATTTAAGTTTGAAATTATAAAAAAGTTTTTTTTTTTTTTTTTTTTCAAATGTTATCCCCATTTACAAAATCTGAAATATTTTCAGGAAATTACTGAAATTGAGAAAGACTTATTACCAAATTCAACAAAATGTAAGTTTAAAAAAAACAATGGCCTGGTTTTGAACGATGTCCTTTATTTATTTTAGAGCACAGATTACCAAAATTATAAGAGCTATTATAAGCAGGGTACCACTATAGGTAACACAAAAGTGGAAAACAAAAAATGTGTGCTATTTCAAAAATGCAACTTCTAAAAATTAACCATTGTTATTGTGGATACTAGAAGACATTAACTAAATGGTACTGATTGAAACAAGAAATGCCTAGGTTTTAGGATATAAGTACATTTTGAGGTACCTACAAACTAAACTGCAGGTGACCTTGAACATAAATAGATAGGTAGTTATTTATATTTACGTTTTTGAACTTTCAGTAATACCAATTTAGGGTGAGGTCATACGAGCGTAATGGTTCATGTCATGACTAAAGTAATAGCCAAGGAGACAATGTAAACAAACCAGACCCATACTGAGTTTTACAACATCGAGTGATTATGTATCTCTGTCCTTTTCCCTCACACGTAAAAATCTGTTTCATGGTACAAGTTAGCGATCTTGTTATAATTTTTTATGAATGCTTGCCCTATTATAAGTACTTATAAGAAACGGAAACATTTTAACTATTATGTTTTATTAGAATATTTTTATGAACCCTTGAAAGTTTGTTTACAAAGTGTTTTCTGATTTTTTGTTACACAAAAGGCACAAAAAAATGGGTCTCTCCATTGCTAATTTGTCTATTACACATCTTAAATGGCCGAAAAAGCAATTATTTTCGAGTTTTAACTTCTATACATAGATATAACATAAAGTCACATAATAGTTTTTAGAACCGAGTGAGATTTGAATATAGCCAAATTACATTCGACTGGCCTCAGCCTAGAAATAACCCAGGTAGAATAGCGAATTACTATGACAATCGCTGAAGCGATTTAAACACGCTTAGGAGATTTGTTGATAATTAAAACTGTAGCAGACGTCGTTACGTGGTTATTATAATATTTGAATTGATTCTATAAAATATACGACGTGCGGAACAAACTTGTCGCAAAATAACAAAATTCATGCGACGTAGGGACAAATAAGGTGCCGAATAAAGAGGGTCATATTGTAGAAAAAAGAAAATATTTTAGTAGTTACAAAGAAAAAATAATAAAAATTTCTGAGTATCACTGCAATAATTTATATTTACATTACCTATGTTAAAATGTTGTCAAGAAATTATGCTAATTTAGAAGTTGCTAAAGGGTGTACATACCAATACGACTTAACAGTAGTTCTTGCCGAAAAGGGTTTAAAGCTTAAATTAAGAACAATAAAAATACTGATAAATTGGGTGACGAAAATATTATAATTTAGCCTCAGACTGCAATCAAATGAATACATGCAATGAAAAGACAATTTTGTGGTCAGAATATATAGATACCAATAAAAATAAAATTACATTGCATTTGAAAATGCAATATATAATTTATATAACAATTTAACTAGTGTTGTGCTGTTTTATAACCATGGACACGGATATTTGGCTCTGAGCGATAGTGGGGGTCTAGGTTTATCAATAAACCAATAGGAACACTAGTTCTAAAATATTGTAAAGTAACAAAAAATCTGTTGAACCTGTGTGAGTGGAAACTACAACATTCTCAGAGTCTAATATTCATGTTCAATGCTAAGACTTATCGTCACATTTGAATTATAATTTTATTTATATCATTATATGGTTACTAATACTGTGTCCATTTTACAGGGTAAAACACAAGATCTAGATGTTTTGATTTTGTTCTTGGCCATGCATCGTTGCATAACATGAAGATGAAGATTTCGCATATTAATGGGTATGTAAATAGTATTAACATGTAATTTAATTTAATAAAAGTAAAAGAAAGCTAAATGTCTATGTATATAGTAAGAAAATTCATTTTGGAACACACTCTTGACGCTATTATTAGATTCTGAATAAAGAACAATTTTTAGAGTTTACTCCTTAAGAAGCCCGTGGTATGAAAATTTATGAGAGTAAAATCAAAATTGTCACACGAATGCATTATGCTGCCTCTACATCGTGGCCCATGATGGACAATTACAGGCGATTACGAACGTGTAGAGGACATAATCATTTGCAATTGCCCATGATCGGGGACGATTGCGCGTAATCGCCGCTTTGGTCGGTTTTTCGAACAAACATCAAAGGAAAAGTTTGCGGCCATGATTGTAAGCGTGTCCATACGATCGCCGATCACTCAATTCGTATTTGTTTACGGTACGGTGCGGACGCGTGCTATTTTGTTATGGTTGGTTATATACACTAAATAAAAAAAATTAAAAAAAAATAGCGGCACCTGCTACTATTTCGACGTCCATGGGTTATGGTGTCAAATTAAAAATGATAGTGGCAATCATGGCGCATTTGTGATTGTCCATCATGGGCCATGGTGTAGAGGTCACATTATAGTTGCGTTATATTTATTGAATATTTTAGAATATCTCTGAAGTGTCAGAGATATTGCGCCATTAACACAATATTATTTAAAAAAAGAACAATGTTGTTCTTTCGGCGTGTTAGAAATGTAAAAATTTAAATTTTATAATCGTTCGTAAGGAGTAGTAAACTCCAGTCGTGTGTCGGAGCTGACACACACATTTTTTTTTAGTATTGCGTGTAAATTATAAATATATTTGTGTTTCAGCAAAATGGGGACAACCGTGCGGAACTTTCCTCGACGAAGCTTCCGAGAGTTTTGTGTACAACGAGATAGGAGGTAAAATAACTGTAAATATATAAACAATAAGACCCTTTATCATTAGATAATCATGCCATGGAACTTGATTTGTGATGCTGCAATAAAGACGTGTTTCTTTTTCAGTGCTCTTTTTTGCATTATTTTCTTTTAGAGATACATATTTATTTCATGATGATCCATAATCTTTGATAGGAATGTGCCGTCTGATACACTCATGACGTTATTATTAAATTACTGATATAATACAATTGAATCAGTGTTGCGTGTAAATTATCATAAATATGCATTAAATGAATATATTTGTATTTCAGGAAAGGGGGATAATCATCACCTTCGTAGACGAAGTTACCGAGTTTTTTGTATACAATGAGATAGAAGGTAATAATAACTGAAAATATATAAATGACTATTCAATGCCCGCAACTTCGTACGCTTGATATAACTTTTTTGTTCGTAAATCGATTGGAAAGAAACAAACATTAATGTTATAGGAAGCTTGCTACAATAAATACATAAGTGAAAACCGCATTATATCGGTTAAGCTGTTTCTGATATTAGAGTTCATAAACGCTAAACGCACAGACAAATAGACTAAAATTCTAAAAACTATTTTTTTGTACTCTAACATAAGTATGTCTACAAATTGTTTTTTTTTTTTTTTTTTTTTAATATATATATATTTAATATATACAAACACGGCTCGTTTACGATTTGATTATATGTATGTATAGAAGATAGATAAAACCTTTTGTCTTGCGATAAATTGAACAATTAAGTTTTTGAGAATAAATTAGCTCATTCCACTTGAATCCTTCACTTGTATTTAAGTTCTAGAATGAACACAAAGAAAAAGTATAATGAAAAGTGTATTTAATGTGATTGTGTGGCCTGATCCATAATTATGTCATATTCAAAAAGTACCTTACAAAACATTTTTTAAACTGTAAAATAAAATGTTCCGGTACTATAAGTTATTAATTAAAAAATACATATTTATTTTATGATGATCCATAATCTTTGATAGGAATGTGCCGTCTGATATTCTCATGACGCTATTATTTAATTACTGATTAAATATGAGAGGAGCTTTTTGGTGTTATAAAGCTAAAAAGATAATAAGGTACATTCCTGTTTGTATTTACAGATTGGGAGATAATGAATTAGGCACTTTGAAGATCCTGAAGAATACATCCTAGCAAGTGATTTCGAATAATTTTGAAATGTTGAAAATTTATTTTATAACATTTTTTATAACTCGTCAATTGTTGTTATTTTTAAAATTTCAATTGATTAATTTTGTGACATAAGAAATTAAATAAAGTTTTGCATTATTTACGTATAATTGCATTTTACTTTTGTGTAGTTTTAATAACTGCTCCATTGAGTGTTCGTTGTATGATTTTTTGCGACATTCAGTCAAAAAGAGTAATTATAGAGCACATCTGAGAAATATAATATATATTAGTAAGCCAATACACACAGTACTGAAACTGAACTTTCTAGGGCCACTAATACTCAGACCAATAGATCTGGGATCCTTCCTAGCATTATATGAATAACTAGCTGTTCCACACGACTTCGTCTGCGTACCTTTGTAAAATATAGCCTATGGTACTTACTGATAATGTAGCTTTCTATGGGAGGAATTTTTAAATTCAATCAAATGCAAATCTTTTCTCTTTATATTATTAGTATTTCCGATATCTATTTCCTTAACTCACTACTACATATGTTACCATTTAACATGAAATTTATATTATGCATTAAAATGAAACACTGCCATCAAATTCTCATTTAGCTTTATTGCGAATCCACAGTAATAACATTTATATAAAGAGTAAAATATAGGTACAGTATTCGAAAATACTATAACTTAGTGATTGTACGATTCAAGTGCTAATACGAGGTCTTTCACGTTTCCGTTGATCAATCTAATGACTTCTTGTATTACGTTGCGAATGTTGATCTCGACAATCTTGATGATGATGTCATCGAATATTCTCGTGAAAATGCCCACAACTGGATTTATGAGCCAATCTACCAAAATGTTGCCAGTGAAACGGACGCGAAGCCGGCTAAAATAATCACACATTCGTATTAAAAAGTGAGGCCTTGTTGACGTTAACTTTGAAGTGTTTATGACTAGTCTGGACAGCAAATTTTTATCGAGTACTATGGAGGGTAAAAAAGGTAAGGAGGACAGACTCTATTAAAAAGTGGTCCCAGAATACCAGTAAATTAAGATGGCGCTAGTCTAGCATAGAGTAAATTAGACAAAAATAGATAGATAGAAGATATGCTACACTAGCGCCATTCTGGCCCTTTAAAGCGTGACCAACTACTAACCCGATGTCGTTCATGGCAAACTCCTGCAATTGAATTTCGTCGTTGTTGAAATCTATGATCAGATCAAACACGATTTTGAAATTAGTCAGTGAACCAATTAGTCCGCCAGTGGGTCCAATATTCATCACTTTCACCAAGTATCTGTAGTTGAACTGAAAAATAAAAGTACGTTATGAACTGTGATCAAAAATTCGTATTATATTTATAATTTTAAAATTAGAAGTATCACTTCTATCGTGGGGGTCACACCCATTTTTTTTATTGTATATATTCAGCCTGTTTTTTCAGTATGTTGATACTCATATGCTTAAACTTTATCTTATTAGCGAGTTGTTGTATTTAGTTATGGCCCATAACTTATGGGTGACTGTTTTGTCTATATAATAATAATATATCATACAATATAATACCTACCATCAAATGAAAAATAATTATAATAAAAATATCATTTTCATTGCTGAACCGAGCAAATTTTATTATATTATTTATTAGACAAAAGTGTTATTTATTATAGATTTTATTTAGACAAAAGTGCCTTAAACAGGCAGACATGCTTTTTTTGTATTAATCTCGGTTCACTTGATGGGAGTTGGGGTACCGTCGCCTATAACACAAGCAAGTGTGTTGCCAACCATAGTAGGATTAAGGATTAAGAAATGGGGTCTGTGGAACTTTCTGCAAAACTTACTTCAAGATCAGAAAACTGTAACTCGATCCTCATGCGCACCATTTTAGCGAAATAACTGACCATTTGGTCACCAGAGCGCTCAATGTTTTGTATTCCAGTCATGTGTCCGTTGGTGATTCTTAACCAGGCGCTATAAGTGATCAATATTGGTCTCTGAAATGATTGAAGAAAAGTAAGTTAAGGCTTAATATGTCGGCTACGTAAAGGCGATGGTTTAGTTCAGTGGATTGTAAATCTACTGGCCAAAAAGTTCGTGCGTTACATGTCGATATTTTGTTCGTGTTGACCTTTTGGAATCCATTGGATAAATTTGAAATTCCGCTTTCATAGAGATAGGGACATTACCTATGTCCCTATCTCTTCCAAACCAAATCCATAACCATACGTCGGCTCGAAATGAAACACGGCAGCCTTAAAGCGTAGTGTCTTAATATAAGGATTAATTATTATGAATAAAAACTTACAACATCAAATCCTTCTTCAATATCGGGCAATGGCATAGGATCGAGGCCGACCTTTTCGAGGAAAGGAATGACCATGCCGATAGTATTATCTACATAGTCGTTTACGTCGGCTGTAATACCGATTCCATTCCATTTTTCCTGATGTCTGGAGAAAGCATGAAAACATAAAATTTACATTATAGTTTATTTCCATTAATGGTTCACTTGACGAGAATTGTTTTGTCGCCCAGGATGCAATTTTTCGATATACACAAACCTTCCTTGTTTATTCCATTTTCCATAAGTGAATTTATGATTTAAATCAAGAGGATAGTTATTTTGGATTACACCAAAAAATTAATAACTGCACAATTAAGTACCTATTATGTAACAACTTCATTTGAAAAGATACTAGTTAAATTAGTTTTAATACATACTGCCCAATAAGTTTTTCATTAGATATTTTGTTATGGATGTTGTTGGCTTCGGCCGATAACAACATTACCGCCAAAACCACAGCTACGTATTTGCAATTCATTTTTCCGACGATGCCTGCTTCTTCAGGTCTAAACGCACTCTAATATTTTTTTATTATTTGTTTCGTAAGTTAATTGAAAGATTAATATCTAAATATTAATCGCGTTATCGCTATTAAAAATCAAAACCAATTAGAGAAACGTTTTTGATTAATCAGGTAATTAATTAGTTGATTTTGCGTAAATCGCTATCATTTATTCAGATATTACTAACTAGATATTTGCTGTAATTGTAAACAACAAATTGGGCAAGAGTCAAATAGTAGGTACAGTACAGTAAACAAAAAAAAGCATTTATAATCTTTTTTCCTTGTTAGGCGTAGTAAAGTGGTGACAGTGGTGGTGACTGAAAACCACAAATATAGGTAACTAGCTGTTGCACGCGACATCGTCCGCGTAACCTCTATGTCAGATATAGCCTATGTAACTCGCTGATAATGTAGCTTTCTATAGGTGAAAGAATTTTTAAAATTGTTACTTCTCTCACCGACGACGTAATACTTATCTTTGGGCTGCGTTGATGCAACTCTTATCTCAATGTTAAGTGCTTTTACCACTAGAAAAGTTAGATGGATATATTGAAAACTGTATTGATATTGAATTTTAATAGTATATGCCTGTTGTTTATTTTTAAATAGTAAATTAAGAGTGAGTATTATTAATAGCTATGCATATTTGCTTTGACATTTAAAAATCCTGCAAATGATTGGCTTTCATGCTCACGGTCACTCACGGTGAAAAGGCGAAAAGTTTCCTACTTGGGTGATATTCTTAAGACATGAGCGATACAGCCTACTTCAGCAGGATGATGGGCAAAGTTGCAGGAAAGAGAGAAGTTGGGCAAAGGAAGAAGTCGTGATTGAAGAACAGCAGGAAGTAGATAGGGATCGCTAACGCAGTAGAGCTGTTCTGACGAGCAGAAGACAAGGAGAAATATTCCAGGCTGATCGCCAACCTTAACTAGTTGGAGAGGAACCGCAAGAAGAAGGAATTAAACTTGACAAAACCACGACTGGGCTACTGAAAAAATAAGTCTTACTATACTATGAGAATTGATAATTGTTCAATACTTTTTATCGATATCGATAAATCAATATCGGTTTTATCTTATTTACCAATTACTCATAAATGATTTTTCCAGGTGGTAAGGTACAATCGAGTAGAAAATGAACAATTTTATACTTAGCAAAACTGTGATATTCAAACACTTGGCTGACGAATATCTAAATAAAGACGCAGTTCGGATCCCACAAGGACCAACACCGCATGAGTGTTTTCAGTGAAATCGAAAATATGATTACTTATTACTTTCTCTAAAGGTGAATAATATAGTTGTGGCTTGTATGAAAACTCACAATTGAGAAGAACTAGCAATCTTCGAAGATATAACACCTGTGCCTAACATCGGGAGGTATTGTACCTACTCATATTTATAATAAAAATGTATTATAAATAATAATAATAAAAGTAATGAGACATAGATTGTAAACCTTTAAAAGTAGGTACCTATTAAGAAAGTACTCAATTTATTTTGGAGCCCATTACATGTCTTTAAATACTCAAAAGCACTTAACATCAAATCTAAAAAAACACTGCAGGAAGTAGGTACTGCAGTCAGTAAGTCTTTTTTTTTGTTATAATAATACTATATAATAAGTCAATATATGATTCATATTTAAGGCATTTGTGCTCGACTATACAGGGAAAAGTTGAAGTTACTTAAGGCGCTTTGATGTAAATCTTGTAGATACAATTATGATTTTTTGATAATATATAAATTCGCATGTTTGAAGTTCACTGTTTTTGATTCTGCTTGCAAAACCTCATTGAATACCATGTAATACACAAAAGCAAATCGTTTTGACGCATCTATATTATATAACCAGGATAGATGCATTACAATACAAACAAAACAGTTCTCCATTTTCTCATTTGTTTGTACTGAATTTCTTTTTTTTTTATGTGAAACATCTTTTCCGGCGGGTAACTGACTGTTGACGTGGCAACATCAACATTTGGCGAAATTTTGACGGAACTTGTAACTACTCTACTCAGTTCGGCGATCCCCCCTGAGCCTATAGTGGGTATATAGTATATAGCCTATAGTACTATAGTTGTTATGTAATATAGACAAAATTTTGGATTGTTTACTAAACCTATTATACCTTTTATGCATATTGTCTATACAAAATAGTTTCAATGTTGCCAGGAATTCTGTGACGGCTCAATTACTGTAGTAGGTACTATTAACAAAAATTGGCTTCTAAATATTTTATTTAAGTCTCTACCTGTTGAGTCTGAAATTCTAGTACATACTCCATACTTTCATTTCTGTCATTATTTTATTTTATTAACTGGGTAAACAGCATAAAGATATATAATTTTAAATATGACACAACATATGGATAAGATTTAAAGCAAGGCCAACGAGATAACGCAAAGAATGTTAAAACACTTTCAAGAGTCCTATACCATGGACCGGGATTGTTTACATTGTTTGCGTTGTCTCCTTGGTTTTACTATAGGTGCTATTAAGTATATAAAAAAAACTCAAATTAGTTGAAAAAATATTTTTATTGCATTTCCCATAAATAACGCATTGCCATAACCATAACCCAATATTCAAATCACTAGGCACATTATAAGTCAGTCTGAAAGGATGGCTTAACAGTTTTCGAGAACGGAAAAATAAATACAATCGAGTTCCATGGACTATTTGAGTATTAGAATACGACTTTAGAAAACTAAATAGACGCTTGATATAAGCACTTGAGGTCTACTTAAAAATAAAAACTGCTGAATCAGCATGAGCAGTGTACTTTAAAGTAGACTTTTTGAAATTACAAACTATAGGTGGGCTGTTTATGGTAAACATGAAAGCATCAGTTGATGATGTATCAACCGTTGAAAATAATTGTAAGGTAAACATTACAAACTAAGTCTTCAATTCAGAGTTGTTGCGGACATTCGCTTCCGCATCCACAAATGCGGAACTTCGGTATCGATTTAAACATCCTCATCAGCTCATCATTAATCTGGTATATTTCTCCAGGAAGAATTATGACATTTATTCCGCTTCTTTATTTTGAAATATTTCCCTTTGTATTTACACTTAGATCTTTTAAACTATGCAACGGATTTTAATGCGGTTTTCTCTAATGGAAAGAGCGTTAAACGAGGAAAGTTTTATATATAATTTTCTTTCGGAAAAAAAAATCTCCCGTGCGAAGCCGGGAGCGGATCGCTAGGTTTACTACTAAAAGTTTGATTACTTAATAAAAATTTATTAATATGATTAATTTCGATCATTTATTTCTGCATTAAAAATTAATACCTATTTTAAAAAAACTTGAAATTCGCAAAAAATCCGCATCCGCAACAACCCTGTTTTTATTGGCCGCTTGTCTGTGCTGTGACAAGGTCTGTATTGATATTCTATTGTTAATATTACAAGAAAAAATTAGCGTATACATAATCTTAATATAAAATAAATTAAATCCATACTTCGTTCGTATGTTGAGCATTTCAATGTAAAAGATAAGATAAAGTGTTAACAAACATTATATTTCAACAGTGAGATTGCATTATAAATAAATAGTTATATAGTGACTAGCAATTACCCTTTTTAATAGACTTAATAAAATCCATGCACCAAACAGTTTTAAGTATTGTAGTAAATTGTGGAGTATTTTAAAGCGCTAATATGTGAAATTGATTCAAGTGAAAAAAAAAAAACTATAGATGGAGTTAGAATTTAGGCTAAACTCTAGTTCGGTTTAACTAAAACAATACGTAAAAACACAAAATCAGTTTTATATAGTTTATATATTTGTTTAACTAAAGCAAACTATTCAATTATTCAGGACGCACGATAAACGTCTGAGTATAAGCATGTCATGTAACGACTTGGACTTGTAACATATAGATAAATCAAAAGTGAAACTTTTTTTTGCCTTTGATAATAGGACTTAAAAGAGTATACCTGTAAATAGAGCGTAATTAAAATGATTTTAAAAAATCTACTTAGTATGCCTCCGGTATACAGATATATAATAATAAAATAGAGGGGGCTGATTTTGTATGTTTGTTTATATGTGTATGTTGTAATATACGCAACCATTGAATCTATTTGAAAAATTCTTTCACTATTCAGATCGACACAGAGCATATATTATGTAAACTAATCCACCCAATTGCTCACGGGCGAAGACCCGCTTCATTCTAGTAGTATTTTTATATGTACATACTTGTACAGTGTACACTCGTACAATGTACATACTTTTACAATGTACACATACTGGTACTTGTACAGTGTATCATACACGTGTATGATTTCATTGATTGATTGGAAATCATTGTCTTAAAATCACCGGAAAAAAACATTCGTTAATTTTGTCTTTCATACAAAACTAATTTTTCTGTGTAACTTCGCAGTCAGTGAGTTATTTTGTCTTTAGAAATTCACATTTAAATATAAAAGAGCAAAAATAAGGCGCGTTTTCACTATACTCTGTTAATATTTGACATCGCTGTTAAATCATTCAGCGCTGTCACTCGCATACTGTAAACGTCTGTTAAATGATTTAACACCGATATCAAATACTAACAGAGTATGATGAAATCGCGCCTAAATCTACCATTTTTTGTCCAAAGTAGCAGTTAAGAGTTAATTTGTTATTTTATAGAAAAAAACCCAAAGCCTTGATTTCCCATAAAATTCCATGATTACAAAAAATAAAGAAACCAATATACTTAATATATTACGTTGAAATTATTAACATTATTATATTAACATATTTTGACTTTCCTAAATTTATAATCACTTTGTTTTCTTGGGATCCTTTGGTCCGAGCATCTTTTTCCTTTGACTGAGCATGTGACCAAACAGTATTGGGAATAACGGAATGTACAAGAACATGTAGAATATTAAAAAGTGATAATAACTAAATGCAAAGTTCCAAGTGTTCGGCATTGACGCTGTGAATAATTTCTTCTCATAGATTTCATCCAGCGAGTGATACATGCAAAGAAGCTCTCCGGTCACTCCGAGCGGATACAGCACCAAGAAAGTCGAATATCTAGGGAAAGAACAAATTTAGATTGTCAAATTAGCTTAAAATATATCAATTGATTTTACATTAATAAATAGGTAAGTAATAATACCTGAAAGGCTTCGCGGGAAGCGGCTGTTTACTAAGGACAGAAGACCGTGCGTGGTGTCGAGCTTTTGTAAAGGCCTACATCCAGCGATGGAGAGGCACAGGTTGATGATGTTTTTTTTTTGTTTTATGTTAAGGTCGACCGACAGGCTACTTGATGGTAGGTGGCTACCGTCGCCTATAACACATAGGTGCTGCAAGTGCGCTGCCGACCATAGACCAGAGCCCATTACCCTATTTTTTCCAAAGCCTTTATTCTTAATCATATTTTGATCTGAGCGCACTGTGGCGTTGCTTATGTTTTAGCCGACGTTAGCCACCTACCATCAAGTGGACCGTCAGCCTGTCTGCCGACCTTCACGTAAAAAAAAGAATTCAAGTTATTTCAACTCATATCTGGAGATTCCAACCATTGCAGAAGAAATAGAACGCTATAGAAAAAGTTACAAGGATCGTCTTTACTCCCACCCGAATCCACTAGCCAAAGAGCTGTTGCAGACTGAAAAAGGCAAATGTATTGCCTTAATTTTATATAGAATAGGGCACTGGCCTTATTCTATGCAAACGCCAATTTTCCTTCAACTAATTTAATTATATGTAGTCTAACGACTGATGGCAAATCATTAACAACAACAAAAAAGTTATTTCACACTGTTTGCTGAACAATCGTCATAGCGATAAAGATGTCAGACTTAACTCTCATAATTATATTTTATAGTTCAACGCGGACGACGCGGCAAGTAAGCATAACAGTAAAATGTATCTCAAGGACAATATATACCTAACTAAAAAAATTTAATGTTATTTAAATGCCTGACATTGTTTTATTTACCAAAATTGCATCTACTGATGTTCTGAAAATTTTTCCCATACATTTCCTGATTTTTTCTAGTCGCATCCTCTGATTTTATAAAAATGGACCTGGCAACACTGGTCGGACCGAATACAACAATAACTGTACAGTGAGGACTTACCTTAGCACAAGTAGCGGTTGTGGAACCAGTTTGTACAAATTAAGTGCATAGTATCCATATCGCACAATTTCAGTGATCGACCAGGCGAGTATGGCGAGATAAAGGCCCGGGCTCAGAGTGGCGGACTCAGTCGCCAGCAAGGCGCCCAACACGAGGAAAACCCGTGAATATACTTGCGCGAGAGTCACGAATACTCCCGAAGGCACCAGGCCGATAGCGGCGTGAACCACCTGTCATATAGTATGTCAATGAGCTCCTTTTGGATTACTGTACTTTATTTTTTAACAAACAAATACAGAATATGTTTCGCATATTTTCGATGCTAACAGAATGAGCATTGTTAGGGGCGTTTCAAATTGTAAATATGTAAATAAATTATCGGTTTCTTGTATTAAAATTATACAACTAAATGTGATATTATATGACAACTATTTTATGTTAATTGTGTAGACCAACAGCAATGCAGTGGATATTTTCGGTACTTGTTTGTTAAAAAACATAAACTCATCTTATGCCTATCTACATAGGTAGGTTACATAGGTTAGGTACCTACATAGATTAAGGCTCGAGTTCACCAACAGACCCTAATTTTTTGAGTAACATTGTATGGTCTGACGAAACCAACTTCAGCAATAACGGCATGTACACTCGCCGAAATAACCACTTCGTCTCGAGTGAATCCTGTTTGTGTTCATGAAACTAACAGTCAAGTAAGATTTTCTTTCAACGTTTGGTGCGGAATTATGAGAAATATGGTTGGTTAGTCCACGTGTACGAAGGTCATTTAAATACTGTCAAGTATGTTGAAATACTGGGTCTCTTAAGAAATGAGTTAAATGGTTTCCCCGAGGAAGAGCAGAACCAAATAATTCTACAGCAAGATGGTGCTCCAGCCCATAACAGCAGAATCACTACTGCCTACATTAATAACCATTTTAATATCTGGATTGGTACAAACGGCACAATCAGATGGCCTGCAAGATCACCAGATCTCACCCCTTTAGATTTCTTTTGTGGGGATATGCGAAAAATCAAATTTACATTAATTATGCAAATGTAAACGAGTTGAGAGTTGAAGTTCAGAATAAGATTTATAATATCCACCACAACACGTTAATAATACTAAATAAATTTGTGTATCCAAGAAAATGGAGCCCATTTCGAGCAACTAAATGGTTAGTTTACCATTTTTTGTAAATAATTAAAATAATTTAAGATTTCATAGTTTTCCTTTCATTTAATTTATCAAGTTTGTTTAGAGATTTCATCCTTATAATTGACCCTAACGATCGATGCAATAAAAGCACAGGGCGTAATTTTTACAGATTTTAGTCTGTTCGATTCCTGAGTGTGACAAGCGAATTTTCGAAAATCTTTCAATGTAGTTTTCTTTCTATTCAAAAATAAAGGAATGTATTCTTTGAGTAAAATTTTCTATCTACAGTATTAAGAGTACTTTCCCTTCAGGTGGCATTACAAAATTCCATTTCCATTTTTTAAATATTTAAAGATTTCCACATTCTTTAAATAAATATAAAGTTGTGACTTGGAAGTGTAGGTAAATACCTACTTGTAAATTGACGCTAATAGAATATTCAAACGGTTACTATAAAATTTAAATACAATAAAGAAGAAGTCTACAAATGTTTCTATTTACATGTATTATAAGTTGTCTTTTAACATAAAATAAAAGTTATATTAGGTACCTCAAGGATGGCGGCATTTTGAAAAATGATAACTGTCCATTTGATTTCATTCCAAAATGTGTCCAATGAGCCCCATTTGAGAAAATGTGTTACAGTCTGCCACAGTAAATATGACCATCTGAAAATACAGTGGAATCCGTTTATAATGACATCGAAGGGCCTTGACAAAGACATCATAATAAGCGGACGTCATACAAAGCATTTTGTGAAAAAAAAAATCCTTTTTTAGGTAAATACTTATTTTAATAGAGAAACATAGCATATTAAATAAAAATTAAAATTGCTCATAATAAATACGATACATGTATGTATGTACATATGTATGTATATTTTTTCACAGGATATCACTAAAAACTAGACTTGTGTCGTTCGCGAACGACTGACCGAACTTAGCCCTCTTTTTATTGAACTAAGTCGGTCAGATTCATATTCGTTCATTTATGTTAGGCAGTCGGAATGTGATACTTCACTTTCGCAAAATGAAAAGAAATAAGTGAGTCAACTGACCGATCTGAACGATTTGACCGACCTGGTTCATTTAAGTCAGTGACCGATATGTAGTGACCGAGCAAGCACAAGTCTATTACTCAA
The DNA here is from genome assembly GCA_944738685.1 of Synanthedon myopaeformis. Taxonomy (NCBI): domain Eukaryota; kingdom Metazoa; phylum Arthropoda; class Insecta; order Lepidoptera; family Sesiidae; genus Synanthedon; species Synanthedon myopaeformis. The sequence goes on along the minus strand of OX122918.1, from coordinate 6,260,595 downwards.
TGAGATTCAAAACAAAAACGAGCCACGTGCCGATCGGTCATTATAACCGGACATAATTTATTAAAAATGGGTCATAATAAGCGAAATGTCACTGTAGGCGAAGTCATTATATCCGACTTCTTTACAAAGAATTTTATATGAAAACCAAACTTCGTTGTGTAATTACGTCATAATAGGCGGTTGGTCAGTATAGGCGGAGTCATAATAAACGGATTCTACTGTATAATAATTTTATAATTGAAAAATTATCTATATTTTTTTTATTTCTCTTTTATGTTAAGCTCCACACACAGGCTAACGGTAATGATGGTAGGTGGCTACCATTGCCTATAACACAAGTAACGGCACCTTTCTATAGAAAATAACAGTGGCAAAACAATTCGCAAAATTACACATGTACTTGAGTACATGGTTTCATTTTGTTTGAAACCGCAGTAGTGTCCACTTACTCGACTGTAGAACAAGGGATCCGTGGAGTGGATGCAGATAATTATAATTGTATAGTAAGTTAATTTCTGAACGGGCGTTACTAATGAAAATTAATAAAAGTGGAAATTATTAAAATACAGTAAAATTAAAATTAAATACCTACTTACTAAAATTACATGTTTGTTAAATTAACAAGTCAAGTTAAAATAATTTGTTCAATTTAAACTTTTACATGTACTTATTGACATCAAAACAATTAATAGAGAATTAAAAATGAAGTTTTCGATGTTGTAATGGTTTTTATTTTATTTATAACAATATTATATAAATATGTGTAATATTATTTTTATCAAATTTCATAAGTAGCAACCAAAAGCATTAAATTACTATAGTAAGCCGACTCTACTAATTTCGTTAATCCCGCGGAGCAATACCAACCAATGAGACTCCACCGGCCGTACCTACAAAAATCAATCTGATGAGATTGATTTTGAGGGAGTGATTATTTTTGTTTGAAAAGGCCCATCCATAAACATAGATGGGACTCTGGCATCCCTTACTCACTTACTGAAACACAACAGCACAAATGGTATTATTTCATAGTAGACTTCTGTAAAGGAATGGTTACTGCCACAAATAGGTTGCTGAAATGACTGTGAAATGTAGCATGCCCTGCCACTACTTTCCAAATCCAGACCAGAGGCAATTTTTGAAAGTTCTTTTCCAGCATTGACTCAGCCGGGAATTGAACCCGGGACCCATGAGACAGTTTTAAGGTAATAATCTAGAATTTTTTTTTAATTCTACTAAGCAAAGCAAAGGCTCTTAATGAGTGAAAGAATAAAGAGTTGTTAGTACAGTATAAGAGGCTGCTAAATACCTACTAATGCTACTTAAATGGCCCAGGTAGAACTGTAATTTAATATGAATATAATTGATGTGTATTTTAGCATGAGCTAAAATAATAATTAATTAAATACTCACCCTAAAGTCTGTATGCCGTTGTATGCTAATAAATACAGCTTTCCAATTGCTGAGGGTTCTTTACTTTTCTTAACAACCTTTTGTGACATATTTCAAACAACTAGATCTTTGCAATCTTATTGGAGAATTCTTAAAGGTAATTAACTTAAGTTCTTGAAACTTGAGGTACTTTAAGCAAAGTTCATTTATGTAGAAGACACTTCAAATTGTAAATAAAAAGTAGGCCTCGGTTAAGTATTTCAGGTTATAAATATTAATAAAGAATTATTAAGAACTTTAAATCAATAAATTATAATTAATTAAATATAACGTTCTTCACGTAGACGTACATGTGAAATAAATATGTTAACAATATACGAATACGGCGGTGTACGGTATCGCTACTTTAATTTACTTTATTTATTTATTTAATGAACTTTCTGAACTTTGATATTGATTGACGACTGACTGACGTCACGTCACCAATTCTAAGTGACAAGAAAATTGAATTGAACTCACAACCCAAGCGTCAAGTTGAAGTAACTAGGGTATTCTGTGGTCAAGCTAGTATCTAGCAATGAGTAATTAATAACCTATGGAGGCGCCCTATTCTACTATATGAATCGTGGCCTATATAAATATCTGTTATATCGATATGTTAATGTCAAAAAGCATTTTGTCTCATTTTAACTAGGTGACTGTTGAATAAGAAAATAGAGATAAATGGTATCTTGCTAAGCGCAAATTTGGCTCTTTGCTGACTTCATGACTTTACCAAAGTGTGACCAGTGCCGCCATGTTATGTGCCGAGTTTCGTGGTAGTATAGGAAATATTATGTTGTTTTTGTGAGAGAACGATTGAGAAAACTACTTTTTGTGGTGTGCAAGGCTTTGTCCTAAATTGAATAATTATGCCTACATAATTATTCAATTAGCTTACAGAGGTTAGTAACAATTTTTTTAAAATGTTTTTATATATTTAGTCATATATCATAACATTTTGGCCCATTAAATGATTATTAAGACGGACGTATGTTCCATTAATATTTTACACGGTTATTTTCATTATTTCAACATTATTTACTTAATGTGGGTGATAATTTTATTTCATAATTTTAATTTTAAGTATAATTATATTTGAATTATTATTAGTTAGTAAATAATGTTAGCCATCTTATGTGCCATATTTTAGTAGGTATGCACGCCGGTTCTGTAGGAGTATGCCCGGTCCGTATTGTTCTTAGGTCATTGATATCTAGTAATAGTATGTTGCACTGACAACATACACTGGTACTAAAGAACAACATACACTGATATCCCTTTAACGTGTCATTACTATGTCATTACTGGCAGTAAATGATTATGCACAATTTACATAATTGCTGATTAAATTGGTCCAATGTCTATAACTGTATTATATAAAATTTATTTTGAGCGAATTTCTTCACAAAAACACAAAAATACACATAAATAGCTACAGCTAAAAAAGGCAAATAACTTTTTTACCAACGCGATTCAATTCTTTCAATCTTCTCATGTTTAATCTGCATAAATTTATATTTTTCCTTTTATTAGACGGCAATGTGATTGCTCTAGTCTGCCATCTAGTTTTAATTACAAAATCTTTGGTTTCTCACTGTCAGGAACGTGAACCAAATTGTCAATGATCAACCAAGAAAAGAAGGAAGTCATAGTTTTTAACTTTCATTACATACATACGTACGTACTCTGTACTCTGTTCGCTCGCTCACTTTTTTTCTTCTTTTCGTGCGCGTCATTTACTTTGTAAGGTTGGTTGATTGATTCATTGAATTCATTTATATAAAAGAAATCGTATTAAATAATTTTAATTACTCTTTATTTTTTCTTTTATTGCAGTAAACGCTTTCTTGAGATAATTCCACAATGGTGGCTGCAAAGAAACAGGTACGAATTTAACACGTGTTTTTGTTAGGACGTCGGCATGGTTATTAGATCTATATCATATAACCTCCTTCGATGTCCGAAATTAATTTAATACTCGATAGGCTCGCTAATTCTAGAATTTGCGGGGTTGAGGATGTATCACACATTTACCATTATATTTAATAAATGTACTTTACATAACCTCTACTTTGAACTTTGTGATACTTATACTAAACCTTTATATTTTCAGAAAAAGACCATCGAGTCTATAAACTCGCGTTTAGCGCTGGTAATGAAGTCTGGCAAGTACTGCCTCGGTTACAAGCAAACCCTTAAAACCCTGCGACAAGGCAAAGCCAAGCTGGTCATCATTGCAAAGAATGCTCCTCCTTTAAGGTGAGACTACTGAGAAGTAGAGTTTCCCATTAACTGTTCAAAGGGAAGCATATGGAGTCAATAGGACAAAGAAGTATGAATTCCCTCTAAAAGTAAAACATTCTTTGATGCAACATATCATTATGTTAAAAGGGTTTTATATGTCTTGTAAAATTATTTATATAAAATTATTTAATATGATAACATATTTTCAGTTGTTATTTTTTTGGCCAATGTAGCATTTTTGCATTTAAAGAATTTTTCACTGTATAAGGGAAACCTATGGAGTAGTCCGATCCATGTGCTCTGCTTTGACAGGTGAGAATAATTAATTATTACTGATTAAGGTTTCTAAACTACAGTAGATTTCTTTTATAACGATCTCAGATGTAATGACTTTTTGGCTATAATAGTGACGTAACAGTAGTCCCTTGAATTTAAAGTTGGAAAAATTAGAATAACATTTCATAATAGACAGGCTAAATATTCCATGCAGGCGAAGCCATGTGCACCAACTATCAAAAAATAAAGAATCCAACACAGCAAAAGTTTAATGTCCGATGTTTAAATATCTTTTATTTTTCAACTCTGACGAAGTCGTGAGCATCAGCTTCAGTCCTTTATAAGTCAAAAATTTTTAAGTTCAAATTACAGAGGTCCTACTCTATCTGTGGAAAAGATTGATGAGTAGATAGTTTTCGAAATTGTCCTTCATCCAAATTTTACTTTTTTAGTAATATTAGATCAATTAACATTAATATGTGTACCACCATGGTATTGCAATTATCTTAAGGCGCGATTTCACCATACTCTTGTTAGTTATTTGACAGCACTGTTAAGTCATTTAACGGACTGTTACAGTTTGAGTGTCCTACCACACTCCATCGAATGTTAAATGCCCTAATCAGATATTAAACTTTAACAGCTGTTCTAGAGGTCCATTAAATCTTTAACGAGAGTGTTAGTCCATATTTCTATCTTGATATTATTTTTTAAGTTATGTGATTGTGTGCTGTTTTTGTAAACAGAATAAATATTTTAAAAAAACTTGCATAATGGGTAGGTAGGTACTAAAATTTTTAAAGAACGGCGTCATTATTTTGAAGAATATGACGAAGGTTTCTATTATGATTTTAGTATTAAATATTAATTTTAGTAAATTATTTATTTATTTATTTGAAAAGGCTTACCAAATTAAGACATATTTACTTAATCAACTTAACTTATACAACTTAAGTGAAAAGATGCTTGTGTCCGGAATAATGACATTACAAACAATGACATTTTCATTCATGGTCGTTTTAAAATAGGAGTGAATTGTTTGCGATTCATTCAATCAATCGTCGATTTACAAATGCTCTGTAAAATTTTCGTCATAGGACGTACAAAGTTAACAGATGTTAGTGCCAATGTTAATTTTAATCCTACATCACGTAATGTCTGATTTAGCAAATAACTAACAAAGTATGATGAAACCGCGCCTAAGCTGTTTTATGTGGCTTCACTTGTTAGTATACAACAAATAGTGATGTTGCAAATGATTCTGTGGTGTTGCGGAAGCATTGTAAAACTTGTTTGTTTTGTTACCAGGAAATCAGAGATTGAGTACTATGCTCTGTTGGCTAAGACTGGAGTCCACCACTACAGTGGGAACAATATAGAGCTGGGTACAGCCTGCGGAAAGTACTACCGTTGCTGCACATTGGCCATCACTGACCCTGGAGATTCGGATATTATCACCACCTTACCAGAGGCCACAGCTTAATATTACTTTAATATAAGATAGAAAAACAAATATTTTGGTTTTTTATTTATAAAAATATTTTATATTCCTTAATTTTTTGTAAGATCTGAAATTGCGTTTCTCTAACCACTGAAATCCTGAATCCTTTATAATTTATAATATGAAAATTTCTTTTATAATTTGATAGTACAGGTAGGTATTTTCAAGAATACTACAGCCAAACCCCATTCATTGATCCTATAAAGTGGAAACCCACCTAGTTGGCACAACACTGATAACACAATTTTGACCTTTTGTAACGAACTTAATTCTTAAATACATTTGTTTTTGGATCCTTACTAAATATAGCTACATTCAGACCAAAGAATATAACTACTCTAGCTAGATTCAGACCCTCTCATTAGAGTAGTTATATTCTTTGCTGGAGACATTCGACTAAAATGAAGATAGAAATGGTTTAAAAAACAATATTGGTTATTTTTCTAGGAATTCTGTTAGTATGATTACTTGGTTATCTATGCGTAAATTTCCAAGCCAAGTTATTCAAATATTATGGTATCTGATAAATCATACAAGTAGCTCCTACCTATGACTCCCTTTTACTGACTCCGAGGTGAATGGAAACGCAGAATAGAGTGAATGAATGGTTTAGACGGTGTTAGGATAGATATGAGAAAGGTTGAATGGAAATAACGAGGTGACTCCCTTTTTACCTGACTTCAGAAGAAGGGATATTATTTTTACAATTGCCAAAACCCCATCTGTGTGGTTGTGATCTGTGCACCTATTCTGTGCAAATCCATGGAGAAATAATATCATCCATCTGTCAAACAGACAGAGCTGTCATGAATTTTTGTCTTGATATTAAATTAATTAATACCTCGTGTTCCTTCACAGAAATAAATTGTAAATATTACGTTTCTTGAATTGCGTATTTAAAGTTTTGTAAAACATATAAGTATCTACACAAATTCAAAGATATGGGTAAAGCTAAGAAGTTGAAACCTTCAGAAGTCGGTAAAAATCCCTCACTCGCGGATCAAATTGAAGCTGGAAATTCAATAAAGAACAAAAACCGAGTTAAAGAACGAAACAGACATGACGACGATGAAGAGGTATGTACTTTTCATTTACTAAATAAATAATTTTTTACATGAATACGTCTTTAAATTCAGAAAAGTGTATCAAAATCGGAGGAAACAGTTTGATGATGTAACTACATAATCTCTCATCTACATCCAATATTTAATTACACCACTCGATTGCTATAATATTTTGGTAATGTGGTATATTCGAATTCGTTCACGTATTCACGTAAAACACACGCTTGTCTCCACAACATAGCGACAACCCTTTTTTATTAACATTATTGGTAAAATAATTGTCCGTTAAAGTTTATAAATGCAGATCTTACCAAGAAAATATTGAATACTGCAAGAAGACAACAGGCTCAATTGAAAGATGGTGCAGTTGGACCCTCTCCGGCGAGACACGTACAGTTACCTACTTCCTTCAAAGGTAAACAGAATTATTATTGAATTTTTTGCATTTATTATCTTGTTACAAATCTCGAATTGATTAATAACTTTACTAGCTAAGAACAAAATATTATGATTCCATAAAATATTACTTCCATTACAACTTTAAAATGAATAACAGGGAAGTTGCAATTAAAAATATTATATTCGTGGTTTCACCAAAATAGGTAAAAATCGATCTTACAGTCATTGAAATAAAAAATGACAATTTCTCAAAAAATTGAGAAGATAGGCAACTTCAACAAGTTATTGGCACATCACTGTTGAATAGGTCCATCTATTTTTAATTATTTTTTATTTAACTCAACTGAAACTGACTGTATACTTGATGGTAGGTCACCTATGATACAAGCAATACCACATGTGCGCTGTAGACCATAGTAGGATTACTGATACAGATTAAGAAAGGAAAGGGAAATGGGTTTTGGCATCCCTTACTAACTCAGAGAAACACAACAGCAAACACACTGTTATTTCATGGTTGTCTTATAAGGGGGTAGTTAGATTGGCTGCCCAAATTACTGCGACATGCAGTGCCGTGCCACTACTTTCCAAATCCAGACCAGAGCCAACTGAAAAGTTCATTCCCCAATTTGACCCAGCCGGGAATCAAAAAAGACCCTGAGATGTTAAATAACAGCATGTGTGCTGTTGTGTTCCGGTGAATGAGTAAGGGATGCCAGAGCCCATTTTCCCATCCCTTCCCAATTCCTTACTTACTTCCTTGATGGTAATGCTTACCATCAAGTGTACTGTCAGCCTGTCTGTCAACCTTAACATAAAAATAATAATTCATTTCTTTTTTAAATATTATGTCTAGGTGAAGATTCCGACGATGGATCAGATTCTGAGAAAGATGAATTGGAACCAGATGTTTATTATGACAATATTGAAATAAATGAGGAAGAAGAGGAGACACTTAAATATTTTATGTCCTCAAAACCGCAGAAAACTCTCACTCTCGCTGACATCATTCAAGATAAATTAACTGAAGCTCAAACACAGTGCTCAGATGTCGATACTTCGAGACTAGAGAATATTGACCCAAGGTAAACTTTTAGTTTCCATTTATTTAGTCATAGACAATTTTAAAAAATATTAATGAAATGTACTAATATCAATGATGCAATTAAGACTCCCAAAATATACTAGAACAGTAAATAATAAATGTTTAGAAATACTTGCAACGAAAAGTTTTTTACTTAATAGCACTAATTATAATTTTTACTTAAGTACACTAATTATTTTTAATTAGTGTTGTTTTATAAATTTTTACTTAAAAATATTCCATTGAGTTTTATTGTTTTCCATTTCCCAGTTAATTGTTAAGTTGTATTTCACAGCGGGTAACATTGTTGTTGATCAAACAAAAGGATTTCTTGTGTTACATTTGATGTTAATATCCTGATTTTGTAAATAATTCAATTACAAAGTAATAGAAGTATATTAAAATACATACAAATTATTAGCTTTTGACTGCAACTAAGTCTGCCTTGAAAAATAAAAAACATGTGACGAAATATATGAGCAATAATTTATTTCATCTTTATTGCTGTTCTACTTTTGCCAGGTGTTGAATTTTAATTTTAATTTTATCCCTCAGGAACAATACTTTTTTGTGGATTAAAGGTACCACCCTATGTCCTTTTCTCTATCCGTGGCAATGTGTATGCAAAATATCATGATGATCAGTTGAATAGTTCATGCATGACAGAGTAACTTTCTCACATTCACATAGTATTTAGCTCATACACACATTTAGTTGATATGCTCATACTACAGTGATTTTATATTAGTTATTTGTTCCATTATACTTTGTTTTAGAATAAAGACGATGTATGAAGGGGTTCGAGATGTATTGAAAAAATATAGATCTGGAAAACTTCCTAAAGCATTCAAAATGGTACCTCACTTGCAGAACTGGGAACAAATATTGTACATTACTGAGCCTACCACTTGGTCAGCAGCAGCTATGTATCAGGTGATATATCTGCATACCTTTCTGGTCTCTGTTCAACTCTAATAAAAACAAATAAAATATTCAAGAAATAAAAGCCTTGTTCGAATAAGATATTTATTGAAGACACACAAACCTCTGAAAGACCTTCAAATATTTTTGAATTTATAATAGTAATTAGCTCATATCTCTATATTGCCCAAGGTTTTCTCATTCTTATCATGAAAGAGTAAAAAGTAAGCAAAGTAAAAAATTTCTCTCTTGGTAATGGAGATAACTAAGTATACCTCCGACGCCCGCTGTTATAAATTATGCATGGAATGTGAAAGCTATATAATATGTTGCAGGCGACCAGAATTTTCGCATCAAACCTAAAAGAAAAGATGGCGCAAAGATTTTATAATCTCATACTTTTGCCGCGTGTTCGAGATGACATTGCAGAGTATAAACGGTTAAATTTTCATTTGTATCAAGCCTTAAGGAAAGCTCTATTCAAACCTGGAGCTTTTATGAAAGGAATCTTACTACCACTTCTTGAAGTAAGTATTGTAACATCAATGATGAATATAAAATTTTCCTGTTTTTGATTGTTTCCTATTCACATTTCTGTTATTTTCAAATGACAAAACATAATAATAAACTTGGCATTGTATAATTAATTATATAAAACTTAAGAAAAATGTGATCAAGTCAGAGTGTACCAGAATATTATCTCGCAAACAAAAGAATTTAACATTTTGTCTTACTTAACAAAATTTAAAAAAAAATCGTTTTGTTTTAGTCACATTTAACTCAACTGATATCAGTGCATTGCCTTAGGCTGTAAAGTTATTTTTTATTTGGACAGAGACAAATAGGTATCACGTAACCTATTAGAAATTCCATAGGACATAGGGTTCCATCAAATAAATGTTTTTTTTTTCTTATTTTGAATATACCAATTGATTTAAAAGATTTTTTCAAATTTCAGTCTGGCGATTGCACTCTACGTGAGGCTATTATTGTCGGTTCAGTCCTCGCCCGAAACTCGGTGCCCGTATTGCATTCGAGTGCTGCTCTGCTAAAGATCGCTGAAATGGACTACACGGGTGCCAATTCTATATTCCTGAGAATTCTGTTTGATAAAAAATATGCCCTGCCATATAGAGTAGTGGACTCTGTTGTGTTTCACTTTATAAGGTAATCAATCATTTTTGTTAATACTTTTTGTTTGTGTTAAGGTCGACAGACAGATTGACGGTCCACTTGATGGTAGGTCATAGGTGCTACAAGTGCGCTGTCGACTATTGAATGATAAAGGATAAGGAAGGGATGGGGTAATGCGCTCTGGCATCCCTTACTCACACACCGAAACACAACAGCACATATTCTGTTATTGCACGGTGGTCTTCCGTAAGGGGGTTGTTTTACTGCCGTAAGACGGGCTGCCCAAATGACTGCGAAACTCAATGTGCCCTGCCACTTTTAAACTAGGTTTAACTTTTGAATAATCAAACACTAATCTTTTTAATCGCAATTTTTATATGTATTACTAGCTGCTGCCTGCGACTTCGTCTGGGTTGAATTATATATAAATCAGTTGCATAGTTAAAAAAATTCTAAGCATACATACAGAGGGATAGATACTTTGTTTTATACGACGTAAAGAAGTATTAAGTAATTAAATTAATATACTATATTTGTA